>JAHREE010000480.1:14188723-14283177 GCA_033628505.1 Tringa tobata
CGGAATATCATTAGGCAAAGAGGGAAAGGAATTAAGATGCAGGAATTTGTTTTTACAGCAATACCATTTAAGTAGTGCTTGGACTGCGTGAGTAAGTTGCCTCGAAGCGGGAAAGTCATACTTCTGCAGGCCAAGAGACATGAAGATAAAGCTGTCAAAAGAACCCCACAGGTTCTGAGAATGGCCCTCGTTTTACTTTTTATCCTCAGCTGTGAACTAGTACACAAACACTCGACTTAAATGTACACTGAGACCCACAAATGCATGCGGTATTACATGGTTCTCTTAAAATGTTAAGCACTGTAATAAACACCCATGCGTTTGCAACATCAGATGGCTTGGCTGCTGCAGGAAAATCCTTGAAACATTAGACGAGCACCTGAAGATGGGTACTGCTGTCAGACATCTTGCTGTCAAAGCCAAGTTTTTCAGAACTGTGTTAGAGAAGGCCACTTTATTTTCATCAGCCCCCACTATCCCAAAGTGTTTCTATATTTAGACAGGTCACATGCTTGGTTCTGTCCTTGGTAAAAGTTAACATTCTTTAAATACTTGGAGTTTTTTTGGGGGTGGGAGGAATGGCAAGAGTGCTAGTAATTAAAAATCTGTGTGTTTGCATGCACACTACTGCGATGAACAGAGGCTACTTCTGCTTGGTAGTATTTTTGATCTCGCTGTATATTCATGTAAGCATAAATACCTACCTAGAAAGAGGTACAAAGGGGTGGATAGGCAGCTGCCCATAATGAATCAGACTTCAGCTGGTCCTTCAGAAACTTCCATATCTGGAGTAAAAGGTCCTAGTTGAATGATCACTTGAAGCCACCACCACTGCCAGGAGAAGCAGCTGTGCTCTCCCCTTGCTCACTGCTTGCTGTTCAGTCTGGCCCTTGCATCAGCCTCTCTTTTGAAGTGGTTCAATTGCTGGTGCTGCCACGTGGTGAGTTAGGCTGGGGAATAGGTGTATGTCACAACTAACCCTGCTGTTTCTATCTTCTGTTATCCTCCAAAAAAAACCCACCAACCAATCCTATCAAAGTTTGAATTAAAGGTTGAAGAGAGGTCGGTACTGCTCCTCAAAAATGGGGGCAATTTGCAAAACTCTGGCCAGTTATTGGTATGAAATTTAGAACAAGGTAATAGAAAAGATAATTCAGTAGTCCTTGGCAGCCTTTATGCTTAATAGTATAATGTTAATAACAAGGAATAATTTTTTGTAGTCAGCACCAGGTCACTTCAGTCTCAGACTGGCTCCTGAAATGTTGAATACAAAACTCATAATCACAGTGGTCGTACATTGTATGTTTGACACAGAAATCAGGACCTTTAAAAAAACCTTGAGTTCATATAAAAATCCATGATAAAAAGAATGTTTCCTTCCATCCCTCTGGAAACCTCAGTTTCTATTCCCGCACAGGGATAATTCGCTTTACATTATCAAAGCTCATGCATTTGTACCAGCATCAACTACGCAGTCAGGTACCTACATCCGAGACATGCCGTTAAGGAGAAGAACCTGAGCAGCTGAAAGGTGGCAGCCACAACAGGAAAAACCCCCTAAACCTAAGCTTGCGTTTAACATAGTTCAGTCTTTATATGATAAGACTTCCTTCCTCTAAATACAAAATTCCATGATCTCCTCTTTTCCTCTCATAGTTGTCTAGTCCTTTCCTGCCATAGATACCTATTCTAAACTAGTTGTTTGAATTAAAAACTCTTTTTTAGAAAGAGAGTGGGTATCACATTTCAGTTAGCGTCTCTGAATTTTGTACGTTGGTCATCTTTTGTACGTGTCTGTATGTGTCCTACAAATCCAGAAAAACAAGGGCAGGGATCTTATGCACTAGCATACAAGAGGGCTGGAAACAATAGGAATCTGACCTTTTCTCAGGCACTGAAATAGGGGTAGGCAGAAGTATGCCATTTCGTTGTTCAGGGGATTGAGTATTATTGCGCTACACATTTAAATTTTATAAAGGAGGAAGCTCCATCAGGGTTTTAATAGGACCTACTATGCAAGAACAGACTTCAGGGCAAGAAAATCATCTGGAAATTGTCTCCACGGGGAAGAGAAACATATCAGTTAATCTCTGGGAGATGCGGGGGATTCTGACTTTCAGATCCTGCTAAGCTCAGAGTTGGATTGTCCTCCCGGTGAGAGGTAAGACACTGAACATATTTTGCCTCAAGACAGCAGCTCCTATTTTTCATTCCTTTTGTCTAGGGCCAAAGCAAGATCGTACTTTCACCTGTGGCAGCAGACCTTTCCTTTTACCCTTTTTCCCTCTAGGCACAGCCATCACTACTTGACTGTAGTCTACCACTAATAACTGTCTGTCACCAGAGTCAGTTGAAGGGGTTGATTTTACCTTCGCAGAAATGGTTGCAATCGTATTGCGTCCGCACAGATGTTTTACATGCATCGCACCAGAAAATTTGATCACATTCGTTAGGAAAAGGGTATCATGCGGCACTGAAACGACAGTGCTGTGTAAAATCCTGTTACCCTGTCATCATATGAATTAGGAGGGCCTCGCAGGCTGCTCCATTTTTTGACCTCACATCTAACAAATCTCACGAAAATGAAGGAGAGCCATCGGGTTAATAGGACTTACCTATTTTTCCCCACAGAAGGTGTCTTGATGTGTGAGTAGCAGAAACTGGGGAGGCTTGCTTGTGGTCAGTGGTATCTAATGCTTTGTCTAGCTTTGAAGTAGTACCTACTTTGCAATTAAGGTGGAATTCGTGGCAGAGTTAGTAAATCACCATAGTCATACCCAAAAAGCAAGTTAACAAGTATGAAACAGGATTAGTTTGCTAATGTTACTATCAGAATAATATTTGGGAACTTGAACTTGCATTTTTAAAATAAAAGGGGGAAATAAACCAAACCAAACTATTTATGGCAATAAAAACTACAATTCGACACTCATCTAGAAGGTGTAGTCATGCATTGGGTGTAAATTATAATGCAGTGTCTTCTGGATTAAAATTAATAGAATATGAAAAAGTAAATGCATTCCAAAAGGATGAAATTCAGTTTCAAGTATTACAACCTTAGGACTGAGGTGTATAATTTGAATTTAATGCACAGGAAAATATACAGAAGTCGCTGTCCAAATTTATATGGCAAAAATCTCACAAGGAGTTAAAAAAAAAATCAATAGAACTTATTTGTATAGCTAGTAGTTGCAGAGATTCTCTTACTCTCAAGACACCTGGATTCAATTCCTAGCAGATCACAAAGGACAATTGTGTAATTTAGGAAGTCACTTAATATAGATGAGATTCAACTAAGGAGACTTAGTCTTTCTTAATGATGTTTTCAAAAGTGTGAAGAGGCCTTGATTGGAGAAGTGTAAATACATCCTGCCAAAATAGACTAAGAAAGCCTTAGTGCTAATTAGAACTGGTTGCTCCGTGCTTTAGTTGCAAATATAAAGAACATCTCCTTAACCTCATTGGGATATTGAAAGGATGGTTTCATTGATGTTTGGAAAGTTGACAAAGACCAGGGGGGAGAGAGGCAAAGTGCTGCAAGATGTTTCCAACTGGTGTGAGTTGTCATAGCAGAGACACCAGAAGGATTGGCTGTACGAACCAGGGTTAAAGGGAGTTATAATCAATAATTAAAAAGGGAAGAACTGAAATGAATGTCTACTGTGTATTAAGACTTAACCTGACCTTTCAAAAAACATCTGCTGAAGGGTGCTTTCACCATTACAGGCCCCTGGATGATGGAATCGTACAGGAATGCAAACATTTCCTACAATTTCCTCTGGCAGGCTCTTCTTTGAAGTTCTGATCCTGCAAGTGTAGTAGAAGACACGATAATGACAATAAGAATACTTCTAAATCCTACATTTATTAGAGATATGGTGTCTGACTCACCACTTAAAACTAGCTTTTCTGGATGGATGTATGTTTACATAAAATTGCATTGAAAGAGTAAAGCATAATGGATCAGGCTCGATGGCATTACTGCTCTGAGTTTTATCTGTGGTCACTTATACTAGCAGGAAATATTGTGCCTGTGGTTTCTACATCCTGAGTGGAAATCTGGAATTCAATAAAATATGGTCTCATTACAGCATACCTGTCTCCTACATATGTTCTCATTTTAGTGTTTCTGTACATACAGATAGCTCAGATTTATCTTCTGAATGACAAAGCTTATCCTGTTCACCGCAGAGTATGAGAAACCTTTTGCTGAGCTTTGAAATCTTACATGAAAACCTGCTATCAAATACTGAATACAAGTTGTCACCCTGTTACGGTGGAACATTGAGAAGCAGATCAGAATTTCAGATTGTGGTATTTTGAGACAAAAAGGAAACAGTAGAGTATGAACAAAGATCAGTCTCCAAGGGTTGGGGTTCTCCTGGATTAAATATGATACAAGCTGGCAGTTCACAAAAAAAAAAAAAAAAAGGTGATAGAGGTAAAATATTACATTATACAAGATAGAATAGCAATAACAAACTTGTCAGCTTTACAAGTCACTGCTATAAAACAGCTAGAGGAGACTACAGCATTGTACCCTACCTGTTTCCTCCCCCAGACCTGGGAGTTTAAGGGTCACATGCCTTTCTATTATTTGTTATCAGATTAGGTCAGATTTAAAGAGTCTACTGACAAGCAAAGCCCAGTTTATCTAGGTGTGCGGGGGGGCGGTGGTGGTGTGTGTGTCTAGCCTTACCACCTCAATTTCCTGATTTTATGCTCTCCCAATTAAATAGTTTCAATATCCTCCCCCATCCCTTGGTCTCTTTGAAAGCTACCCACTGAATCACCTACCCTCACAATCTTATTCTTCCCTTCCTTTTATAGATTATCAAGTGTGTCTTAGCCAAGAATCCCTTTTAAATCTAGAAAGCTTTACTTTCTCTTTCCTGATGCTTAATTACACTCAACAGGATTCTCCTGACTGAGCTAACAGCTGTCCTTTATCCTGCTTGACAACACCTGATCCTCACTCCCAGCAGTCTGCTGATCTTTTCTGAAATACCTGCTGTTGAAGTGATCAGACCTAAAAATACGGTTTGCTACCTCTACTGGTTTGAAAGATCTGTGTGTTCTCTCAAGGCAGTTCACTTGCTCTTCCACCAGCATCTCAGTTTTGTGCCTTGACTTTTCCCCTGCTGAGAACCAAGCAGTGCCATTCAGGGGAGGGGGACAGGTTTGTGACCGTTCCCATAGATGTTCTCCAGTGATCAGTAAAGCTTGTTGCATCATCAAATGCAAATCACAAGGGATCATAGTTGGGCATGTTGTACGACAGGCTCTATGTATGTAGTATTTTCCCCATCTCCCTGTATGATGTCTGCTGTTCAGTGCAGCTGGGGGATTACTCCCATGAGCCGTGGAGCCCTCGTAATTCAGGTATGTGATGGATTCACACTCTATCTTGTTGATATATGACTTCTATGAAAAAGGAACTTCATTGATGTTTGACTTACCTTGTTTCTTCACCACTCAGTGTGAACTGAGGGTTGGCAAACTCCAAATCATGCTGGCACCCTTCCTTGTGTCCGTGGGTGATTTACTGAAGAAAAGGTGCCTACTCTGAATATGGATATTTTAGATCCCTAGCAGTCATTCCAGGACCGTGTGATGACACAGTTCCACAGTGAGGGCTCATTTCCATCACCCAAAGTCAGCGCTTACTAAAGGAGGCATGAACATGATGGAAGCCAGCTTGTTATCTGGAAGGAGTGAAGAGAAATATGTTAGCTGAAACAAGCCTGTCCCCCTCATGGGTACCATGCTCTGTCCCTGCTGCGTTGCCCCACTTTGTTTCGTTTGGTGGAGCAAAGACATCCTCAAGGCCTTGCTCCAGAGTCACAACCTTGCCAAAAGGAGTAGCAAAATGAGGAGGCAGCAACATCTATCCAGTGCTGCAGAGCAGCTGAAGGCTGTTTCAAGACATGGTCCCTTATTTGGAACTTTAGTGTTGCAAAAAGGTATGTATGCCACAGGCAAGTCAGAAATTGTAAAGTCTGAGCTGTAAAAGGTTCTGGGCTAAGGTATGCTTAGGCTAAGAAGTGGTACAAACTTGATCTACTGCTAGGACAGGCAAGATCCTGTAGGTGGAGGAGGGGAGGTTGTGGAAGATTTTTGGCTTGTCAGTCATTGAAGTGAAAAGGAAGGTAATGTAAGATGTAGGAGGAAACGGAAAGGGGAGGCTGAGAATAGGAGATGGCTCCTTAAGCAGGGAAGAGAAAAAAGCAAAACAGTTCTAAAGAACATAAAAGGAGCAGTTGCACCTTGGAAATGAATAGCCAATTAATCCTACATAAGAATTTTTGTGTCAATATTTAGTGAATCACAGGAAAATGGAAAAGCTGATGTGTTAACAGTGATAAACCATAGAGATTGGTGTAAGCAATTGTAGAAATCTGCCAATATTTTCTTTTTTAGAGTCACTTGATACAAGACTGATGAAACAAACAACCATTCATTGCCTCATTAAATCCATTACAACCAGATAAAATTTCCAATGGCTTCAGCTAAATGTTTGCAGTAAGAAGCAAATTTTCAGCTTATGAGTGGGCCTACAAGTTAATGGAGTCTTTGGTATTACATCACCACAGACAGTAGAAAGGATTAAACGAGTTCTCAGGATTATAGTCGTCTTCTACTGATTCACTTTCAGCAAAACTGAAACTTTGTCTGACTTCAAAGGAGCTATTTTAAAAATCACAATTTTCAGGAAGGAATGACGTTATTTTGCCTGCTTCACCAGAATGAATGCTTCTCTGCTGTGCACAAATGAGCTGCTTGCCCTAGTTGAACAAAAGCTACGATGAGGGCTTTGATCAGTGTTGACAGTGTTCCTGCAGTATTTCAGTGTCTCATTCCTTCGTGCTTTCTAGAACCACTACTAATGACGTTGGTTAAGAGAGAGTGTAAATTGCAATAAGATGGCCATCTCCAGAGAGTGCTGAATTGGTCTGTTGCAAGGATTCTTTAATTATTAATTTCATTGCTACAGATTTTTTTTTTTTTTTGTTTAATAGTTTCTCAGGACAAAGAGATCCTGTATGAGCTCCCTAAAGCACCACTCGTCTATATGACAAAATTTGTCCACTTTAGTCCACAGAAACCTCTTTTACATTAGTGACACATCAATACTCTTGTTTAAAGGGTTACATTCCACACTGCATTTATTTTTCCTTGGAGACAAGCAGGAAATCTGTCACTAATTTCCTTCCAGCCAGCTCTGACTGCCTTTTCTCAGTCTTCTTAATCCTCTGTACATTTCTTCTCCATTTTATCTTCTGAAGACAGACATGGTTCTCTTAACTTTGTTCTTGTATTTCTTTCATGGTATCTTTCAGGGTATTCTTCATCCTTCTTACACAGCTCCAAGCTGGCTCTTGGCCGAAGAAGCAGGTCACCTGCTCTCCCTGCAATACATTGAGCAGATCTGAGGTGCTTAGCCACCTCATGTACATCTATTTTCTCACTTACCACGTCTCCTCTTTCCTGCTCCATCATCTGTATTTTTACCTACCTCCGCATTGCATGTGGTGCATCCAAAACTTTGCTTCCCCTTTTCACACCTAAGCCCTTTCTCTTAATAACTTCCCGCTTGCCGTAGAAGAAACCTCTGTAATCCTCCTTGTCAAGTCATCAGCTTCTCATTAAATCATGTGCCTTCAGGAGCTGCGTATTTGCAATTCAGCATTTTCTCTCTGTTGCCACTGCCAGGAGTTGCAGTCCCATTGCTGCAACGTTCTCATCACCTTGCGTCTCATCACTCACCGACAAAACCAGACTGCCCCCATCTCTCTTGACATTTCTACACCTTCACTTCTTTCTGCTTCTTACTCAGCTTCAGCTTTGTGGCTCAGCAGAACTCTGTCCTGGCTTATTTCACTTCTCCCATTTTATCCTTTACCTTGTTCATGGTTCTGTATCATTCTGCATCTCCTTTCCTGCTGCTTCTCAGCCTCATGCATTTTTTATGTCGCTTTGTGCTTTAGGCTTCGCACGTAGAGAGCCCTCCTCTTCTCCAAATCCCCTCAAGTCTTCTTGTATCCACCTTAATAGTCTCTCTCAGCCACTGTCCCAGAAACTGTATTTTTTACAAGTTAGAAAACTCTTCAAAGCACAGCTTTTGTACTGTCAAAAAGCAGAAGCTTTTCCACCTCCACTTTAAAAGTAAGGAGTGCACTTGAGAGAGAGATATTTTTGCAGATGTAGAGCCACATTCTATATTCACCCCTCTGGGGCTCACAGGTCGGGCACCTAAGGACTGATAGACTCCATATAAGGTCACTTTTGAACGTTTTGGCAAATGGTTTAAATTCTTCCCTGGTTTATTTAGATGCAATTCTAAAGTATTTGGAGGACTTGTTCCCACTTAATACAAGGCTGAAATTTCTGTCAACCATAGATATTTGTGCTCCCTAAAGAAAGGAAGGAAAAAGTTTCATTCAGTTACAAGCCTTTGAAAAATGCATATATACTTTAAGCATGGAATGACAATCACAAAAAATACCTAATTTGAGTGAGTGGGTGCAAAGGAAATATATTAGGAGTAGGCATGAGAACAAGTTAAGGTTCCCTTTCTCTCTTTTACACTTCTCCTTTACCAGTGCTGTGGAGACTGAAAATAACTCCACTCTCAGTGATGTCATCACCATTAGAGGCGTGCTGTCAGCTTAATTTGTTTTCTGACTTCAGCAGGGGAAATAGAATCTGACTGCTGACTCACTTGTTAGGTCTGAAGTAAAGTAGTTATGTTTATTTCATGTATTTGGCCGTGACTTTGGGGCTTTAAATATCCACCTGCTTGATAGCTGGTACAGGTACTCCTATTCATGAAGAAAAAAGGAAATGAAGAGTCTGAAATACATCTGCACTTTGTTATCATAGAGAACATGTTGTCTAAAGCAGGAATATATAATATTTTTGCAGAGCTGCCCTAATCAATAGTTTTCTTCTTTCATACTAGGCTCCAGTGGTGGTCTAGCTGTTGGTTGTCTGGCATGGTTGAGTCGTCACCTTAACCTCAGCCTCAGCAGCTCACATAGTACCGGTGGTGTCAGCAGAAGATGGTTTGGCTGCAGATCCATTGTTCAGAGGCTATTATTTTTCTTTTTTGGCGTGCCCCCTAATGTCTCTGCAAGCTGAAGTGAGGAAGTCTTTTGGAAAATCAGTGTGCAAATGGACCCACTTTTGTCCATTTCATTAACCTTTGTTGTCTGTGTGCCTGTGACATTGGGCAGAACTTCTCTTGCCCACAGAGAGTATTTTTGATGTCTACATGATATATTTTACACAAGTTTAAAAATAATGATAATAATAAAAAGGTTGCCATTTAGTTTGGACTGGCAAAGTAGCAGCAAATGGAGACTTTTCCTGACAGCATAGTTTTTTTGGCTCTCCTTCTGTATTTAAGTACCCAGGGGCCAGGTCCTCTGCTGGCAGAAGATGAGAGGGGCTCTAGCTCTTTTAACCACTTTGCATCTTCTGGGGATTTAAACCTTTGATTGCCACTGACTCCCCTAAGCAAAGTGGAGCTGTGTCCATCATCAAAAGATAAGACATATTTGAATGCAACAAATGGCTCTAAATATTTAGACCAAGGAAGAACACTCACAAGAAATAATAATAAGAAAAAAGCTACAGATTGTTTCAGACGTGTGGTTTTCCTCAGGATGTTTAAGTAGCGTTGCCTTAGTTTCAATTTATTTTTCTGTAATCCTTAGAAGTTATTTAATATCAGATCTAATCTTATCTTCTGCCTGTAGCTTGTTTGTTTTTAGTTCCTCCTTCTAGAGTTTAGGTTTGGAGCTATTTCTTGCTGTTTTTTACCCTTTTGTTAGGATGCAGGAGAAAAACATGCTGATATATTTCTAAATTCTCATGGACTCAATGAATCATTTTTTATTTGTCACACTTTTAATCATGTGCATATATTTTAATGATAGAACGGTGTGTTTCTGTGCAAAAAACCAAGGAATTTTAGAAATTGATGTCACAGCAACATCAATAATACTCTTTTCTAACTTTCCCCCCAGGGATTAATTTCAATTGTAGAATGTATCTTCATATAAACAAACTGTGAAAACTAATGGCAACATTTCATTTAAATAGGAGGTACATGGGAAGGTAATGTACTAGTACATTAAAAAAACAAATACATTTCTTTTACCATCAAATCCATAGGCATAATTCAAATAAATGCCTACAGGAACAAAACTCAATCTAACTTTTAAACTTTTATTTTAAAATGGCAAAGTTCATCTAGACATAGAGGATTCCCGCGCAGCATCCTTCAATTTAGGAGCTGTCAAAACAGCTTTCTGGCATGAAACCTTGCATTTAAAAGACATTGTCTCTGTACTCAGAATCAGGTGCTGGCTCTGTAGCTTTTTTAGGTTGCTGTGGAGAAGACTGTCATCCTAATGCTGCAGACTATGGTAGTCTAATTTAATCCTGGTTTAGGAATCCTCCTAGATTCAGGATAGAATGAATGCAGGATGAGGACAGTTTGCAGGACTATCTTAGATAAGAGAACCAAAATTTCTATGCTTCAAGGTCTCTGTGTCATAAACAAGTCTAGGAGGGACTTCATCTTCCATCCCACAGTGGCATCTAAAAAGTTCATGATTAGCCTTGGTTTTTAATGCTGCATACAGTTTAGTGAGCTCTTCACATAAACTGCTCTGCGTCCTATAAAACTGCTTATACTTGTGGCTTTCAAAAAGCAAAGCCAATTGAAAGCTTGTGGAAGTTTTGTCTGATGAAGAACCAAATAAACTTTAAATAGAAACCTCAGGATCTTGCCCAGAGAAAGCTCAAGTAAATCATTCTTCAATGTTACTGCTGGCATTTACTGAGCTTGCTAAACAAGTTGATTTCAACTAAAGAAACAGTATGTGGAAAAGAAAAAATGATAGAAATAATAAGTAAACAGCATTACAAGAATTAGGAACTCAGCCTTCTTGATGTATAGATGTTTTTTATGTTGTTCAAAACCCTAGGCATTAGTACTTTGTCTACCATAATATTGTTCTATTTTGTATTTGGTGATGTTTAAAAAATTGTAATAACTGGATTGAATGTCATGCCTTCACAGGGATGATCTCTACATCTAAAGGCCGGAGGAGCATAAAGGACACCTAAGCCATTTCTGTATTTGATACAGTGTGTATTAGCTAAACATGCATACAAAATACACCAAAAAGAAGAAACTATGGATGGAAAATCTTTGCCTTATGCACTGTGTAATTTTGCCTTACAAAACAGAGTAAAGCCCAAGTTTTCTAATGGTAGTGTCTCATATAAGGCTCTGAAATAAGCTATATATTTGTTTCATCCATTGCTTCTTGACACATCTACTGATTTGTCCTCCTGCTTCTCTCTTGTGCGTTAACCATTTGTATGAGCAATATTCAAAATAGTACCTGGGCAGCAGCTGATCTGCATGCTTTATACTTGTCAGCAAAGCAAAAGAAAGACAAAGCCCAACCCAAGTTCAGCAAAAGGTAGTTCAGCTTGACTTTTTAGCTGGAGGAAGAAGCTGACACTGGTGTTAATTACATGCCTTTAAAAATGCAAATCTTCATTACAGCTATTGTTCCCGATTCAAAATCAGTTAGATTTACTGTCTATCACAATTCCTAGCTGCAATTCTTCAGCACCAGGAACTGCCTCCGTACAAAAGGCTGCAATCAAGGACTTGCCAAAATTAAATAGATGCGTGCATCGACATGCTTATTATAGCACTTATGATGTAATAAGTGCCAGGTGGATGCGTGGACTATGACAGAATGAAAAATACAGAGCTATCCCAGCTTTATGAGTTTGTATTGTTTGGTAAAACATACCTAATGCCCTTTTTTCAGAGGCATCGAGACAACATGCTTTCAAAAAACTTTCTCTAGGATGGAGAGGCAGGGTTTGTTAAGGTTTGGAAGTATTTATTCTTCTAGCACTTCTGTATCACATTTTGATGTCTGAAAATTGTAAAGTAGGATGTGGCAATTATTGAAAATTTTGTTATATTGAGATATGCACTGTTAACTTTCAATGGTCTTTAAAGCCTGCAAACAATAGAAAGATGGTTACGTGTAGCTTATGTGCGGTTTTATATTGGGTCACTGCCTGAAGATGAACTTGAAAATGTGAAGAAAAATGTTAGGCATTTGAAATCAAGATTAGCATTGTATCTGGAGGAGGCTTTCTGCGCTCAGACTGTACTTTCTCAAGTGGGACAACAAATGATTGTGTTTCTTGTGGGCAAGCCCCTATCAAGCTTCCCAAACCCCCAGGGAGCCACTGGCAGGGCCCGTGACTCAGGCTGCTATTTACACACAGAGAGACCTTTCTCACCATCCTAAATTCCCTGTCACTAGGGGAATGCAGATGTGAGGAAGAGAGAACGTAGCTGGCAGAAGTCGCTTCTCTTGCATGAGATTAATGTTGTACGAAATAATTACCCAGTCATTTTAAGGACCTGGTGGCAATCCTTCAGCTTGGTGCCACACAGTTCTGCCCCTGATTTTGAACACTTCTTGCCCAGAAAGCAAAAGTGCCCCTCCTTTCTGCTCTCATCCAGGCATTGGATGGCATGGCAGGAGATACCCATCTGCCATCCAGCCCACCACATCTTAGAGACAGCCTTGGGTGTCTGGACAGACTTCACTGCAGCCTCAAAGCTCACTGGACCCTCAAGAAGGGTCCAACCAAGTCAGGTGAGAGCTGACCCTCACAGGAAGAAGCAGAGAGGCGGCTGCACCTAAATACGGTGCATCTTTCAGAGTATTGTATGGGAAGCCTCTCTATGCTGGCTGACAACGGTGGGCAGTCAGCGGCGTGATGGTGAATCTTCACTCCTTGGGCTGAAATGTTAAAAAAACACCCCAACCTCCAAACCAACCAAACTAAAAAATGGCTCCCAGTGCTTCAAAGTGCCCAAATACTTGCAGTGATAAGAGCAGGAGGGTTGTGGTTAGAGCAGAGGCTGTGAGTGGGCCTGAGAGCAAAACTCAGAGGAGCACCAGCTGGGCAAACTACAACAACCACGAAGTTGCTCAGATAAGCTGGCTCAGAGAAAGTCGTAGTGGCTGCCTTCCAGACCCTGGAATGGATGAACAGACATAGACCTATCTTGTTCACCTTCCTTGTCAAATCAGACATGACTGCTGGGCTCCTCAGCCTGGGATTTTCATGCAGGGAAACAGTCAAGTAACGTTTAACCATGATTTTCTCTCAGATAGCAACAAAAGATTTTCCATAGATAGTGTGGGCTTGTTATGGGACAGGTCTGTCTGTCCTGGCTTTGCTCATTTCAAACAGAAAGAGCAGAGAGGAGTAATCAAAGGCCCGTTTCCTCACCATTCCTCTAGCTCTGCTTGGCCTACCCATACCTACACTCAGGAACCATCTGAGAAATGATTCTGGAAGAAAAGACCTGTGCTTAGGTCATAAGGAAACTCTTATAAACCTTTTCATCTTTAAAGTTTGTGAGTGAGAAAAGCCATGGTAGTGTATATTTATTGCTTCATCGATGTCTCAGAGAAAGTGTTTCCCTCAGCAGTTCCCTCTACCCTACCCGCAGCAGTGGCCTGAGCTGTCCCATAGCCTGTGCTCTCAGGGGTTCCCCAGAGTGGCTCACCAAACTTTTAAGCTCTCTCAGGTCTGTCTGTTTGTTCCAGGACCAGGAAAGTAAACAGTAGTCTAATTCTTATCTTCTTCCTAATATCCCTTCCAAGCCCCATTGCTGTCTTCCAGTTATCCTTTTCTATCACAACTTAACATCTGGAGTAACTTAGTCTAAATGGTTTCTGTGAAAACATAACTTGTGTATCTCTTCAGTGTTGGTAATTCAAGGCTGAAGGGGTCAGTGTTTACATGGAGTGAGTGAGCCTGATTAACACTGTGGGAGCTTTGGTTTTCACTTGTTTGGGTTGGCCAGGGGTGGTGTAAGCTCAGAGAGAACTGGGGACACAGTGGACTAAAATGAGAGTTATAGGGCTAACATGAGACAGAGAAATGGTCCAAAGTCCTAGGCAAGGGCCGGATAATTACATGGGGATGTTGCCCACATGTGCCCTAGAGTCTGCGTGACCTTTGGTGTTAGACATCATGTTAACACTAGAGATTTACTGGAGATAGATGAGATGAATCATAGAGTGGAACATATCTGCCTAAATTGCCTTAGAGAGCTACTTTAAAGTTGACGAGCCTAGCCATCCTTTAGGTGGCTAAAATTGTATGAATGAAACCATTCCCTGAAGAAATATCCTGGGTAAAGTGTTGTGGGAGTACCAGGTGGGACTGATGGAGGGCATAAAGTGCTTTGGGGTATATTAACTGATCAAAATCTGTCTATGAGCCACTAATGAGAAGCTTCATTGCAGTGCAGTGCTTAGATGTGTCAATTGAAGCAATTTTAGGAAAGATGAGACGTATTCATGCAGGTGTGTGTGACTCTGCCAAAACCTTATTTGGAGTATTGTATGCACTTCTGAGCATCAGTGACTGAGGGAGAGGGAATTCAGACAGGAACAGGTGCAGAGAAGTGATGAGGGTAATGAAAAGCGTTTTAGAGAAGACAGCTTGCTCAGCTTAGAAAAGCAAAGGCTGAAAGAGGTCATGGTTACTTGCGGTGAATGAAAAACAGGTAAAACACCTGGAAGAGAGGGAGCCACTTCAGCTAAAGAACAATACTGACACGGGAATGAATGAGAATAAATTGGCCATGAATAAATGTGGATTGAAAGCTAGGATAGTTTATAACCACCAGAGCAAGAAATTTTTGGTTGTTCTAAAACAAGGGAAATAAGAGAGGACAGAACCTACGTAGTTTCAAAATAGAATTGGGCTGGTTTATAAAAAGGAAGATGCCGGTTGTTTGCCTGTACTAGCAGATAGGCTAGTACTTGATACACTGGGAAATTCCGTCCAGTCCATTGCTCTTGGGTCAGTCTCTAACCTTTCAATGTGGACAGACATTGCTAGTGCCGATAACAGATGAAACTAAAGCTAAACTAAAATTGAAATACTAGTGGCTTGCTCTGAGAGGATGGGTAATTATTTAGAAGATAATATGACCCTGTAGAAACCAGAATCAAGTTACTACTGGCAGCATTTAGGTACTTAGGCAACGTGCAAACCTGATTAGATAAAGACAGCTAGGGTAAGGTAATAAAAGGGTAATAAAAAATAATGCCTTGTAAAAAGAGATTATATTGCAGAGGAGGCATGACAAACACCATTCACCTAGAGCCTTGAAAGCAAAGAAGTAAGACGTTAGGCTAAAAGTATTTTCATTTCTACATGGTCCTTAAAACTCAAAATACTCAAAGACTAGAGACTTTCATTCTACTGCAACCAAGACAGCAAAGCACCACAAAACTTCTGAGCTCTGACAGAAAACCTTACTGGTGGCTGATCCCCATTACTGGAATTGGATATATTGGAGTTGTCCATTTCTAAATTTCTATGATAGTTAATTCTGAGAACTAAGGACACTTCTATACCACCTTCAGTGTATTATTCATCCCCAGTAAGAGGGTTCTCGTTTTAGGATCTCTGATGCTAAAATAGCATTTCTGGTAGCAAAAATCTGTGGAGTGTGATCCTCAAGGATTAAAAGAATTGTGTAGAAAGGGAAGAATGTAGATGTTAACATTAAAACCAACACTCTCCGCCTTTATTTTTTGACCCCAAACTAAAACTACTTAAAACACGTGTACTGTACTCAGCAGCTCTGCAGGCTTAGTACAAGGATGTCTTTTTTTTTTTTTTCCCCCGTGGAAAAAGGAGTCTTGAAGTCTTTCAGATTAGAAGAGTCTAAAAGGTAACTACTTTTTCATCAAGTTCCACATTTTTGGACCTAAATTTCAGCACTGAAGACTCCAGATGCTACAAAAACATTAATGGAGTGCAACATAGTGTTAAAGCCACGTCTCACTGATGCAGACTGTACTGGTTTAGCCACCCAGCCTGACAAACTGCCAGTACCAAGCCAATATATCTTTTTTTCCCCATAATTATACCATTTTTATCCCAGAGTGAGATTTGTCAGACATGCTATTGTTGTCAGGGACATAAGACTCCATTACCACTATGCTGAATACTCTTCCCTGCCCCCACAAATGCATTCAAATGGATCTTAACATTTACTAAACAGTGGTTTTGTAATCACAGATTGAACAAAGTGCAGCTAAGCTTAATAGAAGTGTCATAGTACAGACATGGTAATTTTCTTATTTAACTATATAAAAAAAAATATCTCTAAACAAAACTTTTTTTTTTTTTTTTTAACCACCAACATTCCCTCCCAAGACCCAGATGATGTATCAAAATTAAAAAAAAGAAGTCTTTGACTGGAGTAGGGTAAGACATATGGGTGTCATGCCAGAAAAGAATTTAAAATGAAAACAAACTGGAAACCTGTGTTGCATATAAACCATCTTCCTATTACATAGAATCATAGAATGGTTCAAGTTGGAAGGGACCTTAAAGATCATCGACTTCCAACCCCCCTGCCATGGGCAGGGACACCTCCCACTAGAGCAGGTGGCTCAAAGCCCCATCCAGCCTGGCCTTGAACACTTCCAGGGATGGGGCATCCACAGCTTCTCTGTGCAATCTGTTCCAGTGCCTCAATGTGATAAGGAGCAACATCACAAATTGCTAAGGAGTAATTTGGGCTGATGTTCCTGTTATTTTCAGAAAGGAGTTGAAAGGTCCAGATTTTTTAAGAAGTATCATTTTCATTGTGTTAAGTCTCACTGTAATTCATAGGAAGGCTCTTGCTGATCTAAAAATAGAAGACCAGCTAGCCTCTTCAATGGCAAACTATCACGGAGAGTCTTATGAAGTTTAATAGCAGCCATGGCTGGCAGTATGGACAGGCAATGCTTACCCACGGCAGAAAGGGGCTTGACCCTCGGGAGCTAGCACAAGCTCCCAACTAGCAGTAGGCTCCTGCTTGCAGGCTCTTATCCTCGGGATGGGGGTTCAACCACCCATACACCTGCTGGGAGGGCAACACAGGGTCTGGCAGGAAACCCAGGATGCTCCTGGTCTGCATAGATGATGAGTCCTCATGGAAATAAATGCCAGATGAGCTAAATAGGGTCGAGGATTGACTCAACCTGCTCTTCACAAGCAGGGAAGAGCTGGTGGAACCTCTGATCACACAGGGAAGCCCTGGTTGCAGGAGCCACAAGATGATGGAGATTGGAGTCCAGAGGAAGGCTGGAAGGTGAGCAAAGGACCCTAGGCTTCTGGGGAGCAAACAGAGGCTTGTTGACGGGTTGCCTGACTTGATCCCCTGGGGAGCTGCCATGAAGGGGAAGGGTGCTCAGGAGAGCTGGCTGGTTTCTAAAGGCAACTTACTGAGAGCTTATCAATGAACCATCTTGTGATGCGGGAAAACTGAGAATTTGAAAAGAAGGTCTGCATGGCTAGATGGGGAGCTTCTCATTGAACTAGCACACCAGAAGGGAGCGGAGAAGAAGTAGAAAAAAGGACAGGCAGTATAAAGCAGCGTTAGGTACTTAGTGTCAAAATCAGGAAGGCCACAGCCCAGCTGGAGCTGAGACTGCCAAGGTGCACTGACAGGAACCAGACAGACTCTGTGGGAATGCTAATTTCAAAGTATGTTCAGGAAAAGCATGGGCCCAATGACAGGTGGGGAAGAAACCCTAGTTACAATGGAGCAAAAAAGGCTTATGTATTTTATGACTGTTTTTGCCTTGGTCTTCACAATCAAAGGCTGCTTTGGTACTGGCATGATTTGGGATGGAGAAGGGTAGCTCTTCCTCAGTGGCAAGGGGACAAACAAGTTAAAGACTTGAAATAAGTTGGATGTACTCAAAACCATCGGATTGGGTAGGATTTACCTGAAGTTGCTGTAGAACCTGGCCAATGTGATTGTGGGATCAGTATATGGGGAAAATATTTTTAAATTAAGGTTTTTTAAATAGCAAGGGAGCTATTTAAATAGCAAGGGAGAAGAAAATGGAACATGCATGTGAACAATTTTATCTGTAGCTGAGCTACATTAGCTGCACTGGCTATTATAATGAAAGAAAGTCCCACAACAGAGTGTGGGCCACGGGATTTGATTTTCATATATCTTGTCCTACTTTTATGTTTATAAGACATTACATACAGCAGCCCTCATTTTTAAGACCTGGGATTTGGTGTATCCTATTTCTGAAACACAAATGAAATTTTTGCTGAATTTATCACTGAGGGAAGAGGGGAAAATCCAACATCAGGTGAAATGGTACTTTTAGAAGCTGAACTTCATATGAGCTTTTCCAGCTGTCCTGGGGGAGATAAGCTGGTATTCTGGTGAAATACTCATTTGACATCTGGGGAGGAAATGCTGTGAGGAAGTGAGCTCTTAACACCAGTGGGCCGAGTCCCAAAGTTTCTACTCTATTTTAGCTCAGCCAAATGCTCATTTGACTCAGATTTCTCTTCATAACTTATATGCACAAGGACTGCAAGTCATGATCAAAATTACTCCCTTCGTCCTCCTTCCCCCCCCTCCAAAAAAAACCCCAACCAAAACCACAAAAAACTACAGACCATTCAGTGTGAGTTGTCACTTGTGAATCTCAATTTCCACAGTGTGGCATCTGATCTGCCTAAGACTCCTATCACACTCATCCTGGCTCATCTTTCTCTGTGTTCTTTAGTACCCAGCTACCAACTTGCTACCTGTGCTTCCCAAGAAGCTTCCTTGCCCTAGCAAGAGGGAGTGGAGACTGGCAAAACAGGGAGAGTAACTACTCATCTCACACTGTTGCCTTTCTCCTAGAGGGGCAACTGATTTTGCTGTCTGTACTCTGCTATCTTCCCAGAATTTGTAGAAATATAACCTCTTGGAGATCAGTAACTCTCTCAAGTTAGATAGATTTGGATTTTAGATAGATTTAGCCAGTGGGTTCTAAAATGAAGGTGGGCAGACAGTGTAGTCAGATAAGCCCCATCTCAGTGAATCTAAGAAGGAAGAGAAAAAAGGAAGCTAATGCTGGGACTGAGCGATACAAATGAGTTTCATTTTCCCTTTCATTGTGTCATTTGGAATCCTGCTGATTAGGTTGAACAGGAACTGAACTGGACTCTAATTCAGCTACATATATTTCAAAGAAATACATCTAATTTAGGAGGTGAATAGTGAAGTTATAATTTAAAAAGAGGAAAAAGGAGACATTATAAAAGAAGCAATGATGCTTGTTCCCTTTTTAAATTTCTGTTTGATATTAATATTTGGACATCTATTAACACACTAATAACTGCTTTGAGGAACAATTAAAGGAAAAGTGACTGGCTTTGGGCTAGGTGAGGGTATAAAATAAATGTCTTGATACACTGGAAGAAATAGAACAAATAGAGAGAAATGCTATACTACCAGCTAAGAAATAGTGAAAGAGACTCATTGAAGATTGAATGCATAACCTCAATATTACTATTTTCTGTTTTGCTGTGCTTCGGAAATTTACATGTTCTTTAAATATATGTGCTTTTAATAAACTTACAGCTGATACAATGTCAGTGTATATACTGAGATGAATTCCCTTTCACCTGGGTTACCAGATGTACATTCTGAATACCTATAATAAATTGTAGTTACTACAGAGTTTTAGTCTCCTAATTTTTTTAAGCCTAAAATTACATTAGGATCTTTTCTACCAACATCATCCATGTTCAAAAACTTTCAACCTGCTTCCTTCAGATTCAGCACAGGATGAGCAATTGCTTTGTTAGTCTGACCACACAGTTTCATAATCATTGAGCAGTGGTGTTAGCTGTTCTTATGGACTCCATTTGGCAGGATATCAGCTAAGCAGTGGTTAAAGCTTTTATTCGGGCAAGAGCTTAAGCATATGCTTAAAGTTATGTGAATTCTGCTGGACAAACATGTCCCTTCTCCGAGTTGTGCCTAGGGATGCCGTGATTCACCAGGCATATTCAGGCACAAAGGAGAAAAGGCAAAGAGAGAAGAGGCGAAGCTTTTCTGAGACAAACTCATCTTCCTAGGAGCCTGAAAATGGCTCCAGGCACCTGTGATGTGCAACTTCCAGTTGTTTGGAGCTGAAAACCAGGCAGGAACCAACCCTTCAATCTGCTTCCTTGAGGAGCTAGAGAACATGCAGGTCTGTTAAATAAGGATCCATAGAAGTTTTCTACTTCAGGGTTGTTGTGCTTAAATTCACGGGCTATAATTTAAAAAAAAATCAGACTAGGCATCCTCTGACAGAAGGGCGTCTACTGCCTGATAATCTTTGTTCCTGCTTCTTTCTTCCTCCTGTCTTCCTCCCCAAATGGGTCTTCTGTGTTGTTCTCTCCAAGTGTCTTTGTCAGGGGATCAGCATCTTCTCACAACCTAATTTATTGCTTAGTTATCACTGACCTCAGGTATTTACAGCTGAAAACTGGTGTGCCCTGGACAATAGCTAAGGGTGTCCAAGAGTGACACATAAGCACATGAAAGTGTCTGATCAGGTTTTGTTATTCCCATGCAACCCATCCTCGATGAAAGAACTGTCCCTGTCTCCTTCCATTGGTTCTGTGTCAACTGGGAGACCAAACACAGCAGAAGAGGCAAGAGAGACCCACACTCAAAATGATGTTTTCGGCCTGACCACTCTATGCAGGTGCCTGATGAGATTTAAAAGCTAAACAGAGAGAAATTTAACAGAGGTCTGCAGTAGTCAGGGCTGTTCGTTGGGCTGCCTTACACTGCACAGCTTTCAGTCCTAGGCAATAAGCTGTAAAATTGGTTGAAGCATAATATGATTTATAGGGAAAATTGACTATATAGCACGAACAACTATATACAGGGGAGCTTTACAAACAGCTTGTAAAAGCTACTCTTGGTTATGTAGAAAGAGAATGGCTAGGATGTGAAACTGAACTGCTAAAATGCCACTTTCTCATCTGATTTCTAAATTCCAGTTTTGGGCTGTACTTAGAGCTGTAATCAGTGTTTTGAAAGGAATTAATCTCAGAGCATGAGGAGTGACTAATACCATTATTCTCCTTTTAGATTGCTTGCACAGAGATTCTCTTTCTGATTAGTAAAAAGAATTCTCTACCCAAAAGGCCCATCTACTTGCAGCCTCTGTATTCATAATCAAGGATTACTTTCATTTAAGAGATTACTTGGAGAATTTTCAAAATCTGCTCAACATTTTCCTTTCCCATCTCCAGTTTCTTCTTTTGCCCATATTCTCCTCTGGCTTGCACTTCACAGAGTGCTATCCAAAAAGGAGAGGGATTGCTACAATCTTGCCTCTCTTCCTCCAATAGTTTTGAAGGTTTAGTGTGGAGATAGTGAGTTTCAAAATTACCCTCCTTGTAAGCTTCCAACTCCATTTCCTGTCTCTAAAGAAAGGGTCACCCTTTATTAGAGAGGCTATCACCTTCATAGTCAAGAACTCAGCAATTCAAAAAGAAGTAAAAAAAATCCAAACTCGGCTACTGCTCAGGAGTTCTGCATTAGCTTAAACGTCAAAGCTGTCAGTGAAAATTACGCATAGGCAGAGAGCATATCCACACATCCAAATCCAGCCTGAGACACCTATGCTTCAGAAAAGGGAAAGCCTTCCTTGCCTTGCTTCTTTCCAAGACATTAACTCATCTGCTCTTAATAAGCTCCCTGTTTATTGCAGTTACCAATGGCACACGTTTCAGCAGTTTGTTGCTGCTTTTTTTCTCCTTCCCAGTTTCAGAAGAGATCACCACATTGGGTTTGAACTTCCCTTCCAGCAGATGGTTGTCTCAGTTTCCCAATAAGCTACTTCAGCCTTGTTGGGCCTGATAACACTTTCTCTTCCTAAAGGCACTTGCGTAGAAAAGCCTCTGGCCTTTGCGGTTCCCTTCTGGGCCCATTGCAGCCTCTCGGGGGAAAGCAGCGTGTTTGGAAGCGCGAGGAAACGCAGCTCATCCTTAGGAACGTATCAGGACTCAAATACATAGTTTCTCAATCCTGATAAGCCACTCCTGGAATGGAATATTCCCATCTCCGACCTGTACTTAGCAATTGATGTGAGCTTAATCTTCATTTTTCTTTATTGATTTTACATTTCAAATTTCTTGGGAATTACAAAGATTTGATGTAGAACATACTTAGCTACAGGAGTCTTTTTATAGATTTCAAAGAGCTCTTTATTATTTGACAGTTCTCATTCAGTAGGAGGTAGGCATTTCTGGCTCACAAATTGGTAACATTATTTTGTTTTTCTTTCATAAGTAACACTTAACTAGTGTTTCTAATAATATTGCAGCTAAACAGATTCTAAATATGACAAAGTGTTGACAACACTAATGTGCAGGGGAAGTTTTGTAATTGAATAAAATCTTCATTTCTTATGCCCAACTCTTTAATCTAATCCATCCATTCAAAGCCTAGAGGTTTCTTGGTCTTTCAGCTGCACTTATCTGATAAATGAGCTTTTAAAAATAGAGATGGGACTAAATTCAAAAGGAGTATTCAAACCTCTAAGTACTGGGAGGATGTAGATAAACTGGAGCTTATATTAAAAGCAGCTGCTGTGCTAACAGTCTACGAAACCAAAAATAGGCCTGAAGTTGAATCATTTATTGAAATATCGTAGTATTTGGCTATGGTGTAATCTGGTTCTCCATGTGTTTCTACCAAACAAAACCCCATTCCAGTTTAAGATCAGTATCATTATCTTCTGGAAGGCATATGCTGTTACTTGTACATGCCGACGAGCTACACACACGTGTGCTAGGAACTGGCTGTGGCTTTGACAGCTGGTCTTAACTAATTGCCTCCAGCAAGATAAACATGGTCCTGTAGTTTGATCAACTACTTTTTAGGACAAGGGACAAATGGAAGAGAACTATACACTGTGGTATTCCAGGAGACTAAGAGGAAAACGATTAACACTATAAGAATATTGCTGTATCAAGGCAAAAATACTCTTCAATATTTTTTGCTTATAAGGTGCGTTCTATAGAAGCAGTTTAGAACAATCTGTGATTTTAACTTTGCTACATCCCACAAAGAGTATCTTCTTTCCTGCAGTGCCATTTTACTCAGTAATTGTCCCAAGCCATTATACTTCCTACACAACAATTCAGTCAGAAATATAAGCGTGAAGGGAAACACATTGCTCAGTTTGGGGAAGAATATGTACCCCACTCCTGCTTGGCATGAAATTTTGATCGGATTAATTAGCAACTGCCCATACAATCTGCTCTTATTATTTAGCTTTGCACATGAACTTGAGTCTTGAAGAAGAACTTGCCTAATTCTTTATATTGCTCTTGCACAGGCACAGACTTGACAGATGCGCCTCTGTCTTCTCAAGCCAAACTCAAGTGTCAAGAGGAGTAACATGAAGAGTGCTGAAATTTGTTGTGAGTTAGATCTGGGTTTGTGTTTTGTAGCATGCACTAAACTCTAATTTTCCACTAAGACAAAGGAGAAAATTCAGTTTTCACTGTAGATTTATTTCAGTTGCATGCAAATTTCTGGATGATGAGGCTGCTATGACTTTTCAGCATCTATAAGGAATAGAATTATCTTATCACAAAAGACAACTTTGAGAATAAGAAGCTCAAAGAAGCCAGCAAATTTAACTTCAACATCATCTGAATTTGAGAGAATTAATGTTCCTACTTGCCAGATATCTCACCATACTTCTACTGTTAGCTGCTTTTTGTGAAAACCTAGAACATTTTCTCCCCAAAACATGTACTAAAACTTCCCCGAGGACAGAGGTGATAATAAACAGGGTGAACCATTCCCACTTTGGCATAGCACTGAAAGGGTAATGCCAGGCTTACAAAAGCATGAATGCAAAGTACATGAGCACATTCGCTGTACAATTACTCTGTTTGTGCAGTCAGTTGCAGTAATTGGATAATTGGGTCCACAACTGTCTAACTACATCGGTAACTACTCATTACTAAATTATATGTGAGCAATATATAAAAAGTCCCAGTGTCGAAAAGCCTTTGTTACAGAAACTTTTATTTCATGAAGGCTCATCCTACTTAAAAAAAAGCATGCCTATGCACCATGATCTTTTGTTTGTTCGTTCCTTTTGAACCAGGAGAGCATAGACAGAAAAAGAAACACAAATGAATGGGAAAAGAAGCTGTTGTAAACACAGGCTGTTGCTTTTCTCTTCTGCTAATCCACAGAGCTTTTCAAGGAATGCCATTTGGAAGTTAAATAAGAAGGTTTTAAATGTCCAGCCTTTGAAAGGAACATGGTGTCCAGACACAGGTTGTTACGTTTTTTATTTCTCCTGGCCTTTTCACAACTCTCATTTCAGTTACTTTCATAGGAATAAAGAACGGCCTCAGAACGTCCTGAACCTGCAGTTTTGGAGGACTGCGCATTGGCAATGGTAAACCCATGAAAAGACAGGTTGCCCTAAGTGGCCACTGCATGGAGAGTTAACAGAGAGTCACCAGCAGGACGACATTTTTTACCTGAGAGCTCTCAAGAGATGCAAATATGAAATAGCTGAACTACTAGTTGTAGTGTACAGCCACTCATCTCTCACCTACAACTAATAACCTGAATACCAGAGGAATGGAAATGTATCAAATGATGACGCCTCTTATTGGAGGGAGTTGCAGGCATTTTAGAAGATTACAGACCAGCATCGGACATTAATAAAATACCAGAATTATTGGATATGTAGGCAAATATTATGTTGGGCAAGATGCTTCATGGTTTTCTAAAAGGAATTCATTCCTCCTAAATCTATCAGAGTTCTTTGAAGGAACGAACAAGCATGTTGATATGGGAGATACAGCTGGTATGGTCTCCTTGGGTTCCTGAAAGGCATTTGGCAAGATCATTCACCAAAGGGTCTTAAAGAAATTAAGACTGGACAGTTCTGATGTGGATATGAAACCAATTAAAACAACAAGCAGTTAATTTTCTCACCGGGGGGATCTTACTACTATGGTCCCACAGGGACTTATCTGAGGAGCCCTGTTCTTCATCACATCCACAAATTAATGGAAAAGGGGTGGAAAATAAAGTGACAAAGTTCAGTGACTGTTCTGAACTCTTCCTGGTGGAAAAAGCAAAAGTTAGCAAAGTGTGAAGAGTTGCTATAACGTCTTGTGATACTGAGTAATGGGGCAGGGAGGGGGAAGAGAATGTATGAAAATATAAAAAGAGTTCACAAGATAAATTCTAATTTAATATATGCAGTTACAGACTCTGAAAAAGCTATTATCAACTAGTACAAAGATTCCGAAATTATAATAGCAAGTTCTGTAGGAACATCAGCACAATGCTGAATGACAGTCAATATGAAGCAAATTACTAGGGAAAGAAGGGAAAACAACCCATAAAATGATATTAGGCTGCAATATCTTGAACGCTGTGGACATTTTTAGCCCTCATATCACTATATATATCAAAAATAGGACTAAACAAGGACCATAGTAGAGTACAAGGACAGTCATATGCATGAAATAGGTTCAATACAAAAAAATCAGACATATAAGGACTCTAGGTATGAAAAAAATTGACTCAGAGGAGACATGAAAGAGAATTCTAAAATCATACATGGGATGGAGATCAATAAGGAAGGATCATTTTGCTTTTCTAAAATCAGAGGGAGTGTCCAAGGAAATCACCATAAACCATCTCAGTTCTAGAGCCCAGACCTGGGGATATTCTATGTAATAAAATATACATTGATTCAAAAAGAAAGAAAAAAGAAAAAAACAACACACAACAAAAAGGCCACAAAACACCAAAGCCTATGTAATGCTGAGATGAAACACGGAGCTCTGGCTTGGGAAATGATTATCTAGCACATACTGCCAGAGGCTGGGGAGTATTCTGGGAGTGTATCTTCATATGCTTGTCCTGCTTTTATAACCTTGCCTATGTGTTTGCTGTTGTTCATCGTCAGATTCTTCACTAGATGCCTTTACAGTTCTGAATGACTATTCTTATGATCAGTACAGGAATACTATGAAGTAGAAGACTTTTCATTTGGAGACTTTGGCTATGTTGACAAACACTGTTGCTGCTTCCACTGTCCTTTTATGATGACTCTAACTTTTTAAGAAGAGAAGTGTTTCACATTGACAATATGTACCTTTTTTTGGCATATAGTTGCTATGGAAATAAACAGTAACTTGGCACAGATCTACATTCTTTTTGTTTTCGTGGGTAATATCTTTGAGAAACTCCAAATCAGTGAGTGACAGGGACATTGCATGAATGAATTTCATTTTGTAACTTGCACACACAATTCTTGAGCTGACAGGAGAATAGTTTTATAGTAACTAAGACATATCAAAACCAGTCACTCTGTAAGGGAGGTTTTCAGCCTACCGTAACGGTTGCAGTATCATGTTGAAAAACAACCAAGTGTCCCAGCGTGAAAGTAGAGGAAAAAAAATGGGTTTGCAGTTTAATTTTAAAATAATTCTCAACTTTTGCAATAGATGATTCATAAAAGGGCCACTGCTGGTAGGCAGCAAACATCATGATCTTCAGTTTTGATTATACTGTTGATCTCAAGTGCTTTCTTTTTTTTTTTCCTTTTTTTTTCTTTTTCTTTTTTTTTTTAATTCGCAAGTAGTTTTTTATCTTTCTTGTTGTGGCTTCCAGATTTTATCTCTGTTTATTTTGCTTTTTCACCATAACACCAGCATTTTCTTGATCTGTGTTTTAAAAGTCCTTTAGTTTTTTGCATGTGTGTGAAGACCTTCAGAGAGGCTCCCTGGTTTTTTTTTTTTTTTTGTATCTGTAACATTACCCTTGTCCTTTTTCTTTCCAAGAGCCCTCAAAAAGTCACGATGACACACTCGCATTAGATGTAGTGGCTCCGAGAAACACAGTTTCCCTTCAGATTGCTATCTCAGTGACTCAGCCAGCTTCTGAAGATGATCAAAATGAAGACAGAACAACCCAGGGTCTTCTGGAGTGCTGAACATTTTACACAGTGAAAGTTATTTGCTAAGTTTTAAAACAGGAAACAGTTTTATGTGATAGCACTGCATAGTTACTAGTGGATGAAGTTGATACAAATAAATTATGTTTGTTCCTTTTTCTTGGGGGGGTTATCTTTTTTTTGTGGCTAAGCTGAAAGTACTGCAGTTCTGCCTAACAGCTCTTGTTTATGACTATGTCACGCAAGTGCCCTGACTGCTCTGCCTGCCAGCTGGGCCTGGCAGGTGGGAGGACCACATCTTGCAGTACCTGAAAAGCTTGGGCCTTCAGCAGCCAAATACTTCCTCTTACACGTTCAACTCCTGAATATGCACCAAATCAACACAACTCCCCTTGTCAGAGCTCCTAGGATATTCATCACAACTTTTTGAAACTACTAACCCCCAGGGACGTGCTATAGTCACATACATAGAAAAAGGGTATGACAACGATAAAAAAAAAATGCCAAGTAAAGCAAGAGTTTAGCTTTGGATTGTGTTCACAAAATATATGGTCTCCAATAGATTTTATGAACTATCCATATATAGCTGCAGATGTTAAACAGAGTTAAAAGAGAGATTAGAGGACCAGTGAAGAAATGACAACCATAAAGGAAGGTGCCTGGGAGCTGGTGTTCTAGCCCATGACCTACCTAGACCGACACTCCCCGCACCTCTTGCACCCCAAGGCTCATGCTTATTGCCATTGCTGTTAGTGTCAAAGGCATAACAGATATAACTCTGCTTAAGTTGTGCCTATGGTCTGTGGAGGGGCAGAGACTGAAGTGGGGCGAGCAGTGGAGTTGGTTTGATACCCTGGCATGTGCCCTCTGGCTGTATCTGCCCGGAACTCGGTCTTGGACTCCAGCCATCATGGAGATGCCCTAAAATGCCCCAAAAAGTGACTTGACACAAGCTATACCTTCTTGTCAAGTGTGACTGAAGGGACCCAGTGCTGGCATTTGGGTTAGTATGGGATGCAGAGCACTCGTGCTGTGTGGGATGCAGCAGTACAGTTGAGTAGCGCTGCCCTCCTCATTCCCCTGGCTGCAGGATGCCCTCCCTGTCCCTTGTGCCTTCCCAGCAGCCCCCAACAGTTTCAATTCTGGAAGCCAAGGTTTCACAGAATAAGTTTTGAAAGTAACCTGACAATAAAATGTTTCACAGGCTTAAGCTCTTCTTTATCCTCTCAGTATCCTTGCATTTTAAATGTAAAAATATAAAAGTCTTTTTAGTTCCAGCTGTGTGTGTGTCAGTTTTCTCAAGTTGCTTAAAAAGAACGTAGGAAATCACACAGCAAGCAATATAAATATGTCATCCGATTCAGGATCATGAAGCAGTATTTGCTGGAGTAGTTTAACTTAGAATTGGAGCCAAACAGCATGACTGCTTTTTGCACTTCATAATCATGGAGAAACAGCACTGTACAATAATTAGGCTTGTGTACTTGGGCCTCTATTTTGATTAGCATTTGATTCTGCTGAAAATCTGTTATGAGCCGAGTTTTCTCATAGCTTTTAAACATGGGAGAATAAGTATTTCCTTTCTGTTTTAAATTCATTCAGGCAACAACAGTCTCAGCAACCGCAGAGCAGTTATCAAAGCAGAAGATCAGTGTTTGTAGACGTCAGACCTGTGGATCTCACGGGTATCATCTCCTCATCTCTGAAGCAGTCAGCATGGCACCATAGTGTCCTGTGACTTCTTGGAGTGAACTGGAAGCTTCTTGGACTAAAAGCTCTTTTACAATGTCCGTCACCTATAATATCTATGAATCATATGTAATTTCTCTGAAAAGCCAGAGCAATTCTAAAGATTGTTTAATGACACATAGTTAGTAAGAGTATGTATAATTAAAATGTATTTTATAGAATACAGATCAGACTTAGGAACAAGAAAGTGCTTTGAATAGTTGAGATAACCCCTTAACCCAAATTAAGGCATGAATGCTTCACCTGTATCTGGACAGGTCTCTAGCAGGTGATCATGATACGCATGAGTAATTTCCCACCTGAATTAGGGAAGTGATAGAAGGAGCCATTAGCTCAAAGAAGATCAATATCAAAAGTAACCTTGAGTGTTAAAAGCAACCATTTCCAGGTAAAGCCTGAATACCTCATTGGCACTGAGGAAGGAAAACTGAAAGAGCTCTATTAATAAAGCTAGGAGAGGTTGGCATTCAGCTCTTGGGGTGCTGCTAGAGAAGTTGATGTTGCATTTTTACTAAGTCCTGACTTAGGAATTGTAGATGAAGGACAAGAAAATAGCCTTGAAGCAATCTGCTGGCAAGCAGACTGAGCCAGGCTAGAACCAGATTTCATTGCTCCACTCAGCATCTGGGAACTGAGTATCCAGTTTTGTAATGAAGATATCAAACTTTGTCACTTCCAGAGGTGAGTCCAGAGTAAAGCCGGTAGGGTTGGTTTGTACGGTCTTTCTGGAGGCAATAAAGCCACATTAGGCAGTGGGCACCAGCAGCCAGAAATGTTTTTAGTGGAGCCAGATGTCAAAACACTAGCACTGATTGACTGGGAAGGAATTTCGAAGCAGCAAGGAGTGGGTATTAGACACTTTGCAGCTTCAGGCAGACCCTAACCCACCACGGTGATGTTTCTGCTGGTTAGTCGAAATAATTACTTTCCTCTAAGCATTCAATATTTCTTTCTAGTAGTCAATCATAGCCTGAATGCTGTGGGGATCTTTCTACAAACCCTACTGCTAAGAGGTCTCTGTGACATTTGTCCGGCTGAAAGACCTCGCTCATCAGTTTGCATATTGTAATTGTTGGACAAAGCTGCTCCATCCCTCAGGAAACTCCAGCTCTGTATCTCTAACCACACCATTAAGCTACTTGGCAGGAGATAGGTCCCTCTGTGTGCAGAACCCGGGCTCTAACTCTTCACTCTCCCTCTGTAGGTTAAACATCTCCTTTCCCAGAAGAGCACTGGAAGCATGAGCTTCTAACTTGCAGCTGAAACCCTCAGGAGCCAGAGGATAGCCGCAGACATGCTTCACATAGAACTTACAGTCATGCCAGTAGTGTACTTAAGATGGACGTCAAAGGTTTACAGAAAGCACAAGCTTATTCATCCCTCATGGGGCAGCTGAAGAGAGAGTCTTTTCCCATCCCACATTGTGAGGTATGATTGTGGTTTCTTTTCCAGCTAGTACAAATTTCCACAGGAACAGATTGTGTATAATTGCATGACCTCTCCTTCACACTTCAGATATCGTTCCCTGAAATGGGTAGATTTAGATTTGTTTGTGGTGGTGTTGCAAAATAATTAGCTTAGTATTAAACTATTGTTTTTTTATTGGTAATAAGATCTTTTTTTAGGATCATTTTGTTAATTTAGTTGTAAAACTGCAGAGCAGTTTAGCTTTTTACTGGCATCTGACTGTTTTTCTAAGAACAGTAACAGCCACAATCAATATCTTAAAGATGAAAATGCATCCTGTCCTTTGGGTTATATTCTGTCAGTGATGTTATGGTTTCATACCTTTAAACCCATCTGAATGCTAAATGGCTTTGCTTAGTGAAGACAGCTCACTGCTATAACTTTTACCATAGGTGAACTTCATTAGCCCTTCCTAAAATAAAGAAATAAATTAAATAAAGCTGATTAATGCTCAGCACAGCTCAGGCAGTCTAACTGCAGTGGTTTATCAAAGCAAAGCTCTTCGTGCTCCCCCTCCAGACTTAACATTCACGAATGCTTCAGCCTGGCTGAGGACCTGTCCCCACTAGGGAAACATGATGTTTCATCACTATGACTGAACCTGTGCTGAAATCCTCAGGGATTCCTGGTCTTTTGGTGCCAGTGGCAAAATTTTAAGGAGAGAGGATTCAGTCCCTTCTATGGAGGGAGAAATTGTGGTTGGAGTAGTTATTAGCTGCTTGTGCGAAAGTTCTTTCCCACTTTTCAGATTACTGCACAAATTAGCTGAGTGTGTCAAAATACTTCAGTTTTACTCTAGTATAGAAATGGGCTTAGCTCGAAACCCTCAGTGTTAATTTCCTTTCACGCAGGCTGAGGCACGCTTGGCCCAGACGGCAGACAAACTGCTGCAATTCAGTTACGCTAAAGCTAAGGAGCAATAAAATGCTGAGCGTTCCATAAGGCGGGAGACCACACACACTCTTCCTCCCCAGCAGAACAAACCCAGCAGAAAAGTGGCATTTTTGCTAGTCCCCAGCAAAGCCTCCCCAGGCGCAGGGCCGGCAGGGGCACCCCATACCCGGGGCCAACATGACCCCCTCCCCAAGCCCGGGGGAAGCGCACCCGTGCCCGGTGCCCTCAGCAGAGCTGTCCCCCTGCCAGCACCCCAGAGGGATGGGACACTTTGCTTCTTATTGTCCTGATTCCTGCCACCCTCCCGCTCTGCCTCTCTCCTTCCGCACCCCTTTGTAGCCCCAGCAGAGTGTCCTTGCACGGACAGGCCTGCATTCAGACTTGGGAAAGTTGGCACGTTACAAGGAGTCGAGCTTCCCGTCATTCACTGCTGGCAGTCCTGCCTTGCCCCCCCATCACTTCTGGCAGTGAAGCCAATAAACTGCAGCTGGGGATGGTGCTGGGGACCACCGCGCTCACTGTAAAGTCACAGCACTGTCATGAAAAGCCTCCCCTCTCTCCCTCAAATCAGCATTTGGTTAATGTGGTTAATTATGGCCTTGAAGAGGGTATATAAGTTGTATAGCAGCATTTGGGCTCTAATTACTATCTCCAGATGCCTTATGCAATAACACTAAATCACCCTACATAAGAAGCTGTTCAGTAGGACAGGTATTTTTTGTAGTTTCGTTATGATGGCAAAGGCTGAAAGAGGAAGAAAGTCACTGTTGCTTATATTTAGCCTTTCCATACCAGTCTGTGCGATGGTCTGCAAAGAAAATGTTAAAGCTGTTTTCCCTTAACTCCCCTTGTAAGGAAGTTTCAGAAGAGGACAAACAGACATCTGCTTCTTTCAGGCCTCATCAGACCTACCACAGGTCTCTTCCAAGGCTCTCCCAGGCCTTTTCTGCAGGTATCACCAGTTTGGCAATGGTGGTGATGGCATTTGCCAGCAATGTACTTTTAAGTCACTGGAGTCCCCACAGTGACATATGGGCCTGCCCTGAGGACTCCCTGCCTCTGGTAATCAAAAAAGGAAATGGCACAGAGCACATCCCATCTGGGGAGCAGAGGCACTGCATGGCCAGTGACACCATGTGTGAACCCACCCGCTGTGACCATATCCTTGGCTTGGCAGAAACGGGGCAGCTGTCACAGCTGCCGCATTGCTCCTCGCTTCTCTGCTTGCAAAGCCTGAGAGTGACCAAACCTGTGGAGATGTTTCTGTTAGGTAGTCTTCTTCGTGACTCCTCCCTCAAGGCAGACTGCTGTGGGAACAGTCTTCTTCATGAGAACATTGGTGTCTCAAACACACAGCTTTTTAAATTGGAAAGACTTTTGGTTAGCCCTTTTGGTTGGTACAGATGTGACCTAGAAGTAAATTACATTGCAAACTTCATTCGAAACAGTGCTGTTCAACATCTTTGTCAGAGACATGGAGAATGGGATTGAGTGCACCCTCAGCAAGTTTGCCAGTGACGCCAAACTGTGTGGAGTGGTTGACGTACTGGAGGGAAGGTTTGCCATCCAGAGGAATCTGGACAGGCTGGAGAGGTGGGCCCGTATGAACCTCATGAGGTTCAACCAGGCCAAGTGCAATGCCCTGCACCTGGGTCATGGCAATCCCAGGCACAAATACAGCCTGGACGGAGAATGGCTGGAGAGCAGCCCTGAGGAGAAGGACTTGGGGTGTTGGTGGATGAGAAGCTCAACATGAGCTGGCAATGTGCGCTGGCAACCCAGAAAGCCAGCCGCATCCTGGGCTGCATCAAAAAAAGTGTGGCCAGCAGGTTGAGGGAGGTGATTCTGCCCCTCTGCTCTTGTGAGACCCCACCTGGAGTACTGTGTCCAGCTCTGGAGTCCTCAGCGCAGGAAGGACGTGGACCTGTTGGGACAGGTCCAGCGGAGGGCCATGAAGGTGATCAGAGGGATGGAGCACATCTTCTATGAGGACAGGCTGAGAGAGTTGGGGTTGTTCAGCCTGGAGAAGACTCCAGGGAGACCTTATAACGGCCTTTCAGTACCTAACAGGGGCCTACAGGAGAGATGGGGAGGGACTCTTTATCAGGGAGTGTAATGATAGAATGAGGGGTAGCAGTTTTAAACTGAAAGAGGGGAGATTTAGATTAGATATCAGGAAGAAATTCTTTCCTGTGAGGGTGGTGAGGCACTGGAACAGGTTGCCCAGAGAAACTGTGGATGCCCCATCCCTGGAGGTGTTCAAGGCCAGGCTGGATGGGGCTTTGAGCAACCTGGTCTAGTGGGAGGTGTCCCTGCCCATGGCGGGGGGGTTGTAAGTGGGTGATCTTTAAGATCCTTTCCAACCCAAACCATTCTATGATTCTGTGATACCCCACACAAGACACTAAATATGAGTAAAACATTTGCTTATGAGAGCATCTGCAAGGATTTTCTTCATATCCTTCTCTCCCTTCAACATTTTTTAGCTTTAATATTTTAATTTCTGGTTAATTTAATTTTCTTTCAACTGCTCGCTGGTCAAGTGAAGAAAAAGACAGGCACTGGTTTTGGGTGCCAGTTATGGTTTTTTGGTGCTTTGTGTATGAAGAACCGTAATGCAGTGTGAGTTACATTCCTCATCCTCAAACCCATTTAATTTTCAAATGATATAGGTAATCATGGGAGGCAGAATTCACTTTGCAAGATTGAATTACTATCATCTCATATGTATGTATAAATGCCTGGATCAACTCAAGCACCTTTGTGAGAAATGATCTGTCAGAAAAAGTGTGGGAAATACAGTGCAAAACAACTGTCACCAATCCTTTTGTAGATATAACAGTGTATTTTAGCTGTTAAAGCATAGGAAAGCCTGTTATCATGAAAACACTGATGAATGCAATGCTTTTTGGTCATGTGGATTAAAGTGCTTCCTGATGTGTAGCATTTGGCAAAGCTTCCTGTATTTTTTCTCAAATAATTATTCATGTGCAAATTCTTGGCATGTCATTCCTGCTTTGAAAAATGCCAAGTAAGGTGTCCTCTGCTTATTCCGTTGTTGAGATTAATGCTCTCATGCGAAAAAGCTGTAGATGATGGTCACTTTTATGACTCTGTAAGAAGATATGAGAATCCTGCAGAAAAGCCCATTTGCGCCCATGGGACTCTGCATCCTCCCTTCCTCCCCCACAGAGGAGTTTTCGTGTTTCCTTTCCCTCCCAATCTCTATCTGCTTATGGGGATGGGAGCAGAGCTCGCCTGTGAGTACACCCGATGCACTGCTGAAGGTGAGCTCGAGCTCCTGTGTGATGCACACACCCAGATGGGTGGTCCACAGAGTGAACCAGGACACAGGCTCCTCCAACGGACCCCTCAGGACACTCCCTGTCAGGGCTGTGCTCTGCTCCTCCGGCTATTGTTGGGCTTCACTCATTCTTGCAGCTGCAGATTTCTTCAGATGTGTTTAGCTTATACAGGCATGTAAAAGCGTGGTCAAGGACATATTAGAAGCATGGCCAAGGACACTGTTTGAAGATCCCAGCTATGCCCGCCGCCTCCTCTTCCTGCAGCCTTTGTCTCAGCACACAATGTACTTATTAGTTTGCAAGAGCCTATGTCGTTTTCTTGTTCTTACGTAAGTCACATTCCTCCTCCCGTCAAAGAAAGCAATTGTGTTCATGTCCAAAGCACTTGGACATACCAGGCGCAATTAACGCCTGCTGTATGTCCTCTTTTATCAGGGAAGTCAGAGCAAGGATAAGCTTGGCCAAGGGTGAAACCTCCATTCAATGTTGTGTTCCTCATGCACGAATGTTATTGCAGCATTTAAAGAACAATAACTTGCTGTCATCGTTGCTAGCAATACCAGGGCATATTTTATTCATGCATTCACACAGGGTATTGGCCAGCTCTGTCTAACAGCTGCCAAGGGTTACACTTGCAAAGCCCAAAGAAAGTCTCATTTGCTTGCCTGCCTGGATGCAGATGTGGGACCTAAATTACCTCTCAGCACAAGGTCCTTCATCATCTCCCAAAACATCTCATAGTCATTTAATTTCTTCAGGCCAGCCTCTCTACCTGGCCTTTAGCTAGCACATTCTAGCCTGCTTTTCCCAGCGGGATCAGTGCTGCCTTTGAAAGAGGATTGTGTCCAAGCTGGCACAGGGACAGCAGTACACACACACCAGTGCTGGGGGCCTGTTACATAGGCAAAATGACAATGTGAGGGTTGGGAGAGGATTATTTGAGCCTATTTTAAATGTCTATTTGTTACAAGTTGGCTGAGATCCTCTGATGGCTCTCTAGGCTGAGTCCAAAGCTCAAGTCCAAAATCATAGAATCATAGAATGGTTCGGGTTGGAAGAGACCTTAAACTTCACCTAGTTTCAACCTCCCTCCCCTGGGTGGGGACATCTTTCATTAGACCAGGTTGCTCAAATCCCTGTCCATCCTGGCCTTGAACACTTTCAGGGATGGAGCACGCACAACAAATGAGACCGTTTGTCTGAGTGGCTCAGCCTGGCCCAAGTGCCAGAGGACCTGTCATGTAAGAGGTCCTCTGTTTTTCCTCTCCTCCCGGTACTGTGCTTCAGCCCTCAGGGTCACACAACACTTGAAATAAACCCACCAAGCTCTGCTGGAGCAGTTTTTAAGCCACTGTGCCTTGCTCCAGAAGTCTGGGAGGAGTGCTGGGAACACAGCAGCACCAGCACACCAATTCCTTCCTCAGTTCCTCGCTAAAGTGAGGGATCTTCTGTGGTTTCTCCCTGTCTGTGATCAGACACAAACACATGCCTGTTTGGTGAGTCATTTTGACTTCCAGTGACTAAGCCATCCAACTTGCAGGAGGGAGGGAAATTATAATAGTAATAACAGTTTGCGCTACCATTGGAAGCTTTCAAAGTGCTTTCTAAGCAGTTTTCCTTATCAGGGTTCCTCTGAGAGATGGCAATCCGGCAACTGATATTTCATGGTCATTTCTGTCTATTATCTTTTTAAACTGCTCATTGCTTTTTGGCACTTCTGAGACCCTCCCAACTCCCACCTCCCCCGGCCATAATCAGTGATCATTTCCAGTTTGGAAAATTATACGGTGAGTTGCACTGCAGTGAAAGAAAACTGGAGGCATAAAATACCCATCTGTTTTTTAACGCAACCTGCCAGTTTTAGAAACATAGGTGTTGCAGTGACTGCAAAATAATCAGCTGTCAGGGAAGCTGGGGAAGGCAACTCCACCTATTTAAGCCCTTGGGACTTCTCAGGTACACCTCTAACAGAAAATGAGAGACAGCTCAAGGAAGCAGATGCTGCTATAGTTTTACATTTCATTAATATTAATTTGGTGACTTCTTCTGTCGGTTTTTGTCTTGGCTCTTCAAACTGTTCTTCCCAATGCCTTGTGCATGGTAAGAATGTGTGTAGGATAGTCTGATTGAGAAGTTATACTAATCATAAATGGATTCTTGGTTGAATTGAGAGGCACAATGGACTGAACTGAAGCTGCTCAGATGAACGCTTGGACTATGTTTTGATTCTGTAAATGCAAGGAAGATGGCAAAAAGACTATTCTTCCCTGCCAAGAAACTAGTTTTCTTGCTGTGGACTGAGTCAGTAACCACTGAGGATTATACTGAGGTCTGTCTGAAGGGGACTTGTCTAGTCAGCCCGTTTCCCTCTGCTTTTTAACAGCTGCTTTTCCTTGTTTGTATCTTCTATTAATTTTTATGAAAGTGACTCAAATTGTAGTAAACAGATGAAATTGCTGGTCTTCAGACATCGTCAACTCGGTGTTAGTGAGGAACCCAGAATTGGTGCAGTTCAGGTCGGATCAACACACAATCACTGTTCCCTAACTCTCCCTCTGCCCCATTCACCCTGCCCCCCAATCACTAATAAATCAAATTCATAACAATAAAGAAAAGAGAACAAATCAACTGTCCACAGTGAAGTGTTGTTTAAATAATAGCTCAATCAGATTAGAGGATAATTTATTTATTTAACCATTAAGAAATAAATTTTACAGGAAGCACACAAATAGACCGACATGGCTGAGTTCTGTCTTGGGCACTGTAAATGGTTGCTTTCTTGGGAATAAATAAAATAAAATTTGTACAGGTTTGCATATACATATATACATACAACTTTATATAGATAAGATACGTAAAAATACATCCTTTATTTATAAATCTATTACAGTTATAGCAAAGTCCCTGCTGTTGATGATGCATGCTATGTGCATAGTATTTGTATGAATATTGGAAAGTGTAAACTGTAAGTTTTTCTAAATGTAAGTTATATTATCCCAGACGGCAGGGAGATGTTCTTTCTCTTGAGGGACCATCTACCCATAAATATCTATAAAATGGACCTTGTCATTTTTATGGCTTTCATGTTGTTATAAAAAGCTGAAAATGCACACAGATAATAAGGAGATATGGATGGCTAATTGATCCATTCATTTTGTTTCCAGTAGTATTTATCACATGATGTCAGACTTGTATAAAATGTAAGGGATGTTATATACTACTTCAGGGATGTATAGCAGAACTGGATGAACTAGCAATGACTGATCCTGTTGAGTCATCAATTTTACGTGCATGCTAATGAGACTCTATTCCAAACATTTTTTCAGGGTCATCAAAATATATCTTGTTTAATAAGTTTTGAAAAATGTGTTTAGCACTCTTTTTAGACAACGATTTATAAGAATGACAGAATTGACTGTTACAAGCTAAACTTATTTTAAATCTGAATATTATTTTCCATGTTATAGTACTAACATTTTAAACATATTTCTATGTACTCTTTAGCATTTGTACTATTCCTTCTCTGGAATGTAGATCCTTTCCTCTCCATAAGTTCATTTTTTTTGTTTATTTTTCCTCTGTTTGACTGTCAGTCTGTCTATTTGTCTGTCTTTCATCACATTAATTCTGCTAATCTGTGCAACAAGATACCTAAAATTCAATGCCATTTTACAGGACAGTTTGACAAGACCTGTAGAGTTGCTGTTGCCTACCTGAAGAGTAACATGGAGATTATGTCTTGCCCGTTTTACCACTTTCAGGTTTTGCACTCTCAGGTGTTTTATCCCTTTTGCTAACACACGTCAGGCACTTCTATTATTGACACCTTTTAGTGCTGGGAGTTAGAGTCTTAAGTTTTATTTTGGTTTTTGAGGCAGGGCTCAGTGGAACACCCTAAGCTGCACTGTTGCTCCAGCGATTTCAGCTGTACAGCTATAGATAAGATCAAGTTGCATCTAATCTAGTTTGTCTTCTAGTTTAGCTTGATGCTTGGCAGAGGAGGAGTTACAAGCAACAGAAAAGGTGAAACAGGGCATAATTGAACTCCACGCCAGATTACCTTCAGCTAGACTGTCCAGTTCATTCCTGAACACCCCCCTCCCCCCTGGCATTACACTAGAGCTCAGGTAGTTGAGCTCACTCCTTTCTGTCAATCTCATGCACCCCACTACTGAGATCAGGGAGTTTTTCTTACGTATTTCGTGTTGGAGCGGAGGTTGGAGCGGTGCAGACACTTGTCCTTGCAGAAATATGGAAAAAAAACAGTGGAAGAGGAACCTGATTTAAATGACTCGTCCTCAGCAGCACGAATATACACTTGACAAATATTGAGATATAACACCAGAAAAATCATTTAAAGCTAATCCCATGATTTGCCTTCTATCCCCTCATTTGATGAGACTCGAGTTTTTCACCTGTTAGCTGTCAGCTGATCAATCAGCTGGACATGTTGGCAATAAAAACATCACTCCAACAAGGGATTTGTAGCACACTGATAGTGTTGAAATCTTTTTATAGTAATGACAGTAGATATATATATCACTGGATTATCAAAGACAAAATGCAATAAAACAAGATTGTCTAATATATCTTACTTGGGTTCTTCCTGGATTTATTTCCTTTCTAAAATACCCAGCTACTTGGAAAATATCTAAAACTTTCATAATGGCATCATATAGAATTCAAATTTAAAAATGACTGGAAGAAGTTCTCTCTTCCCCTTAAAACCATGGACAAAGATACTGCTATTGTTGTGTGACTCTGCCAAGTAATCAAACTTAGTTTATGTAAGTGTACTCTTTTATGGGGAAATCTCGCCTGTGCTGGAAACAATAGCAAAGTATTCATTAACTTTAATGGAAACAGGATTTCCCTCTTACTTTTATTATTTGTTTTTAATGGACAAGCTATTGGAAATTATATGAATTGAGTTGATCATATATAATACAGAATGGTCTCTAAAAATGACAGATACATACCAGTGCATACATCGTCAAAAATAATCAGTGTTACAGCGAAAATTGTGTCTAATTACATTTGAAGCTGTATTCAGTAAGAGGGTCCTCAATACACTCATAAGTTCTTCAGAATAGACTGTCCTCAATGCTGCAGAATACATACAGTGTACGAGATTTTAATGTAGCTTTGTGAACGTCCCTTTCCAATGCTTGGCTTTTTTCTCCATTCTGGACTACATTCTCTGTCTGAAGGAGAAAATTGGGTTTGTTGGCTTCACTTAAACCCTTGTTATAGGATGTTTACACCACCTAAAAAAAGTACCAACATTTACAGACCGCAAAAATAAATATATATTCATCCAGCAATTTTCCACAATACTTCAGTTTTAAAGCTAACAATGGCATAATTTTATCTGAACACAGGTAGATTTCCCAAATGTCTACACATACAGATGATGGTTTCACCTAGATGAAGGTTTACTAGCACTGTACTGCTAGTAGCAAGTAATACAAATATTCAAGTGATTGACTGAGGTATACATTGTTGTGTAATGGAAAGCTGATCTTGATGAAAGGAACTTCATGACAAAATTTCTCAAAGAAAGGAAAATGGCACAAGACCGTGAAGCTGACATGATACAAAAGGGAAAATATACACAATATATGTTGTGGAAAGATCCAGTTGTCATATTCTAGTTCCAAGACTCTTAAATGTCTGGAAAGATTCTCCTCTGAAGGTGGGATGTGTCTGGCTAAATGCCGAATGCCACATTTTTATCAGTTGGGTTTACGTGACTCCATCATCTTTGACCACAGCTCAGGGTATGATGCTTTGGTTCCTGACTGCATCATGCATAATTGGGTGAAAATAGTTCACACATTTGTCTTGACGCAGTCTAGCATCTGTAGCTACACAATATTCCCCGCTTTCAGGGTTAGAATTTAGTGGCTTCATAAACAGATCCATATGAGCTATAGTTATACAGAAATATTATAATTCTTTCTCATAGCATACATCTTCAGCAAGGCTCAACTACAAATCACTCCTCTTGCTATTTTGCTTTGTGCAATGGATGGTGCGTACTCTTTATGATTTGTCTGATTGTAACGTAGGTTTTTTTCTCTGCAGATTTTAGTTCATAGTGACATGTTCCATCATGTCTAGCAAAAAGGGATGTTTAGCTCAAGAACAGTACATCAGTGTCAAATAATCAACAAACTTCCTATTTTGCTACAGGCATAACAGATTTGAAATCACTTCACCTCTAATTTTTAAGGTGGATTATTTACTCTTGCACCATCAGTCATCCATATGATAGAAGAGGCATTTCATTTATTTTGTTTTGTCTGTTTATAAGGTCTGCCTGAGTGGGGTTGTTCATTATAAGTTTACTGTAGGTCTTCTACAGCTCCTTAATGTGATTGTATTTCATGGAAATTGCATCTTCTTGAGCCTTTGCCTTAGAAAACCCTGTCTTCTCCACTGGGTGTTTAGACTATATGAATATACTTCTTGATTTGGATTACTCTAGTGTTCACATGTCCATTCTTTCTTCTGTCTTTGGACTGTATAGAACAGTCATCAAAATACCGAGGAACTAAACCGATTTTTAAAAAAGCTATTTAAGTTTTTCTCTCTCCTAAAATAAAAGAATGACTGCAATGCCTGCTGTGGTCACAGTTTGACATGTTGATGTCTTGCATTTTTCTGTGGAAGCTGGGTTACTCTATAGACAAAAACATCCCATTCTTTTTAGTCTTTTGAGAATACAACTGCTGCTGTACCCTGTTGTGAAATTAATTTTATAAATTTGCTTCCGATTAAAAGCCCAGATACCTAAGACAGCAGGGGTTATAATTAAAAGCCTTTTTAAAAAATCATGGATATAATAAAGTTAACCAAGCAATTTCAGAAATATGGTTTGTGTAATTGAGGGATAATAAAGTGATGCTTGTAGAGGTCTATGCTGGCATCTGCTCTGAAATGCAATAGACCATTTGCAAAGTTTAGAAAGACACATAAATAGGAAGATCCTTGGAAGACAAAAAGCATTCACTCCATCTGATGATATAGCCAGAGCGCATTATGACTTGAAGGGAAGAGCGAAGGGAATGTTTCACTCGGCATGAAGGAGTATAAAACTCATCCACACCCTTTCTTCTGAAAACAATAGCTCAACAGCTCTGAGTACTTGGCAAGTTAAGCCACGCAGGCAGTAGGAGGTATAGAGATTATGTAATTCATCAACTATCTCCCATTTTCATTAAAATGGGTCAACACATCTTCTGTATAAAATCCACTATAGGCCATATTTTCAGCTTTATCTATAATTGCCTTGCCCAGCTATGCTCAATTCTATTCTCCCATAGCTTTTTTTCTGGAGGTGAAAGGCTTATATTTTATGGACTTGGGTTCCCTTAGGAGAACAGGCGGTTTAAAGCCTCTGGAGCATGGCTGTCAAAGTGGCTGAAAATGGTGCTAAAGGGAGTCAGATATGAAATGGAAACTTACTGCGAAGAACTGGCTCCGCCTGGGCACATCCAAAGGAATCACAGCCTGACCAGGGTGGTTTTGGGGAAAAAGTGAATAGTTAGAGCACGGTGCTGATGAATTGGTACAGCCACCTGCTTGGCTTACACGGACCAGGAGAGCACAGAGTACAGGGCTCGCATTTTGCTGAGTTTCTGTTTTCTCTGCGTCAGTCATTTTCTATTATTTTCAAAGTCGCCTTTAAATAGAAGTGGAAGCTACCTTAAAGTCATATTGCCCCCTGCATCTATATTCTAGTATTGCTCTGTGCACAGAGATGAAATAGAACAGGACCAGGCCCATATTTTTGCTCTTCTTGTCTCCCTTGCTCCTTTATATATACCGAATTAGAGTGATCTGTTCACCTGTGATCCTCTTTTATAGAGGAATTTGGCTAGGCTTAAGATCTGATAGCTTCTTAGTAACGGCAGCTGTTTTCCAAACGTCTTGTGTAGCATTTCTTTACTGTGTATAAATATTTCCTTCCTGAGATTTTTTTTTTCTGTATTTTTTAAAGTCCTTCAAAAGTGTATCCATATGGCAGTTATTCCATCATCTATCTCCTCCTGACTTTTTAAAGAGGATTGGCTGTGTACAACAGTTATTCTCCTGAGATTATAACTAATTTCTGAACTGTTTACTGGCCTTTATCTTTGGTATAGCCATAAAATAATTTCTAAAGGAAGTATACTCGTAAAAACTTTAATTTATTGTGATTATTCCTGCTCTTTCAGAAACGAACTGCTGATCAATTTGCTGAAGCAGACCTGTGCGGTGCTATGTTTGTGGCTGCTTTCTCAGAGCAGAACAATATGTTATAGCTTTAGCCACAAAGTGCAATCTAAAAATAATTCTGCTTTGCTCCAAAGACGTGCGTGGATTGATTATTTTTCTCCTTCAGAGGTGATTTAAGCTATTAAAAAGTGGGATGCGTTCAAGAAAGGGAAATGTGATTAGATCAGGTGTATTTTAACTTTATTCTACGAGCTTCCAGCTTATAAGAATTGTTAGTTTGAGCTTTGAAATAAATCACTTACCACTTGCATATTTAAATNAGCGACACAAACTGCACTTTTTAATACCTTTTTTTTAATAATTAAAATACAAACCAGAGGAATACTACAACTTGCACAGTGGCTGCTCTATCGTGGTTTGAATACTGAATACATACAGTACAGTCCACAATTGAAGGTTTTTTAATGCCGTTGCACAATTTCAATCTGTAGTGTCTCTTAAATGCTCCTAAAGACACTCCTAACTCAGTTGACAAAGCTGCCAAAGGTGGGCTGTAGTTATCAGCAGCTACCTAGAAAACTTCTAAAGTGTTTGAGATGGGAGGTTTTTTGAAAATGAGCAAAACCCTAAATCGGCTAGGAGGCAACAAAAAAAGCGTTCATGTAAATGGTCATAATTTGATGTTTCTAAGATGAACTGGGCACCACAAAGCTGGCAACAGTGCTGCTTCAGGCTGCCTGCAGATGCAGGCAGCTGGTACAGTATCACTGCAAAAGGTTCCATGCTTTTGAAGATTTCTTCATAACCACTGAAATTATAAACATGGTTAGACTATATTTAGGGATTGTGAAATAATTCTGAAATAATCATTCACGAGGGGAAAGAGAGGTAATAAGCCAGGGAATGCACCCTGTCTTGTGTTTTTGTCACCAACAGGAATTCATGTTTGGGATAGAACCAGAGGCTACGTCTAAACAGGGGATGTGGAATCACTGCCATACTTATGGGTCAAGAAGTGTGTACTGCGGCTGTCTCCAGAGGAGATACAAATTCCTTACAGTGCCCCAACACTTTTCCTGCTTCCGCAGAAAATGGGGCAGATGGAGCACACCCCAGTTTGCACAGTGCAGCGGTTAGATGCTTAGCGTGAATAAAACATTATCATTCTCATGGGTGTCTATAATTCTCATCATTTCATCTAACTGCTGAATGATACTTAGGGATTTAATAATAATACATATCTGATATATTTTCCTGGCTGGAAGTTAACGGAAGAGAATCAGCAGCAAAAATGCCCGTTAGTATTGGCATGGCATACAAAGAAGCTTTTACCAGTTGTGCTGCAAGTCTAGTTTTCTCTTCTGAAGAACACCAGAAGTATTCAAGCAGGATGTTTCCAAATTAGTTGTAGTATTTTTCAGAGAACAGAATAATTCAAGTGGAGAAAAAAATCAGTGATTGTCTCTGTATGGGAGGTTACCTTGAAGGAGAGTGGCAATGACAGTTATTAACTCAGCTGCTGTAGTTAGGGCTTGTTTTGTGAGAAAGGGTATATACTAAGATTTTGAGTAAACTTTTTCTTTACAGATGAATGAGATTATCCTATCATAAAGTACTGATAAAGCTGGAAACAAAACCATGTTTGACATGGCTATTTTATTGTACAGTGAAGTGGAAGGAACTAATTTTTAAGAATTTCCCTGTTGTCTGATATGGGGATTATGAGCTTCTGTATGTTGGTGGAAAGGCTTTAGCAGATCAAGAATTAACACTATACAACTGACAAACTAAATCATTTGCTCACACCCCACACAGACATGCTTTGGGAAACTTTCTTTGTTCTATTAAATGATGATTTCTGCACATAGGGCATTTTTTTGAGGGGCCAATTGCCAAACTGAGGGGTTTCTGTGGGTCTTATATTTCTGATCTCAGTTCTGATTGCAGATGGAATTTCATTTCCCCAGAAGCTTGCTTTCGCTTTCTCTTCCTGCTCATGATGTCATATTTTCAATGAAATAATGATTACATGAAAAACACTCACATTTCCAAGGAGACCAGCCAACAGCATTTCATACCAAGTAGAACTTGCATCTCTGCATCTCTCTTTCATCCCAATAAGATTATCTGTGTTTCATGATGTTGTAGTTTTCATTGGACTGGCCCAATGTTTTTTAGTGGAGTGAAGATGTGGGTGCCCACTGTCCCACCAGCACGGTGCCCCAGAGAGATGGGGCTGCATGGGGAGGATTGGGCTCAGCCTCATCTCCCGGCTGCCTTGCCATTCCTTTTCTTCTTGGTGTCAAGCTCAGAGAAGTTCAAAGCCCAGTGCTGCTGCTGATGCACTTGTTCTTCTTGCTGAGTGAACATAAGATGACCTAAAAAAGGGAATATTTCAGCATAATGGCATTATCAGGTGGGGTGGTTGACTACTGGGGGAAGAGTCCATTGCAGCTTTTGCTGTTGTATTTCAAGGTTTTGCCTCTTTTCTCTCCTACCCTCCCAATAACAATGATGTAATATATTAAATTAAGTGGTAACGATGTATGAAGCTGTGGTTATCATAAATTATTTACACCCCTGGAGTGTTGTAAACACACCATGGAGCCCTAATTAACCATAGGTAGTCTACAATTATCCCATGGTAATTACCCTAATTGGAATTGGCTCATTATGGGGAATAGAATAGAATTTGTTTTCTATTTAGTACTGAAAAACAGAGCTGGCAATTAACTAAAAGCAGCAGCCGCTTCATCTGACTTAAAAAAATTAAATTGCCCTCTTAGAGCCTGTCACTGTTCCCACAATCTGAGCAGTTTTACAAACAAAACAAATAATCAGATCCAGTTTCCAAAGTGTGCATGCTTTCATAACCTTGTCTCTGTGTCAGCATTATCAATGAACTGGGTGATTAATAACTCTGATGCACAAAGGTCCATAAAAAACCCAGAAGGGGCTATCCAAAGCACTCAAGAGGTACACACATCATTTGCTGTGCAAAGCTACAAGAGGAGTTGTGGGAGCAGAGAGAGAGAGTGCACACACTTTCTTTTGCTATGGGAATTATTCAACAAAGAACACAAAGAGGCTCTCTGCCTTGTTAAAGCATGACAAGCAAGATTTCTGATCAGGCCTCTCCTCCCCTGGCCACTGGGAAATCTTGCAAGCGTAAGACAGGCAGATCCAGGCTATTTGCAAGGGAGTGATCCTACACCTGCGGAGCTGGCGCAGGGTAATGGGACCCCTCCCACAGCATGGGGTGCTTGACCATCACCCCAGATGCTTGGTCCCAGGCCCCTGCTAGCAAGAGGATGCAACACTTGTGTGCAGGACACTGCTGTGCTTTTCTTGTGAAGCACTGAACACGGCCAGTGCACAGGAGCGTGAAAATTCTGGCTCCCTTCCCAAGCATTCCCAAATGCTGGAAGTGGCCTTCCGGTACCTAAAGGGGGCCTATAGGAAAGACAGGGAGGGACTCTTTATCAGGGAGTGTAGCGATAAGACAAGGGGTAACAGTTTTAAACTGAGAGTAGATTTAGATTAAATATTGGGAAGAAATTCTTTACTGTGAGGGTGGTGAGACACTGGACCAGGTTGCCCAGAGAAGTTGTGGGTGCCCCATTCCTGGAAGTGTTCAAGGCCAGCCTGGATGGAGTTTTGAGCAACTTAGTCCAGTGGGAGGTGTCCCTTCCTGTGGCAGGGGATTTGGAACTCGATGATCTTTAAGGTCCCTTCCAACCCAAACCATCCTATGATTCTATGAAACAGGCATGTTTTCATCAGGCTAATAACACCAGTGCCTCTCTTCCATCACGGCTGGCAGGGGAGCATGGGGAAGGCAAGGTCACCTGCTGTCAGATACCATCCTGAACCAAAGAGGTGCAACTTCTGGACTAGACTGAGTTCTGCTGACCAAGGCTGTGGCCAGGCACTTGACTCTGCTGCTACTCAGCTGAGTAAAGGTGTTGCTGTTCCCAAATGCCCATCCCTGCCCCTCCTTCCCCACCAGACAGCCCTGATCCCTTACACCCACCAGCATCAGGGTGTTGAGAATATGGGGGAGCAGGAACAGCTTTACCTGGGGCCGCAACTGGCAGAAGAGGACCTGTAATTGCAGCCTGAGGATTGAGGACAGCACGCTGCTGCTGTGAGGAATCTCCTGTTTCTAATTTTATTTTCCTATCTGCTCATAAATGTCACGAAAAATTAAATTAAAAAAGAAGCGTAGGGTGTTACAAAGTCCTGTCATAAAAATGTATCTTCCAAGTCATAAATTAATGATTTGTTTTCTCCATCTGGTTTGCCTGATACAAACAGGAACAGTTTGCTTTTGCTGAGAGTGGAAATGCCTCCGCTGAAATGATCTTGTGGAAATAGGAAGACGCAAGAAGAAAACATTCAAGTAGCCTGTAGCAGCCTGCACACAGCTACAAAAAGAAGGAAAGCGCACAAAAGGAAATATGACTTGGAGGACAAACACATCTGGCACATTATTATCGGTTACTCCCTACCATACAACATGCCCTCAGCTGGTAGGCATGTAGCTGTTTCCCACAATTTTTGAAAACTGACTGTTTTTTCACTTTCCTCCTAAGAGCATGACCTGCCTACGTTTCTGTCGTGTCTGTGACTTTCAATGTTGCTGGCTCCTCAGGCCATTCTTTTCCATGCTGTTCCTATTTTTTCCAGCAATTACGCTAACTGCTACCTCCAAAGGGGAAACTAGTATTGCCAGCTATGAATGAGGTTAACTGTGAAAAGTGAGAAAAGGAAGAAGCTGGAGATATGCCTAAGCAGTATTTCTACAATGCCTCCACAAGGAGAACCATCCTTATGCTTTGGAGACAGTGAACTGTGGCTTTTGGTCAGAGTGAATCAGGTAAGTCCTGTACGTCTAGATAAGTGATACGGCTTTTCTTTATTGTACAAATCAAAACTATCTAAATAATTTTACTCTGATTTTCAAATATCTTGAAGTTGGATGCTAGCAAAAATTTGTGGCTAGATGTTAGCTATTTCCCTGTGGTTATGCCTGGGAAAAGGAGGTAGGGCTACTGCACAGGGAGGTTGTTGGTGAGGTTTTCTACATCTGCATGGTGGTTTCCAGAGGACCTCAAGACCAGCAGGAGGGGAAATATGCTGGTCTCATCAGGAGAATTAAACTTGAGTTTTACCATGATCTTCACTCCTCCTTCATCCTCCTCCCAAAGTATCTCAGGACTTTAGTTTCTGGGGCTGAGACAAGTGCAGACATACTGGAGAAAGATGAAATTATAGAAAACAGCAGTTTTGCTTTTTAGGATCTCAGTGGGAAGATAACAGACACCTAACTGGAGAAAGAGCAAAAGAGCACAAAGCTCTGTACAAAGACCAGTTCTAGACTGTATTAAAAAATGATAGATGTCCTTCACAGATGTATTATAAAAATTGTATTAAAAAAAAAGTATGCACATTGCATGTCAAATTTATCTTTTTGTTCTCTTTTAGCTTATCCACCTGTTTCTACTTCTCATGCTATCCCGTGCCTACAGCAGCTTAGTTTCAATAGTCTTTTCTATGTCAAGCTCTTCTTTTGCTCCCAAGTGTCTTCCAGCAGATCTCAGCACAGTGTGACTGGCACGCAAGGCCCTGCTCAGGCTCCCCTGGGAATGGAGACCCTGGCCAGGTAGCTTCATTGCCAAGGAGAGCTGCAAAGTGATCTGTCAATTCAATCCCCTTCTGTTGTGCTGTCCAAGATGTAATGTTTTTATGAAGGAGCCAGTTCACTTAGTGAGTCTCTATTTTTAGTTTGCGCTAGCAGCCCTTGGGATTTTACATTAAAGACGGAGATGAAAGGACGTCTGGCAAGGTGAAGGTCTGCATAGCCAAAATGGAGCTGGCTTCCTGGCCAGTGCTCCCACAGGGACTGCAGATGCGCGGGTTGTGAGCAGTGCGGATTGTCACAAGAGACTAAATACATTCACTCAATACCTATTCTGTTTGCCTGTTTTTGAAATACCCACAGATTTTTAGCTTTGCATCAGTTGCACTTTATGAGCTGGACCCCCTTCAACACTGAGGACTATCATGGCAAAGAGGGAAAATCAAGCACAACATCTAGAAGACTGCTCAAACACCTCTATAAATCAGAGGCGTAGGTAAAATGTCTAAGCAAATGTAGGCTCCTCTGGGATTAGGAAGTATAGGGCAGTGCCATGCAGAAATTTTCACACCAGTTCCCTACAAGCTAGCTCTGATTCTAGAAGGGATCTGGTCATCACAGCATGACCCTGCCTTGGTTCAATACCCTTCCTAAGCAGTAGCAGGTTGTATTTGCATCAATAGTCTCCTCGATTGCTCCCCTCTCCAACATCTGTCTTTAGGGCTAGTTTGAGCATTTTTACATGATGCTGCATTGTGCTATATAAATGTAACTTTTAATATTTTTTTTCTTTTGTAATAAATGTAACCACTCAATAATTCCCAAGATGACATTCAGGTTTTGCTTGTTATTTTGAAATATGAATACAAGTTTCAGTTCTCTAGTAAAAAAATTATTTTTAATGGGCTCAGACATGTTGTTAAATCATTTTAGATGTTACCACTGTATTCCCATTTTTCCTTAAGTTATTCATTTGTTCCAGTACTCCTTCTTTTGGCAAGAAACTCACTTGCATAAGCTGTTGGAACAGCTTTTCACTGATTTTGAACTCAGTGATTTTTTGCTTCAGCAAAAAAGAAAGAGCTGAGTAAAAGATTTTTTAGTTTAGAAATATTTCTCCTCCTCCAGGACTTTGGATGCCCATTAACTCCAGCAGGAGTGGAGATGCTTAGCACTTTGCAGCACTGACTTGCTAAACCAGAGGTGCTCCTGTAACCTTGTCCAGCTTCCAAGGAGCTATGCTGCTGCAGTGTAATTCCCACTTGTCCTCTGTTCCTCACCTTGTGCTTTTCTGATTTTTTTTTTTTTAGGTGAAGGCATTGGTTTTCTTGGAACAAGCTGCAAAACCTACCCCTCCCTCTGCCACAAACATCCTACCAGATGTGATACAGCTGATTTCTCAAAAGTGTGCTTTTTCTTTTTAGTGGGCAAGTGAAGTAGTGTTAATCACTAGTGGGTGTTTTAGGTAACTGAAAGCCAACCTGATGAGTGAGTGATGCCTGGCAGGCGAACTCATTGATTCTTTCAGTTGTTAGTTGTTAGTTGACATTGCTCACAGCAATGTCCTTCCTTGCTTTGCTTGCATAAAGTACTAGGGAAATCTGTAACCAACAAGGAAATATGTATTAAAATTATAATGCAATAATAGCGTAAGGAATTTTTACCTTCTTGGGATTCCTTCTAAAGCAATACATTGCAAGGGAAAATGCAGTTCTCTGCAACAGATACTGCAGCAAAGTAAACCTTGAAGTGCTCTTGAAAGCTCTCAGTGATTCCTCTCATGGAGTGTGTTGAATGTAATGAAGGTGATAAGTGATTCACATTGCTCTGTCTCATAGATATCAAACTTAACTGCACAGCTGGCTCTGTGGGGTTTTGTAACACTTCTGTTCACAACAGTAGATCCAGGTTCCAGATGGAAAATTTAAATTCTGTGAGACATTCCATGTGAAAACCTTGTGTCCCTGGAGCCAGGCTGGGTTCTACCTCCAACTTCTCAGGGGGCAATTGTTTCATTCTTTCATCTTCATGACATTTCACTCTTAAAGTGAGCTTGATTCCATGCTTCAGACATCCTTTACAAGGATCCAGCCTACAAAGCAGAGGCTAAAACTTTGGATCTGATCTCATGTCAGCCAGTAGCTAACTTCTCTGTTGATGGCTTTCGAAGATGATCTGCTGGATGCAACTCTGTCTCAAAATGTCCCTAGTCTAACAGTTTCTACGACATGTGAAGGCAAAACAGGGGAAATGCAACTCCCGACACTTACTTGCAGCCTTGTCCTGTGTCTTCATTGCTGACACAGCTCAGGACAGTCTCCTGGGTTAAGGGGCTCTTTGTTCTAAACCAATAGGTCTCTTCCTGGGTAAACGCTTCCTTGGGTAAACGATTCAACTTCTGTGCATCTCCATTTCCAAGTCTAGAAAATGGTGATAATGCCTCACCTTACCCATGTTTACATGACAGGCAAACCAGGGCAGACTTCTAACAACATCCAGGCATCTGAAGGGGCAAATTATCATGGAATAGGGTTTTCAAAAGAAAACAGGTATCTAGCTTCTTTTGAGTTAATCACAGTTAATCACTTTGAACACTTGGTGCTCAAACAAATGGGGCTCAGGTCCTGAAGATTTTGTGAAAGGAGTCTGCACAAAGCTTTGGCTCATTCTTCTTGCAAACACAGATGAGACTTTTTTTTCCCCCTTAAAAAAAGAGACCACTTTTGTTGGAGTTTTTCACTGAAATGGAGACTTATATACACAGTCTCAAATAATACTCCATTTTTAGTTGCCTATCATTGCTCCATATAGTTAGCTGACTTTTCAAGAAGTTTCAAGATTAAGATATACTTTATTTTGCAACTCCCTTTCTTTTATCAAGTCTTGGTCACAAATACAGCTTTGTAAAGGCATCTGGTTGATATGATTCAGAATGCATTTTACAAAACCACTTGGCTCTGTGGAGAGAATTGATTTCTTTGTCAGCAGGAGTGATTGACAGTCCAAACCCACATAGTCTAAAAGGAGATGGCAGAGACAGGATCTGACAGTCCTTCAGCACAGACCTCTCAAGTTAACAGAGTCCTGTGCTGGAGTCGTGCGCCGGGCTCAGCGATGGGGGCAGGCTTTTAATCAGCTGATGAAAACATGTGATGAGCGTGCCAGACACCGTGACAAAGATGGCACAGCGAAAACATGTGCTGTGGGAGAGGCTGTTGCTGGAGCATCTGTCTCCAAGCAGTGCTGGTCCCTGGCTGCAGTGCAGCCCCCCCCTGCTCAGGGGAGCCAGGCACCAGGCACAGCTGCTCAGAGGCTCTTGGACAGTGGGTGTGAAGGGGAGTACAGAAAAGTATCCTGTGATCATGTGTGGGACTTGATGGGTCTGGCACCACCTCAAGCAGATGTTCTTGGTCCCTGTTTCAGTAGGCTGAGCTGGAAAACAGCACCGAGCCTCGGCTCAGCAAGGCTCTCCAAGCTGTATTGTGAGCATGGCCAAGTCCTGTGAAAGTTGATTCGCAGCGCTAGAGTCTTCACTGGAGCCTTCATCTCGGACAACTGTTCAGAAACCTGCATGAATCACATTACTAGCGCTAAGCACTGAATCATGCACCTACCAAATCTGTCAGCAACAAAATTTATAGGTAAAAAATAAGTCGGTACACCTCTTAAAAGTGTTGGCAGCATTTTATCAGGCGAAGTATTTGGATCTTATAACCATATAAGCTTTCCAAAGTATTAATTTAATTGCACAGCCACCTTCTTATCTAATTTGCCCCAAGCCAGATCTTAAAAATGATTTAAACTTCAAAGACAATAATAATCCCACATGCACAAAGACACTTGGAAAAACTATTTCTTTGAAATGTAACTGATTACCAACTAGTGTTGATTGCCTGTGCTTTCCTTGCAGCATTAGCTTTTCTGTGGGCATGGAGTGCTCTTGTAATTTGTCAACTGCTACCACTATTTAGGATCAGTTAAGCTTTCTCACATTAATTAAAAACTGTAATTAAATAACTAAAAGGCCCCTCACTATGACTCAGTCTCAGAGTGTGCATCTGGCCCTTATTTGAGATGGAGGAAGAAAAAAAAAAAGTGAAGCTATGTCAGAAATTTCCGGGATGTTTTCTTTTGATTATCCCATAAAGGCACTCTGCTGAAATGATAATGGCTGGGAAATAAAAGAAAGAGACAGACATCTTTCACTGAGGTGGAAAGGACTGTGGTAAAACTTTCTGCTTATATTGCATTTTGATCTCAGAGTGGAGTACAGGACCATAAACAGAAGGTGCAAAATAATTATTCTTTTAAAATGTCTTTTAATTATAGCCCTGTAAAAGTTTTGGTGAAACTTATTTAAAAAGATTACTGTTCTTGAGGAGATGTGCATTCCACTCTTACTCTCCCATATTGACACAAAAAGGGAATATGACCATTAAAAAAACAGATTTACCCTTGCAAGTGGTTACGGCTCCATTTAATAGGCATACATTTACATATTTTAAAAGATTACAGTGTAGTTTCTGAGTGCATTTGGGAAAGAAAGAAGAGCTCCGTGCATAAGCTTTATCATATTGCACAACCTCTGTCTCCACTAATTGAGTTTGGCCACTTTTATGCTGTGTTAGTGACCACATGAAAAAGGGAGGGTAGGATACCTCAACTGCTGTCTCCTGATGGAGATGACATACATGTTGTAGCTAAAGCTTTCTATCAATTAAACTGTCCTGATCGTAACATAAAGACGAGACATATTTCCTCAAAACTCCCCATCTAGATTCCATGAGAGCCGTTCGAAAACATTTGTTGAACAGCTGCCTGTATAAAGAAGAGTGTGCTGGTGAAATGCATTTCTTAAATTGATACAGATTTCAGTGGATTGCTGTATGGAGTTATTTTTTGAGAAAAAAGTTTTCAGAGTGAAAAAATTATCACTTCAAAATACACTTCTACAAAAAGAGGTTCAAAATGGTGTTTACTGAGCTGAAAATTTGGAGTCAAAGTAATTTTTTGAAGGAGGGAACCTTTTGTGCTAACTGCTGGCTTTAGAGCTTAATTTAGTTTGAAAGAAAAAAAGATTATCTTTTCCACAACAGAAACCCCCTTTTTACAGGCTCAAGATTCTTATTTCTGTCATGGTAGGTGGAATTCTTTTTTTTCCTTGATCAAGGTAAAAAGGTAATTGCTTTGTTTATTTACTTTTCATTTATTCCTATGCTGTAAACACATTCAACTGGAAAATATAGCTCCCTCAGTAAGAGGTTGTGATCTCACTTGTAAAATCATAGTCATAGAATGACAGAATGGTTTGGGTTGGAAAGTGTCTTTAAAGGTCATCTAATACACTTCCGCTGCAATGAGCAGGAACATCTTCCACTAGATGAGGTTGCTCAAAGCCCCATCCAATCTGGCCTTGAATACTTCCAGGGAGGGGACATCCACAACTTTTCTGGGCAACCTGTTTCAGTGTCTCACTGCCCTAATGAAAGAATTTCTTCCTAATATCTAATCTAGATAGGGCAGCTCCCCTGCAACAACCATGAAATGCTGGAGGTTGGGGTCCAGAGGAAGACTGGAAGGTGAGCAGCATGGGACACCAGGCTTTGGGGGATAAAACAGGGCTTATTCAGGGATCACCAGGTATGATCCCCTGGGGAGCTGCTCTGGAGGATGGTGTCCAGGACAGCCATCTGGTTTCTAAAGGAAAAGGCACCAGATCCACTTCAGCCTCCCAAGTCTTCCTTCACTATGCTTTTCCCACTGTATGTTACTGAGCTGGACGCTCACCTGCGGTTTCATACTGGAGATCTACACAGTCAAAGATCTCCTTAGCACAGAGTGTGACTGCTTCCCTGCTTCTCCCCTGCCTGTCTTTCCTGAACAGCCTGTACTCATCCAGAATCATGGTCCAATAGTCCTGTTGTTGCCCTGCCACTGTGCCTGGACTCATGGGTCCTTCTGTTGTCCAGGCTTTGCATTTAAGCTTTGTACAAGCAGTAGAAGAAAGCCTCTGAATGAACTTGCCTTCTGAGCAGGAATACAGAAGTCTCTCTGGAGGCCTTCTCCCTTGTGTATCTCCTCCATTTGCAGCTTCTCTTTCATCTCTGGACTTCAGTCCTTGTTTCTTGGTGATTCTAGTTTAAAGATCTCAGCAGTTCAACAAACATAGCTACAAAGTTCTTCTTTCTGTCTTGGTCCAATGGGTCCCCTCCCTTCTCAGCAGTCCTTGCTCATAGTCAGACAAGACAACATGGTGAAGGAAGCTGAATCTTTGCCAGTGATCCCAGCTGTGCAGTCAGACATTGGTCTGACAGTTGTGTCTTCTCCTTTCATGGCCTCCCACTGTGACTGTAAGAATTAACAATAACACCACTTGGGCTCCCAATCCCTTTTCACTTCCTCCTCAGGCTTTATGATCACCCTTAATCTGCTTAGGGTCTTCTGTGGCTGAATCACCGGCACCCATGTGGATGAGCAGCAAAGAGGAGCAATCAGGCACCTGCCTGGGCCTTGACAATCTCTCTACAGTATCAAGGATCTGGGCTCCAGGCAAAGCACCAAATCTGCTGGCATGAAAAGTCTGGGGTGCTTCTCCTTCCTACAGACGGGGTTGACTGGCCACTAACACTTGAAAAATTATTCTGATAGTGTTAGTCCTTATCTGAAGAGTGAGATGTCAAGGCCCGAGCCCCCCCCCAGCAGTACTTGTTCTTTTTTTGTTGCAAGCAGATGTGGGAATGAAGCCTTTCTACTGGTTACTGAAGTCATGAGTTGCCAGCTTGCCCTGTCCTGAGAATCTATGTCCTTTCTTGACTTGGTTACATCAATTTTTTTGTTCTCCATTTTCTAGGAAGTGGGAAGCTGGTCACGTGTTCGCTCAGCCCATCTGCAGGGTCCTTCACTTGGCAGCCCTTGTTCTACCTCCATTTTCCTGGCACAGTTCACTCATGAGCTGTTCAGTCAGAACCACCCCATGCTGCTCCTCCCATGCTGTTGACTAGGAAAAAGAACTTGACGTTTTCTCCAACTCTTTGTTTACTTCTATGTGAAGGAAAGAAACGTATATTCTGTGCTTGGTCTGCTCCCTTCTTCTCGTGCAGGTAGATTGCAAGAATTAGAGGAGGGGAAGACCAGAGAAACACTCCTCTGGAACAGCAGTAGATACAAGGAGTCACATAAGCACAATCTGGACTATGATGAGTCTGCTGAATGTGATCTGTGAAAATTGATATCGCCTCTTCTCCATTAGCTCTGAAGGCAGTTAATTGCAGGGTTGAATTCCTTCTGATAGTGTCAGATATAGCAATTTGCCCACTATTTCCAGCAGGCATGAGTAGATACACTTGGACAGGAAGGCAAAATCATCATCCAAAAGTGGAGAAGGGCATTTTGGCAGTAGTGTTAAGTACTTCTAAAGAACGTGCTTTGTGAGAGACTTATTTTATGAAATGGGATTTCTGTTTCCAAAGTATAAAAGCCATAAAAAGTTATTGGAAAATGCAAAGCTGTGTACAGCATCTTCAGAGGCACTTTGGCTAATTTATCTGCGTTTATGGGGAGACCTGAACCGCATCTGCATGGTTTCGTCGCAATCGTTATTTTTCAGATGGTCCAGTCCTTTCTGGAGGTTCTGGCCCCAAATACAGCATGTTATTTAGTCACTTGAAGGTTAAAATAAAAACACGCTGGAGCACCTGGAACTTTGTGACACCACAGTGGTCTAAGAGGGCTCTGCTCAGTGCACGTCTCTGCTTCTGGAAGTGGAAGAGCAGTTGGGTTGCAACACATCCCACTGCACGGCTGAGGTTCAAGTTGAGAAACCTGGGTCACACTGAAATGAACAGCTACATCTAAAGCATGCAGCACAGTGTCACCTGGAGATGCCAGCTCATGCCAAAACATACTCTGTTCGTATGAAAAGACTTCTACTCTCCACAAGGCTGATTACCTCTAGCACAGCTCTAGGCTAGCACAGGGGCAACCTGCACTACCAGAGCTAGCTCTGCTTATGTTATTTTGGGCAAAATGCTTTTGGTCTGTTATGCTTTACTACAGCATATAGACATACCCTATCATTTTTTTGTGTATGTGTCTCTGAAAGCATTCATTAAAACCAGCCATGCCTGTCTCCTGGTGAATTTTAGCAGTCTCATATTTTAGCTGAAAGTCAGAATTCAGGATATAAGGAAGCCATAAATAGTCAGGGTAAGGACTTTCTATTGAGCAGCCCATGCAGTCTTCTTCTGTGGACTTCTTGCAGTTTTTCTATGCACATCTTTACGGTTTGTGACTGCTTGCTTCTCAAAATCCCTGCACTAAATTGAAGGATCCCACTCATGTTCCAGTTACTTAGTGTGTATCTCTGTTGACCACTTTTGCAGCTAGATTAAATGTTTGCCAAAATCTCCTCACCTGTACACTGAAAAATATCTCTGCTGAGAACTGTTCAAAACAGCTGAAAACACAGCTGAAACCACATAGTCAGTCCATGGCCCAAGCCTCTTTCTAAATTGGACAGGCGAGACAGAGAAAACAAGATAATTCTCTTTTTACAAGTCTGTACAGCCTCTTTACAAACATTGATTATACATTTCTCTCAATGGACAATTAATAGCAAGAGATTTTGGAAACGTATTCCACAGTGGAGTAAACTAACATTTTAGCAGACATGAAAAAGCAAACGTGTTTCTTTTTCAATGGAGAAATACTATAAGAAATAAAATCCTGTCTCGTTGCATAAAAAAGTTTCATTACAAGTAAGACCTCTGGCATCTGATCATTGCAAATATTTGTATCAAAAGGACTGTTTCAAATTTCTACCAGTGCTCTGCTTGAAGTATATTTGGATAACTTGTTAAGTTTGCCTGTTGATGGTTATGCTATGACTGACTGTCACTGACCTGGCCAAATAAGTAGCCTAATTTTTGGACAGAGGGCCACATGGAAAACCTGAGTAAGATAAGGAGAAGACAATTTGAGTAAGAGAGTCAAACATTAGCTATCTGTAGTTCAGACAAATACATTTTATCAAGGCCCTTTTGAAGCAGTAGACACTGTGTAATTCACATTGCACAGGGTGAAAGAGATTGTGCTCTAGAAGCACCCAAGGCTGTGCAGATGTAGACATCTGCAATTGATGAGATGAGTACCAGCCTTGGCAACCATGGAAACCAAAGTTACAGAAAGACTTTGTTTGGTCCTGTTTTTGCTACTGACATGAAACAGGAAGATGGCCTATACAGGAGAAAGTACATTCTGCTTGTCAAAAGCGGTTAGATCTGTGCTTGAAGGGTGTGGAATATTAATTAAGTGCACAGATTACAAAAGAAAACAATGAATGATGCTTGATGCTCCCAGGGTCTGAATTTCAGCACAGGACTGGGATGAGGGCTACGGATGCTGTCTCAGGCTACCACCACAGTTTAGCAGTTGATAATATTTGCAGAAGTGCATAAGGACTGGAGTGACTGATTAGTTTTAATTTTCTGTTTCCTTTTTGTTTTAATAGGACTATGAAGCATCAAATGTCTTTATCAGCCCTCTCACCTTTAGTACTGAGTCCAGTCAAGTATCTGTGTGAGTCTGATCACTTAAGTCTGAGAGGAGGTTGCCCTGGCAAATGCACGGCTACAGGCAGGGCGCAGGGGAAGGGTGACACATGCTGCTGTATGTATCAGCTCCCCGTTATAGGTGTGGAAAGACTGGGGGAGCTGCCTTGGCACTCAGGGTACAACAGTGGTTGCCTGCTTGCCAGTGCATGCCCCTTCTTGCCCCAGAGAGAGATCCAGAGCATTCAGCTAATGGGCTGAGAAGATTAGCGTTTGAATGAGGAACCTTTCTGTTGGTTCCTCAGTCCCAAAACTCCTACGGGAGGAAGTTGGAGACCAGTTATTCTTTATTTTTTTTAAAAAAAATAAAGCTTCTCCCTGTTTCTCAGAGAAACAGGAGATGATTTCATCTTATCATAATTGCTAAATTTATTTTTAAGATGGGACAGTGTCAAAAGCTCTAATCTTGCCGCCTTCTTTAATACGTAACATCCTGATTATAGTGGCCCTGAAAAATTAACAAGTATTCAAATAAACCTAACTGAAAAGGATGCGAGGCCACCATTATCCAGCCTGCATGACTCATTAAAGTGAAGGGCGAAGAGCACAGCAGCGTTGCATTAATCACTCGGTTCTGCTACAGGAAGAAAAGAATTTGTGTGATACTTTATTTACAATCTACCACATGCTGAATTAGATGATATTCTCACAAAGACCCTAGGCATGCTGCTGACAAAGGAGCATCCCACTTATAAATAATTTTGGGAGGTTCTTTAGTTAAATTTCTTTTTAGACTCTGCATTTTGCTTGATAATCACAAAAACTGTCAGATTTTTGCTTTTTTGATGAAAAATAAAAGCTTTATCTCCTGTTTAATGGTATTTTCCCTTCTGGATTTTATAATATGGCAAAAACTCACATAAGTTTGAAAAGATAATTTCATGACTAGATTTTGTTAGACCAAGAGAGAAGAAAACCCCAACCTTATGAAGAGGCTGAAGACACCTTTTTTAGAGCAAGTTTTTGAATGAGTTATCTTGAAGATGCTCTTAGAAGTCATATGGTGTTAGCTATGGTTCTCATATCACAGGTGGCTGTGCTGTTAGAAAAAGAAAAAAAAAAGTGTGAAGTGAAATTCTGGTTGCTTAGACTCTCTAAAGAATACTTGTGATCAGAAAAAAAAAGAAAAGAAACAATCTGAATGGAGAAACAGACCAGAAGGAGTATCAGAAGATAAAAAAGTAGCATTGTTCCTGGAGATAGGTGGTCCTGGTGCATTTGGTGTTTTTATTGATTCCAGGAATGACTGATTTGCAGCTGATAAACCAATCTTGCAATTGGTTTGGGGAGTTCAAATTGTGTTTACATCAGATGATGAAAAAGGTCTCTAATGGGAAACCTGGTCAGCATTGAGAGCAAAGGATATGACAGGAAACTACTGATAGGTATAAATGTTACAGGAAACTACAGATACATATAAATGTTATAAATTACCACTCAAAAGAATGTCCTGGTCCAGAGTAAGACTTACTGGTGATAGTCATTGTATGTTTACAAGGATCTCGGAGAAGATGGTTAAAGCCCTGGATTGTCTTGGGCAAAGGCTCATGTTGCACAGTACTGTTCAGAAGTGAGGCAACAGACGGAGAAAATCTCAGATGTGGTTGATACTACAAAATCCAAAACACAGAAGAAAAGAGACTTGGTGCAGGAAGAAGTGATGATTTCAAAGTTGATGTTACAAAAAACAACATATGGAGCTTCATATGCTATGGCAAACACCATAAACTGAGGCATGGGCTGGCATTTGGAAAAATTTTAATATAGTTTGATTATTGTTGTTGTTTTTGGCTGGGAGCTGTTGAGAGCCTCTTCCGGGAGCCAGCTGGGACTCATTACTGTGCAGAGCAGTATATGTTCAGTAGTGAAGAGCAGTTAGACCCAAAACACTTGTGGAGCAGACTTCTGCTTGGCTTCCTGGCTTGGAATGGCTGCTGGATTTCCTGTGGTAGAAATCACAGAAGGATTCCCAATCTGAAACTGCTGTACCTTGACCGGATAGTGTTTGGATTTGTCCACACACAACCATTCTCACGTTCAATAAATCAATCGAAGGACCCATTTTAAGATCAGACAGTGAGTTCTTGTTGATGTGGTCCATGGCTTCTCTGATGGTGTTGTCAACAAGCTTTTCAATTAGCATCAATTGAAGTAGGGGTGGCTATGATGTGGAAAGACAATTTTTGATCAAAACCATGCAGAAAATTGACCTTTTAGCTTCTAATGGGCTTTTATTTAAAATTTGTACTCAGTGTTCAAAATTTGCAGTATTGTATGCATATGCTAAACATATCGCTTATCCAGTGATATCTGAGTAACCTGGACACCTGGAAGGTGTCCCTGCCCATGGCAGGGGGATTGGGACTAGATGATCTTGAGGTCCCTTACAACTGAAACCATTCCATGATTCTATGATTCTGTGATTGACTCTATGATTCTATGATCAGTAGGGCTACACTTATGCTTAGAGATATACCCATCTGCAAGGTCAAGACCTTATTCTGTGACTGTGGAATGTCATAACTATGGAATAACACATAGATGGGTGGTGGAACTGACCACTGCTAAGCTGAAAAATGTATTCCTTTGGGGGGTCAGGTTCAAAAAGGAATAAAAAAATTCAGTTCATCTTTCCTGGGTCAGAAAAACTTGGTTGAACTTAGGCTTTCAGTTCTAGATTGATAGCCTTTTCTTCTTTATAATGGTGGAAATATCAGGAAAAAAAAGCCAATGGGTTCTGTTGTAAAGTAGTAATATACACGATGAGCTAAATGTATTCATCAGATCAGGGTTAGCTCTTTTAATTTCTGACCCACAGCAGATAATCACACACCCCTCCATGATCGTGGCCTACCTCTGCTGTCTGCAACTTTTCCTCTCAGGTCTCACTGTTCAATAGTTGAGTTGAACTCAGAGTCTTGTTCTCTATTTGTGTTTAGCTTTGCAAAATGCTTCGGCTATTTCAGACCGGAACAAGTATTTGTGTGCCTGAAAGCTTGGGGTTTTTTCTCAGTGATGTAAATTGACCTAATAAAGAGATTGCCTCTCTTTGCAAATCGTGTCTTTGCAGCAAGACAGCTTCTTTAACCAATTCATCTGAACTGCTTTGAATTTTATAACATACTCTAAACTAACATATATGTAACACAAAAAATTTAGGGTGAATTTTATAAGGTCATTATAGGGTCACTTTTTCCTACCATGCTGAAGCTCAGAAGCATGTGTACACAGTACATCTTGTCTGACTTCAAAACTTGTAAAATATTTTGGTCAGATAGAGTTCTGTTTCAGGATGTTAAGTTCATTTTGGGAAGCAAAATTCTTTGTTAACGCAAACACTGACCCAAACCCAAGACACTAAATTAGGTATGATTTGATAAAACTGACATCTGGCTAACATTTCTCTGTCCCTTAACACAACCTTCAGTAAATCAGAGCTGCAACACTAAAATACTCTCTGTATTGTAATTTTATACCATTTGCGAAGTAGCCAAAAGAGAAAACTATGAATATCTTATAAGGAAATTTGATTTTCCTTGGTCTTACTTTCCTACAGAAAGTTTCTCTGGCACATTGCATTTACAACTGCAGCATTCTAGCTCTTTCTATCTCTGTGAAATAAATCAGATATTAAGAAGTCAACTATCTATGTCTTCTTTGTATACATAGTCTGTGAGAACACTCCTGTTGACTTCCTACATTGTCATGGGGAAGCATTTCTATTTTACCTTGTTTGTTTAAGGGACAAATGTGTCTTAAATAATGAACGCTAGTGCAGAGGGAAATTATGTCAACAAAAAGTGCCCAAAAGATTTACATAAGCTGTCATTTGAGCCTCTGTAATATGCAGATGTAACTGTTATGGGTAATAGAAATACCTGTCATTTTAGCTGTCAACAGATCTGGGCCATTTTACCCAGTTGCCCTTTGGGTGCGCCTTTTGCTTTGGTTCCTTGACTAGTCTTGCCTTAGTACCTTTCACAGGCAAAGTTAATGGCCGTAATCATTCCTTTCTACTCACTTCATTTATTCATTCTGACTCAACTTTTTCTCTGACTCACAATCTGTTTCTATTTCCATAATCATGAGTGCATGTGAAACATCCTGGGCTAATGCGAAATGGCACAGACATCAAAATGTGTTATTCATACCTATGTGAGTAATGCCCACTCATTCTTTGGTACATGTGTGTTGACTTGATAGCACCTTCATTTCCTGCCTCTTTCCACTTATTCAGTCACTTGGTGAACCTTCTTCCACAGTAATGGGGATGATTCCTTCTCTGTTCTTATGTCAAAATGAAACCCCCTCATCACACCAGGGTTACATCTTCAGCCAAGTTTTAAAAAATTATCTAGAAAAAGAGAAAACCCCCACAGTTTAGGAGTTCTGATAAACAATTAATCATCACAGGGAACCAAGTAACTAATTCTTCATATATTCTGCTGAAAGTGCAAGAATTCCTGTTCTCAGCGAACAAAAGCTCATCAAGGAATTCAGCATAATGAAGAAGTCACTTGTGCATTTTTGGCCTTTGCCATCAGAAAATCTCTCTGCAAATCATGCGTGGAAAACATTAGAGCAAAAAATTACATATGTGTCTGGAACTAATTAATTTGCTTAAGCGTTAGATCTGATGCATCTTGAAGCACCCATTTTGGTGATAATACATGCTACTGTTAAATCGAGGTGAGTAGCTGACTTGTAGGTGTTGTGAGTGCTTGAAATACGGGGGCTTTGCGGTCAAAAGTCTACTGTACATGCAAAATCTACTGGTTAGATTCTGCTTGTGGGCTTATCATATTGTCTGCCACGTAAAATGTAAAATTGCAGGGGAAAGTTTGAGTAAACTTTAGAAAACTCCTGAGAGATCTCCAAAATCCACGAAACAAACAGAAAGTGTTAGAGGAAGGAATACCCTTTTCTATATTAACATCTGTGAGCAGAGGGGGCCCGGAAAGAGAGGAGACCCACAAAATAACAAAAAAAATCATGACATTATCTATTACTTTAAGCATGACATTAGAGGAACAAATTGTGCCTTTTTTTTTTTTTTTTTTTTTTTACTGGGACTTACAGTAGTACTCTACTAATATTACTTTTATGCATAGATGTTAATTGACAAGTATGATCTTTTAGACACCTTCTAAGAGGTTGTGATTACTGTGGAACTGCAGAGTTAACTCTTCCTGGAGCTCTTACTGGGTATCCAGAAATCTGGTGATGACTCTCATTCAATTACTTGATGTTTAATGAAGAATATTGGTAAAATGTGCTGTATAATCTACCACATTGTACACACAAATTACCTTCATCACATGCAGTAACTCAGGTTCTTACCACAGATGATACCCAGGTGGGAACAAAGAAATCCTGACATGAATAAAAGATCTGATGTTCAGCCTGTTTTGAAAATGGCACAGTCTGTCTCTCCCAAACTTCTGATAGAGAGGAATGTAAATCTTAAAATGTAATTTTAAATACCAAGTTAGTCAAAATTAGAGGAAAATCTGGAGTTGGGTAGTGTAATAAGTGCAGAGGTTTTATTATTTCAATCTCATTGCTCTGCACTATGTTGCCAGGGACAAATACATCATATGTTCTGAAGAGGCTTCCCTGTAGTCACTGCAGCATCATACTGAGCACAGACTCCAGAAGCCTTGCTCGTAGGAGGGTTAAGTCCATTTGGACACGTTGGAGATGACACATCTGGTAAATGGGTGTGATGCTGTGGTTTTCCAGCTTCAAGTGGGTGGATCATAGGGTGTCACTCTTGGCTACAGTGGTGAAGGTGGGGGAAGGAAGCCCCAAAAGAACTTGATTGGGCCAGGGAGAAACCTCATTCCTTCACTGTAACGTTGAAAAAGTGACATTGCAATGCAAATATTATAGCAAGATATGATTTTGGCTTGGTTATTTCCATTTTCCATCCTCATTTGTTTTCTTGCAAAATATTTATTTTCTGGAAGGTTTTTTGGGGGGAAATTAGGGTTTTTTGGGTTTAGTTTTTTTTTTAAAACCACTGTTATTGTTATTGACAGTAATTACCATCCCCTGCAGTAGAGAATTTTGTCTTGCTTAAAATTAATACTAAGCAGAAGATGATCAGACTTTTTTTCTCTCTCCAGTTTTTCCTAGTGGCATGCCCCTTCCAATCTGCCATTTGCTGAACCTATTTCCTTTTACAACAGCTGCACATTCTTTACAGACAGAAAATTTTGTTTTAAGACTGCTGCTCTTTAAGCTGGCCGTGCACTAGTAACTGACAGCAGTTTTCTTTTTCTGAAAATGCTTTAAATAACAGGCATCAGTAAACAGAGATGCAATTAGTACTTCAGTATAGTGGGCACTCTACCACACTTTTGAGTAATTTTCTGGATTATCTGAACAACCTGGAGATCAAAATTTAAAACTTGCTGGGCTTTTTTATGCAGGATATTACATTTGCTAGGAGAGCAATGTGAGGTGCAAGATGCTTATGCTGGTAACGGAGCACTTGAATATTCCAATTATCTTCTGACTCATTGAAACTTGTACACTCTCTGTGGACCTCCTAATCCATGCAGTAAAAAGAGTAGAGGTTATAGATATCTGGGTAATTGAACTAAACTCAAATACTTCATCTGGATTCAGTAACATTTCTTGCATTTCTCACTCTGGAGTTTCAATTTTCTTGTTGTGAAATCATCTTGCTGGAAAACAACCCCAAACCAGCAAAAACCCCCAACTCTGACAGCTAGGTTAAACAGATTCTCCTAATTGTCTTTTTTTGCTACATATTAAGGTTGATATTTGAGTGCACAGAGCCAAACAAAGCTGGAGGGCGATGTTGTTGATGCCTGTGCATCCCCTCACGCCCTTTCCCCGGCAAGCCCCAGGGGCTTCGGGCCCAGGCTTCCCCAGATGTCAGTGTCCACTCCTCCACCCATGACCGCCACAGTGACAGCGGTCCTTGGCCGCCCTCCGTGGGGTCAGCACATGGCCTCTCTTTGTGCTGCCCAGCCCTTTGTGCTCCTTCCCGAAGCCCTGACGTAGCTGCTGGGAGTTGTCGGTGCTCGGCCATCCCATGGGACACTTATGTCCCTGCTGCCCGGAGTAAAGCTTTCCATATCGTTGCGGCTGTTTGCTTATACATCCCTTTCAGGAGGCAGGTGCAGGGGGCTGACAGCCTTCCTGAGGGGCCTTCTTATAACAATTAGTGCAGGGCTTATACTGCTGCTATCTTCTTTGGGACTTTGGGGTACCCGGAGCTTCAAATAATAAGTATAAACTAATGCTCTGTGCTGTGTGTGGAGTGAAACCTGTCTCCAGGCAGAAGCTCCACTGAAGCGCTGGCGGAGGGAAGAGGGCTGGCTCACGATATTAAGCAGGGTATCATTTATTTCTCCCTCTTTCAACATTTTCTTTAATGTTTGATAACATTAACTAGAGTGGTGCCAGTGACTTTGCACAGGAGTCTGATAGGTGGTTCCCAGAGGGACTTAATCACTGCTTTTTGCTCAGCGAGTTTGAGTGACTGTATGGGCTATAAATTTAAGCCCCAGCATCCTCTTACTGTAGCTCCAATGTCTTTATTCTTTCCGGCTTGAAGACAAACCTTCACATGGAGAAGGTCACTGACAAATTAACTGCTTTAAAAGGGCAGAAATAATGTTGTTTGCTGCAAACATGTTAAACTGTGACATCAGTATTTGGGAGGATAGTGATTGTAGAAGGACCATGTAAGAAATTATCTCAGTCAGTGGATAACAGCTCTGAAAACGACCAGAAAACTTCTATCTTAATTTAAGACAAAGCTTAACTTAAATCTTTGTCAGCTTATAATGATATAAAACAGCTGACACAGACAGAAATCGTATATTGGAACAGAAAAAAACATTTCCGTGGAAATGCCCATAAAAATACTTGTTGTAAGTAAGCTGGGGATTGATAGGGAAGATTCCTGGACATAGCTCAGGTCTTTGCAGATAGACACTATTGGTCACTAAAGAAAAACATAGCTGCTTTGAAAGAGCAGAGTGACAATTTGATTGAAAATGCCATTATATTAGAAACTCATGTGGTTTCCAGCCCCCTTTGCTCAGTATTCACTGAGGGCATGCATTTAAATATGCATTGCTTTAGAAACTACTATCATTGCATAAGGCTCATTACAGCTTTCCTGCTTAAATGAACCGCTTGAAAAGTGTGTTTCATCTTCTGGAAACAGCCATCTCACACTATCATCACCTACATTTGGCAATAGGTCTTGAAAGATGCTCTCTGACTACCCTGTTATGTGGGTTTCTCAGGCTCAGAGCATGTTTGTCACTAGACATCTCTGTCTCAAAGACACAGTGACTTGCTTCTCATCATTTTACTTTTTTTTGTTTCATTCTTGCCACTTCCAACAAAACAATTAATCAAGTGAAGGGAGAGTTCATTAGTCTAGGAATTCATTTATGGGTAAGGATGCTCTTGTAAGCTCTTAAGTTGCTCAGTGTAGTAGACTGTCAAGATAATACACATTCAAGAAATCAGAGACGTGTCATAGTGCATCTCTGATTACAGTTATAATTTCCTCATTTGAGAGAACATGTGAGAGATATATGTTTTACAAATTGTGTGCTTATAAATCTGAATGGTCCTTCGGGTTATGGATTTCTTCTTGTACAGCTCATATATTCCAGGAAAGCATTTGTATTCCAGGTACGCTTCTTCTGATGCCTTTTCAATTCTTCTTCCTTCCGTTTCACTTCACCTCTGCCCATTTCACCAAAGACAGCAGCCATCACATCATATATGCATGTATTCCTGTACTGTTTCCTTTACTACACTTTGTCTTTCATGGCAGACTTTCAGTCTCAGGAGACCTGCTTTCATTGCTTTCATATTTTGAACAGTTTGAAAGGAGCGATGGCTGTAAGAAGAAGGGTCAACAAGTTAGACTCAAAATGATAAATAGACTGGTTGCTGGCATACTGAAGAAATCAATACCAAAGTATATTGAATAATTCAGCAGTAGGATTATATTTGTCAACTAATATTTGCTGCCAAACACAGGAACTCTCATGGTAAAATGTGCATTTACAATGAAGGAAGAGAAGTATTAACCAGATAGTCGTAAGAAGGAAGACTACTGAACAGAAAAAGAAAACAGGTTGGGTTGAATGGATGTGAATAGAGGCACACACCTTCCGCAAACTGTAGTCTACAATGTAGGTAGAAACCACATACTGATGAGAGACCCGCAAGCCCCTCTAAAAATGAATTAAAGAACCATCACCCACTCTGGAAAGGCTTTTTGTGAGCACTTATTTTCAGATAAGAATACCACTACCCATACTCAGTTTACTCTCTGGTTTTGGAGAACTAGAGCTGGAAAGAAATTATCCCTGGTTCTGAAATCACAAGTTTTAAATGAAAATTTTCCTCTGGCCAATGGAGAAAAGCCATTGATCAAAGTGTCTGACATAATGTATTAATATTTTCAATGATCCTGTCTCAGCATAATCCACAGGTCTTGCACATGACCGAATGTAGAATATTGCATAGTTTCACTTCTTTAGTGAAGAAGCAAAAAAAAAGATGTTTCTCCCAGAATACACTGGAGTTATTTTGTCCAATCAAACGGTATCTCAAACAAGTTTTTGAAAAATGGACAGAGCATGCCTCTGAAGGGTTACCATGCTTTGCCTTAGTTACATCCAACAGAGAACTGAATTCTCAAAGTGATGGGAAGTGTCCATGGTAATTGTCCTGAAATCAGCTGTCAGGCTCTTAAAATTTAGGTTTTAATAACTTACCAATACAACTAAAAAAAATTCTGAGTTACCCTGATTATCTAATCAGTTACCAGCAGAGCGTGGGACAAATTCAGCAGTCTTGATGGTACTTATACTAATGACAAGCATGAAAAAAGTATTCTAAATTCCAAATATTTTCATTTTTCTTTGAGTTGATAAGTGATGCCTCAGGAGTTATTTCTGTTATTCGTTAATGCATTGTTATTCAAACTGAACTTTCCTGTGAATGTTTTTGTATTTTATAATCTTGACAGTGTCTATGTCTTACTTTGACTATTATTTTGTGACCACAAAAGTGGTATGCTAAGGAGACAGGTCCTTTTTTAATAGTACTCAACTTCTGAAACACACTAAAAAGCCAGAAGAATGCCAGCTGAATCGTCAGCTTGTCAGGATTTGAAATTCCCCTGGGATTGTACCTTCTCACTGAAAGGCAGCTGCATTGTGTAGCCATCATTTGAAAAGTTTCTCCAAGCTCTGTGCCAAAAATGAGACTGTGATTTAATTTCAAAGCCAGAAATACCAATCTCAGTCTGTAGACATTCAGATCAAAGTAATGGCACAGCCATTGAGACAATCTGAGACACTAACGTTATTTCCAAGAATGTATAACACATAATTTGAGAAGCTGAACCTGAAGTACTTGGATGAGGAGCATAGGTAACCTCTCCATGTACGTCGTGAGAATCAATTCATTTCTCTTCCTCAGCACTGACTTCTCTCTCCCAACCATTGCCTCTGCCTTTGTTTATTAACTTTCTTTTGGGGCTGTTGACTGCAGGAGGTGGGAAAGCAGTAGTACTTTCTTCCAGAAGAAAACCTCCTTTGCAGCCACTACAGACACCTTGTCTTAGCTCAAGCGCTTTGTATATGAAATAAGCAGAAGGGGTAACAACAAAAGAGATACTGCATTTGTTGCTGGATAATTGCCTGTTTCCCTTAACAATCCTGGACTGGGAGTCATCTGGAGATGACACAATGATTGTGTCCATGTCCACACAGGTCTTGGTTTATGACAGAAGGAAAGCTGGGAAGCCAGAAGATAAAGGAATATGAGGTGTCCTGCTCATGAGTGTGATGTAAGAGGGCTTAATTTACCACATTTCACCTAGGAAATGATTACGTAGCATCAAATTTGAGGGCCAGAAGAAAGAAACAGAAAAGACACAGTAAACAAAAGCAGAAAATGTGTTCTCAGCCAGGTCTTACTTGTACTGCTATGCATATAAATACAGTAAACTTGTTGATAGGTATTGCAAATAGAACCTTATAACTGTGAAAGGAGAAAGGAGGGGAAAAAGTCAGTCAAAAAGACCAAACTCCATGAAAGACAGAGCTAAAACCACTCCTACAGAGTAACCGTAAAGGTGGAAGAGTAGATAAGAGAATAAATATTCCATAGCTCTCTTCAAGGAAATGGTGGGGGAAGCATGTGTAAAAATAACCAACCCAGCCAATATTTCACTGCCACAGTGTCTGACTTGCTCTTTTTTCACATGTATCTAAATTGCAAAGCAGCAGCATCTCTTCCTTGCCTGCACAACAGGCTGCTTCCAGATGGGTGACTTGTGTAACACTGTATAAGACACCAAGTCGAGGTCCCAGACTTGCAGAGGAAATACAAGAATAAACTGAGACCAAGAGAGGAGAGGAAACATGAGGGTAGCCAAGAACATCCGCTCTGCTGCTAAGATCCTCAGCCCCTCATTGCTTCCTGACCCTTATTTACAACTGGCAGGGTCGGAAGACAGGAAAGTATGATGGACTCCATCAAAGTCACACAATTCTAACTGCTTAAATAAATTTTCTCTTCTTCCTATGCAGTAACACTATAATAGTGCAAATCTTTTACAATATGAGGTACCCTTCCTGATACTTTTTTTGATTGAACCTGTTTCTTCTTATTTCATTTCTTCTTATTCCTTCCCTTTAGCATCCTTCATGATTTCACTTCTCCGGTCTTCCTCCCTCCTTCTTTCCCCGACACCTTTGTCCTTGATGTATGACTCCACAGTCTCCCCACTGTTTGCATCTTCCAGCCTTTTGTCTCTGTTGGAAGCTTTTCAGTGCAAGGAGGGAAGGATGGAAGTATGCTGTTGTGAAAGCACCTTCATGTCCTCTTTTTTCCTCCACTGGGTGCAATGGTGTTTTTTACTGACAGCTGCCCAATTGTGATATATTTGATGCCTTCTCATTCTTTATTCAGGGAGGTAAGAACTCAAGTGCAGCTCACGGCTGGCATCGTGTAGCTGATTAAAATACTGACTAAATACAAAAAGTCATGCAATCTGAAATCACTTCTGAATTATCTGCCCTCTTCACTATGCTCCTCCATCACTGTTTTCAACAGGAAGCACAGTACTTTAATGCCCGTGATGGGAAATCAGGGAATCCTATAGAGTGATGATTTCCTTCAGTCTCCAGTTCCTTGCTGACACTTCTTAATTTGTTCACAAGTGAAACTGGAACATATAACTTACACTGGGAGAGACAAGAAAATACATTTTCTGCATCTTGAATCTTTCATTTGAGCTCTATCCCATCTGTCAATGTCTCTTTGATGTGCAGATACAAGAGTCTGAAATTTCCTTGATCTTGAACAATGATTACATTCACTCTCTTAACTAAAGTAATAGAAGTTCCTATTTGCTGATACAAGGAAACACATATTTAGCTCATTATGTGTCAGGACCTCTACAATATTTATAATGCCCATGCCTTCCAAGATCTCATTCTCTGTCCCATGAGCATGTCTCAGATTCAATGCTCAATGTTTATGACTGTGTTAAAACATATGCTTGTTCAAACAAGTTTATCCTATCAGTCTATTCAAGGTCTGCAGAGAGACATTAGTTTGTGTAACTGCTATCTTCCAGCATTATTTCACTACTTATACAGAAATACTCATGTTGCCAACACTGATTTTATGTACTTTTTCTATGTCTGCAAGATGATGAATCTTTGCACACACTGAAACCATCTATTTATCTAATTTGTGTGCCCCTATCAATCCAATCACCGTCTTTTAATTCCTTTAATATGACACATTTTACTGGAATTCAAGTCACATGAAATGGAGTGTATATTCAGGTGTGAATTGCCAACATTTTTTATAATCTACTGTTTGATATAAATAAAAGCCTTGTCTCCCAAAGCAATCAGTCATGTACCACTGGGCTTTGTCCTGTCATCTGGCACCATTATAATTCTGTGCCTTTGACATGAAATAGTTTTGCATTTGCGAGTTCCTAAACAGACAGGATGAAATCTCTGGCTCTATTTATTCTAGAGAAACTTCCTAGGATGAAGGCAAGTGCTCCTCAGTCATGTAAACATTTCCTTTCAAATCAGTGTGGCACTCAGGAAAACAGAAGCTTTAAGGAGTAGGCAATGGGCTGTGGTCAGCAGTAATAGCAGCATATTTATTTATAGTACTTTTCATCCAGAACTCTGAACACAAACACTAAAGCAAAAATTAAGAAAGTACAAAATAAGAGCAAAGCATTGATTGAGTAGTGAAGAAGACGCCAACTAGTGTCTAATGAATGAGGGGCAGCCCTAATTATAAATGTATCTGCTTTATTGTCATGTTTCAGAACTTTAATGCTCATCTAATGTATTTTTTATGGGATGAATATATTTCTTTCAAAACCTCAGGAACTGATCATGTGCAGCTGCTTTTAATTTCAGTGGGAGTTGTAAAAGCTCATTGTCCTCTACATTTGTCCTTCAATTGTACTTAATTAAATATATAAAGAAGGTACCCAGAAAGCCTGAAGTAGCTGAGACAGGGTTAGCACCAAACCATCTTTCCGTCTCTTTTTATCCTAGGAAAAGTCATGAGCTGGGTCAATTATCACTTCGAGTTAAACTAATTGCACAACTTCTTCAGTTTAAGTGGGCTGCAGTAGGCTCAGAGTGTTACAGCATCGTGTGTCCCACTTTTCTGTGTCTTCTGCAATGATCCTTTGCCTACACAGTGATGGGGTAGCAATGGCATTGCTGCAGCTATTTCAGCATTAGCTCATAAGAGGCAAATGGTAACAGACTGTTTGTGGCAGCTTCACAATTTCTTTGAACAACCTTTATCCCAGTACATGAAAATAGCCCGAATTTTCAGCTCACAGACAAAGTACTAATCCATCCTGCGCCTCACATTTTAAAGACATTGCATAATTGTCTGGCGTCCAGCCACAAAAACTCTCCTTTGAAGAAATGCTTTGTGGAATGACAACACTCAGAAGCAGGGCTTACAGGAGTTAAAGTGACCAGCCTCTCTGGAGTCCCCTAACTATGCCCCAACAGTAAATGTTAGGATAATTATTATTTTATAGTCATGGAGCACTTTGTAAGCTTTCCATAACAGAAATGAAAACACAGCATCCCTGCCCCAAATAACTCACTTCAATTGCAATGCCATGAAGGAGGATGGGTAACAAATCAGAATCGAACAAGGAGATTTTGGGAAGAAGCACACACTAATTTTGACAAAGTTACACATGTACTGAGGAAGCATAAAGCCATCTCAGAAGAACACCTAGTTACTTAGCAAAGGCCTTGTGCAGCAGGGGACAGAGAGGAAAAAGATTTTTAGGAAAACTGCAAAAGCAGGATTATTATTATTTTTTTTTCTGGCAATTTTCTTGAGGGCTTTAAAGAAAAGTGGATCAATGAGGAAAAATGTGATTGAGCAGAGCAGCACATCATCTTGCACAGGGTAGTCTGAGAGTGGGGCAGAGCGTGGAAGAAATTGTCTGGCGGGGGAGCTGCAGCTGCAGGTGGCTGTGTGGGTCTCGCTGGTGAGGCAGCAGGCCTGCCTGGGGTGGGCATTTCCAGCTCACGGGGCTTCTGGAGCAGTCAGGAACAGAGGAGACGGCGCAGCAGGACAAAGAGGTTGTGAAGACCCAGGGATTATTACAGTGAGAGAGTGGAGGAAGTCACGAAACATGAGGGTGAAGGGTACTGCAGAGGGGGGAGAAAATAAGGGCAGCACAGTAGCATGTCACTGATAACATGCTATCTTCCACTCGAGATGGGCATCTGGACCTAGCTATCCAAACCTGACTCTGTTTTCACTAGTTTACTTTTTCTGTTCTTGTGGGATTTGCCTTCATTCCGTTCCTTCCCATCGCCTTTAAAGTACTGCTGCAAGAGTGCTTTCATTCTGTACATACTGTGAAATAAGGAAGTTCTCCTGATGTTCCTTTTTTCCTGCTTAATTTGCTGTCTGCAAACCTCACCTGTGCAACTCTGTCTTGGTTCTTTACCCCACCACTTAATTTTTCCTTCATCTGTTGTTAATTTTATCGACAACATTTTGCTGTCAAGCTTACTGAAAACTATTTTCGAGAGACAATGCATTTTGTTTCATCTAGTACTTATTCAATGGATTGTGATTTCTGTTTGCCAGGAAGTAGCTGTCTCAGAAGACTTCTCCTTAATATGTAACAGTTAAGAGATGTAAAAATAAAACAAACCCATGTATTTGGAGTAAATAAAATAAAAATATTCATCGTACTGAGAATAAATACCATTTCCCTTCATAAAGCAATTTTAGCTGCTTTTTAAACTTTATATCAGCCATCTCTCCTTGAAAGGTTACTTTGTTAAATATATTCCACCCCTGCTCAATTTTCTGAGCTTGAGATCTGTGCTCTTCTTGGGGTTTTGATATGAATTCACTGCCATTCCTTCCTGTTTGTCCTGTGCCTAGGGGAAAAGCAAAAGAGTTATGTCCTGGGAGATCAGAAAAAAGCAGCGCAGGTATGAAAACTGGTTTGTGCATTGTAAGGTGACTACTTGAATATCCTTTTCATGATAGAAATGCCAGACAGAAATAATTGCCTAAGAGTGCTGTGGTTAATGGTGGATTAGCAAGAGGCACTCAGAGTTGAACTAGCAATGACCTCTTCTCTAGGATGGCAGAGCTGGCGAGAACTCAAAGCCCATTATCCCCACTGGTAAACTAGAGGGAGATACCAAAGCAGACAGACGCTCCCCTTAATGCCTTGTCTAAACTGCGTTATTGATCTCTGTCAAAATCCTCTCCCTTCCTCTATGTCTAGTCTGCACGAGGTGAAGTTGCATTGAGCAATCCAAAGCACTCAAATTACAAGAAGATCTGTATTGATAAAAAAAAAAAAAAAAAGCCACTTCTGGCTTTTTACCCTAGCTATAGTTATGATTAAAAAGTCACGTGTTAGGCTCTGTAGCCCAGTGGGTAGATCATGGACACACACATTGAAAGAGATAAATTCCTGTACACCTTATCAAATTTTCAAAAGCGGAGTCTGAACTGAGATGCCTCTACTTTTGCTCAACCTCAGATTCCTATATCTAGACCCAGATTTTCTGCCTCTCTGAGCACTTGAGGTTTCCCTTGATCTCTCTGAGAGCTAGGAGCCAGCAGCAGTTCTGAAAATCCAGCCTGTGGTGAAATCTTGGACCCGCTGTAGTTAAAGGGAACTTTTCCAAGATTTTATTTGATGTAGCTAATTCTGAGCGCTCAAGAATTAAGTGCTAAAAATGAGATGAATGCATTTCCTGGTGAGCAAAATGGGGAAAATATTTAGTCACTTCTGTAAAATCTAGTACAATCTCTGAAAAGCAGCATCTGGGTGATTAGGAAGAAAAGATTTCCTGTTGCAGTATCAGTGGAACCTCCAAAAACTCTAAATAAGATTTCCTAAAATTTCTTTTATATATTTTTACTTTCATTTAGATTTCAGTTACCTCACTTGAAACAAAAAAGTTAGAAGTTGTAAAGCTTTTTTTTTCTCTTTTTTTTTTTTTTTTTTTGGTATTTGCATGAATGAAAGGGGAGGACACTAAATTAGGAACTAAGATCTGCAAGCTCTGTGTTTGTGTCCTCTGTAAATATGCATTGGCTTGGGTCATATTCACACCACAAAAATTTTGAATATGAGTTTTGTCATGAATTTATGTGTATTAACTGTTACCTATTTCCTTTCTATACACAGCATCCACACAGAAGTGGTGTTTTTCAAGAGAAATACTCAGCACTCTGGGCAAGATTTACAAGGTGGACTCCAAAGGCAGAAACCTGCCTCTTACTGCAGTTAGCACCTCTTGATCTGAGCGTGATTCAGAGCACGGTCAGGACTGTGAGACGTACAGCAGCAGCACAACCGGGACAGCCTCCCCCCACAGACAGCAGCGCCATCCAGCCCAGGGTTTCCCCCGTGTCCCATTGCCGCCTGCAACTTGGGAGATGTCTCACACTTCTGTTTCCGAGCTCGGCATACCCGCTGACGGACGGGAGAGGACAGCAACGCTGCTACAGCACCTTACCTGACGCAGGGAGTCCATGCCGCGGCACTGCCTGAATGTTGAGCATCACCACCAATTGCCGTGCCTTGCTGTTGGCATGGAGCCACACGGGCTGGCCCCTATGGCTTATGGCACGAATGATCTACTGAAAGGGCTAAACCCAATACTGGGGAAACTGCCTTGTTTCCACATGGCAGTTCGGGGTCCAGAGAAGAGCAATGAAGCTGGTTAGGGGTCTGGAGAATAATTCTTATGAGGAGAGGCTGAGGGAGCTGGGGGCGTTCAGTCTAGAGAAGAGGAGGCTGAGGGGAGTTGTGGAGGGAGACCTCCACAACTACCTGAAAGGAGGCTGCAGAGGGGTGAGGTCGGTCTCTTCTCCCAAGTCACAGGCGATAGGACAAAGGGAAATGGCCTCAAGTTGCACCAGGGGAGGTTCAGGTTGGATATTAGGAACAATTTCTTCACTGAAAGGGTTATCAAGCATTGGAATGTGCTGCCCAGGGAAGTGGTTGAGGCACCATCCCTGGAGATAGTAAAAAGACGAATTGACACAGTGCTCGAGAATATGGTTTAGTGTTGGTGTGGGTTTTTTTTATTTTTTTAAATTTTTTTTATGGTTGGACTAGATAATCTTAAAGGTCCCTTCCAACCTAGGCGACTCTGTGACTCTGTGATTCTGTGATTCTGTGTCATGACAGAAACGAATTCTCATATATATTATATACTTGCTGTGGTCCTCAAATCAGGACAATACTATATATGATACATAAAATAAACACAATGCCAAAATTCGAGTTTATAACTACAAGTCAGTTAACTTCCTAAGATCAAAAAATAATTGCAGGGGAAGAAGAAGCCCTATGAACAACTTCTCTACATATCGTGGAAGAATCAATTTCAGACAAGCATAAGAGTACTCCAATAATATTTGTGCAGGTCTTAAGCAGTCACACAAGAATAGAGCTCAATGAGATTTTCTAAATGAGGAGATAAATAATAGGGCTCTTGAGACACATCATTTGCATTCAATAATAACTGGAAAATTCCCTAGTGAAAATGGGCTGTAGGAATCTAAGGATGGGAGCCTGCTCAGAATACAGTGTTCTGGAGTGTTCTGGAGGTTTTCTACAGCTGTGTCCTAATTTAAGGGTTTAATTTAAGAAGAGATGAATTATACCCCAGAAATATCTGTTTTTTCTCCACTGACTGTAAAAGGGGCCAGAGGTGAGCACTCAGCTGGGGTATCCACAGTGTACCACTGGGCACAGATGAATCTCACCTTCATGCTGGAACAGTTTATTATTGCAATCACCTGATTTCTCTTTATATATCTCATTACATTAGGTTAGCCTCCATCTCCCTGTCACAGCTTCTTACAGTTTTAGTTATCAGGCATTTGGCAGGGCTTCCCACTGGATTCCAGTGCTTTTTATTTCTCAGCACTGATAGCTCCTGGGAGTATATAAGGGACATGACTATGTCTCTCCCACTATTCAGCTGGGAAAATGTACAGGCTGTATGTGTTAAGAACTAGATTAACAATCAACAATTAGATAATTAGATTAATGATGTTCTGTACTTTTCATCACTGAGTATTCTTAAAAAATCCTTTGATGTGTTTTCTCTTGGTTCAAGCTTTCTTTTGAGAGAACAGCTGCACTCCTTTGCCGTTTCTGTGCTGGTGTTACTCACCAGTCCCTGGCTAAGAGTTCCAAGCCAAACACCACGTCCAGATGGTTTCTCTTTGGCGAGGACATGGGTCTTCTGTGAAGGTGTAGTGAAGAGGGTTAGTCTGGACCTTAGAAAGGTCCGGAATAAAAGCTTATGTTGTTACCATCTCCAATACACTGTCATTTCTCCTAAGGTAGGCAGTAATACTCTCTAAATACTATACTTCAATATATCTTATTGCTTTATTACACTTATCTCAGGTGGTATTTGATCCAAGCTAGGGTCAGAAGATTGCTTTGAAGACTAATTGGAGATAAAAGAAATCTTTTTTTTCTTTTTAAAAGACTTTTTAAAAGCTGTGTTTTCTGAATATTTCCTTAAAAGAGGAAAGAGTATTTTTATAAGCTATGTTTTCAGAGTAGTTCAGTTGCTTGAGGGTACTAACTAGAGCACACTAATTTGCAGTAACATTTTTAAGCTTTGGAACAAGTTGCTCCCTGGATATTTGTGCCCTGGTGAATATTGCATAAAGGAAAATGAATTAGATTTTTTAGAAGACTTTTTGTATGTCCTGAGTACAGCACTTTCACTATATATTATTGGCTGTAAAACAGATCTCAGAGGTAACTTTACTGCCAAGTGTCTCAAGATTATATTAGCTACCTCAGTGGACTGTTGTGAGAACATCACTTTTTTAGAAAAGTAGCTTTTATCATTAACTTGTGGAGGGAACAGTCTAAAAGCTCTAAGTGAATGATCCCCTACCAGGCACGACTCCTGATTGCTGTGAAGGGTGATTTTGGATGGGAAGGATAGTGAGTAAGATAGGAAAGAGAAGCTGAAGTATGTATACCCATTATAACCTTGTTCTTTCTGTGGAAGACATGATGCTATAGAAACGATGCAAGGAAATGGGAAGATATTTCAAGCGCAAATAAATCTTTCAAAGGGAGGACCAGTCCTGTCAAAATTTTCTGATAGTAACTCTGATGGCGTGTTCCGGAGCTAGAGTAATGCAGGAATAAGGGACAGGGCGTGTGAAGTACTGCCTGTGCCCACTATATTCTAGGAAGCCTGCATCCAGCTGGACCAGATCCTGGCTACACTTGGGCCACTTGCTGCACGGCATAGAGCACAAAGGAAGCTGGATTTTCCCTCTGTGGGAAACACCAAAGATGTTATCCTGTAGACGTCTGCTAAGCCCAGTCCTTCCCCACCCCAGGTTTGAGGTCTTTAAAGAATGTAGTTCTTGGATTTTTAGTTCACCAGGAAATTTATGTGGTTGCAGCCCAGTGAGATCTGCGGGGGAAAAGCAGGATAGTTCTCACCTAATTTATGATGTCTCTGCCTCTGACGTAGGTAAATCTGCATCTGCTCCACTCACTGTAGACTCCCTTTGAGTCAATGAGGAGGAATAAACACTTTTAGGACATGAATCATCTGATGCATTTCAGACATTTACATTAGAGTTGGATCACTTCCACTGTAGCATTGCCTATTTCCTCTCTATTTGATTATAGACAGAACTTGGCTCAGAAATAGATGTCACCATCTAAAGTTAGGTGAAACGAATCCCACACAGCCAGCCTGTTGTAGAGATGCTAACTGAATGGGAGATTCAGGCATATCTTTTTTTTTCATGATCTGAGGAGGAAGCCTAAAAAAGGACTGGGAAGGGGGTGATGGCCATGTTCTAGAGAAATCTACGCAAGGGATAGAGAATGGAAAATACGAACCCAGAAAGAGCTGGAAAAGGGGAAAAATACTGCATTGAGATGATTGCATCTGATAACAAATTATTCAGAACAGTCTAATCTGAAGCTGACTGCAAAGAGCTGCAGCAGAATCCCATAATACTGAGTAACTGGATAATAAAATGACAAATGAAAATTAATGCTCCTAAGTGCAAAGTAATGCAAATGGAATAAAAATAACTTAAACTATTCATACATACTAACAGGCTCTAAATTAGCTATTGCCATTCAGGAAATACATTTTGGAGCGACTGTAGATAGATTTCTGGAAACATCAGCTCAGTGCTTGGGGGAGGTCAAAAGAATATATGAAACATTAGGAATTATTAAGAAAGGGATGGAGTAAAGCCAGAAAATGTTCTTGTGTCACTGCATAAACTCATGTTGCTCCCACAGCTTGGATGAGTGTACTGTTCTTCCCCGGTAGCCTCAAGGCAGGTATAAGAAAGTGAGAGATGAGACAGAGAAGGGCTGCAAGGTGATTAAAGATACACAAGAGCAAGACAGACTTCAGCTTTCCAGTCTGGAAAAGAGATGGATGAGAAGGTTATATGATGAAAGCCTATAAAAGTATAAATGGTTTAGAGAAGGTGATTATATACAATTTTTTGTCCTTGAGGTTGAGGGGACATCCAATGAAATCAACAGTGAGTTTAAAAAAAAAACCACAAAGGAAGCACTTTTTCGCACTATTCAAAATTAAATCATAGCACTCCTTGCAAAAGAGGGTACAGTGGACAAAAAATAGATATTAGATGAAATAAGGTTATCCAGTTATGTGTATTAAATATTGTGGTCCAGTACAAATTCCCAAATAATCAGCTCCTGGACAGTTAACTGCAGGAAAACAGCACTTATTTTACCACCACACACTTCTGTTATATCACAGTATACTTGCATTTCTTCCATACTTTCCTGAAATACTGGCTAATGACTGCTGTTGAGTCCATGTTCTGTGCTAAACTGACATTTAACCTGATGCAGAGTGGCAGTTTGTGCATTCATAAATGTGAACAGAGTCTGAGGAATAGCCAGAGAGGAACACCTCGGAGGAGCTCTACACCACGGAAGAAGAGGTCTGAGCTGAGTAGGGCATCATCATTGACACCCTTGGATAGAAGCCTGGCAAAATGGATGGCAGATGCCTTCCCTTAGAGGCCACCAAGATATAATAATGTAAATTTCTGTCCTGGGAAAACATGTTAGATTTGAAGCAATGGATGCAACTTATTGTTCTTTTTAATTCAGCATTATTGGGACAGAAGAGATCTTTGGTTTAGTTGAGGTATGTTCTGGGTAAGGTGACCCTGCTTAAGTATCATACCTAATAGACTGGTTGAAATGGGCTGTACTTCGACCAACAAGAGCTCTGAGCAACATGGACTGCTGGTGAGGATTGCTGGAGGATTGCTTCCCAAGATGTGTAAAATGGACTTTCTTCTCTCTCCTCCTCCACAGTCAATATGTGTAGTTCTGGACATTTAAAAGCTGAAGTAAATATAGCAGGCTCAGACTTAGTTCTTTCCTAGAGGTTTGGTCTGTTAAAAACTGATGTAAGAATCACTAAAAACCTGAGGACAGCAATACAGGTTTTTAGTAAGATAATTAGGATGCGGATCTATGGTAGCTTAAGGGGAGTTAAGTCGTAACTGTAACTTTTCTCCCTAATTGTGGAGGGAGACAGTGGAAAGGCTCCAACTGTGTCCCGAGCTGCTTATTTCACAAATGTTGTTTACATCTTAATGATACAATTAGGGTAGCTTAACGATGTGATTAATTAAAACATCTTAATTCTTCTTTTGTTTACATTTTTGTCTAACCAGCCATGGATTTTTCTTTGCCTGGTATTAGCATGGAGAGTTGGAACTAAACCTTAACTTCGCCCTACTGCATTCAGGAAATCAATTTGTTTTGCTAAACCAAAATAGACGTACGGTTTCAGGCAGCTGCATCCGAGTTTGACTAGTAATAGTCATGACATTACCAGGGTGTCAAAGTGTTCTTACTGGCTGCGTTATTCTGAAGGGAATAAAGTAATTTAAAATGTGTCACACTGAGTCTACTGAATTGATGGCAGTCTTCAGTAGAGTTTGGGATTGGACCCAAAGGGTCGCTCTATATTGAAAAGAAAGATGAAAAAAGAAAAGAGAAAAAGGCATTCTGATACGTAATCAAAATCCATTTATCTGTTCAGAATCACATCTGCAGTATGCAGTGATTACCATCCTTCCACAACAGCTAACTGTCCTTTCCATCCCTCCCTCCCTCCATTGACATTTGGCAGAGAAAGGATGGGTGTCCTTCTGCGTTACTTAGTGCCTATGGCTCTGTCCACTCAATTCCTATTCCAAACCTTTCAAAACTTCTCTTCCTGATGATGCAGCCAGCCACCCAGACTTTTAGATTCCTGGGGAGTTTTTCAGGACTTGATTAAAACAATTTGAATTTATAATTTACTTCAAAGTAGGGCAGATTTGACTTGGCAGCCTGTGGGATGTGATAAACATGGAATTCCAGCAGCCGTAAGTGTCATTTCAAGAAGCAGACAAATGCTTTAAAGTTAGCCTTTTATTTTGCAGTTTCATTTTTGGTAGACTAATAGAGTTCTGCTCACAGTGCATGACAGTCAAGACCATGTAACACGGTAGTTTTTTTCTAGTTCAGTGGTAAGGTTACACCTTTTCTTTTGCAGCCCTTACCTAAAAAAAGTGACAGGTGCTTATGGATTCTTCTACACTGCAGCTAGAGCCATCACACACATCGGTGGAGCAGCAACTGAGTCCCATCCATCATCTAGGCAGAACTGGTGGGCTGAAGAACATGGAATATAAAGTGAATGGAAGTGACACACATCAACATTTGGGTGCAAAATCTTTGTGGGGATTAGCATGTTGTCAGTTCTTGCCTTCCAGTGTACCATAAGCAAATCTGCATCTGTTATGCAACCATTTTATCAGCATAGCCTTAGCACAGAGTACACGTCAAGAAAATGCTGAGAAAATAAGAACTTTTCCTTGGGGATACCAGAGAACTTTGTTAGAAGCAGCGTAGAGTTTTACAGTTGCCTTGCCAGGCTTGATCTTGAGAAAGAAAATTTCTGTCGTCTCACCTACGTTCCGATCTAAGCCCAAAACTCCAGCGTAAACCCCCAAACACTTTGATGTCTGTCTTCTGCTCTTCATGAATCAACAACCTTTATATATAAAATCTCCAGCTGCTTTTAGGATTTTCTTCTTGTCACGGCTAGACTAACTTTTCAGTAAGCTCAGAAACCCCCCACTGAATTCCGTGCTGTGACTGCAACGGCACTTCAGACACTCGGGCTAATGCACCTAAAATCAGCTTCAGTGTTTCTACAAATGGTATCTATAAGTACAACATTACAATTGTCCATAATTCTAAATTATTTTCACCTTTAATGTTTTAACAGTATTGCTAACACAGATACTCTCTGTTGATACTGATTCCAAAATAGTATTTTCCGTGATCTCTAGTTTGGTTTTAATAAAAACCTAGAGATTGCAATCTATGATCCCCCTCCTTGTTTTCCAGTAGCTTTACCATTCAAAAATGATTTTGAATTAAGGCTCTTATAAATTTAGGTGCTTTTTTCTCCTATTTTCCTTACATATTTCATCTCCCAGTCCATGCAGTTCTCATGTTGTCCAGGTGTGATTTCAGTGTGAACAATTTTCTAGAGACACTTTCAACACTGTCTTCTACAGAGGATATGCACAGCACTTTCCAGGGTGCTTAACTTCATATATGCATCAGAGAGGACTTAGTAATGACTTTGAAATCACTACTAAAACCCTCGTCTCCTTCCACCTGCCTCCCAAGAAGTAAAATAATTTCATTGCATTCCATGGTTGTCTCTCCCTGACTACCAGACACAGAGAAAATGGTTAATGCTTTTAAAATAGGAAAGCTGAAACTGGCTGGACTTGAAGAGATTGCAGCTTGGATAAATTGCTTTAGACCTGCCAGATCCAATCAATACCCTCTTTTCCTTTAAGCCTAATATGGTTTAAAGTGAAAAAAACAACAACAACAACAAAAAGCAATGCTCAAGGGTTTAATTTATCAAAAAAATGCATTTGTATTTTCCAGACATAGTATGTAATGTTTGAATCTCTGGACAGAAACCAGTAACTCCAGATGAAGACATACTCGATACAATGAGTCATCTTTAAAGGAAATGTACTTCAAATTCACATTGTCCTTTGAATACTACCTTCTGTCATTGATGACAATTCCTACATGTCCCAAGACAATTTTATTTGGGCTTCCTGCAGCTCCTGGAGAGAGTCAGGGGACATCCCACCTGCAGTTATCTAGGGAAGAGTGTTTGCTCTAAATATAAAGCAGAAAGGCAGAAACTGGAACAAGAACAAACCTCTGGGCACTTGCAGTCAACCTGTATTAAGAATAGCAGTGCTGACACTGCCACTGTATCATAGCCAGTTTCTCTGCCACTACCTGTGGCTATCAGCTTCTAGGAAATGCCAAGTGCCATCATCTAGCACTAGTTCCTTAAATATATAATGCCTCCCAACACAATTCTTAGCTAAACTGAATGTAACTGCAGGCTCTCAGTCACACTCTCTTCCACTTTAATGGCTGATCCAGATTGCCAATTGGTTTGGATGTCACAGCTACGTTGAAAAAAATAAGCATAGTTCAGCTCCTCATTTTTGAGACTGTTGTGTCTTCATGCCTAGATCAAGGTCCTTCTATTTTGCAGATTATCAAAAACTAAGTGAAGTTAGGATTTCAGGGCCACCTTCTGCTGCGTGTTTTATTGGCACCAGCAATCACAGAACCAAGTGGAATACAGGGTAGTTCATTCAGTCCAGAAAAATGCTTCACCTCCCCTTCTCATGATCTAAAGTGCTGAGAGTGAATTTAGTGGTTGGCTACGTATAACACAACCCCCTGTGTGGGCACATAGATGTCTGCTACTTCTACCTGTGGAATTAATTGCTTATCTAAGGAAAGCTGGCAATCCTGTGGGACTTGTGGTTTCAGCACAGAAGGACCTGGATTCACTCTCTTCAGGCAGGAGAGTTACTATCCTGGGAATTGTTACACAAGTACAGCTACACTTCAGAACAGATGTTCAAATCTATCGGGGATGAGTACCAAGGCACTTTTGAAATTCTTGTCTGTATAAATCTCTCTCTGTATTGCCCAGATTGCACTACACACACGGTCCTAATTGGCCTGAACTATCCAAGATAGTATTTTCTGAAGGCTTAATGCTTTCTGAAAACGGAAGGACTTTACAGCTGAAATTCGATGTACATTTCAGGTACTCCTGCATGAAGGAAAACAGGTTCTGTCTGCTACCCACTCACTTTTCCCATGGCTGCTTGCTCCAGCATCACCTCTTCTCTCTCTTCTACTTCTCATGTAGCGTGACTGAAAAAAGCCAATTCATTTTGCCCGGTTATTTTTCAGATGGATTGGTTGTCTGTTAGAGTTCGGAGAACAAACACCTGCATTTGCACAACAGAGATGGAGGAGAGGGATTGAGGAAGGAGGCTCGGGATTGTTTGAACTGCTATAAGCAACACAGCTGAATTAAAAACCATAGCTGGAAATCTGTCCCACTGTTTTTCTCTACTTCCCGGCAAACGAAAGTTGTGATTATTTCTCTACTCCAATCTCACATAAAAGCAAAATGGGGGACAGAACACTATAAAAGGGAAGTGATTAATCTCTGCTTCCTGTGAAGATCAGCAGTGTTTTTCTGGATGATTTTTTGCTTAGTGTGAGCTTTGTGTGTGCTGCAGCTGTGAGACTGCCAAAGAGCTGCTCTAGGAAGTACATACTGATATCAAAGGTTAGCAATGAGATTGCTAATGCCAGGGTCACATTCTGCCACACAGATTGGTCATCTTTCCATCTGGAAGTCTGTGATCGTTGGGCCTTTCTTGTCCCTGCTAGGAAAGGAGTAACACAGGAGTTACCAGGAGTAACACTCCTGGTCACAGGAGTGACCACAAGCATGGAGCTGACTGAAGGAAAGGGACAGTTGCCAAGTTGGTTTTTTTTTTTCAGAAATCCACACACAAGCACTGAAGGTATGCAATTGTACACAACTGTCTTGCCAGGAAGCTGCTTCTGCCATCTTCAGAAGCAGCAGCTCAGGTAAGAGTTTCATAAACAAGCTGAAAACAGCCTTCATTTCGCAGTGGGCAAGGTCAGAAAAGCCTGATTTTTTTCCAATGCTAGTTCTTACTCTCTCACTGGCAAGGGTGGATGGAACTGTGTTTGATCAGGTAAATTTCTCCATTCATTTTTATGGACTAAGGAATGCCCGGTACCCTAAAGGCTTGTTTCTGTTCCCTCATAATCCAAGCACAACATAATAGACTATATCCCATCGCCAGTGTCTGCCCTGAGCAACAGCAACAACTTTCTTCAGATTGAAGAAATTTCAGGTTTCTTAAACATTGAACATTCAAATCCGGGCAACATAAGAATAAGTGTGAAAGGTTTCAAAATCCAGAAGATTTTCCAAGGGATATTGTTAGGTGGTAACTGAGAGTGATTTTCTTGTCTTTACGTTTATCTCCTACCAAGGTAACTTCATTTGCTTCCACTGATTTTTCTCTTGATTTTATTGTATCTGATTTACATCTTTATGAAAGAGAACAAGATCAAAGCAATGATGAAATCACTAAGAGTCACTTCGTGATTTATTCTTCTCACTGTCACCAAAGTAGAACAGTTTCATAATCAACACAGATCTCTTTATAGGCATTAATTCAGGAAAGCATTGAAGTGCCAGCCCAAGTCTACTTCTGTTCAGGAAAACATGTCTTGAGCTCATGTATATTACTGAGTAGATATCCCTTCCTGAATTAAGGTGATCTGAAATAAACTTAATTTTATATGGATGACGCTGTAAGACACTAAGTGGCATCAATGATAATCCGAAGAACACATCACTGTAATTAATTTTCTGTGCAGACATTTACTATGTGTGTGTGCTCTGGAGGTATACCTAAGAAAAAATTTGTTCTACTGAGTAGGAAATATAAATGTATAGCTAAGACACTTCTGCTTTTATCTTCACATTTTCTGGGTGCTTTTTCAGCTAATTATTTTATTCCTTGCTCATCTCAAAATTCCTGCTAAATTTACTTCGATAATTTCACAGATTCTGGTTAGAGGAGTTTTTATTGCCAGAATCAAATGTGAAATACATTAAAGAGTAAAAATAAGATGCTGTAAGAAAAAATGCCTCTGAGTTGCATTTCACTAAACATAAAAAAAAAAATAAGCAAGGGTGGCATCAGTGAGGCAATCAATATACAGGTTACAGTTCAGAAAAACAGCCTGCACGCATAAGGGAGAAATAGTTTGATGGAATGCTACTGAGTCAGAGTGAAGTTTCAAAAAAGCTCAGATAAACATCATCCACTTGTGATGGATGTCTCTCACATTTCTTAAATGTTTATGCCTAGAAAAGATAAAACCAAGAAAAGTGCACTTATTTTGTTCACATTTTCAGCGCAGCATAGGTAAAACAGCCACAAGATGGCAATACACCATGCTGTGAAAGAAAATTATTGCACTCTGTCTGATTTTAACCCCTCCACACATAGCTGAAATACTCTGCCTTTTTAGCTTTGGGAAATTTAATGAGGAATAGACAGAAAGTAATCATCTTAAGAAAAAATAACTAATCTCAGTGCTGCTATAAACATACTGTTTCTCATTTCTTTTCACTTTCCTGTGGTTTCTCTCCAGTTACTGCTGTTTGTCGTGTGCAGGGAGCTATTGGTTTGAATGAGTGAAAACGCCTGGGGACACAATATCCACTAGCATCTCTGCAGTGAGGGACAGGTCTGTACTTGTGAATATTGCAGAGACTAAAGCCAGTTGCTCTTGCCAGTCAAAAGATGGCTCCATCAGCAGTGAGAAAGAAATAGATGCCCTTCTCCCCTGGAATTATAAAAATGGAGACAGCACAATGTTATGAAGAGGGGCAGAAATGGGGTAGTGCAATGTTCAAAGCTGTGATCTTAGGGACACATAATGGGAACTTCTGCAGTAAACTGAAGGCTGTAATTGTAAGAGGTGGCAAGAAGACACCTGAGTGTCTTGCCTGAGCACACAATAGCACTGAGTCACCAGTATGAGGTAGCTGCAACAAAGGCTAATGTAATTATAGGATGCAGCAGGTGAAGTGCATTTTTCAGACGTTCTGGGAGGACGCAGCGTTGCTGCTTATTTGCATTCCACTTGTACAGCAAGCGATCTGGTACGTCAGGGCACTGCTGACGGGGCACGGAGACGGATCCCCTCCTTTTCCTTGGAAATGTAACTCTGCTTTCTGATGTGGTTACAAGGCAGGATGTTGGGAAGTGTCTGGTTGACGTACGGCATTTACAGAGTCAGGATTAAATTAATCACTAGATCTGAAGGCAGGAGGAAGGTTTCCTCAGGTCAGAAGGTTAGGGATTGTTGAATATGGTTTATGCCTTCCTGGCTACCAGGAGGGCGTTACTTACATCCTAAGGCAACCTGGGAATTTCACCTGAAAGTGCTTGCCTCTTTTCTTCTTGTGACATGTGGCAGCTGACTTTTGATCTTCTGTTACTGCCTTCAGCTCATGACACGTTGTGCAGAGCAGGTAGATCTGTGGGCTGCCTTCACTAAATGCTCGTGACATCGTGCACTACAATGGAAGGGCTCTGGGCTAGAACAGTTGACATATGATCTTCTTGAGTAATATTTTATTAGTCCTTGTCCCTAAATACTTGGGTTAGAAATGCTAAAGGAAGTTACAAGTTAAATGAATCACCAATGTAGTTTTAGAACATAAATAGACAAGCTATAGATGAGAAGTTTTATTCCACTTCTGTCATTTTGAGTAATTTATTCCCTACCCTGCTGGCTTTCAATTGCTGTCTTGCTACTACATTCTCAGATTGCCTGCTGCTCATAAGGATCAGAATAACCAATCCGTTAAATTGTTGACCATTTCTGATCATCCCTTCATGCTATTCTATTCTCTGCATAAGACCAGACAATGCAAATTGAAATCCTTCCTGCCACGTGTAGACAGCTGGGCTACAGTTTGCAACTGGAGTTTGAATTGCTAATACAATTTTGATTACTGTTCTCCATCTTTCTTGTTTAGATTTAAAATGTAACAAGGAGTTACGGGCATCAACCTAAGAATTTGTTATTAGATTGCTCTCTGTCTTTTATTAATTCCACTAAAGCGTTGATGTATGCTCTGATTAACCAATTTGATTCTTTTATTGTAAATTGCATTTCAGCTACTTTCTGCTCCTCACTGATGCACACTTTCAATGAAGATAAATATGTTTTTCTTGTAGGAATTTTATTATTACAGCATGAGATAGATTAAGAGATGTTTAATGAGTAGTCCAATGTTTTCTTCTAAGTGCTATATATTCCGGATACACCAGAACAAAGACATCACAATGCCGATGACACTGTTTTACAAGACTATTATCCACACATGGAACATATTCAAGCTGTAGGGTATTGCCAGGGAATCATGGCTCACATGTTGAAAATTGCAAGGATTGAGATAACCGGCAGTTAAAGGGTATGTGTTTCTCAAGTACTAGATGGTGCCAGTAGATCTTTTGACATTACACTTTGGTTCCAGCTTTTCTTGTCACCGTAATCACTAGTCTGTAGCAATCTGAGTTGTAGTTGCCATTGGACTTACAGCGGCTTTTTATCAGACATTGTTTCATTGATGCCAGATTTGGAAGCAAAAAAAGGAGTAAATTCCACCTCTTCTTTCCTTCATGAACGTGAATGTCCATCAATGCCTTCATGCCACCTACTGTACAATAAATGTGCTGTGGTTAAAAGGGAAAAGAGAGAATACTCATGGAAAAAAGGTATCTCTGCTGTTTCAAAACAGCTCCTTAATACAGAGTCTGAGGTGTGGAAGAGGTTATTAGACTACTATGGCTGCTTCAAAATTTTCAGTGGCTGTTTTTCTTACTCAAAAATCTGTTTTTTCAAAAGAAGTTTGTTTGTGGGAAAGGCTTATTCTCATTTTTTTAATGTGAATTTTGACATCTTTAGCCTTCTGAAAAATAAAGAGATCAAGTTTGTTTTGCCACTAATTTTTCTCTTAGAAAACTAAGTCACTTCTAAAAACATGAAATTCAATATGATTGAAACAGAAAAGACATAGTGCAGCCTCTCTGTCTAGTCATGCTTTTTGTATATGCTTCATTTGTGAATACTTTTGAGATTTTGACTATTGTGATTTAGCAAGAGAAACTGCAAAAGTCTAGAAATTTTTACAGGAGGGGAACACTATTTTTTGTGCAGCTTCACTGCTTGTGTCTCTCTCATTATAATTTTTTTTTTAGCTCCACAGTATACCTTCTATATATGCAAAAAATATTTTCATTATATTCTTGTGTTCCTGGGTCATAAGTCCTATGCTTTCCTCATTTCAAAAAAGACTCCAAGAGACATCAGTCTAGTTTCCCTACTCTTGGCCTTCTGGTTCATGCTTTTGATTTACTTCTTGTTGAGTGTGGTATTGTTATGGTTTGAGGAACCCACAACAATTTATTGTCATTTAGACAATTATCCTATCACCTGATGACCTCTCCCCACCTGGGAGGGGGAATCAGAAAAAACAAGGAAACCTGAGGGTTGAAACAGAAACAGATTTAATAGAATAAAAATAAATAATTAACATTAATAACACTAAAACATTAATAACACTAAAGAACCAATACTGATCCCGATACCAATATAAAACACCCAAGGACTATACTCAGCCAATTCTATCAGTAGGAAGCTGTGCCCTCCCAGCAGTGGAGAGAAAACGTCAGACACTGTGAGCTTTGGGGGGAAGGGAAGGCTTCAGGGATCCGGCACTGGGGTGAGAGAGAACTTCAGCAAACTTTCTAATTTATACTGAATGTGACATTCATGTTATGAAATAATCCTCTTGGCCAGCCTGGGTCTGGCTCTTCTGCATCCCTCCACTTGGCCAGGCTCGAAAACACCGAGACCTTGAAACCCACAAAACATAGCTGGCTATAAAATAAATATTTTCACAAATTCAGACACTAGAGTCTTCTAAAAGTGCAGTTTTCCCAGGCATTAGAAATTAGTCCTGTGTTGCTCAAACCAGGGCAGGTATATGTCACTGTGACTTTCTATGGCTCATTTCATTCTATGCAAAATGATAGCTAGATATTGCTGAGTAGGATGGGGAATTCTGACCTGATACTGATTTTGCACACTTTATCTGAAGTGCACAAGAACAGGATAAACAGAGGTCTTAGATCTTTGTTACTGCTAGAGCACATGTAGAACTCCAAGGGTTAAAATCTGATTGCAGTTATAGCAAGTTAAATTTTGTATGAAGGAACAGAAAAGACTGGGACAAAACCCAGGACCATTCTCAGTGAATTTAGCTGAGAACCATGCACAGCGATTTTTATAGATGCTAGCTATATCATAACACTTATATTCTGTGTGGTTTTGAGCTATTTCTTCTTCTTTTTGTTCCCTATATCCAAACAGAGTAATTTATGAGTGACTCAAGGAAAACAGAATCACTTGTCTCCAGTCAGTTAAAATGCGGGTTCCAAACTTTTTAGTTCTAAGTGTGCCATTTCTGTGCATTTAAATGGGTAAGTACACATTAAGATCACTATAAACCTTTCAGCCAAACTTTTCTCAGCTCTCTATTCTCTCACTCTTTTCAGCCATAAAGATTCTCCTGATATCGTTTCTTTCCTTTTCTTTACTCTGACTCACTGATCACGCATCACTAATGGGTTTTTCTCTGCTTCAGTTTCTCCATCTGTGAAATGAGGAACATCTATATTTGCTGTTGTGTCAAGGTAATAGATGTATTAGAAATACCTCAGCTAGTCATTGCTGTGTTCCCATTTGTAGCCAGCTCCTTAAATCAAACCACTTCTCCATGCTCTGAGACACTGTGATTTGGTGTGTTCAAATACCGCTGCTATTCTAGGCTATCTTGAAAGAAGGAGAAAATACCTTCCTATCTAATATTTAGAAAGGCAAACTTTTCCTGGGAAGATGGTGGCTAACTGGCTTGTGAATGGGATAAAATATGCAAAATTTAGAATACCTTGGCCAGTGATTTGCACCAGAGAGAACAAATGTAAAAAGTTATAATATTGGAATTCAGTCATTGTCATGTTTTTTCTTTTTGTGTGTGTGTGTGCATGCTCTTGATACTGGTTTCAGTAACTTGTGAGAATTATAAAGGCACTGGAAAAGCAGGCCACTGGATTCGCTCATGAGGTATAGATTAAGACAGTCCTTCACAGAATCACAGACTGGTTGAGGTTGGAAGGGACCTCTGGAGAGGGCTCAAGCAGGGGTACCTAGAGCTGGTTGCCCACCACGTCCAGGCAGCTTTTGAGTATCTCCAAGGATGGAGACTCTACCATCTCCCTGGGAACCAATGCCAAGGCTCCATCACCCTCACAATGAAAAAAGTGTTTCTTGATGTACAGAAGGAACCTTCTGCATTTCAGTTTGTGCTTCTTGTCCTGTCACTGGGCACTGCTGAAAAGAGCCTGTCTCTGTCCCCTTTGCACCCTCCCTTCAGGTGTTTATATACATTGTTGAGATCCCCCCTGAGCCTTCTCTTCTCCAGGTTGAACAGTCCCAGCTCTCTCAGCCTTTCTCCATAGGAGGGGATGTTTCAGTCTCTCAAGCCTCAGTGGTGCTTTGCTGGACTCTCTCCAGTATGTCTGTGCTTCTTTTGTACTGGGGAGCCCAAAGCTGGACCCAGCACTCCGGATGTGGCCTCACCAGTGCTGAGCAGAGGGGATGGATCACCTCCCTCAACCTGCTGGCAACACTCCTCCTACTGCAACCCAGGATAGTTTACCATTAGCCTTCAAAGGCAGGAGCACAGTTGTGGCTTCACATATTTCTGCCCTGTCAGGAAAACTCTCCAGACCATCTCTTTTCCACCTTAATTGTTGCGAGAAACTGCTGGGTGGAGGGGAAATCTCTCGGACACTCCGTCCTTCAGGCTTAATAAGTGTTGGACACAGCCATATTCCAAAATAATAAAAATTATAGACGAATGAAATATGTCTCTTATGGCCTCATCAATGTATTAAAAATTTCATTATTTAAAATTTAAAAAAGGTTGTAGGCCCTGATAACTAAAGAGAAACCTCTACTGTGGATTTAAAAATCCAAACTTCCTTTTTCCCAGTAAGCAATTCTCCCCCTATCCAGACACACGAACTGAAAAGCATATGGTTAAAACTGAGACAGCAAGAAAAAAATCTCAACAGCTCCCAAGATTTTTTAATATTCGCTGTCAATAATTATAACTACAAAGAAAACATATCTCTCATGTTATGTCTTCTTGGTTACAAAGAACATTTTATAACATTAGGAGCTTGGGGCAGCCTCCACTCACAGCTTAGGTGGTGGTGGTGGTAAGACATGGGGTGGGAGGTGGCACTATCCCATTGGTGCACGGTGCATCGCTCCTTACAGAAAAGTGTACTACAGTGTCCTACCAAAGTACTGAGGTACCTTAGGTTGGGACAACAGTAATGGCAGGTTACACAGGTGGCTTGTGCTTGGCTGCTTACTGCCTGTGTGGACTATGAGTCTGGTCTTGAGGGCAGCCTTGGCAAAGCTCAAAAAGTCGATGCTGTTCAGGCTTATCTTTGAAGGCTGAGCAAACAAACTCAAAAAATACCCGATGATCTCAGCCTAGTCCTCTCAAGTGTGTACAGGGAGCTAATCTGACATGGTCATTCATTACGAGTATTCATGGTTTGTGGCTGTTACTTTGGCCTCTTTCCTGTACAAACAGAAAGAAAGACAGTCTCAGTTAACCCCTGCTTCATGGGAGCCCCTTGGACTTGCTCATTTGGTCAAAGCTATGTGGAGAACCTCTCGAGTGTTCTTCCTTTCCTGACTCCCTCCTGCAAAGCCCCTGAAGCACAGTGAGTCTGTACCCATCTCCTTTGTTAACTGCCTTCAGACAGCTCTTTAGACAGCACTATTTGCAGCTGAGTCTGGCTGTTCACCAGTAAGTGAATGTTATCCAAATTTTGGTTCAAAATAGGAAGAATTACAAGCATTTCAGTTTCAATTTCAGTCTCTGTTTGTTTTTCTCTGAGCTGCATAATTGAGCTGCCATTTCGAAATCATTGTTCCCAGCTTCTTGTCACTTAACATCTCTAGCATTTGAAGCAGATTAATCCTGAATCCTTTATTGTGTAACTACATTTCAAATGGAAATAGCAGCAAATCCGAGACGTCCTGAATCTCATCTTTGCACCGTATGTAGCCAGTGTTATTAATGCAAAGTAAAAACCAAGCAAGAATGAGTGTCTAGCGCTCACTTGCATTGAGTACATGCAGATAGATGGAATAGGGAAAGGCACCTCATTCTGTACATGCTGCTGAGCACATGTCTACATTGCAGAGCAGTGAGACATCATGCTGTTAACAACCTCCTGTATGTGGCAATTGCTGGGTTTCCTTCTTGGAGACGAGAAGGACTCCTATCTGACTTCTTCCAGATCCTTTATCTATTCGGTTATTCAAATAAGCCTCATTTGCATGGGAGGCTATGGTTAGTGCATAAATAGAAGAAGTTGGGTGAGCTATGATAAAATTCAGCCTGGCTGTATGAAACGTGTGTGGCAAGGAGGAATGTGGGATAAACAGGTACCATCAACAGGTTGCTTGGGAATTTAGCGAATCCATAGGTAACAAAACATGGTATGTCACTACCAAATGGTGAACTTAAATTTCTTTTATAACTTCAGTTTCTTTTTTTTTTTTTTTTAAGCTATTTTTCCCTTGTCTCCTGTCTGCTGTTGCAAATAGGGCTGCTGAAAAAAATCAACAACCCAGCCTGACCTGGACAGGGCCAGTTCAATACTAGGCCCTGTGCTACCTGGGAACAATGTTGAAGTCTTGAAGGGACAGAGACTAAGAATTACCCCATAGGATCAGTCCATCTCAGGTATGACAACCGCATAGCAAAACTGGACCAAAGGCCAAGTTTTATGAAGTGACTGCCTTGGAAGGTACCTGCAGACATGTGTAAGATGATACATATGAAATAAGAGGCAGAGAAGACACCATAACTTTGACTTGCAGTGAGAGAAATGGGATTACAAGAGAGACTTGCAATGGAGAGATCAGGCCACGCGCTCCTGCCTCAGAACTATTAAACTGTGAATCCTTAAAGGCCGCACTGGAAAATTGAAAGCCACTTTGGTTTAGAAAATGCTTTGCCAAAATTGTATTCTTAGCCTTCATGCAATGCAATCCGTGAGGAAGTCAGTCAAGGAGCGAAAAGCTGCCCCAGGCAGGCTGGTCTCTGACAGAAAATGTATGGGGGAACTGGGCAGGAACTGAGTAGAGGTCCTAGAAGTTCAGTTCAGTGTTGTGGTAGAAGGAGAACAATCTTTAGGAGGAGGAGATTTTCTCTAAAATGAGACTTGGGGGCTAGGATGGTAGAGATGAACTATGGGCATTTAGAAGTGTTCAGGTTGATGAAGGTTTGGATTTCAGCTACAGAAGGAAACAGGACATAGAATGGGACTGACTGTGGGGTCTTCTGTTTCCTGTCTCCCCGTAGAATCTTCCCTGGGGGTTTGACAATCTCTGCCTCCTTGCAATCCCGTTGCACACACACGGTCTCCTTTGCCCTCCCCATCCCAGCTGTCCCTGCAACTGCTTTTAGCCCCATCACTCTCCACTCCCTACCCATCTCCCTGCAAGTTCTGAATACCGACAGAGGAGGGGGAAAAAAAAGAACCACCCACCAAAGGGTCGGGAAAGGCGCAGGGCAGCAACAATGTCAGAAGCTGGCCCTGCAGAAAAGGGCTATATCCTGCTGCGGCGGCTGCAGCGCAGAAGGAAGGCACCGGTGCTGCCTCCTGGTGCTGGAGAGGCGGCGGCCATAGGAAGCTCCCTCCCTGCGGCGGGCGGGTTGCCACCGCCGGCTGCTGCCCGGGCCCGCTGTGGGCCTGCGCCCGCCCTTCGGGGCCTGCTCCGGATCCCACAGCAAATCTCCCCGGCTGGGTGCTTCCCTGTGCCACCCGCCCGTGAAGAGCGGCGGGGCCCTTTTTCCTCACGGGCAGCCCTTCGGGCCTCCTCCCGGGCTGC
>JAHREE010000480.1:14287920-14380153 GCA_033628505.1 Tringa tobata
CCCCAGCTTTATATACTGAGCATGATGTCATATGGTATGGAATATCCCTTTGGTCAGCTGTCCTGTCTGCGTCTCCTCCCAACTTTTTGTGTGCTCCTAGCTTGGTGGGGTGGTGTAAGGAGCAGAAAAATCCTTGACTGCGTAGCAACAACCAAAAACATCAGTGTTTTAATCCCAGATCCAAAACACAGCACTGTACCAGCTGCCAGTAATGAAGTCGACTCTATCCCAGCTGAAACTGTGACAAGATAGTAGGCTTAGATTTCAACAAGTGTATGCAGTTGCTGGATACTCCTTTCATCCCATTCAGGTGAACCTGCCTTACAATGTTACGCCCTAGACTCAAATTGCAATTTTCAGCTAGGATTTCAGGAGCAGCTGTCACAATAAAGCTGCTTTATACTTCCAATGTAGCATACGTTAACACTAAAGTCCCTTTGTGGTAATAAGATCATTAACAAATCGACTCAAATAGTTTCAAGATACTCTTCCACCTCATTTTTAACCTGTTGAAAAATGTTCACCTATTCTGTTTGACTATTCTTTTTCTTTCGCTAGAGGGCACTATTAAACAGAAAATACTGTATTTTTGCTTGCAGATGAGAAAAAAGACACCCCCTGATCTCAGTTGCAAGAAATCCTGAGAGAAATTCAGCTTTCAGCAACAGATTTTAACTTCTTTTTTTTTTTTTTTAACCTTTACTGTCACTTTACTACCTGTACTCTCCTCCACTTGGAAAGCCCACTGGAACAATGTTAGCCAAGTATGAGACCTATTTCATTGTTTCATGCATTTAAACTATAGCACATCAGCCTGAAAAAATGACAGTGATGCCAAAAGGCATAGAGTAGAAGAATTCTGGGCAAAGGGAATTTCCTCCATGATTGTGGAGATGGCGCTCTCATTTTTTGTGAATGTTACTAATCTCTTGTTTCAGTCCCTGTTCTTGTCCTTCATTTCAAGATCCAGAGAAAATTAGCAAGAGGCTTTCACAGTTTCATCTTGAAACTTATGCCCTTCCTATGGAAAAAACCAACAATAACATTCAACTTATGAAAAATACTAAACACAAGAGATTGCTGTCTAAACAGTTGTGGAATGAGAGCTACTGAGTACAAGTATGAGGAAACCTAGAGCTTTGACAATTTTACAGCAGACTTCATCCCACTGGTATTAGCTTGCAGTATGAAACACCTTTATTTTAGAAACCATTTTGTGGTCCAATATAATTGTCTGCTTATAGAACATGGGGAAAAACACACATGCTACGCCCTTTAGACTTTTTCTAAGAAATGTAATAATGTTTCCTGATATAGGGAAGAAGAGATGTGATAACCTAAGGCATGTATTGCTGAAAACAAGGATGTGGCTTTTCCAGCACTGTCTAGCTGGTGCCTTTCATAACACAGTGTTAATATAACTAAATGTGTAGAAGACCAGAAGCAAAAGCAACTGCTTCAGGGAATGCAATAATGAAACCATTTAATCAGTTTTGTTCTGAGCACAGTAGGATTATAATAGATGGCTGATAGCCAACACTCGGTGGTGTCAAAGAAAGCAAATAGATGAGGAAAATACAGATTGAGAACAATGTTTATGAATACTGATGATGAGTTCAACAGATTGAGATTGAAGAAAGCATGGATCAAAGGACTAGGGAGACCTGCACAGGCCTATGCTTTGAATATTATCTTGGAAAAGACTTTTAACTAAATGTATTTTTGAGTAGTCTGGCTTTCAGCAAAAAGGCGAAACAATTCACTTTGTGTATATTTTGTTAGTTTAAAAATATATGCTACATATGCAAAAAATTTTTGGAAGTGACTGTGCACAAGCCCTGATTTTCTTGCAAAGCAGTATGGGTTGATTATTTGCTGAGTGAGAGGGAGTGTCAAGATGAGGTTTGTGATTCCTACTTCAGGTTCTAGACTGTCTAGTTTCTATGCCTTTTGCCTTTACAATTCCCTTGTTGGGCCCTATAGAGCAGCAGTCCCCAACATCTGACTTGGGAAGGAAGTCTGAGCTTCAAAACTTGTGAAACAGTTCAAACCCACTGCAAAGTGAAATGCTAAAACTGAGGCTCAGGGGGAGCTGCCAGTGTAGAGGATGGTCTGTGCAAAGATGCTCAACTCAGTTCTGCGCTGCAAAGCATGCTGAGAGCCTGCTCAAAGAGCCCTGTTGGAGTATTATGTGGTGGAAACCTATGGGCAGAGAAAGGTGTTTTTTTTTTCCTCTTGGCACAGTTATGTGCTGTGCTATAGGAGGACACTGAAAGCACCCAGCTGGTATTTGCAGGGCCATTTACTGAAAATGGCTATCCAGACCCTTTAGCTTCCCATCAGATCTCAACTGGCTGATGCGTTTGAACTTTTTCTTCTGTTTCTCTTAATGGTGTCTATGACTCTAAGGGTCAGGGAAAGAAAGTAAAAGATAGCTGTTTGTGAGGAAAAAAATGAAAGTGAAAGATCAGACAGTTTCATAGGACCCTTTATAAGTGGGCCACGGGATTACAGAAGTATCATAACTGCGTGGTATATTACATGGACTCTTTCTCACTTTATGTACAAGGTTATTTACATAATAAACTGCAGTGCTTGGTTCTCTCTGTATATGAACACCCATAAGAATGCTCTTGCCTGACCTGTGCTTTTTCTGCACTCCTTTTGCTCAATTTAGTGCTTGGGCAGTATCCCACTGAATAATACATGTGTCTTTTAATAGCATCCATGTGCTTCTTTGTGTAGACACTGCCAGAAGTCAGCCAGAGCTGATGCTAGGCCTGCACATTTGTGACACTGGGTAGAGACAAGTATGTGGGACTTGATTGTATGTGGGGCTTTGTCAAACCGTTTCTTGTGTGAAGAGCAAACGACACAGCCTTCTAAGGAGTCAGCAACTAGAGAATAACGCCCTTCTGTGCCTTCTTTTAGCTAAGCAATTAATGTGTGTGTGTATCGAAAGCTGCTGAAATAGTAACAGAAGAAGGCATTGGGAAAAACTGAGTCTAATGTGGGACCATCAGCCTGTTTGGTTTCTACCTAGTTTGCAGGCACAGGAGTTCATTTTCATAGTTGGCACCGGTTACATCTGTTTTCTTTCCAGATTCCTCACTTTGTGTTTTTTTTTTCTTTTTCTTTCTCTTGGGTCGTAATTTATTTGTTAAAAATAAGAATATTTGGAGGTGTTTATTTATGTTTTCTTCTCTGAAATACCACTGGCTTGTAATGACATCAGCTGCAGACAGATGTTAACCTTTGGCTAACAGTCAAATATTTTCAAAAGGCATGCTCTCCTACACTCATAGAAGTACCAGGTCATTCAACTGTACAGTAAACCCATTCCTCACTTTTGCCTTTATGTGAGATGAGAAAGAGAGGGATCATTGTCTATTATAAATCTATATATGAGAATGAGGAGCAGAGAGGAGAAAAACTTAAGATGCCAGATATATATATAATTGGATGCATGCCACTGCAGCCTCTGCAGTGCAGGCCACATGCCAGATCTCCTACCCTGGTAAGGCAGTCGATGAAATCAAGTTAACCACTGTATGACTCTAAAATTTCTTCTTGTTGGGTCCCTTTTATCTAATTTCCTTCCTTCCAGAAGATGCTGCTACAGCTACTCATAGCATTGCTGACTGTGAAAGTGGCAGAAATAGTGCTTTTTTTTCTTAGCTGGAGTCATATGACAGGAAAGAATATCTGCCTGGGACATTGTGCCCTATAGAAATCCTGTACAGTTACTACAAGTTGTGTCCTTTCACTTGCATTTCCTGACTGGTGTTAACCAGGCTTCGTCCTGATCTAAATGGCTTGGTAGAGCAGGTAATACACCCATGTGGTTGTGCAGCACAACAGCCAGTGCTAGCAAAGGAACTAAAATTCTCCTAGCTTTCTGGTAATACTGTGTCTGGTGTAACTGGAGAAGTTCAACGGTTCTCCAGAACTCTGAGGTGGATTTGATTAAAACGTTTCCTTACAGTGAACTCTTAAAGAAGACCACAAGATTTTAAATTGAAGGGGTGTCAGGTTTTATGAGAATTTAAATTAGAATAGTTAGTATTTTTTTTTTCCTTAAATGATGAAAGCTGAAAGGGACTAGGGATGGAATAAAGGTCCATAATTAAATCTCCCTCTGTCACTGTGTCATTGCAGTTAGATTCTTGTTTCCTTCTAGTTTAAGACGGCTCAGTAGCTTCCTGGGTTGCAGCAAAATTCTGCAGTCCTCTCTGATCCATGGAAAATTTTTTTCTGTTGCTTCATAGGATGGAGCATCAGCTCGCTACTTGACCCAGCAATCTCTTTGCTGGGGCTGCAGGTACTCATTTCTTTGCTCTTCCCCTTCCCTTCTTGTAGCACCTTATAGAATCTGGAACTTTCTCTCACTTGCATTTTGGTGACAAGGTAATAGCACAGACAAGGTAATAAGAGGAGAAACGTTAAAACTGATGAATCCTGGGTCAAAATGGTCTGAATTCTACAGGAACACGCAGTCTGAAAAGAGATGAGGTCATTCTTAACTGGTGATAGCTCCTATGGGCTACATTAAATCTTCTTTGTTCTGCACAGAAACTCTCAGGATTCTTCCAGGCCGTGAACCCAAAATTTGTGGTAGATGGTTCCCCTAAACCTCATGGCAAGATGTTTTTTTTAACCTTAGTCTTTCTGAGTAGGACTATTTTAAGAGTAATTTTTATGATTCTTCTATTCTCATTTCCTCTCAGTTCGAAACTTCTGATGCTTTCCTTAAGCTAGAGGAAGTCATCAATCATTTTTCCATTGTCCTCTGTGGTTATAGTTATTCCTGCTGTGTAGTTCAATGCTTGCTATCAAACATTAACTAACAGAGTAACATTGTTAGCAGTTGTGTGTGGCCCACCTACTGCTGTTTTGAGTCCCTAAATCTGTTGCTGAGTGTGCAGAAAAGCCTTGTTATTGATTGCAACTTTACTGGGAAGGAACTTATTGTTGATGGGAACATTTGCAACGGGGCTTTTTTTTAATGGCTTTTTCCAGAGAAGAAAATGGTAAAAAAAATTTCTTTAAGGAAAGAGTATGCATTTCAAATATGTAATTGTAAACACTATTAAATATAATTTATTCTTTAATCTTGATATTCTGAATGCAGCAATTTTCAAATGCATTTCTGGGGCAGTGTATTCAATCTTGTGCTTTGTTCTTTGGATGAAAAATTTACATTGCCAAATGTGGTTTCTGAATTCTCCCAAATTAAAATTTCTGTTCTAGAAAGGGAATATTGAGGTTGCATTTGAGCAATATAAAACTGGAATGGAAATTTACCAGCTGATCAGTAATTGCTTGACCGGACTTGCAGGTGAATTCTTTACTCGGCACCTCAGCATTTTTGTGGCAGTATAAGCAAGATTGCTTCTTATTTTCCCATTCCTTATAGAGAAGAGATGGCTGACCTGTCTAAAAACCACCCTAGAATTGATATAAACTTGGGAATCTTCTTGGCTTTGTAAAGGGCAGTGGCCCACTCATGGAGTGAATCATCATGTCAGCTTGGAGATTTAAAAACAAGTTTTAATTTGAATAACGGTCCTTTTCAAAAAAGTGCCCAAATGAAAACTTACTATAAAAGCAGACCATGATATGGGCTTTTGTATCTAATTCAAAAAACAAGTGTGACCCACATTTTCTTTCACATTTCTTAAGGGAACTTTCATTCTAAAAATAATCTCCAAGTTGAATTTGCTTAAGGACAAATATGATGATTATATTTCAGCATTACCTGAATGTTGATCTTTAATGGAACAATAGAGAGAATAATGGTTTAGAAATTGTTTCAAATATAACAAAACATAGTGTTTACATAGCTGTATCGTCTCATTGCTTTATTTAAAATTAGCAATGATCCCTCTGAAATAAGTAAACCTTTTGCAGGAATTTATATTTTTTGTTTTGTTTACAGAGTACATTTCCCAGCCTTCCTTTAGCTCTTGTGTGTTTTTTTCAAAACAGCTTATAATATTAAATCCGAAAACAAATGGAATAGTTTATAGATATAGCAATATTTTAATTTATTTTAAATTTTACTTTTCACTTGCCTGCATGTTAAAAATGCAGAAGTGTTCAGTTTCACAAAATGATTCAAAGTTCAAGCCAGATACAAGAATCTCATATTAGGTTCCTAAATACAGATTCAGAAAAAAAGGTAGTCTGTCAAAGGTGATAAGCACCTGCTATTGCCACAGATCTTATCATCCATATGGTTTAAGACCCATGAAGGAGCAGTTGCAACAGCAGGTATGGATTGGCCTTTGTGGAGAGCCCTGGGTCTTTGTCCTCACTGCTCAGGTAGAACCCATCAGCGTTCCCCAACTAAAACCCTTGGTTCCAGGGTTGTCATTCTCTCTTACCAGTATGTAAGGCTCATAAGTGAAGCTTGGGTTTCGATGAACTTCTGAAACCTTTACATTCAGAAGTGCTATTTGAGGATTTTTATCAACGGTTTCAGAGTTGTGGGCTTTGATCTTATCACTGTGCCATAACCCACTCAATTGATGTTGTTAAGACAGAGACTGCTGTCAGGAATCTTGCGACTCAAATTTAGAGTTTGATCTCACCTAGAGCTTATGTTTGGCTACTAAGTAATAGATTGAACCCATCTCTCATTTGAGATGGAGGTTTTGATCAGCTCCTTTCATTCTGTTCCTTTCTACATATACACACATATATACTTAAGCTAAACCTGGTAATTATCTCTCTTGGCTGATTATTTTGGGGGCGATGATGCGAGAGTCATAAGCATTCATTTCTGTAGTGTTATCCCACTCCACCTCCTCACCATGTGTTGAATTGCTATGGTATTTTTATTCGTCTCTTGCCTAGTCCTCTCCAGCCTTCTCTTTTCTCACCATGGACTTACAAGCTTATAAGAACTGAATCTTTGTTATTTTCTCCTTTCTCTCTCTCTTTTTTTTTTTCTTTTCCTTTCTAACTGAATGTGTGTGAGTGAAATGAGGAAAGAAGAACATTGGGCTGCTTACTTTGCGTTGGTGTTTACTATGAGTCATATCAACAGCTTGGTGCTCTTGAAAACTTTTCTGGTGGGAGAATCAACAGCATGGATGCAGCAAAAGAGACAGCAGAATGTACTGTACTTGCAGTTCTCTGACTCAAGGACAAAACCGTGGATGATGGGAATGCATTTTGATAGAGGTTTGCACTTACTCATGCTGTGGATATATAAAATTTCTGCTAAGGAAGCAAACCTGGTTGCTCAAAGTTTGCCCTGGTTGCATTGAAACTGAACTTACTGGGAGGCATTTTGGTGGTAGCTGACTTTTCATAGAGCTGCCTAAAATAGGCTTGGTGTGAGAAGTAAGTCTTGAATGATTATTTTTACATTGGCAGTACATAGAAGCTTAACATGAGATGACGTATTCATCATACTGCTCTCCAGTTATTCACCTAAAATTACCCAGATTCAGACAGTTTAAGAACTATTTAATTCTAATGCCTGGAACTGTCTTGTTCCCAAACTGCTCACAATTTCTTACGGTGATATCAGAGACAAGGATTTGCCCTCCATTGGTACAGAACTGAGCATGTAGTATGATCTTAAATGACTGATCATATGCTAAATGAAGACTATGCTGTCTTGATTTCTAGTTGAATGATCAACTGTAAAACACTCTACCCCCTATTAAGTGACTGAAACAAACAGTAAGAGACAGTACTCAGCCCTGTAGCTGAAAGTCTATCTGTCATGGATGACAAACAAGACTCCACTTTCTTGACACAAAGTGCTATTGGACAATAATTTCCTGACTTGTTCTGTGTTCAAAGAACTTAATGGTGTTACCTGCAGCTTCCAGACTTGATTCCAGTTCCAACACTCAGCGCAGAACACAGGGAGAACAACAAATAATAAGACATGATGTTAGGGTATTAGGGTAAGATAGGGAATTGTGGTACTTCAATTCATGTGAATTGAAACAGGAAGGACACATCAGGCTAAAGTAGGAGGATACAGCCCAGTGGTTCCAATTGCATATCATAACCTGAAGTTTTCTATGTAAAATTAAAAAATTGTTTGAACAAAAAATTGCCCACACATAGTGGGAAAAATGCTCACTAAACAAACAGTTTCAGTGTTCAGCTCTGTTGGATGGTCAGTGTTTGCCAGTTCCACAAGCCATGTCATTTTACTGATGTTGGTTGCTAGTCAGTCTCAGCTGATCTACCGATCAGAAGACTGGACAATGAAACAAGGAGATTTGGGCTACACTTGTCATAATGAAGATTCTTTCAAATTGATGGCAGTGCAACCACTCTGCCTTCATATAGAAAATGTTAACTAGAAATCCCGAGGAGCTGTTATGTTTATAGCATAATAATGGTTGTGGATTGTGTAACTGCAAAATTTCACAGTTTCCACAGACCACATGAGAAATGACTGCTTGGCATATCATGATACTCATGCTACTTATGAATACAAAAGGAAAATAATTGCACAAATTTGACTGCTGAAAAAATATATAAGGTAACAAGCATTTTGTATCAGTACCAGCAGAATTGTTATGGAACCTGGCATTGCCAATTATAAACAAGAAGCTGGCTGGAGTGTTGCCCCAGAACATACTGCATTAGAATCTGTTTTCAGTAATAAGGCTAAAGAGAGCTAGAACTAGAGATGTCATTGACTGATTAAAACTCTATGGGCTGTTTATGTTTCACGGTTAGGTGTCACTTTAGAAAAAAGTAAAATAGACCAAGAGCTGAGATAAGTATAGTATCAAGTTCTGAGTCTGAAGGCAATTACACTAATGCCAGAGTCACACCTGAGTGTGACTGATCTGAACTGCTTACATCAGCCAGGCAAAATTAGGGTGCATGTGAGGTTAATGACTGTGCTGAACCTGCTGTCAGTTGTTACAGTGTTTGCTAAATATTAAACAGAAGAAAACAAATGTGAAAACATGACCTCTGTTGAAACAGTTCAACTCCTGTGAAAAAAAGACATTACCTAGCTTCTTGACTCAGAAGAAAGATTGGTCTGGGGATAAATTTTTGGACTCTGGTAAAATGCTTATTCTGCCACAGACCTCAAGTGTGATTATAGATTCACAGAATTTAAGGGCAGAAGGGATCATATACCTTCGCTTCCTCTGTGATCCAGGATGCAAAGCCTCACTCAAAACCTGCATCAAGCCTGTATTTTTTTTCATGACGTATTTTATAGAAAAATATCTAGTTTTAGAAATAGAAAAATATCTGCATTTCTAGTAAGCTCTCCTCTGAAGTTATATGCCATTACAGTTGCAATAGTATGGCTTGTTCCTAGTCCAGATTTCTCTCTGATATTCATTATACTGAGATTTTTATCAGAAGTCTCTTCTTGATGGTGGTCCTTCTCTACTCTGATCAGGGGGGCTAATGAAACATTGTCTTGGATAGATTAAGTTGCTTAGTCATAGTTGCATATTTTCTGAACTTGAGTCTTTCTTGCAGTTTTTCCTCAATCACTTCTTATTCTTCACTTGCAGGGTGAATGCCTACATTTGTCACAGCATTGCATTTGGAGCTTCAGTTCAGTCAGTTATCTACCATGATCCCCAGCATCCTTCTAAATTTGAGATTAGAGTCCTCCATCTATTATGTGCTTTGTCATATGTTCTCTTTAACTAGATTTGTATTTGGCTGCAGTAAAATTGATGTTATTTAAATGAACTTATTTCATCAAAGCCATTCAGATCAATCTGATCTGTTGCCACAATTCATTTGCACTCTGTTGCCCTTTTCTCATCTGAAAATGTTGGACCTTTTCTTCTGGGTTATTCATAAAGACATGAATTTGCATGAAGACTCATGGTCAGTCCCTTCCAGTCTTGGCAGAAAGGTTCTCATAGCAAAGTGGTCTGACATTTATAGTTATTGTTGAGAGCTGTCTGTCAACCAATCCTCACTCTGTTTATTACAGTTATGCATTGTGCTTTTGTTCCTTTATCATGTGGAAGGAATTATTCCTTTATCATACCGTGGAAGGAATGGCATATGTCACATGGCAATAAAGGCTGGAGGACAACTGTATCATAGTCCAGATAGTTAAGAAGTTAAAGTGTGCCCTTGCAGCAAAGGAAAGCAATAGCATCCTGGGCTGTATTGGTACAGGGTTATATTACTCCTGGGCCATATTAGCTTCCTAGTACAAGAGAGGCATACACATATTGGAGTAAAAGGCCAGAAAGATGATTATAAAATTGGAGCATCTGTCATATGAGGAGAGGCTGAGAGAGCTGGGACTCTTCAGCCTAGTGAAGGGAAGGGTCAGGGCAAATGTAATCAATGTGTCTAAATACCTGATATGAGGGAGTAAAGAAGGTGGAGACAGACTCTTCCCAGTAGCAGGATGAGAGGCAGTAGGCACAAATTGAAATATATGGAATTGCATATAAACATAGGAAAAAATAGTTTTACTGTGACGATGGTCAAACACTGGCACAGGTTGTTCAGAGACGTTGTAGGGTCTCCATTCTTGAAGATACTCACAACCTGACTGGACGCAGCCCTGAACAAGCTGCTGTAGCTGACCCTGCTTTCAGCAGGGTGTTGGACTGGATGATCTCCAGAGGTGCCCTCCAGCCTCAGCCAGTCTGTGATTCTGTGAACTCTGGAATCCAAAGGTGTACTCTGTACCGGTTCCCTCTTAGTTTGTGGTTTGTTCTATTGGAGACTATTCTCTGAGACAGCACGCCAGCCATTTTTCCTCAAAATTTTTAACTGTCATATATCTAATCTCACAGACCTCAAAAATGTTACTTATTTTAGTTGCTAATATCTTCAGTAACTTTGGACAGTCAAGAGATATCCAATGTAAAACCAGAAAACACCACCGGGCTTCTTCCCAAGAAGAAAACTCTTCTTTTTGAATTAAATAATTGTGGGTTTTTTTTATGAAGGCCAGTCAGCTAGAGACTTATGCACATAATCATCTAAGTCTGTCCTTTCCCAAAACTACAGGTACAAACTGCTGTACTATATTTCCCTATCTGCAAAACTTGTTGACATATGCCAAGTGTGAAAGCCTGTGCAGTATGAGAGTTCATGTTGTTATGGTTGTGTTTGAAGACAGCTGGACACTAAGAAGACTGAGAATGTAAAACAGAAAAAGGCAGGACAAAACGATATTACCCTTTCAGGTGACTGTTTCCCTAATTGTCTGATTTTGAGTGTTTGCTGTGTTGGCTTGATCACATCCTGCCTCAGATCATCAGCTGTGTGGTTTGATAAGATTTCAAAATTTGGTGGTCTGGAATTGGCCTAATGGATTTATGTATTCGTATGCAAAATAAAGTATAAAATAAACTCATCACTGAGGGTTGGAACAATTACTGTAGGCTGATAACCATATGTGAGAGCAAAGTGCGTGACTTTCATATGATTAGAATGAATCAGAGGTAGCCCACTCTCCGTACTGCAGAGACACTCCTATTAAATGAATTCGTAAAAGCTGAGTGTTTGGAGTGCATTAGATGGTATTAACCATAGATCTTTTAGAATGAGGGTTGTTTCTGTTTACAGCACCTTGATTAATGTGTAGTGTGTGGTCTGTCCCTTCAGATACTTAGTGATTGCTGCATTTGAACAAGGCCATAAAGGAAAAAAAAAAGACACAGATGCATTTCAAATATATGGATTCAAATGGAGCTGAAGTCACCAAATATGGCATTTCATTATATCCAGTGTCTTTCAACATAAGAATCTAAATATAGAAATAATTAAAGAGTTGCTTGTAATTTCACTAAAATAAGTGCCAAGTAAAATCAGACCCTTACTGTCCTCAATCATTGTTAAACATTATAGAAAAGTATTGCAAAGTAATTAGGACATTTGGGCTTTTGCCATTTTTAATTCTATGAAATTTTGGGTTGTTATTATTTATGACATTTTTTTAACTCTTGATGCATGTTGTTATGTAAGCCCAGTGTCCATGTAAGCCCATGATGCAGCAAACATTTGCAAGAGTTTGGAGGTCAAAGTGTTGTGAAAATAATTAAATGAATTGTGATTTTTTTCCCCTCTCTTATAAAAGTCAAGTGCAGTTTATTTTCAAAAAGTAAGAAATTGATGTGTAACAGCCCACCTCCTATTTTAGTAGTTTTCAAAAACATGCCTGTCAGATTTGATGTCCTAAACATCTCTGATGTTTCCCACTGAAAAAAAAAAATATTAGTGGTAAAGGGGAACAAGTGATAAAGGGGTAATGAATTCAAGCAACCAAATAACAATAGCCAAAAACTTCATGGCACCACAGAAGCAGCAAACTAAGGAATCAAAACCAGAGCTAACTGAATGGCACTCAGAAAGCAAGAAGTGAAATTCACTATGCAGTCCACATAGTCAGCCATGCATTTATCTGGGCCTCATAATTCTAAAGCAGAATTGAATTAAAGAAGTTATCCTCTCAGAGGTTTTCTCTAAATTGAAAATATTTCAGTTTGTGTGCCTCTTTTTGTATCTGGTCTTTCTTTTTTCTTCACCTTCTCTGATTTTCTAATTTTGTTTGCTGCTGTTTGTCACCACATAGGTTTCTGCAATGATCTTTTTTGTGAGAGAACCCCTCCCACTGAAAAGTAATTTTTCTGACTCATGCCATCAGCTTCTAGTTATTCAACCAATATAATCTAGTGTAGTATTAAACTTGGGTTAGATACTCTGAGTACGTTTGTACAGGCAGAACTACCCAAGCTCATCCTTTGCCCAAGTTTTGGTATTTATATTCAGATTAGTCATTTAAAAAGATGCTGGACTGATTTTAGTCCCATTTTGCTTTGTGTTACAAGAATTGGGTGGGAAGTAGCGAAGGTATGTATATTTCTTATAAAACAGCTGAAGATCAATGTAGCATCACCCTTATTTTAAGTTGGAGCAGTCCTAGAAGGCATGTTGCAGTGTATAGTCACTGTGGAGGAACACACCATTGGGATAACCTCTTTGTCCACCCTGTGTTGAGAGCATTAGTCACATGGACTATATTTCATATATTACTGCATTTAGATCCCTATTGGCTACATATGTTCCATTCTTCATGTCTTCATGACAAACAGAAATATAACTTCAGCAGGTGTTTGGTTCATCACACAGAATCACAGAATTGTAGGGGTTGGAAGGGACCTTCAGAGATCATCTATTCCAACCCCCCTCCCAAAGCAGGTTCACCTAGAGCAGGCTGGTCAGGAACACATCAAGGTACATTTTGAGTATCTCCAGAGAAGGAGATTCCACAACCTCTCTGAGCAGCCTGTTCCAGTGCTCTGTCCCCTCAAAATAAAGTTTTTCCTCATGGTCAGATGAACTTCCTGTGTTCCAGCTTGTGTCCATTGCTCCTTGTCCTGTCCCCAGGCACCACTGAGAAGAGCCTGACCCCATCCTCTTGACACCCACCCTTTAGATATTTATAGGCATTGATGAGGTCCCCTCTCAGTCTTCTTTTCTTCAGGTTAAACAGACTCAGGTCTCTCAGCCTTTCCTCATAAGACAGGTGCTCCATTCCCTTGATCATCTTCGTAACCCTGTGCTGGACTCTTTCGAGTAGTTCCCTGTCCCTCTTGAACTGGGGAGCCTAGAACTAGACACAGGACTCCAGATGCAGCCTCACCAGGGCAGAGTAGAGGGGGAGGATAACCTCACTTGACCACACTCTTTTTAATGCACCCCAAACATGTTAATGTGTTCAGTTTTCACTCTTATAAAGAAGTGCTTGGAAATGCATCCCTTAGATTATGAGAGGTAGAGACAACGGGTGTACTGGGAAGAGAAGACTATGGGGACTAAGGAGTGGGAAGATAAGAGAAGGGATGGTCTCTTGAGTAACCTTTATACCAATTATACCTACTTACAATCTGTGGTGGTAATTTTTTAGTTTTTCACAGGTAGCTTGTGGAGTATGCATATGAAAACGTGTTTTAAAAAGAACCTCACACTGGAAGCACTCTAGAAAGTTGAGGGGATATAGATGGAGGATAGGAAGCATGAGAAGGCTATACTCTCCAGGTATCATCTAACAGGTTATAGCCAGAGCCAGTAATAGATCTTAAATATCCTGACTTTATCAGGCGCCTTATCCACAAGATGCCATCTGTTTAGGTAACATTGACACATTTAATATGGATATGATTTATCATCATCTTCTGTGGTCCTTTAGTGTCTGGCACATTTACTCATGTTTACTGTGAGTCTGAATTTTTCAGCTTCTGACAAAGTTGGATATTGCTGAAATATATACCTGAGAAAAGTTTCTCTATTAGTATTGATGACATTGGGCAGCTCTAAGTCTTGTCAGGACATTTAACTTACTCACTCCTAGGTTAAGAAATGTACTGTTTTTGGAAGATAACTTAGGTGTAATTTTCAAAGTTGATCCAACAGCAAATTGTTCTGAACATTTTTACCTGTGGCTGGCATCATATAGAGATGAGTTAAACATCTGCAAAATCCTGCTGCATTCAACGAAAGGAAACAATATTAAGGTTCTACTACTATGCTGTGTCTCAGGTTGTTTCCCCATGGAAGGTTTAAACTGAGAATGATTTGGCTAAAATAATCAACTTTTTTTTTTTTGGTGCAAATTATATTTAGAAGTGTATCTGCAGGAAGCAATTAGCAGAGATTGGATATGCCATTTTTGCCAAGAGGAAATGAGAAACTGCATACATTGTTTGTGGAAGATACTCCTCTGGAAATCATAATTCAATACTGTTCCTGTTGAGCAGGAAGACTGCCTGTAATTTTGCTTGTAATGTGCTTGGAAATTTTATCCATTGACAGAAAAGGCATCCCAGTGTCAATGGCAAGAGAAAGCAGCTGGACAGTGAAAGAGCGGCTGCCAAGCACACAGTAGAAGGCACTTCAGACTGTGCCACAGGAAAGAATTAAAATAACAAAAAATAAACCTAGTGTGGGAGGAAAATATTAAACTCGCTGAGGAACTGGTGACTTAACTCGCCATCCAAAGAAAACAGCCTTTTTTATCCCATCAAGGTCTGCAGGGTTAATCTGTTTCTTTGCTTGTCAGTGTATACTTCTTACGGTTTGCATTTATACTTAGACATGGATATTTTAAGAGTCCCTGTGTGCACGAGTGTTGGTTGCCTGGGGTAGGTATGGTGGAATTTTAGGGGGAGAAGTTGTAAAGCTTGCTTATGTTTATACCCGTTGGGCCTTGAGATAAACTTCAAAGATAACGTATAGAACATTGCTTTTTGAATTCAGTAGTTACAGATGTACTCCTAACGCCTGGGTTTAGTAGCAGCTTCCCAGGAGGGAATACTCTCTCTGATGCCTGGTTCACTTGGAGGCTTGAGGAAATAACTTTCTTGTTTTAAACTTCTCAGAAGCAGACATGACTTAAGGAGGGCTTTTCTGACCCAAAGCACTCTCCATTGCAGCCTATTTTCTGATGTATGTTAATCAAAGCAGCTAAGGGATCCCAGTATTTAACAGTGATATGAAAAGAAACAAATCAGTATTTGTAGAGAACTCTTTATACAGAAATCTGTGTACAAGGATTTTATTTTTTTCAGTGTTAGGAAAAATAATCCAATCATACTGGTTTTCAACTGACTTATTTCCTACCCTGCAACTAGCAACAGTGTTTGCAAACTTCAGTTTTATCTCGTAACATGAGAAATTATGATTGCTAGCAGTGTAATCACAATATGGTCACGATATAGTCAATGTCTGTTGAACTTCTGAGGAAAAAATCTTGCTTTATTTGCAGGTCAATACATTTCAAGGCTAAGTATTTCTCTAAAGTGTAAGGCCAAATAAAGTATGTCAGCCCCTCTTGGAAAATATGGAGATGAAAATGTCTAGTATTTCAGGTAGTTACTGAGCTATATAATGTACTCTGAATACAGCAATGTACTACAGTACTTAGAACTGATGATGATTCTTCTTGGAGTGTTTAATTTTAAATGCAAACCTTGGTGTTCCTCAAAAGGACAAGGAAAGAAGAAAAAGCTAAGAAAAGCAAAGGGATAAGAAAAGAAGGAAATTTCACATCAGATAAAATATATTTTTCCAGTAGTTAAATAGTGCTGTATCTATGCTTTGTCTTTTCTATCTCAAAGGGAAAATAGCATGTAAAAAAGAAGTTTTACTTCAGTGGGAACTAATTGTTAAGCTGATTAATATGACTAATTATTAGACTGAGAACACAACTTTCAGCATAAGCTGCAACATGGATCTTTGGAGACAATAAAATAAAAAATGGCAGAGGAAAAAGAAAAGATACATAATGCTGAAAAGAAGTACTGCCTTCTTTTAAGCCAAATAAATCAAAGCAACTACAGTCACATTTATCTGGAAAACACTGCTATTGCAGTATCCCGTGGATCCTTTGTAGGTGCATTTTACTGTCAAATTTATCCATAGGCCAAAACATTCAATCTCTGTGGCTTACATTTCTGCCTAAAAATGTGCATGTGAGATCCTAAATAGAAATAATCTGATTTTCAGAGTCATCTGAAATTATAGTAAAAGTTATGTGGACTTGAAGAAGCTTCTTGCTTGTGAAATTCAAAATACTTGTTTAGGATGCTAAATACAGAAGTAGTAGCCTCTGCTTACATAATTTTATTTTTGTATATGCCATGTAAAGTCATAGCTAGTTTTAGTGTAAATTAAAACAATTTCTCTGTTCCTGCATGGTTTTTTCCATTAGATTCTCCCATTTGCCATCCTATACTTCAGTTGTAACTGCTGTAAAATTTGGGCTGTTTCACTGAAGGGAGAAAAGATCTTCGATCTCTCACAGCAACAAACTGTGGAGTTAGTGATTTGCCACTAAATAGCAGTGGTAATATATTACATTTTCTTTTTCTGCTTATGATTTTCATATATTCCTCAGAAGCATTTTATTCATGGCAAAAAATCTCATGTGAGGTTGTTCGGTTTCCAGTTGATGGAGTGTCGGCCTGTACCTCTCTGCAAAGACATGGCTGAAAAGAAGCATGGTAACAAAGTAAAAGTAGTGAGATTGTAGCAAGGTGGGGTTCTTTCTCTTCTCCCAAGTAACAAGTGATGAGACGAGAGGAAAAGGCCTCGAGCTACTCCAGGAGAGGCTTAAATTGGATATTAGGAAAAACTTTTACACTGAAAGGGTTATCAAACATAGGAACAGGCTGCCCAGGGAAGTGGTTGAGTCACCCTCCCTGGAGGTATTTAAAAGATGTGTAGACGTGGTGCTTGGGGACATGGTTTAGAGGTGGACTTGGCAGTGCTAGGTTAACAGTTGGACTTGACCTTAAAGGTCTCTTCCAACCAAAACAATTCTATGATTCTGTGAATATCCAGGCAAACTCTGCCTGGACAATGTTGTAAGCGGTCTCATCGGTGAAGTGTTTGGGAGATACAAAGGTGGTAGAAGAGATGACTTTACAATCTGTGTAAAAGGAGAGACATCTGGGTGAAGGAAACCCAAGACTAGTGAGAGCGGAGGCATCCAAAATCAGACCAAGCACCCTGTGCGGTGTCTGGTTCTTCTCTGTTATTCTACAGAGATTTTTATGTCTTTTGATGCCTTTGCCTTGTCTAAGCTGGTGTAAAAGGAGAGAAAAACTGCCTGTTTTCAAGTGAGGTGGTCTCCTGATGGGATGTGTACTCTTCAGAAACAGTGCTTAAAATTTTGTGGGCTGTGGGAAACATTAATGGTCCAGAAATTTAGCATGAATAGCATGATGTTACTGATATGTTAGGAGAAATTGTGTAAGGAACATCTTCCATTCATCTGCATCCTGTTTGCCACACAGGTGCATTTCTGGGAAGTTTCACTCTGGTGAAGGCACTTCCCAGTTGATGATCGGTGCATGTGTAGAGTGTTTCTCAGGGAGGTTTCATGACGCTTCTTTCTCAGACCAGGTGTATGCATTTGCGTTTTTCTAAAGATCTAAAAAAAATTGACTTAGATTGAAAGTACTTGATTGTTCTTTGTACATAGATAAGAGGGAGGAGAAATGTGGGGGTAGGAATAGATGCAAAGGAAATTGGGACTCATTCAGTATCTTTGGCACTTTATGGCATGTACTCTTAGCTTTATGAATTTAAACTCTTGTCATCTTAATATAGCCTGCAATTATTCCCCAGGGTGCTTCAATTATTGAATGCCTATTTAAAGTAACTAATAAGCTATCTTTGACAGTTTTGTAATTCAAGTTCTATTGGCATTAATGTAAAGGTTCTGATTTTTTTCCTCTTCAAGTGAATATCTCCCAATAATTTGATGAAATTAATAAATTCTTTTCATGATGAAGTTGATTTATTATTTGTATATTTGCGCTTGATTAGAAAAACATATTTCTGTGCACAAACTTATATAAACTTGATACACATTAAATTGAAAATTAGACAAGTTGTGCTTTTTTCTTTTGTTTTATTTGCCATTGTATGGATTCTTGCAGTAGGGCTAGGCACTGTTGTAATTTAAAATGATCGCAAACTACAATTTATTGATTAGAAATGTTTCACTGCATTGAAAGCTCATTTTCAAGATGGATACACTTAATAGCTTGTCTGTATTATGGTGTAAGTAGTACTTTGCTACGATCATGCGAAGTAATGGTTGCTGTGTTTCCTATAACTGCAATTGGGTAAATTCCATATGATGAAGCTAAAATCCCTGACAGGTGTGTTTGTGTGCTATACATCACGTGTTGCATGAGCTCTCCCGTCCTCCTCTTTCCCTCAGGTAGGTCATTCTCAGACCTTTCATCAGCCTAGGGCAAAAGTAGTAATGGTCAAAGTTATGTAGGCTCAACTGATGGGCATTGGTAAGTATGGTAAGAACCATTTAGCTGCTGAGAGTTCTAGGAGATCCAGGTACCTTGCCCCTTTTGGGTTAGTTTAGCACCTGTACTGGGGTGACCATCCCTGTGTAGGGGGACAGCTTGTTGAAGCCAATCTGTGACATTCCTCTCACTTTTCTTCTCTAGTCTTACTCTCATAAAAATGCCAACTCTGTAATACCTGTGGTTCATCAGAAAATGTTTTGAAAATAGCTGTTGGTTTTTTTTTTTCTGGAAAGTGTGTAAGGTATTCTCCTTTGTTTTTATTTCTGGTTTCCCCTCCTTCCTTCCTTCCAGAAATGAAATAGAATAAAAAGCTAGAGACCGTGACAGTAGAAAACAGGTTTGATTTAAAAATTACTGTGTAAGGCTATGCTGGTGTGTCAGTAAGTGGCTGGCTGTGCTTTCCCTTTTTGTGCTGTCAGGAGGATATGAAACTGGTGCTGGCAGCATTTAAGCAGCACAGAAGTTGGAGCATCTGCATGAATAAGTTCTATGCGCTGGGATGAACTCGGTTGGCCAAGTTGATGAACAGGGTCTCAGTGGTTTTGGACTCCAGTGTCTAACTGTAGGAGGTGTTCCAAAGCAAGCACAGTCCTTGTAGAAATCTATAGGGATCAGCATTGGTCTTGTGAGATGAGATTGAAAGAGATGGTCTTTCAGCCTAATGGTCATTGAGAAAGGCAGGAGAAAGAACTGGTGGGTAGCAGGTTTAAAAGGAAAAATGTAGATCAGAAGTAAGGAGCTTATAAGAGAAAAACCTTTTGGAAGGTTCCCTTATGAAGAAATTATATCTAGTACAGGAAAAGAAAGAAGCAAAATAATGCAACTGAGTTTTAAAAATTCCATTATAGCTTTTAAAGGAGAGTGTTTAATTATCTCCAGCACAAAGCATCATTTCAGTCCTAATTATTTCCTAAGAAAGAAGCAAATGAAGTAGATAAGCATCACCTGTAATGTTACTCCTGGTGGCAGAGTTGGAAACTTTCAGATGTTTCTCATTTTCTAGAGCTATAACAGGGCTAATCTGAGAATTGCAAAGAGCAAAGAAATTAGACTTTTTTTTTTTTTTTTTTTTTTTTTTTCCCAGAGAATTGTGCCTGGGCAGAGGCCAAATCTAAGCTGTAATCAGCAACTCGGGTTCTTCTGTTTGTGAAAGGTAAACTGTCCATCCATTAAAGTTTTATTTTCCTTGTGGGGCAGATCAATAGCTGAATAATTGATCGGCTGACTAATTGAACAGCTGAATTATTGAAGATTTTAAATGTGAATTTCATGATGTGAGATGGTTAGAGACTGGGACGGGTGCCAGGGGAAGTTTTAAGTAAATGAATGGCAGTAGTCAGGTAAAGTTAGTCAAGACCCTTTACTGAAATTAAGATTATGCCTGTCAGTTCTTGTTCTGTGGATCCTCAACCTGTCCTTTCCATAAGTAATAAACCTTTTTTCCCTCAGGCACTGGGTTCCTAGCTTTCCCATTTCCCAGTAAGCCTTGCTGCCAGCACCTCTCAGCAAACACAAATTTTCACAATGTCATGATTCCATTCAAGATTGTAAAATATATTATGCGTGATTTTGCAAAAGTTTTGCTCTTTTGTGACTTGAGTGATTCTTTCATGAAATTAACAGGATTGGATTAGAAACATACTATTCCTGTGTTATTGGTTGGAGAAACCTTAAGTTTAATATTACCATACTTCTCTTAACCATTCCATTTGTAATATAGGTTAAAATTAGTATCTTGGTGTTTGGCTATGTCTTCAATGTACAACCTGCTATTAGGAGTGGCCCAGGACTTGGGATGGACTTATGGGCTATTCTGTAACTGTCTTTTAAGCAATTTCAATGATTCTTAATTTTTGTAACCCAGAGTCTGACCAATATTCTCAGCTAGCACACACGGTTGTGTCTCCTAGCAGAGGGTGAAAGGGAGGGACTATGGTTGAAAACATATGGACTTCTATTCTGGGAAACATTTATGCAAGATTTTCAGAACTCCCTCATGAGTGTGTGTTAATGCCTCTGTTGTACCCATATGAATTAGAGGGAAGTTTTATGGTCTCCCTTGTATTTAGGTCAGCTCATGCTTTCCACTATAAAGGCAATCTTTTATTTGAGAGGTCTCAAAGATGGCTGTTTATAGCTCATCTTTGATGATCAGCAAAGGGATTTTCTGTTTTAAAACGCATCGTTTCTTGCTTCTCTCAGAAAGGATTTGTCGCTAGAGAAAATAATTGAATATTGCAGCATAAATGGTATCCTACAAACACCACAAAGATGATAAACCAACAGATACACACACACGCACACAAACACACTGCTAAAGGAATATCGTGTTTGCAAACTCTAGCAGTAGACAGTTAGGAAATGCCATATTTATGATGCATCAAACAGTACACTGAGGAAGGGTAGACTCATGGGACAGAATTTATTATTTAATTGTATAAAATCACTTTTTTTTTTGCAGTTTAACTAAACTTTAATCTTCCTGGAACATATGTATTTACAGTGCCTTGCAAAAAAAAAAAAAAAAAGTTAAGCCTTGCATTCTATGTGCTGTGGTCATAAAGGGCAGACCTGAATTCTCAAATTAAAATACAGGGCATAATGATATGGTATGAAAGTAATACGAAGTGATGAACTTGCAAAGGAGTGCAGTTTTCCTGTTTTTTGTTAGTGATGTAGGCAATTTTGTGCTAATTAGTAACAGGTTATTTGCTGGACTAACAAGTTTGTTAATTAATTCTTCAGGTTTCCCCCTGGGAGCTTTCTAGTTAGGGGGTTAGAGACTAAAGGAAGAGTAATTGAGAACTGAATTGTGTTGGGAAGGGTGATAAATGTAATGGGGAGTCATAGTTTGTTTTGGGATGGTCTTAAATGGAAGTTTTGTTATATTAGATAAGGGATCACAAAATCCCCATTTAATATCATGTAAGGGAATCTAACATAGTATCAAATGCATAGTAGCTTTGACATAGAGAGGTTGCTGTGTTGACTGTATTATAGACATGAAGCTCGCTCTTATTTGTCCTGAAGACACGTAATTCTTTCTTCTCATCAGAGTCCAGAGTGTTGGCTTCTAGTGAGTGATGAAGGAAAGGGTAGAGGGTATTCACCTGGGTGCTCTGGCACCTCCTGATTTTTGATTACCGTTGGATTGCTCTTGTCTGTAATCTTGTGAATCTGCAGCTTCATGTGAAGTATGCAGGGCATGCTGTAAGCGAGGAGTGTTCTACAATCCTATTCTGAAAACAGGAGAAAATGTCTCCTGGGAACTGAGACTAAAAGAACATTTTTAAGTTAGAACTGGAAGTTTTGTGGGACATTCTTTATTACCTTGTATTGATATGGTGCACAGCACAGCAAATGTCTTGCTCATAGGCACCGTTGCAGTAACGGTGATGCTGCTGATAATGACAGCAGAAGCCCAAGAGTGAAATTAAATTGGAATTTCAGCTCACTCCTGTCACAGTATGTTCTTGAACAGTCAGCTGAATTCCTAAAGGACTTTTGTATGAAGCATAATGGATACCAACATATCTTTTTTTCCATTTTTTTCCCTTATCAGCTCTCTAAAAGGCATTGCAAAATCTAAACAAACACTTAGCCAACACTGATATTTTTACAGAAAATTCAAATTTCACAGTGCTATGATTTCCTTTGCAGTTTCTGGTTGGAAAAATTATTGGCTTGCCTTCATGGAACATAGGACATAGTAAGATAAGGGTGAAAAATAAGAAATCAAATTGTTTCTCTGTTCTAACTCACGCTGGGGGTGCCCTTACTGTATGCCAGGCATGACTTTGTGACAAACATCTTATCTAATTCAAATTGCATAATTGCTCTATCGCACTGAAATGCATTTCAGTGAAGAAGAAGGGCATGCATTGTAGAAAGGAGCACAATAACAACTAGCCTTGTTTAAGTTCTATATGTTCCAGCTAGAAAAGTCCTCTGAGGGAAAAACCCTCTCTCTTATAAGACTTGGGTGTATTTTATGAGTCTTTACGTATCCTGTATCTCACTATAAAACTCTGTATGCTCTTAATAAAGAGCATAGAAAATTAAACAGTTACAGAGTTTCATTGTTGAAGGAAGATCTGCTAATAAGCTTTGTAGCCTTGGAAAAGTTTGTTTCATTCCAACACTGATTTAATAGTTCCTCAAGCAGATAGGTCATGTCAAATTAAATATGGAAACTGTAAATTATTATACGAAGATTTATATAGATAACTTCATTCATAAAGATCAAAACCAGAAGCTGTTTGTGAAGACTGCACTATTAGGATGAAGGCCACAATTGGTAGGAAGTGTTTTCTTAGTAATCGTTTGCTCATTTTTTAAAATTCCAATTATTCCCACCCCCTTACATGGTAGAAAAATTAGACACCACAGACATCCATAAGTTCCCATGCATTGTGGACCCCCAGTTCCTCTCTTCTCTCTGTTACAGGTCTTAAGAGACCATGGAGTGTTAGGTTTTTCTTCACCAGCAGAAGTCATAAAACACTCATTTAGGATTTCAGAAAACAGCATTCCTTCTACTGATCTTTCCACAGACACCTCTAGAAGCCTTTCTCTAGAATTCATGAAAACAGACAAAAAGTCATGCTTGTATGTGCTCAGTCATGGGTAAAAATTCTGTCCTTTGTCATTGGCTTCATAGAAAAAAGCTGAACTTTACCATGGAGCTGTCCAGAGAGCAAGAATTCTTAGTCACTTTCTAGATTTTGCCTTTTGTTTTCATTCCAATGCATATTTTTATTAGTGCATGACCAAAAACCTTCCAAGTGCTGTTTGGAAACAGAATTATGATTTTCCATTTTGGTTTGCAGCCAGGACCACTTAAGGGGGGAAGGTTTCTTACATTCCACTAGTTACTCTCTCTCGGTTAACACTGGCTTCAAAACCCTTTCCTGATGACACTTCAATATGTCTATGAAACATTTCATTTTCAACAAGGCCACCAAATACTTCTGCTCTTTACAGTCCAAATCTTTGGAACAGGATGAATTGTTATGTTGAAGAAACAAATTCATGGAGATGAGAATATTTTGGGTTGTTTTGCTTAATTCTTAAAATGCAAAAGAAACTATTTGCAGCAATCTCCATAAGGAACAATATATGTATTTCTGAGAGGCTAAATACTTCCCATTAAGGTGAAACAAATATGTGGAGAATAAAAAAGTCATGGGGTAAAAGTAAAAGCAGGGTAAGAGAAAGAAGTGGATCAAAACTACTTTGTTACTGCTACTTTGAATCCTCTATTTCTAGAAGCTTGACAGAAGCGCTAATTAGTATCTAAATGCATGTCAAAGTACAGGTCTGATACTGGAAACATATAATTATCTGTATTACCAGTATATCTAATTGACAATTAATAATTTGTGATATGTATAGGTAGATCATTTAGTTAAAATATATTACCTGTCAGATTAGCAATGAAAATACTTTGAAGTTCTGCTATGCAGGTCCAGGAATGTATTACAGAATAATATATTTGGACTGCAACTACACTGTTTCAGTGGTTTTGTAAGTATTAAAAAATCGTATGTTTCCATATTTCACAGAATACCCATGCAATGGTAATTCAGTGGTGGAAAAGAGTAACACAGAATTATTTTTTGTTGAATCAGGCATAAAAATTGTTGGACCGTAAAAAATGATGTCACATCATAATACGTACCTGAGAGCATCTCCCCAGTTGGTGCAAGATTATTACTTACTATATATTCTTCATGGTATTGCTTAGTGTTTAAATGTCATAGGATTCCCCCACTCTTTTGGTGTGACAAAGCTTTAATCCTACAGATGTACTGAGTGGAAATCTAGTATAAACACACTTGTGCTAGTTTTGAACACAGTGGCTCAGGCACTGGTAGATGTCTAATTATAGCTTAGACCAGGATACGTGCCAGATGGTAGCTTCTAGGTGAGCTGGGTTGTGCCTTGTGTTGCCACAGCTGGAATGCTGCTGTAGAACTGTTGTAGAGCTAAGTACAAGTGGTAGCTACCCAGGCCTGTCTACATTTCTTGTCTGTCACAGCAGGGACTACAGTCTATTCCTATGGTTTATGAACTGATGTTTTGGACTAAGCTTTGACTAAACTAGACTGAATCATTTAGGTTATCCTTCCTCCATATATTTTAGTCCTTTGAGCACACCAGTGTTAGCCACACTGTGCCCAGGTCTTGGGAATTCAGTATATTTTCCAGGTACATGAGAAACTGTGGGGAGGTTTTTTTGGCAATATTACTGTTTGTGAAGCAGTTGATCAAGCAAAACCTCTGAATCAGTCCTGAATTTGGGTGCAGACATTTCTCTTCCACAGTCAGGGAAAGAGAAGGAGGAAATAAGTGCCACGAAGAAATAACAAAGAAATGAGATGTGGTGGCTAAAATTCATTACCACTAACCAGAGCTATATATCTGTGCTCATTTTTATGTGCTTAATCCACAAAGTATGGAATACAGCAATTAAATTGTTGCTACCTATATTATTCCACAGTCGTTGTAGAGGAGTTGCATTCCCTTTCCGTGCTGATCTTAGCAGAAAGTCTTTATATTCTTAGTATTCAAGAAATTACGGAATTATGGAATTGTCACAGTTGGAAGGGACCTCTAGAGATCATCTAGTCCAACTCCTCTGCTAAAGCAGCATTGCCTAGAGCACATTACTCAGGACTGCATCAAAGCGGGTCTTGAAAATCTCCAGAGAAGGGGACTCCATGACCTCCCTGGGCAGCCTGTTCCAGGGCTCTGTCACCCTCACCGTAAAGAAGTTTTTTTCTCATATTTGAATGGAACTTTCTATGTTCCAGCTTGTGCCTGTTGTCCCTTGTCCTGTCACTGGAAACCACTGAAAAGAGTCCGGCTCAATCATCCTTCAACCCACCTTTTAGGTACTTGTAAACATAGAAAAGGTCTTCCAGATAAGAAGCTACAGCTTTCTTTTAAATTCCAATAGCTATATTCAGTTTTGTTCCTAAAGCTTCAAGTTTCCCCAGGCTTTCCTTAGAGAGTCTTTTCTGTCTCTGGAGATACATTCCCCGTGCTTCAGCCTTTAGATAGAAGTGGTATTATGCTTGCTCAATACTTGACCTATTATCAAAGAGCATGATTGACTTTCTATAGCACATGCTGGAATGGAGTCCCTGGGTCATGTGAAGAGCAGAATAATACTTGCCAAGGTGGTCTGGTGAGGTGGATGTACACATACATACATAGTCTAGGAGAGGAAACTATGAGAGGGGAGTATTCAGGAATGGATTACTTAAGAGAGAACAGTTGATCTGGCCTCCTTTGAACATAGGACTTTTTCTGACTCCCACTTGCCTAAAGCTACTCCTGCAGCACTTACCTTGAAAATGTGCAGTGAATTGATAGCGTCTGTCAGAATGAATCAGCAGGTATCAGTTAGCTGCTCCCTGCAAGGCTCATGCATTAGAATTCATGCTAACGAGAGAGCTTGACTGAAGATCCCTTGGTCCTGTTAGAGGTCTTTTCTCTGCTTTGCTCCCTACTGTGAAGAAAAAAAGAAACAGCATATTAGTATTGCTAAAGGTAAAGCTGAAATGGTAGCTGTATTTGCCAGAGCCATGTGTGTTACCCTTAATCCACACAGAAATGTCTGTTGACATCAGAGATCCAAGGTGATACAGACTTTCACACTCTTTACAATAGTTTGCAACTTTTCTGAAGAAAGGATCTTCTGGATTACAGGTCCTCAGATTTAGCCTAAGATGTGAGTCAGAAAGTTCCACACAAAGCTTTTAAAAATTTTGTTGAATGACGTATTTTCAAATATCATTTGAACAGGTCTTCTCTGCTGACATCAGCGTTGTATACAATTATGATCGTATCATATTCCCACAGAAAGTGCCAGTGTGACCCATGCACACATTTTCTACTAAATAATGATTATTTAGCATCCTAAGTACTTCCATAAATGGAATGTAGTCTGAGTTCATTAAGGTGGATAAAATTCTCCTGAGCCTGAGTTTTGTTGTTGAATTTCTTCCTTGACTTTGTATCTTTATAAATAAACAAAGACAAGTTCTTGTTTCAGATCATCTTCCAGAAGTCACGTGGTGTAGGATTCATTTTACCTAACCTGAGACATCTATAACATTAAACTCTGCCCCAAGCTAGACCACTCTGAGCTCTCTTCGTAGTTAGTGCAAATGAACAGGTAATTTGAGGGCAGGGTTCATGTTGATGTACATTAGATATCCATCTTGGGCTGAAGTGAATTGTGTTCCAGAAATCGCTCTCTCCATAGGACCAAAGGAGATTAGGTTTCTCCCTCAGATACAGACATCTAAACCTGGTCACATCAGTCTAGTCTCTGTGGATCTGCACCTTTCCTGTAAATGCCTACTACTTTGCCAATAGTTGCTGTCTGATACTGGATTTATGCCCATGTTATAGTCTGAAGAGATATATAAACAGTAGCGTTGGCCCAGTTACACTGCATGAGATACCGGTCCACCTTACACAGTTGAACTGAAATCCACTCGAGACTTTCCACATTTATTTAACTGATGATTACGTGCTTTCAAAATGAGGACACATTTCCATGGATGCCATTTGTGCCTTAGAAGGGTGATGTATGTACACTGAACCTCACACTGTACTACATACTTGCAGAATATAACCAAGCCATGTGACAACAGCTGTAAGCTTCATAGCTAAAATCTGATTAATTTCCTCTCACACTACTGTATTGCTTCTCCTCCATGTTACTTGATCACTCTGTGTGGAATAGCAGTGTTGATTTTGTTAGCAAGAGTTGCCATGCTCCTTCCTTGGAAGCACCCAGATCTTGTAGTATGAACAGAGAGCTTTTATGCTAAAACTAGACCAGTTCTTTACTGTGTCACTGAAGGGTGAATAGTTTTCATTTGAAGATAGTAAATATAATCTCTAAACTCAAACTCCAGAAAATAAGGGGGAAAGATGACTAAGTAAAATTATTTCAGAGACAGCCAACCTATATTGTTACCTGGAGTCTAAGGTGAAATACTGTGCAACGTTAACACTTATTCTTTTTACGTGTTAGCATTGTTGGCTAGGAAAACACAATTAGTGCTATTTAGTATTTTAAAATCTTGATAAAGGTTCTAATCATATATGCTTTAAATTACTTGTTCCTCAATGTCTGTGATTTTCAATCTCATTTTTACAGTCTTTATCCATCTTCCATTGAAAAAGGTGGTGCTATACGGAAGCATAATTTAATTAAAGATGTTTTATTTTCTATAAATTTGCTAGAATATTAGTGCAGCTGCTGTTTATGGATATAGACAATAGTAAATATTTTCATCTTTAATTGAAGTCTGAAGCACCTAAAAGTACTCAGCTCATCTTCTGATTAGGTCAGATGTAAGTAACCCCCTTTTTATTTAGAAAGAATATAAAGCTGAATTTATTACTTGTCCTTAATTCATACCTCTTCCAAAACAAAATAAAAATGGCAACGCAATCAAGTTCTGGTTTTGACCATCTTATCTATCACTGTATTCTCATCTTACTGGTCATCTTATTGCACTTTGAAAGGCGTATTTAGGTAAGCAGTTGCCCTGTTTCAGAAAGAAGCCATCCTGTAGTGCCCTCAGAAGTGAAGAGTACCATCTCTTTTTTTCTATGCTTGCCACACAACATGCTAGATTATCCCACTTGTGAAGCCAAAGTTATTTCTCCACACTGTGGAGAACTTCCCCTTATATTCTTATTGTATGTATGATACAGTGAACTATGAAGCATGATTCAGGGAGGGGGCCTTGCCAGATTGTCTGGTCCAGGCTCTCCTCTGTTAAGTCCAGTTTAAACAGCCACCATTTTCTTTAGGTTCTAGGCATAGGTAGGGACATCAAGATAGGTCTTGAACTAATTGGCATGTTTTAGGAATAATGCTAGGAAGACTTTCTAGATTACTATACTAAACTAGTATACTATAATACTAAACCACTACTGTACCTAACATGGATCACCTCCACCACCTTGCTTCCCTGGATAGGGAACTTTCATTGGTTTTGTAGTATCTCATTAGTAACAATTGGTAGGAAACAGGCAAATAAATCATCTTTTTGAATAAGCCAACTTCCTGTCACTAGAGTGAAAGAAGAAGAAAAGTTCTCACAAAACATATGAGAAAGTGTTGCACACTGTCTGATGCTGAAATCTCTATTAGAAGCTGTGAGCATTTTATGTAGAAGAAAATGGAACTTAAAAAGCATTTTCCTTGCATTCTGTCTCCCACTTTTTCAGACTCCCAACTTGGCCAAACACATTACCAGGAATGAACTTTCTTTGGATCAACAAACACTAAATGGAACCAGACTTTGTAAGAGCGACAAGCGCATTTCCATTGCAGTGAAATTTCTGTTGTAAGGGCACTTGTACGAGTCTCATACAAGAGTGTTTTTTGTAGTGTATTTCACTCACTGCATTCTTGGAAAGCATGAGTGAAAATGGATAACTTCTCGGCAGCAGAATGCATTCACATGGGCAATTGATAAAAACCTGAAATGAGTAGCTCTAAGCATGGATATGTTTTCAACGAACAGCCTCTCCATCTCTGACTGATCTGTCCTGATCCTTGATAGACTTACAGGAAATAATCTTAAAAAATGGAGACTAAATTTGTAATATGGATTAATAAAATTAAAAGCTCAATTGAGATATTGTTTTCATGCTAATATGTAATTTTCCTCATATAGTGTCTTTGCTATACCTTCCCTCTTTTGTTGATGCAATCTACTCCCTCAGTTTACCTAGTCAATTACTTTAGTCTCAGCCTGCACTTAGTTTGATGTTTGTTGTACTGTTATGATATCTAAAGAAAGGCTAATGTGCCCCAAGAGATGTCCATCTTTTTGCAATTATATCACTTAGTCTAATAGAGAAATATAACCTCTCCCTGAAAATCTTCCATTAAAGGCGCGTGTTACCACCTAACGGCAACAACTTCATTTTCTTTCAGAAAAGCTTGCTTCTAGAGGTATAACCTAAATGTCATTTGATGTAGTTTAAGCCTCTTAGTCCTCTCTATGTGTTCAGTGGTTAGGATATGGGAAAGCAGCTGTCATTTGCGTCATCTAAGAAGACAGAGGAAAATAGTTTCAAGTTAAGGAAATGAAATTTATTTCAGGTTTTATGGTGCTTAGTGTAAAGGGTCAAATGTTGCAAACTTGAAGCTATCTGTTTCCCAAATGGTAAACATCTCAGCTTATTCTGACAACCCAACTTTCAGAGTATCAAGTAAACCTTAAGCAACAGCCAATGCAATTTCTTTTGTGTATACCAACAAGGAAACAGCATCATTAACTGTGAAATGCTGGATGAGAGAGAGACAGAGAAAGAGAAACGTGAAAGATTCTGCCAAGAAACTATCAAGTTGAAGATGGACAAAGTGCATTGGGTACTCTATAAACCAGACACAAATGCATAGCTTGTAACATATATCTAGTGGGCTACACAAATAATGCCATTAAGTGGGTCGAGTATTCAGTATTCTTGGGTAATTAGTAAAGTAGAAATGTATCTGATAAAGGAGAAAATTACATTGTAATGTACAAGTGCATTAGTCAATGTTCATGAACGTGAGGTATCTGCAGATTCTACTGTAGTGAGATTTATGTAGTGCAATTTATTACTTTCCAAATCTAATTCCCTTTTATTTCAATGAATATCCTTGTTATTCAGACACTGTTCTCTCCCTCCAAAAACCCTACTGTAAGCATACTGAAAATTAAACTATGCAGATAGTTTGCCTGTAGGAATTCCTTCTCCACTGAAACTTGACATATACAATCTTTGTATAATAAAACTCTACTTTGTCTTTTATTGTGTAACACCAATAGATAAATGAGGGGGGAAAAAGAATGAAAAGAAAAATCATAAAAGGACAGAAAATAATAAATCTAAATTATTTCTCAAAATTCCGACAGTGAGTTGTCCTACATACAGAATAGATTATTAATAGGTCTGATCAAAGGAAATCCATTGTGAGAATCTAGTAATCTATAATGATTAGATGATATGTCGTAAGAAGACAGCAGCATATTCCACTGCACTGAACACAATGAGGAATATTACAAAATCTGATGACAAAGATTAATTCTAGTTGTTATCCTAAAGGACGTTTTTTCAGCTGTTGCTATTTCAAAGAGAGAATGATTCATTTTCCTCTATGGGAGTTAGAGTGGCTTTCTAATATGATAATGTCTGATTTTTTTAATCTTTTGATTTCCTTAAAAAGCTATGGCTTAGCTCTTCTGATAGTGGAAACGCAAAATTAGTCTGCTTTTTTTTTTTATTTCTGTGCAGTTAAAAAAATCTTAATCTAGTTATAGTAGAAGATTTTAAAAACAAAGTTATTAAATCTGCAATTATGCAGCAGCATAACTGAAGACAGTATTTGGAGGGCTGAGGTCTCCATCTCCTGTGGTGGTGTCATCAGAACTATTTAAGTGGCCATACCTGTTACATAGCTAGTTAGGGACTGAGGCATTGTTTTCAGATCACATGTAGTGGAGATGTTGTTTGCAAATGTGGTGGTGGAATTCATCAGACAGTCGACAAAACTGCAGTAATAATGTCATGGAAGATCATAAGCCAAAACTGCCCTCTGAGTTTGGGTGCTTCTATTTCAAGATGCCCAGCTGAATGGGCATGCTACACATGACTTTTCAAGTTGTTGTGTGAGCGTATAAGGTTCTCATTTTAGTTATTTTTCAGAAATACTGATCACCCATAATTTTCTATGAAGGTTGCAGCTCCTCAGGTGGTGGGAGGGCAGCATATTCTCAGAAAGGAAACCCACTGCAGAAAGAAAACGAACTGTTCTCTCCCAGAAAATTGAACAGCATGTGGAAAGCTCATGCAAACAAGAATTAACTGCAAATGAGGGGACAGATGGGCTTGGCAGCCTGTCCTTAAAATGTCATCCAGAGGAAAAAAAAAAACCTCTTAACTTGGAGTGCCTGTGAATGGGAGTGGGAGATTATTGGAGATTTCATGCCCAGTGTGTTTGTTTTTCAAAAAAAAAAAAAAAAGCTTTATGCTCCATTTCCTTTATTTTTTTGACAACTGCTTGAAATTTTCTTGAACTGCTGCAGGTAAACCAAACATTAAGATTTCCCTTTTCTTTATTCTGCTTAACAATAGGATACACATATGATACCTACGGTTCTCTGACCTGAAGAACAGAGTAACTGGTTGAGAAGTTCACCTTCAGAGCCATTGACTGGCTCTGGCTGCTATCCTGTATATCTAGCATGCAGTTGTCTGTGCCAAGCATCTACCTGAACAACCCAGGATGCAGGAACACTCTAGAAAATGGAATTTTTTATTCTTGTGGTTAATCTTATGTGGCGGGTTTATCTTGACTGGCTGCCAGGTGCCCCACCAAACCGCTCTATTACTTCCCCTCCTCAACAAGATGGAGGCAGAAAATAAAACAAAAAGCTTGTGGATGTAGTAAGGAGAGAGAGATCACTCAGCAATTACCATCAGGAGCAAAATATCCTTGACTTCAGGAAATTAATTTAATTTATTGCCAGTTAAGAGCAAAGTAGAATAATGAGAAATAAGAACAAATCTAAAAACGTTCTCCCTACCTCTCCTTCTTTCCAGGCTCAAATTTACTCCTGACTTCTCTACCTCCTACCTCCTGAGCAGCTCAGGGGGCTGGGGAATGGGGTTTGTGATCAGTTAATAATGCTTTGTCCCTGTCACTGTTTCTTCCTCATGCTCCTCCCTTGCTCTTGTGTGGGGTCCCATCCATGGGATACAATTCTTCATTAACTCCTCCAGTGTGGGTCCTTCCCACTGTCTGCAGTTCTTCAAGCACTGCTCCAGCATGGGTCCTTTCCACAGGTTGCAGCCCTTCAGGAATGAACTATTCCAGTGTGGTTTGCCCACAGGGTCACAGGTCCTGTCAGAAGACCAGCTCCTACATGGGCTTCTCTCCATGGGACACAGCTCCTGCCAGGAGCCTACTCCAGTGGAGCCTTTCCATGGATCACAGCTTCCACCTGCTGTAGTGTGGGGTCCTTGCTGCAGGGTAGATATCTGCTCCACCGTGGTCCTCCATGGTGCTGCAGGGGAATCTGCTCTGGCACCTGGAGCACCTCCTCCCCCTCCTTCACTGACCTTGGTGTCTGCAGGGCTGTTTCTCTCACATATTCTCGCTCCTCTCCCAGCTGCTGTTGTACAGCTTTTTTCCCTTTCTTAAATACATTATCGCAGAGGCACTACCAATGTCACTGATGAGCTCAGCAGCTTTGTCCAGCAGCACATCTGTCTTGGAGCCAGCTGAATCTGGCTCCAAGACATGGGGGCAGCTTCTGGTGTCTTCTCACAGAAGCCACCCCTTCAACCTCCCTGCTACCAAAACCTTGCCACATAAACCAAATATACCCTAGTTCTTATTCCATCCATATTGATACTGTCCAAATATCCAATAAGAAAATATCAATAAGAATTGCAGGATACAACAATATACAAAGAAATATGCTTTAACTGTTGTGTATGTGTAACATGCCATTATACAACTGCTGCGCTTAGTTTGTGTGCAAAAAGCAGTGTACTGCAAAAACAAATCTATTAGTGTTCATGCTGTAATGAAACCAATAACAGTTTTTAAATCAAGAATACAATAAAACCAGCCAAAACCCAAGCAAACAAATAGAAAAAAAAAGTACCCGCTGCAAAAAAACAACAGATAAGAGGAAGAGCAAATGGAATTTTCTTTTGCATTTCCAGGAATCAGAGATGAATACAAACTGACTGCTGAGGTCAGTTCCTACTGTAGAGTCCACATCAGTTTTGGTAATAAATAATAGATGTCTCTGCTCGGTAAAAATTCATTAGCAGCACCTTCATAGCCAGTCATCTTTGGTGATGATCAAAAGACAATTTTCTATATGGGGAAAAGACACTGTTAAGGTGGAGTAGCTAATAGCCTAGTAAGTCAAAGTATCTGGAGGGTGGGTGCCAAAAAATAATTTCCTATGGATGATCAGAGCTAATTGTGTGATAGGAGCACAAAAAAGGGTGAGAAGCTGCTTTCCATGGAAGGGATCAACAGGTAATGCTGGGAGTCATGTTCCTTCTTGAGCCCAAGGACATACAGACTGTTTTGTCTGCAGGCACAGGCAAGCAAAGCCATGGACTGTTCTCAGGACTCCCATTGCCTTATTTTTTATTCCTCAAAGGAGGGAAAGTTGCAGGATATACCATGGAGCCTCCAATGGTAGACTTGCAATTCTGTTTCTCTTTCTTGAAACTAATACCATCTGAGAATGATGTTGGTGGAGGAGAATGAGTTGACAGAGACTGGGAAAGGTATGAGCTGAAGTATTGTGTTTTGGAGTCGCATGTACTGAAAGCTTTGAGGGTTATCAAAGCAATTCAAGTCAGTGCTGACTTCTCCCACTGGTTCATGTGTCATGTATCAGGTTCTTTTCTCAGATTTGCAACAAGCTTTTTGCTCCTATTTGTGTATCTGCATTAAGATTGTGCACTATTTGACTTTTAGTAAGGAATGAAACTTAAAATGAGACTTTGAATGGATAAGGAATTGTTTAAAGTCTGGCAGATTTGTGAGAAATTCCCACCAGAGAGCTTCAAAGTAGTAGCTATTGGTTGCATAGTGGCTGTCACTAATTGTTCACACAGGCTGCTTGTACCTTAAATCTTCTATTACTAAGAAAGGTATTTTTACATAAAATCAGAGTTTTTCTGTGTGCTGTGACTGGAACAAAACCTACTGCATTAGTTAATCCTATCTGAATAGTAAGCTAAAGAAGTCAGTAGAAAAGGAATAGAAAGAAACATTTTCTGGCTTTCTCCTGTCTCCAAGTAGGAGGGAACCTATTGGGCCATTTAATCGTCTTGCTTATTCCTTAATAATGGGCTGCTTGCACCTAAGTAAATCCATACACATACTTCAGGCACATTTTTAATTAAATGTTGGATGGTCCATGTTTAAACATGACTATATGATATAACGCGTTAAAACCTACAATAGCTCCTCAAGCTAAAAATTTTCTAGATAATAGATTTTTCTGTGATAAATATAAAGCAAGACTAGTCAGGCATATTATTTCCCATCCAGATTGTCAAATGATATAGAAAAGACTTCATATTTGATAAGGAAGTAATTAAAGAGGGCATAATAATAAATTACAGACTACAGCTAATGCAGTGTACCAGCTTCTTCTGAATATGGCTTTAGGCATAGCTCTGATCTGATCTATTCATCTTACAATAATCATTGCTACAGATTGGTGTATATTTATAAGCCTGATCAAATCCATTCATATTAATAAGAAAACATTCAATATGGTCCTTTAAATTAGTCTACTTCATCAGGTTTTGCCCTTTCTTTGACAATCAGTTGCACGGAATTTATAGAAATATTAATTTATTGAAATTTTTATCTTGCAGAGGAATAGGGCTTTTCTTAAGACGTGTTCAGAGTATATTTTCTTTTTATTTACTTAGCACAAGACACTAACAGCTCATAGAAGGAAAAGCTTTAAAGCTTGGAAACAAAGTAATTAAAACTAATTTGTGACTGGGCTCTGGAATGCTGAAATCCCAATTTAAAATGGTTTTTTATAGCATTTTTATATGATAAAATTTCAAGATGGAGCAGCAAGTACTTTGACTCCTGTCTCAGAAACCTCAGTCTTGGTGACTTTGCCTTATTCTCTGTTATCTACAGCCAATCCAATCACTTTCCAAAGTTCCTCAAGTTTCCCGATGGTTTGGATTCACTGATACACTGATGGTTATATCAGTTTTGTTCCATTCATTTATATAATAGACTCCGGCAAGTATGTTGAAGTTGCCTAGAAAGGTATAATTTCTAAGTGACCAGTTTGATTTTAGCCTTAACAACTGCGTTGTGTATAACATTGAATTTTCTAGGTGTCAGGCTGGAGAAGGAATAATGTTACCTCTTTGGTGAAAACGTAGAAGGCTAAATTCTTCTTGCAAACAGATGTCTGTGAATTTTGATAGATTTACTTCTGTTTAAAGACCTTTTCCAGCATCTCAGAATTTCAGAAACAAACTATTTACACTAGACACTATTTACAAACTATTTACACTACACAACACTACTAGTGTTCCAATAATCTATAGACTTTTAAATGAAGTTTCAAAAGTGAAGCTGAAATTCTTTTTCTTTTCTGAACTAAGAAACCCAGGAGGTGGTGTGTTAGATGGAATGATGATCAGACTTCTAGTGGAATAGGTGAAGTGTGGTGTCTAATGGCAAGAGTTAATATTGTTCCAGCTTTTTGTATTTATTAGTGCTGGATCCGTTGTCTTCTCCACTGAAACTAAGATTGTTTATTAATTTGATGTTCCTTTTAAAACATATTTCAATTCCAATATTAACTTTTGGACTTATTCTTGTAAAAAAAATTTACATAAGTAATATAACTATGTATTTTCAGATTAAAATGTTAGGAATCTATGATAAGTAATTTTACTATTGTTTTACATTTACATTTTATGAATTTCAAAGAATATTTTAGCTTCAAAGTCCATCTTTGAAAAGCAAATGTTTTCTTCTATTAGTTTTTGGTATCAGAGTTTAAATGTCATGAGTTAGAGAAGCACAGTTTAATTTTTAATATAAATGGAGATATATTTAAATAAAAATGGTCTGACTTTTATACAAGCACTTTGACATAGTCAGTTTCACCTTCTTATGACATCTTCAGTGATTTAGCCAAGTGCATATTTCATTTTAACAATACTGGATAGGGAAGTGAGTGAGGTTCTTTGTGTCGCAAAAATGAGAGGACTGTTTTTCAAATATCTTGTGGTTTTACAAAGAAGACTTTTTATCTGATCAGGTCACAGACTTTTTTCAGAAGACCTGAATTAACCTTATGTACTCCCAAATTTTCAAGTAAGAAGGAGAATTATGGGTGCTTTGTGCTCCACTCTGACATTATTGAAAACAATGTGCTTTAGCCTATTTTTAAATGTTTATTTTGTCTATGATGAAGTAATTTGTGTTAAAAAGAAATATTTTTTCCTAATGGACATTGGCCACCACAATCCACTTACAAAATAGCTGGCCTTTTCTAGGAATTGCAAGCATACCTTTTATAGACAGCCACAAGAATTTATTTTGTAAGCTGTGTTTTTCAGGACCCTCCTACTATGTCTTAGAAAGCAATTCCATTCCTCTCTAAAAGAACAACATGTCTTCAAATGCCTTAATTTTTTTTTTCATCAACAGATTGATCTCCTGGGAAAGCTACTCACAGCCGGCGAACTACATTGATTCAATTAAATTGTTAATGGGAGTGTGGTTGTCTAGCTCGAGATGGGGAAAATTGCAGGGGAAGAAGAAAGACTGTTGTACTTTCTCTCCATGTTTAAGTGCCTACCTCTGATAACCTACACATCAAACACCTGTTCATTAATCTTTCTTCTATGATGCCTTCTTTGAAAAGCAAGGCTGATGCAAATAGTCCCTTGCCTTGGAGCTCTGCTACTAAATTTGGATAGGACCCAATGTCCAGGGTGATGCAGAACAAGAATGAGGTAGATTCCTTCTACTATGGCACTAAAAAAAAGAGAAAAACCCCAACAGGAAACCGGACATTTTTGAACATTGTCTCCCAAACCAGCCCTACATTTTTTTCATCTGTTTCCTTCACAATCCAGATACCATCTCCCAAAGTAATGCAGTAAGTGTCTTATTCCAGTGTAGTTGGACTATACCATATACGTATGAATCCTTCTGGGCTTAGAAAGGTCCTTTGAAAAAGCAGAGAACAGGTACCACTAAGGGTAGTAGTGACTTGCCCTGTCTTAGAATGGAACCTGATTAATTTACAACTGAGATTATACAGCACAGTTGTTTGCGGCGGCCAGCTAGACGGGAGATAAGAATTTCACACTAGTAATCTGTGACCTTTGAGAAATCTATTTGAAGTTCGTTTCAGAGAGTGGAGATTATTAGCAGAGATTGTTATGTTGCTGCCCTAGTAACACCCATAGAAGGAAACATACAGTGAAGGTGTTGTTAACTAAACCAAAGCAAAATGTTTTTATTTATAAAATAACTGTAGTTTTTAGCCAAACTCTGTCAAAACATACTTTGAACCATGCAAGCAGAGTTTAGATAGCAATAATTAGAGCTTCACGGAGTATTGTCATTGTGATTTTTCACCCAAAAGAGCACCCTGAAAAACATGAAGAAAATTATTGAGTTAATTATTCAAAGCATCAGCATTCATCAATGATGTGAGATGTCAGGAAATTATATTTGTCATTTTTTTCCACTTTAGCTTGAATTATGACAAATTCACATTTCCCTGTAGTTATGTGGTACTGCTTTTAGGTCAGAATGATGTTTAACATTGTCGGTCTCTGGAGATTACATTCAAATGATTTCACAGTCAACACAGTGATTGGGAGGAATGCTGAAAAACTTCTAAATATCCTCTTCTAGAAGTTTCAAATTCCTTCAGCCACAGGTGATAGTTCACCTCTAGAGAGTCACACTTTAGATAAGTCACCTGGCTTTTGTCACCTCCTTTGTAGCTCGTAACTATTCATTTGATAAGAAAAGCAGAAAAATCATAGCTAACTTCAGCATCTTAAAAAAAAGAGTGATGCTGACTGAAGAAATGTTATTTCCTTCCTTAACCTCCTACTAAAACAAAGCGAAATATGCAAGGGTAGTGTAGTAACTCTGTAAAATAAATAATACATGGCCTTTAAATGTCTGAAGAAATTCTCTTATACAGGGGACTTAGCACATACAGCTGATGACAGTTTATAATAAAGAAAACAGGTGATGCCCTTTCTCTAAGTAATTTTATTTATTAAAACTTTCCTGTCATGCTGTTGTGTGTTGGCATATTTGGAATTTGTAAGGATTATACACAGAGAAAATGCTAGGTAACCAGTTGTAATTTCAGCGTGACCTTAACTTGACTTATGCTAGTGAAATGGTAGTAAAAATGATTGAAAGGAAGAGAGAGAAGGAGGACTATGGAAACTATGTCCAAATATGATATACTGCTACATACACTGTAAACATCTTCAGACTCCATGCTTTCACTTGCCTATAATTTGAGGTGTATTCTTCAGTTCCAGGAAGTGTAGCCAAAGAAATCATAGAGCAAAGTGGAGGCCAATGAGAATCTAGTTGATATCTCGCCTGATCTATAGACTTGCTTTCCCACAAACTTGTGTTGTTTTGGACAATTTCACTTATGCCAGTTTTTTTTCTGAAGTCATGAACTGATTAGGGCTATTCCAGGTTTCAAGGGGATGATGCTTACCACTCTATCAAAACTGGAATGCTTTTGGATCTCTCAAATGGATAAACAAAAAACTCAAGGCATTCAAAATGATAATCAGTTTAAGAAAAGAGAGACCTTGCCTTGTTGGGTTGAGGTTGCCTGTGTGTGTGCACAAGGGTTGCTTGTTCTTCCCGTTTTCCCAGAGACACTGTCATGATCACTGCACTGGAGGTTGTGAAGGACCTGGGGATACAATGAGAACGTGGCCCTGTTAGGTAGGACTATTATACCTGAAATTAATGTTCTGAGCTTTGTGATGCTCTTTACCAGTGTCCTACCCTCTAATTCTCTCGGAATGATTGGAAGAAGTTTGCAGGTTTTGTGAGAAACCTTCCTTTTGCAAAAGAAGAAAATATTTTTATTATTGTTTTGCAGTGCAATGTTTCCCAATGCACGGCAGTCACCAAATTGCACAATGTTTGCATAGATAATCTTTGGGCACCCACTGCACTGCAGGGTTTCTGTAGACAGAGAATTCAAAAGCTATATCTTTTTGCCATCACTACCCTGTTCACTCAGTAACGATGGAGCACAAATAGCGCTTCCTGGAATCTCATTTTCCCTTCTGAATTGTGGCCAGTATTTCAGTCTGAATTCAACTTTGGTGTCCTTTCCACCCTGAGAGACTGGCATCCAGCAAGGAAGCAGAACCTGAGACCCAGAGAAACAGTTTCATTGCTCTCTGGTAATATAACCAGCAAGTTTGCAGATGAAAAAGGCAGCCATTTTCTTGTCCTTTCACATGCTGAGACAGTAGCAGCTTCTGGTTGGAACCAGAAACTACTGTCACGATATGCTCATATATAAAAATAAATGGCTGTGCTTGAAAAGTTTATATTGCCTGTTTTCAGTATGGGGAGTATTTTAAAAACTGTAGTGTGTTTTAGAAAGGAAAAAACCTTCCTAGTACAAATCTCTGTAAAAAATAGTACTTACTGTAGCTGTAAACTGACATGTTGAATTTGTTATTCTAAGCAAATTAATGGCAACTGAAATAAGATAATCCAGCTGTACAGTATCTTTGCCATATCTAAACTCATTTACTTGAGGAATTTTATCACTGTAATTTAGGGATGGTAACCTGAAAGAAGTTTTTGAGATTTTATAGTGATTTGACCCTATGAATACTTTCTGTCTTTGATTGAAGCATCATGGGATTTGAGCTGATCAAATTTACATTACAGCCCTTAATTTTGTAGACTCTGACTATTCTGAGCTTTTGAAATATGGACATACTGAGCTTTTGAAATATCACACTCCTGGGCACTAAAAATCTCAGACCTAAACTGAATTTTCAGGTGATCATTTTTCCTGAACAGGGACTATAAATTATTTTAAAAATACTTTCCACAGAGTTTTTGTGTATCTTTATGTAATTTTATTAGAAGCTTGATAATTTTGTTGGAAAGCCTAAACTGATAAGTTTCAACAGGATAATTAGAATAATAAGTAGGGTAAAGAAATATCTGATGCTTATAGTAAACTAGATTTTATTTTTCTTCGTGCCCATTAGGCAATAAGAAAGTCAAGGTAAGTTGCCTTACAGAAGAGCACATGAAAGCAGTTGATACATTGTGCTTGACTGCAGGTTGTGGTTCACACTACACTCTTATTTAAATTGTTACACAAGTGGTTCATCTTTTTCAATATTCTCTCTTTAATTTACCTGGCTATATATAGGAATTTTCTCCATGCAGATATCTCCAAGCCTTTAGCATACCCAGAGGAAAGGGGTAATACTTAGGAGGTCTTTCCCATAACTATTTCAGGCAGCCAGCCCATTTACTGGGGCTTTGGGGAGTTTAGAATTGCTGAAGCTGTTGTAACCTAAGTGGAAACCTAGCTATCACAAAGTCTAATTAAATTAACACATGCAAAAAAAAAAAAAAAGGAGAGAGAATATGTTGCTATGTCATCTTGCTCCTCATTTGCAATGGCTTCAGCTCACACAAAGTTCATAACGTCCATTACAAACTACAAAACGTGCCCAAAGCACACTAACAAAAATGCACAGATGTTCTGCACTCACTTTTGCACAGCTGTGAACCACCAGGCATGACGGGTGATGCGGTGAAGATTCAGGCTGTGCCCTGCTGTGTCACAGTGCAACTGAACTTTAAACCTATGTGGGCTTTAGGCTGTAAAAAGAACTTTGATTTTTCTTTTTAGATGGACCTAATGAAGGAATTAATGTGATTTTTTTCAACAGTGTTACATTGGAAAGTGATGTCTCCTTCACGTTCTTCCCGGTGACATCTAACCAGGATTTTACAAAGCAGAATCTCGCCTAACTCCTTCGTGATATGAGACCTCAGGTAAACCTGGTAACCGTGAGTAGATTAGTGGGTTAATCCTGAGCAATGTGGCAGTCAGAGTTGAGAGGGTGTAAAACCTAATGACAGGCTTACTAGGGTGCTGAAAGACATTGTAGAGCTTTGCATAGGAGTGGAAATGCTAAACCCTGTATCATGACCAAATATTAATAATTACTTAACCACCTACTTTTAATTCCTCTTGTAGTTGTTGTTCAGCCTCTGTCCTAACCTGTTGTGTACTGTTGCTAGGTACTTTTAAGTGTTTGTTCCCCAAGTGGGGAATTGTAGAAGTGATAACTGCAGAACAGCAACAGTGGCTAATAAAACTGTAATTCTAAAATGAGCCATGCTTTCGCTGGTTTATTACTTTCTCAGAAATTCTTCCTTTGGGATAAAAAAATGTTGAGTCAGAAAGGGATAGGGACAAATGATGCAGGTTTAGATACTAAATGAGTATGTTCAAGGGATACCACCTACCAAAGAAGTCATTCCATCCCTAATTCATGGCTTACTGGGATATCCTGCATGTCTTTTTTCTGTAATTGAAATGAGATGCGCACCTGCAGAGAAGGAGAGTTAGGATCTAATATGGACAGATACCCCTGACAATAGTAATGTGAAAAAAATGAAAATAGTATTTGCTAAAATTGTCATTTCTTTTTTATAAAATTATTGCAAAATTTTCAGAAATTCTCTGTCACAAAGATAGGTAACGTTAAGCACTGAGAAAATCATAAATACAAATTGAAATGCTTCAAATGTGTGTCTACAACTTCTGTATACAAGTCAGTATCTGGATGCTGTTTATTAACCATACCAAAAATGCTGTAGATTGCATCTTGCATTTACAGTTATAAAGAATCATGACCAAGATAATATGAATAAGAAGCAGCCAGCTAGATATGAGGAAAACTCCAGATGTTAGAAATGGTGGCTGTTCCTCTCATTGTAGATAAGAGGAAGCCAGGCTGCAGCTGAAGAGAAAGCATTTAAAAGGAAAAAATCAAACAGAAAATTTATATAACAGTTACAAGAAACAAAAGCAAAAGACATGTGTGTATATTAAAAAATTAAGCAAATATACTTCTACTGTTGTTTGGAAAGTGAATGGATATTTTGTAAGAGCTGAAAAGGAAGGACTGCTCATCTTGGGAGAGTTTTCCGCTTTGATTTTTGTGTCTTTGGTGTTAAGAACTCAAGAAACTAGAGGCTGCAGCCCACTCAAGAATATTCCTGGTAACCAGTTAAAACATGCTTACAAATACCTGTTTGTGGAGCAGCCACTAGTACAGGCTGGTTTGAGTGGGGTCCCACAGGTGACAAGTTGTGTGTACCTTGTTGTTTTGTTGTATTAAAACTTCTGTGCCAGCAGCTATCCTTATATCCTTATGCATAATTGGAGGAAGACAAAGCTGTATTCATTCATAAACATGGATGAAACTCCCTGGTATTTCTTTATAATAAAGTGTAGACAGGTTGTTTTTAATTGCAAAAGACTCAAAGAATTTGGAGACAGATCGAACAGTGAGCCAAGGAAACATTGCATAGCGTTTGACTGCAATCCTAAGGGGATGCTGAAGGGCCTAGATGGATAGCCATGAGACAGACACAAATCAGTGGAAAAGACTCTGACCTGAGAAGACTGATAGCAGGCGCTACATATGGATGCATGCTAGTGTAGGAAACTATTTTAATAATTAATGATGGCCATAAAGCACAATGTGGCCCTATTACAGCACAGAAAAAAGTAATTATGTAGGCTGTGCTGCAGAATATTGATTGACTGACTTGATATATAGTTTGGGCTTTATCCTTTGAGAAGTGTTTTATGTGGCTGTATTTAAAAACAGAGTTGTGTTTGTGCTTTTGGCCACCATGGAATTTAGAACTTATACAGCTTTCCAAACCCATTAAAAAAACAGTGTTGCAAGAGAACAAAGATTTAAAACTAAGATGTTTGCTGAAAATGCCAAACTGCATGCAGGGTCATTGCTTAACTCTGCCCCTGACCGTAACTGCATGGTCTGTATACCCTTTGTTTCTTACCCTGGCCCAGTCCTGTTAGCTGAGAAACATTTTTGAATTTTGGATAAAAAATTTCTGCCACATGCAAGTTTTTCCCTTCTCTGTGTTATTTGCAAACATGCTTCTCAATAGTTGTGAGTATACATTATTTTTGTCTTATGGGAACAGTCTAGAAATTAGCTTTGGAGCCCATGGAATAGTGTGTGCAGATCATTATCTATATAAGTCCCATTTAGTTTAATTGAGCTACATTTAAACTTAAGTATGTTGTCTTGAAAATTGTTTTCCAGAACAGTCCTTAGAGTATCTTGGAAAGGATTCCATGCTTGAAAAAAATCAGTTCAGTGGTCCTAAAGCTCAGCCTATGGGAAGCTAACATGATCTTTAACCATTTTCTAGGGCATTTCCCCCCTACTTTTTATACACTTTTAAGGAGCTCCTTTTGTAAAGAGTATCTCAGTGCTCATAATGAGTAATACTCTGGTTTGTTTCCTTCAAACTGGAGCAGAGTGCAGTCTGCTACAAGGAACTAGGTGGTTTTGCTTCCTCTTTGAATAGAGAGAGAGAATAAAGGTTGTTCTTCTTAGGGATACACTGTAGTCTTCACTGTGTACACAGTTTGTGAAGCCATACCTGAGCTAACATTAGCCTAAGTAGCCTCAATGCTGCCAGCAAACCACTGAGTGTAGGCTGCAAATTCCCAGGAGGGGGAAGCTGTGGGATAATATTGTGCTGATCTCCGTATTATAGTGACCACACCTCAGTGAGCTCTGTGAGGTAGAACTCATATTGTCCCCAGGAGATGCTGTCGTGTCTGTGGCCTCATGAGATGCCATTCATGTGTTGAGGGTTTAAATGAAGCTTCAGGATGTAGGTCCAAAGCTGTCTTCCACCCTTGCTGAAACCTGCCGTGTCAAGCAGGTGATTACAACCAGTCCAATCTCTCGTTTCCAGTACAGGAGCTAACTGTTTATTAACAGGAATTTGTCATGCCACAACACAAAGAAAATCAAAAGCAAGAAAGGAGATGGTGAAAGCGAGTCTGCTGCATGGATGGCATCAGAGGCTTTTCTTTTAATGGGGCAAGTGCTCCCCAAGGATCGTGCTGAGGACCTCTTGGAATGTAGTATGGTGCCTCACTCCTTCCCACTTCTTTCTTGGGCTTCCTTTGCCTGGAAAATAAAGTATGAGTTGAAGAATAAAATTGGGCTAATGTGTGGTCAGCCCTAGTCCCACCATGAGATAACCAAGGCATATGAGTGACCCCTGAAAACTGGGAAGCAGATTTTTGTCTAGTAATATAGACTAGGTTAGTGACACAGAACATAGCTATAGACTCCTTTGGTTTCCTTTGTAATTAATGTTGAGAAATAGGCAGGTTTGATGAACTCATCTGAACTACTCTTTTGGAGGTTCCTGTCTCTCTCACTGAATCTAAAAGGAGTTTGGGCAACTGAACTCTCATCATAGGTACCAAAGTTAGATAGGATGATCTGAGGCTAGAGAGTCCTGAGCAAGTGCTCTGTCCTTGGACAGTTTCAGTTTCATCACTTAAATTGATGCAGAAAGCCTAGAGCCCAGGAAAGATCCCATCATACATGAGAATTAGGAAGAATGGTTCACTCGTTAGTTTTTGGACAGAAGGTAAAAAGGGGAGCAGATACAGTCCTCACTGAAATTGCATATAAATTGTATTTTCCAGAGACTAAATAAATAAATTGATGATCAGAGGGCTGGAGCACCTCTCGTATGAAGACAGGCTGAGAGAGTTGGGCTTGTTAATCCTGGAGAAGAGAAGGCTCCAGGGAGACCTTACAGTAGCCTTTCAGTACTTGAAGAAGGCCTTCAGGACAGATGGGGAGGGACTCTTCATCAGGGAGTGTAGCGATAGAATAAGGGGCAGTGGTTTTAAACTGAAAGAGTGTAGATTTAGATTAGGTATTAGGAAGAAATTCTTTCCTGTGAGGGTGGTGAGGCACTGGAACAGGCTGCCCAGAGGGTATGGAACTAGATGATCTTTAAGGTCCCTTCCAACCCAAGCCATTCTATGATTCTATGAAATACTATTCTAACTTGTTGGTGGTGTGCTGCTATGCAAGCTTTTGTGATATAAAGCTTTAGCCAGGGGGGACAGGACATTAATCAATTCCAGCATGTGAGTGTCAGTAATTGTTTTTGCTAATATGAATTTGAAACAAAATGTACTGCAACGAATGTTTCATTTATGGGAAAGATGAATCCACTCCTGAGGCCCCCATCCTTGTTAATAAGTTGCTTCCCTGCAAATAGCATCTCACTGATCCTTAAAAAATCCAGAGGCTTGTATTTTAAAAACATTGATTCTGCTGCAGGCAAGGTGATTGCAACCATTAGTTCCTCTTTTTGTCAGAGGAGGATCTGGCATCAAAAACCCGGAGAATTCTTAAACTGTTTCGCCAATGCCTTAGAAACAGAAAGTCCTTATTTGCATTCACAGGAGGAAAATTACTAAAGTGGGAAACTTCCCCTTCATTAATCTGTGTGATGAACTGGAAAATCAAAGCAATTGTAAATGAGAAATATTGCTTAGTTTTCTTATTTTTTTTTTAAATGCTTTACACCCTACATGCTTGGTTCATGTTTAATGCAGTCTTCCTGGTAGCCATGAAGAATGAGCTGGGAGACTGCTAAACTGTGATCGTGTAACTTTATGGTTTCTTTCTTAGTCATCTGATGTTTTATGTGATATCAAAGATGTTTATAAAATGCACGTCTAGTCTTTCTGAAGCAGAGCCAGCCTTTTCAATTCAAACAGATGTGCTGTTAGTACTAACCATAATTATTAAATAGCGATTGCATTGCCTTAAACTTTAATAATGTTTAAAATACAAATTGTCAGGAAAACTGCCAACAACAAAGAATTCTTCTCATATAGTGAAACAGTATTTGATGCTGAAGTTACAATATGGAAACATATATCTAGCTGATCCACAGTAAGGGAAGTAAAAAATCCACAGCTGATTTTCTGCTAATTTGCCCTAGTTTATTTGAGGTGACACAATGCAAAAGGTCACTCAGGTGACTTCAGAACCTGTCACCTGTGTTAACATTTTTAAAGCAATTCTTGAGAGAAAACTTCATCAGGGATGTGGAAGAAAATAGAAATGAACAGGAGTTGCAACATGTGTTTCTCAGAGAGAGACAGTTTCTCACAGCTCTTGCTGTTTGTCTGAGAACAGACAGTACCATGTAGGAAAATTACTAAAGATGGAGAAGTTGTGTCAAGAATAAAAATTCTTCCTTTGCAAAGAAGAATGTGTTTCATTCAGAGTAACTCCAGTTCAATAACATTTTGCTGAATTTAGAGGGGAATACTGGACAGCTGTGCTGAGGTTTTTGGTGGATCTGCCTGGATTTGGAAGAACAGAAAGAACTGGAGTCTCCCAGCCCTGTGGCTCTAGGAGCAGTTCATGTGGCAGGAGAATGCAGGGTCTGAAGATCCCATACATGTATGGGAACTGCTCATTTAGTCTGTTTCTTATCAGATTCTTTGCTTTTGCAGGTGGTGGTGAAACTGACTTCCAAAATGTTATGTTTGCTGTTTCACATTGCTGGCTTTAACAAATTTTAAGTGTTTGCCTCTAGAACTGCAGTGAGAGATGTAGGTGATAAGGATATACCCTCATCACCAGTTCTGTTTTGCCCCATTCTTCTCCCCTGCCTCTCTACAGCCTGTATTACTTGCTGAAAGAAGTGTCTTTTTTTCCTGCCCTTCACCTTGTCTTCCAGCTGCTTAGAGTCATGACTTCTCTTTCCCCTTTGGCAGAGGCTCCTCTCCCTACTGGATGTTGGTGATAGAAGTTATAAGTGGCTGGAGAAAGCTGGAAGAGCCATGGAGTGGGGAGGGGACAGATGGCTGTGGTAATGAAAGCAGTAGCAGGTGCTTTGCAGTGATTCTCCCCTGTGGTGGAGAACATCCGCTCCCATGGTAGAGAAACCTCTTGCCCTGGGTGAAGCTGCATCTTTTTGGTCAAAAAATAAATGCAGGCTACAAGACCTCTCTCTCACTCACAGCTTTACTGCCCAGCCTGTCATAGTGTGCCACCTTGCAGAAGGGAGTTTTACAGATGAATTCAGAGCAACTGGGAGTAGGCTGCATCCTGACCCCTCTTCATCACCGGAAACATATCTCCATGGGCAGATGAGAACAAGCTTAAGCATTTTCTTACTGCTGTAGTCCAGGAGCTAGTTTTATGAACATATGCTGTGAGCAAGCAAATGTTTACTGGCCTGTTGACAGCATGGTCTATAGACAGAGTGAATTTGGGTTTGTCTGCCATCTTTCTTTGTAGAATGCTCAACTATAGTCAGATTTGACATGAACACCAGTGCAGCAGAAGCAAGAGATTAAGCCTAAGTGTTTGAGAAGACATGTACAGGGTCAGAGAGACTTATAATGTGATGCATTGAGAGGAGATAAAAATACTGTATTCCACACAACAATTTTGCCTGGTGCATGAAAGGGTTCTGTTCCAACATGGGGGAAGCAGATAATCTCTGCACAAAATGAAGTGCCTGTTCATAGAATCATAGAATCATAGAATTGTCTAGGTTGGAAGAGACCCTTGGGATCATCGAGTCCAACCATCTACTCTACAAAGTCCTCCCCTACACCATATCCCTCAGCACCGCATTTAAACGGCTCTTAAACACATCCAGGGATGGTGACTCAACCACCTCCCTGCGTAGCCTATTCCAATGCCCAACCAATATTCACGTAAACAGAGCTCTGTGTGTGTTTACAGTTGATACCAGTGTATCAAGAACGATGTTAGCAAGGCAAACTACAGCTTGGCTTCACATGTGCAATGTCTTAAAGTGTTGTCAGACTTATTTCTGGCTTGGAAGAATAGATGTGATTTCCATAGATGTATCTTCCATAGGCATGTATCTTCCATAGGGATGAGTGTAATGGATGCCTTGAGAGTAGTGCTTCCATTTGTAACATGTGGTATGCCAGCCCCAGTATTGATTGTCTTAGGCAGAGCTTTCTGAGCAAGTAAAAATGCATAAGATGTTACATTAACAGTACATCTAAGACTCAATGCCATTTAACAACTGTTGTCACTATCGCAAGTCTTTAGTTGTTATTTCTGTCTGTCTTGCTAGCCTAGTGTCTTAGACTTTCTTCCTTTGATTAATTAGGATTTGTCAGAATGTTATAGGTGAAGTTGCCTACTGTTTATACTCCTTGAAACCCTACTGGATTATCTTGTCAAATGCATCTTCTTCCCCATCCTCCTCAACAGCCTGAGACAGTTCACCAGGTTTCGAGTGAGGCTACTTACAAAATATGTTTCTCAGGTTGATACTACCCTGAGAGCAGGACCACAGAAACATGAGTATGTGTGGTTATTGGTAGCAATTAATTAGTAATCTGTACCAAATTTGAAGCTTAGTTTAAAGAATCCAATATTGCTTTCCCCACAGTGTTACCTAAACTTGTTAAAGAAAACCCACATGAGTAGGTAGGTTTCAGCAGAATATATTTGGGACACAGCTGGGCCTGACCTCCAGGCTTGAAGTTGAACAGGCTTTCTGCTTAAAGTAAATGATAAGTGCTGTGTGCTTTGTGCTTCCTAGAAGACCAAACTCATTCTCTTTCACTGAAACTTTCCCACCTTGTCTGCATAACTAAACATTCATTGAGTGGCGAATGGACTCTGCTGTCCTTCTTTCTATAGTGAGTGCCTGAAAAACCAGACTGAGGAATCTAGGTTGCTGTCTTGAGACCAATTTTTAGGGTAAATGAAACAGTGTTGATAGAAGAGACTGACAAACCTCACTAACAAAGACCCTGTAGCCAGGAGCAAGGACATTTAACTCATGTAGGGGATACCAGACTGGTAGTCCTTCCCCCATTACAGTTTAATTATTTGTGTAGCTTCAACAGAAAGGACTGACTGCCCTATAAGTCACTTTTGTCAGAGGAGAGATTCCTACATTTTTATAAAAGGACGTGATCCCAGTTGCTTTGGTGAATAATCTAGTTTTCTAATTTCTTCTCAAATTTAAACAATTATCTGAAACAAAATGTACAATATGTCCTGGTCTTGGAGATATTCTCTCTAATTTTTCTGTCCAGAAGGCAGTCTCATTACTTACTGGCAGGTATGTGAACTGATATATGTGCTAGAAAGTGGTTCAAGTGACAGCCTAAAGATGACTTGATGTAAAGCCTCATGGTGTCATGCAGTACAATATTGAGAACCTAAATCTAATGCTAAATTAAATAATCCAGATGCAGATTTTGTGTAGCTGTAGTACCTAAAGAGTCTAGGAGCTTTACATAGTTCTCAAAAACATACAGATTTTAAAACTCAGATTAGTGCACATGTAGTTAGTGCAGATTTTTTTTTTTAAACTAAAAAACTACCTGGAGAAGGAATCAGCATTTCTTTCTAGTACTGTCTGGAGAGAAGCTATCAAATTTTTTTCTAGTTTAATCCAAACCTGACCAAGTTCTGGTCAGACTTCCAGCCCAGTAATTTTCCTACAGCTATCTACCATTATACCTGAAAATATTAAACTAATGTCTGGTATCTTTCCTAGAAAATTCCTCAGGGGAAAGATCCTTTGTGTCTCCATGAGAAATAAAGATATGAACTAGCCAGCCTCCCTCCATCCGGAAATGATCCAAAGTTCCTAAGGATTAGGAACTTCACATTAACATTGCAGGGCAAACTTTAGCAAAGGTTGCTGTATCCTTACTTACAATGGGCTTTCATTCCTCATCTTGATTTTAGGCAGGAACAAGTAAAGACAGTGCCAAATATATTTAGTCTTCAAATAAACTGACGGAGCAGAGCTGTGTTTAGGACTTGGTTAAAGAGGGTATTTCATCTGAAATGAGTGTGTGTGTCAGCAGAGATGACAAACTGTTACTTATGACTTCAGTCTGAGTTATTGAAGCCAGGCTGAGCAGGTGTATTGATGAGGAAAACTGCCTCACAATAAATATGTAAATGCGTGTGTGTGTAGTTGAAGAAGATGGACAAAGATAGTCTCTAAGCTAATAGATGGTTGATTTTCACAGGTAGCAGTTCCAACTCAAGCATAACATTTTCCTTTCAGCTAGCACGCTAGAGGGTTTGTGTGCTCTGACCTTTACCTGATCTGACTTTAAGGCCATGCATGTCCCATTGGTGTTAGTGGGAAAAAGCACTGCTAATGGTCTCTGTCAGTGTGTTTGCACTGGAGAGACAGCCAAGCTAGGTGTAATTAAGATAGAGTAGCAGAAGCAGTCTAGCTGTGGTCATAAAGAAACTCGCTGCTTTTGTGGGAATAGTGCTTCCATCAGGCTGTCCTGCTGGTTTAGAAATAGCTTTTATGCTTTGCTCTGCCAGTGCTTCCCGCCTGGTGATTCAAAGGTGCTCCTTGAGACATAGACTGTGGTCTGTGAAATGACTGGAATTGCTTTTTTTAATAATATAAATACGCATTTCTCTACAAAGAAGTGAGAGAAAATAAAAGGAATGAATGAACACTCATAGTTTGCTCTAATTTTTGCTTTGTTGTAAAGGAGCAATTGCAACAATACAGTGAGCCACTGTGGCACAAGATGGGCAGTGATTTCTCAGGTTAAAGGAGGTTGAGAAACACTGTTCAGCTCTATGCTGTTGCAAATAGTTTGTATCACATATCCTCCCTTAAGGAAAATGTATTTTTAAGCCTGGCTGTGAGAGAGGAGGAGTGACTGGATAGTGGAAAATATCTCTTTGTACAGTTATAACAAGGAAGACACTCCTTGGAAAACTTTTCAGAGATTTTATTTTTGTATTAAGTACCATACTAATCTAAATACAGAGTGGCAGGTTGGAGTGGGAACAGTGACACTTTGTGAGCCATTTCTGGCTGTCCTTAGTCCTCTTATCATTCTCCACTGAGCTGTCATCTCCTGCAGCATTGAACTATCATTTCCAGGACCTCTGATTTGGTGGAAGGGTAGCCATTCCTTTGAAGGAGAGTATGACTTATGCCGATAGTTCAGAAAGGACCACAGAAAATTGCTGCCTACCTCAATCTAATTTGCTGCCAGGGTGTTTTTTCCCTAGCTATTTTTCAATGGGGTGTGTGATTAGTGGGCAAACAAAGATGACTTACATTTACAGCTTGCATCATCTCTGCTGAATACCAGGAATCCCCAAGGCTCTGGCACTGCTCTCAGTGAAACAGCAGGCTTTTCTGAATGGCTTGCATTTCTCTTACCATTAATTCTCCTTTAGCTTTTTCTGCTTGTCTGTTTTCCTTTACTCATCTAGTAACCTAAACTAACATTATTTACCTCCCTCAGGTCTTTTTGATTTTAGATTTTTCCCTGCGATTAGTCATCTGTGTCAAGAGAAAACTCAAGCAGGTTTACAGCATTGCTAGTGCAAAGGTTGCTCATGTAAAAAAGAAAAATCTGACTTTCCAATTCATTGAGAGCATTATGGAAATTTGCCTTTTGAGGAGGTTACTTGGAAGGCTTTTTGTTGTACCTGTGCACAGTCTCTGTGGACCTTCTTTCTTAGTTTTAACTTGAATATGTCTTCTGATGCTGTATCATGTGGGTTAGGGCAACCTGTTGCAGAATATGATGTACATTAAATCCAGAACACAGTGGCATTTAGGCACACTTGTGTGCAGATCCTGCAAAAAGATGAGAGGTCTAAGCAGCTCCATGCTTTTAATTTTGAGCCAGTAAATGGCATTTCTGTTTGTTGTTTATCTGCTGTCAAATTTTAAAAGCAGAGAGCTTTTCCTCTAAATGTGAACCTGAAATAATGAACTCTGAGATGCTGAACTAGAAGATGTTCCATGATGGATCAGACTGTTTTTGCATTGTCTGTAGTATCATAACACTGTCAATGACTAGCAGCAGAAAGGTAAATTTGAAAAAGGGGGGACATGGCTTACTTCACAGTAATTTTTAAGAGTAACTTTATGGTGACCTGCACAAAGCAATCTTGGCTCATGTCTGAAGCTTCCAAATATTATAATAATAACAGTTTTTAAAGGTAATATGATTTTTCTTTTCATTTAGTAAAATTCAGATGCATAAAACGTTCCCCTTCATCCACATCTGTGCCATTAATCTTACTCTCAGTCTGGATTTACTGGTGTAATGTTATTGTCTACGTGTTTAGGTGGAGGTTATGGGAAAGTGAAAGCACAGAAATGATGCTAGGGTTGATGAGTCCTACATTAAGCACACAACTAAGCCACTCACAATATACATACTATAGCTGACAGGAAAACTTAGTCCAAATCAGGGTATTTCAGATTGTGCATGGTACCTGATAATCGGCATGTATCCTTTATGATGTTAAAATGGGTTGAACACAGGTCATGTTTTATAGTTCTACAGAATGATCTCTGCCCTTGTTTTGTTCAGGCTCTCAGTCTTTTCCTTGGTGTAGCAGCAGGAGGAAGAAGCCATCTGAGAAGTCCTGTACAGCCTTGTTGTGATGTTTTGTCCAGATGACATTGAACCATGTAAGCTGATGGGTACAGGGTTTTTCCTGTTTTCTTTAGTGTCCTTTTTTTTTGCATATTCCTCAAGAAGAGGTGCAGTGGATTTCCTCCATCTAATCTTGTTAGCTTTAAAAGTCCAGTGTGGGAGGCCTTGAGAAAGTCTTTGTTCAAGATCCTGGCAATGGCAAAGTCACGAGTGGCCAGCAGTACTGTGTTCATGGTCTGAGCTGGAGGGCTACACACGACTGTGAATGAAAGATGAGAAGGATGAATGAGGAAGAGTTTCTGCAGGGCACAGGACCTCAGTAGAGCAGCTACATCTTTGTATAAGCTTCACTTTCCATCTTTTAAGCTCTTTGTTGCTATTATGTGCTTAGAGACAGCTGCCCCATCCCCATGAACTCCCTAGTGGGCTCCAGCCCTAGGAGAGTACTATGTTGTTATTGCATAATCCTAGAATAGAATCACAGAATGGTTAAAGTCGGAAGGGACCGCAAAGATCATTGAGTTCCCACCCCCCTGCCATGGGCAGGGACACCTCCCACTAGACCAGGTTGCTCAAAGCCTCATCCAGCCTGGCCTTGAACACTTCCAGGGATGGGGCATCCACAACTTCTCTGGGCAACCTGTTCCAATGTCTCACAACCCTCACAGTAAAGAATTTCTTTCTAGTATCTAATCTAAATCTCTTCTCTTCCAATTTAAAACCGTTGCCCCTTGTCCTGTCACTGCTCTTTCTGGCAAAGAGTCCCTCTCCGGCTCTCCTGTAGGCTCCCTTCAGATATTGGTAGGCTGTTATAAGGTCTCCCCAGAGCCTTCTCTTCTTGTAATAAATACAGTTTATTACTATTTGCATCACTTTTTAGTTTGTATGTAAAAATTTTAGTGTACTGTGCAAAACTGTCCAATTATTTCATAATCAATTGACATTGCCAGCTTTCCCGCCTTAAAATTGAGGAGCCTACGCAACATAATTTCAGCCTAATGAATCCCATAATATTCTGTGCCTTGACCCAAAAGTTCATCTTACCCTACTTTGACCTGAATTCCTGTGTCCTCTGATGTCCAGGACAGAATGCCAGTTTGGAAAAAAGAGCACAAAATATATGGAAATTGGAGAAGGTGACGGATCCAAGGGCATGACAGCCTTCTATTTCTGTACTTACTGAAAAAGAAAGTAAGCAACCCAAACCAAAGTACTCAGTGTTTGAAAGGATAACACCAAAGATTGCACAGCACATAGGGGTGGTATTGCCGTCTAGTAAATTCTCAGGGCAGACAGCATCGAATATTGTAGGAAATAGTCCACAGAAGATGCTGGAGTTGTATCAGGCTCTACTGCTTTCTTGCTGAGATGGGTGTATTAGAGGATGGCAGCTGAAATTTCCTACAAGATGGTTCTACTTATGGTTGCAGCTGACAATGTCGTAACGCCAAAGATAATAAAAGATTTAATCTAGAGGATGGTTTGGCACAATAAAAAATGGGTGCAAAACTGTCAAAATGGAAAAAGGTTCTAACTATTAGCAGTGTCAGGTTCTGGAGCAACTCTCAAGCAGAGGCATTAAGGAGAGGGAAAGGGGATGTCAGCATTTCCAAGTTGCCATTTGAAGGATACTGTAGGTTATTAACAATGAGGTTAGTAAGGGAACAAGGCTCTGAGGCAGGAGATGCATTCCCAACCCCTCTCCTGTGTTCTGATTTGTTTTTCTGTTTCTGATCATTTCCCAGTCAGGATGACAATAATGATCAACTTTTTCTAATTTTTAACAGGGCAAGATACCTGGATTGTGAACTAGCCTCTATGTCTTTGTCTTAGGCATCCAATGCTGTAACAATATAATGCCAAGACACCTTAATAAGCCCCTGTTTCCTGTCTGACTCTGAATCATGATGGTCAATTCTGTTATTTAATAAATGTTGGAACAAGACCATTTCCTTTCTATCTGCTTACACAGTTTTCCTGACAGACAGGAAGAGCAGGCCTAACTGGCCAAAAACATGGCTTGTGTCTGACATTTATTGTGATAAAATGTGGCATTCTGAAATTTGCCATTCAGATCTTGTAAAAATGCAAAATCATCTGGGTCTGGCCACCATGGAGACTCAAAATACAAGTAAATATATCCAAACTTGGATGGGTTGTTAAGACCTCAGTAAAAATTCAGGTGGAAAAACACTTCAGTTTTTACCATGAATCTGTATGTTCTTGTATTTCCAAAATGCTTATTTTTCAGTTGTAAAGAAAAAAGATATCTGTATCCTTAGTTTCTTCTCAGAGATGTCTCACCCATTTTGTCAATTTTGCTTAAGCCAGGGAGACTCAGTGGCCTCCAGTATGGCATTCAAATGCTGCATTTTCAGATAAAGAGCAAGACTTCTATTAACTCAGTAAAAATCAGCATTCAACAATAGCTCTTTTTTGGAACCACAATGAAATATGCCTACTGTGTCTAAAAACTGGGTTATTTTAGCTCCAAATTGCCACTTGCCTCCTACTCAGTATTCTGACACTTGGGATTATTTCTGCTTCATCCTTGCAAGCTTTCCCAGTACATATTAAGCAAGCTGAAACTCATAACCCAAGTCCTGTCCTTGCACGACTTTCTTCTCTCATTTAAAAAAAGCAAAACAAAAAAACACCAATGAATTAATTCTTTTTTCCTGACCAAGGTCTATGTAGCCAGCACCTTAATGAGTCATCAGAGTTTTCAACTGTTAGTTTATCAATTAGATTTGTCTTTCCCCACCTTTTTTTACACATGAACTATAAGTGATCTGTGCTGAAAGGTTAAACCTTTTCTTTTGAATTTATGCCACTCCACAGTAGGTCATCTTAGTACCAATTATTTTATAAAGTCCAACTGCTTTACTGCATGTACTTCTGGCGCTGTTCTAGTAAATATGTTTGTCATTCAGGCAGTGCACCATATAATATCTTTAATATCTTCTTTTTTTTTTTTTTCTTAAAGTCTCTAGATCTGTGCCTGTACTCATACTTTTGTTTTCTCATCCATTTTAAAACTTGGTTTTGCCTTTATTCCTTTGTGACTTTCTGGGGAGAGTTTCCAGAGCTGTAGTTATGTCAGCTCTTTAGGTGTGGTGCCTCAAGCCAAGACAGTCTTAATGCTTCCCATATAAGAACAGAGATGGGAGAGTTTTACACATCCAAGCAAAATCCCATTTTATTTGCTGTCTAACATGCCCATTCATTTGCAGAGGTCCTTGTAGCTGACTACCTGTAAACCTACAAGGGCTGTGGCTCTGAATTTGGAGAAGCTTAGACATACTTGAATAATTTCATGTACAGTCATATGAAGACACTTAAAAACTTAGGTTTTTTGGAAGGGTTGTTTAGTTTGCTCTAAGATAGTGCTGCTAGTCTACAGGAGAACATAGAGGAAGGCTGTCTCAATCTGCATAATAGGTAAAGATCTTCCTGAACATTAAACATTTTCAAAATATTCAAAACATTTCAACATCAAGGAATTGTTTAAAAATAGCTATACAGCTATTTTTCATGCTGCCCTTTCAAATTTGAGTGGAAGTCTCATAGACATTAATATGCTAATTTTAAGAGTGGTACAGCTGGGGAGAGATGAAGAGGAGAGGAGTCCTATTCTTGCCCTGATAGAATTTAAAGACTCTTTCTTAGACAAAAATAGAAACCATTAGGTAGTGTTTGGGAGTTTCTTTTTTTCAGACTGGACTTGCAGTAGAGTGTAAGAGAGTTAGGGAGCCACGTCTCACTGAAAGTCAGTGTGAACTGACAGCACCATTTTTAAGCCTCTTCTGAAAACCCCAGCTTTAAGTCTTTTTTTTTTTTTTCCTTTCTTGCTGCATTTCTCTCTCTTAAAACTGTTTGCTTGAGCTCTCTTTTTTACTATGTGTTTATAATCCAAAGTAAATTTCATACCAATCATTTTTGTCTAAAGTAAAGGTTCTGAAGAAATGTGCAGAAGTTTAACATAATTTCTATTCTCCTGCATCTTAGATAACGCACCTGAGGAAACAAATCCTGTATTTTATTGAGAAGCAAATCCTGTATTTTATTCTTTTTTCTGTTGCTTGGCTTTCATTTCAGGCACTAAAAGTCTCCCTACAAGCAGATTACAATAGCCAAAATTCCCTATAGCAGAGACAGACAACTTCATACCTTTGGATAATGGATGCTGCTTTGCTGTCTGTTATTTACCTCTTCCTCTGCTCAAAATAAAGAATAAAAAGATTTTCAAGATTAAATCCTGCCTATATTTGAAGGGCAATGTAAAGGTCCCATTGCCTTTAGCTGGGCTCAGATATCTCTCTAAGCATTTTTAATCACTCTCTTTCTTGTGGTTTCAAGCAGGAGAACATCACAGTCAGTAACAATGTTCCACAAGACTAGGAAATGGTCTGGGAGCAATTTGATCACAGAGAAACAAGTGTTAATTTTCCAGACCTACTACAGACAGACTCTGAGAGGGCTTCTTAACCCACATTTATACACATTTATACTCTTAAAAAATCTTAGTTCTGTTGAAATAGTGATATGACTGCTAATGACATGCACAGAGATGTATGTGCTATACTGCACATCTCTCTCTTATATATACTCTGCTGTACTCCCCTACTCTTACCACTAATCATTTATATCTGCTTTCCTCTGTCACAGGATGATGACATTAGGACCAGTCACATGATGTGACTTAAGATTTGGAATAGTGGTCTTTCATAAAAGGGCTACTGACTTGCCATTCTTTGCAGATCCTTTTGCTATAGAGCAGTGGGGACTTGAAGGGAAGGTCTGAATAGTGCATAGTCACAAGGTGATGTCCTGATCCTGCAGCAAAGATTCTTGGCAAGTAGATAGCTGCAGTGGGTGACAGATCCTTGAGATCACGCTCTGAGAAAAAAGCAGTAATTGACAGAAATTATCTTTAAAATAGAGATTTTGCTGTTCTCTAGCTTACTGTGAATCCTGTTATAGCTTAAAAAATTCGGCTAGTGCCTGTAGCTCTTATTTCCCAGGGGTCTTAGCAATTCTAGCCCTCTGTGAGCAGGATTCAAATTAAAAATAATAAACACAGGTAGTGAAAAATCTAGTGTGGGTGGAAACTATTGTTGTTTACCTTTTGGAGTCATATTGACATTTTTCCTTATTTAAAAAAAAAAGATTAATATGAGAAGTTCGTTGGTTTAAGGGACTAGCTAATTGAGAGATTTTCTGGAATAATAAAAGATGCTTTCTGCTTTAACCAATTGAAGCCTTGGTGCAGAGATAACAGGATTGTTACAGAGAACTGGAATCACAGAGTATGCACGTTGCTGTACTCGTGGTTGTGACCTGAACTCAAACCAGACAAAGGAGGCTGATTCTACTAATATGGGTTTTCTTCTTATGAAATTTTATTGAACTGAAAGTCTGCGTATGCTTCACATGCTGTTCTTCATGGTCAGAAGGAGGGTAATGGATAGAGGTCAGGCAGTTCAGTCAGTAATTCCTTTGGGATAGTGCAGTTCATTAAGCTCAAAAAGAGTAGGGGAGTTCCAGGCATGACAGTTTCTGACAGTCCCACTTGTGTTTGTCACTTCAAGAGCACTGGATGTATTCACAGTTGAACTTTCAGTAGTAGCTAATTCAGTGCTGAATCAATCACATAATCTTCCAGAACAGTTGGGCCTTTGGAAAGGAGGAAACTGAGGAGGGAAGCACCCTAAAAAATAAAATAGAGGAGGAGGCAATTGTCAGTGGCTAGTCCCTGGCAGAATTAAGATTTCACTCTGTGTATGTCAGTTTGAAATGGACTAAACCATCTCCTTTTCTTGAAAACTCCTTGCAGTGAATCCCAACCACGTGCTTGCTGTTCTCACTGCAAATGAAGCATCAGGGAAGGTCAAAAAATCTGTTCGCAGAGAAGTGTTCTAATTAGTCACTTTCTGCATCCCCACGGCACTACTCTTGCAGTGACATTGAGGCAGGAGTCAGGTCTGTCCAGCAGCATCTTGAACCATCTGCTTTTTTATGGCTGGTTCTGCTTCATTTATTTTGACTCCTCTGCATTCCATCTGACTTCCAAATTTGTCTTTGGCTCTGGCTATCCAAGCGCATGTCTAGACATGTGAATGTGCTCTGGTAATGACGCATACCTTTCCTTGGTGATGATGTAATTTTTCCCATCAGTCCTAGGTTTGGTGTAGAATTTAGTACTACCAATCATTCGGATGAAGCATCGATAACATCTGCTCATCCTCATTTTTCCTAGTCTTGTCTCTCTTTCCAAGGACCATCTGTTTCAGAATACTTGCATGCTTCTGAAATGGCCCTTTCCCTTTTAATTTTTGTTTCAGAGTTTTATTCCTGTCTTTCCATCAATCTCTCTAAAGCTGTATGTTATTCTGGTTCTGATGACTGTCTACCATATTTGGATCTTTCCAAAATGTCACATTCTTGTGATTCTGTTGTGCCTTAATTCTCTTTCAGTGCCTTGCCTCTACTTATCCTTTCTTACTGTCTCTGGTCCCAGAAGCTCTATTCAACACTGTTCTTGAGACAACCGATTCTAATGTTTGGATCTAACAGTGGCAATTGCAAAGTCCATATGCTGACAGATATCACCAGGGTAAAGTGTAAACTATATATATGCAGTTATGTTCAGTGAACTACAGTGTTTTGTTTCTTTTTTAGAGCTCTTCTGTCTTAAACTAAATACATCTTTGACTAATCACTACTAAAAGAGTTAGTGACATTCCAGAAGACGCAGAGGCTTTTTGAAAAAAAAAAAAAAAGTAATCTGTTCTTCAGGAATATTTTCAGAACTCGCTGACTATTGAAATTTGCTAGACATGTTCTGATATAACCTTGATTAAGCCAATATATGATGCTTTAAAAATTTAAATTTATCAGGAAGATTTTTTTTTCCCTGATAAAAACTGTGTGTTAAAGGCTCTTAATTTACCCATGAATCTTTTGATAGAGAGAAAAGCATATGTTATGTGCTTCACATTTCACATTTGTTTTGCTCATCAGAGAGAAACCAGGCTTCATACCCAAACAACATGTTTGGAATTCAGGAGAATCTGGGTTCATTCTTGGTGTAGCCTGAAACGTGCTTTGTGATCTTTGGCTTGCTGTGCACTAGGTCAACTATAATACTATCTTCAACCATCAAATGTTCAAAAGTTTTTTTCCTAACCACGTGATGATTCTGCAGTGGAATGTCCTGCATGAAGCTCATGTTTAATGATATCCAGCATAAAGAAAAGATACTGTAATTCTACATCACATTTTTTTCAGCTGTTCGTGACGGTAGTATCTTGCACTTGCATCCCAGTGCAAAATCTTGTCTCGTATTCATTTCAATTGAATAAATGCCATGAGTTTAGTCACAGAAAGGAAGTACTCAGAGTGTTCCCCTTCAGACAACTCATTCAGATGATTAAGTTAGGCGACTGGTCTCCTTAAACTCCCTCTATAATCAATCAGTGGAGTGGGAGGCTCCTCCAGATGACAACTGGTAGCAGGAGCTTAACTAATGTGTCTGTGGCTATAACTGTACTGATAAAAACGGGGAGGTAGAATAGATTGCATCCACATTGCTTGTGGCAAACTTTTTCTAGGACCCTTCTGATAGCATTGACCATGGCTGGATCATCTTCTGGCCAGCATACAAGGGCTAGATGGTCTTAAGACATAAGAACTTTTTCCCCCAGTTCAAATTGTCTCCCATTGGGTGTGACTGACTCCCATACTGGTGCATTCATGGGCATGTAGTGTTTGATGAATGGTACAAAATGGTGCATACAATGGTACAAAATATTATGCATACTGTCCAGAGTGGCCCCTAGCTAGGATGAACCAATACTGGACTGCAACTTCGAGGGGTCTAGTAAGCTCACTCCAGGACAAACCTGAGAGCAAGCTGAAATACATGAAATAAGAAGGAACAGAACACTAGGGAGCAGAGGTAAACACCTGAAGTGGATTTTCTGTGGGTTTTTTGCCTTTTTTCAGGGAAGTAACAACTGAATTAATCTGTGATCTTTCTGTTGTTATTAAGCTATGGCCAAGTCATCCATCTCACCGGCTCTTTTCATTTGCTTCTCGACTGGAGCACTAAGCACAGGACTTCAGCTCTGAAGTACAGCGTTGTCCTGTTCTGGGTGGAATGATTAACGTGGAAAAATTACGAAATAGTGAGGAAGACAGATGGAAACATTAGAGGATGCTTTTTATGTAGTTAAACCAAGGTTTTGTTTCCTGGCTGCCAGCTCCCCTCTCTGTGGACTCTTGGCTCTGTCTCACCTCTCCTCCCATCTGGCCTTGTCCTGTTTTCCCTCTGGAGCTGCCAGGTTTCAGCCTAAGACTAGGCTGAGATTTGAAGCTCTTTAAAATTTTCAGACTACCATGTGCAGTTTTACTGGTGGGAGTAGGCTTTCTGTGAGTTAGCATCTACCTGCTGGAAAGTTAACTGCCTTTTTACCCCTTTATCTTCCTCATATGTCTTTCTCAGAAGTGGTCCCTTGCTATGCTGTGCCAGAGCTTGCATGACACTCCAGAGTGAAGGCTTTATACCAAGCAGCATGGATGAAGTAGCATCTACAAACACATAATGACATTTCTGAACATGGATATGATTATAATGATCAATCCTACATACTCATTTGCTATTCACATACACTGTAGCTCTTGGTTATTACAATGACCATGGAGAGCACTCCATTGTGTTAGGTAGGAAATGGAAATGCTTCCCGCCATGGAGAATTTACAATCAAAGTACAAGACAGAGACAACAAGTGGCTATTGCAAGCAGATAGTGAAAACACATGCTAAAAATAAAGATGTGCATTTGGATGTCTTTCTTTCTCCTTTTTTTAGCCAAGTACAAGAGTGGCAGTGGAATCATGAAGCAGTCCCAGCTTAGGGTCATTACAGTGTTTCTGAGTTTCTTTAGGTAGCTGTGTTATTTGTTTTCTTAAAACAGCTGGTTTTAACAGTACGATAGCAGGAACTTTGTTGTCCTTCATGGTGTTATGTTGGAGTTTGTAACAGGAGAAGGGGAAAAATGGGTACGGAAAAGCCAATTAGGTCTAAGCACTTTTGGAAACCCAGACAGGTTTTTTTTAATGGTGGTTCACTAGTTTCTTGACTCTTCAATGTTCCAAGCTTTAATTGCAGTATCATAACAGCAAATCCAGATTGCATTGAATACTTTGTTTTACTCTATGTCCTCTCCGCCTCCAGAATTCAACTACTCATCCACCCCTCCTATGCTGCTCTTTCCCTTTTCCCCTTCTCTTCCCTTTCCTGCTTCTTAGATCTAGTTTTAAAGTGCTTCCTCTAGTCAAAATCAGCGTGGAAAGCAGCGTGCTTCTCCTCTCCATAATCATGATATATTGGTATGGATCCCTTCACTCCTTAGATTTTGCTTCATTGCATTTTGTGTGAAATATGTGAGTAAATATTCAGTGAGTCAGAGAGAGGGTCTATCACTACCTTGCTCTGTGAAAGTCATTCTGTATCTATTTGGCCAAGGACATGTTAACAGGAAGAAATTACTTGTCCATTTATGCAGCAAAACAATAAACTGTTTACAAAGATCATCCTGTGATAAATGATGTTCATTTATTTAAAATACATCCTGCATTTCTGGGTAGCTTAGACGTGAACACTACCATGTTATAGACCAGATGGAGCGCTCAGGTGAATAAAACTATGCATGTATAACTTTGAAGGGAGAGGAAATATGTTACCACCTTTTCATAGAGATGGGAAGTGGGAACATGGAGACTATATTCTTTGCCTAAAGCCACATTACTAAGTTTGCATCAGAGCTGGGAAGTTTCAATGTTTTTCCCTCCTAGTCTTGTACTTTAACCACAGAATCGTCCTCTTTCCATTGCTGGTATTAGGCCCTGATATGTAGAAATGCTAATGTGAGATAAAGGCTCTAATTCTGGATCCTCCTGGATCCTCCTTTATGCCCTAGACTAAGTCACAAGTCTGAGTCGAGCTCTCACAGGTTAAAGACCTTAGCCAGCTGAATCAATGGTGCAAAGAAAATTTACTGTCTGTTTGGCTTAATTGTTGTGGAACGGTTTTCTTCCTCTTCCCGCTGCATTCCTTGTCTATTTACAATTTATTTTCTGTCTCATGTAGAGTAATAATTTGTGCTTTACACAATGCCAGAGCAGGAAAATTTATATTTTTTTTTTTTGTGGAAAATTAACATTGACCTCATTTTAGTGCTTTTGCATACTTTTCAGTTCCATAGGTGTAGCATAAGTTTGTCTTCAAGAGTAGAGGAGAAATTGGTGTCATTCAGTGGGCTGACCTGAGATGCTGCATGAAGGCCTGTGATACCCCTACGTTGAGTTTCCCATTCTTGTGGGAGAGAGTCTTTGGAGGAGGAACAGAGGCTGGCAGTTTGTAGAAGACTTCCCTCCAGAATTTGTTTATAAAATTTTGCCTGGTGGACAGGTGATGCACACCACTGACACAGTGCAAATCCTAGAGCTCTTTGTTTGGAAGGCCTTTTTTGCTCCAGCAGCTCTGTGTCTAGGTGTCTTTTTCATTGTAAATTGTCTCTATTTCTCTAAAGAACGTTTCAGAGAGAGTGAATCCATGGCACACAAGGAAATCTGCTGTCCTCTCTGTATGACTTTGCCTTGGGAACCTCAGGTATTTTTATTTATGATACCTAGCTCAGGAGAAAAGAAAGAGGACAAACTTACCACCTGTGCCAAAGTGGAAAGGGAATCTCATGAACTGTAAAGATTTGTAAGGCGGATAATTCCCACCTTGAAGAGGAGCTGACCCACGTTGAATTAAACAAGACACAGCTTTTCCTATCATTTTCTCCTATAACAAATTAAAGAAATAGAAAGATTTGGTGAAGTAGAAATTATGTTTTTCAAAAGGCTTAAAAAAATTAAGGTTTAAAATAACATAATAAAATTTATGAGATGTTTTAATATGTTTTATAATGCAATTGATACCTGCCTCCAGCAGATAAGCACATTCATCTTTTCGCTTGGAGGCTTCAGTCCATGCACAGTGTGCATTAATAGCTTATAAAGCATATACTTTCATATTCTTATTAATATTACTTAAATGGGCCTCTGACAAAAATGAGTTTTGTCAATATTTTCCTGAGATAACACTGATTTAATAAAGTTTACTCCTCTGGCATACAATTGAAGAAAATTGTCAAAAAAAGCAGCATGGGCACAGGGTGGCATAAGCGGGAATAATTTCAAAGGTAAAAAGGGATCTACCTTTATGGTGACAACAGACTAATGGATGAAAGTATAATGGTGGTTTAGTCAGGTTCTTATGAGTATGAGGGAAGAGTGAAGACTCAATCTGTTGTAAGTTAGATCCAGCTGCCCATTGCTCAGGGGCCTCTTTTAGCAGTTGAGAGTTACTGGGACACAAGAATGCTTCAGGAGAAGCTTCCCAGCTGCCTGGCATTGCTATTTTGGTTTCTTAGGAGCATTTGCTGAACAACTGCATATGCTACTATTCCCGTCATCCTGTGCATACAGTTTTACCAGAGCTGTTAAGAGCTCCCTTGGCCAGGCACACCATGTAGGATCACCTTCACACTTCCTCATCTCCCTCAGGTTTCTGGCTTTGCTAGGCTGTTTCCTACTTGGTCTCAGCAGCCCACTCACTCCTTTGTGATGTCTGGCCCTCCTGAAATGAGTCCTTCATAGCTGTGCTGTATTGTGAGCTCTCTGGGATGAGGGAAGGGGAAATAGTGTTGTTTCACATTTGTATGTCACCAATTACACTCTTGGATCTTCCTTAAGATCTGTGAAACTTTAGTGAACAAAACAAAGGAGAGAAGCATCAGGGAGAAAGGAAGATGGTGAAAGGAAAATCAGAAAAGAAAGGAGAGGATTCTTGTGCCAGCAGAGCTGGTCTGACCCTCTGTCGCTTTCCAGATAAGGAAACAGTGGGTTGGGGAAAGAGAAGGTAAGGTGGTCTTGCCTAAGGGCCAAACACTGTGCTAGCTGTGGATAAAAAAGTTTGTAGTAGGGAGTTGTTAATATATGTATTAAAATACACACTGCTGCGATAATTCCAAAGTTCACCAAAGCTCTGGAGCTAACATCAGGGATCCTCTTATAGCAGTGGACAGGAGCATTATTTTTTCTGAATGTAGCTATAAGAATAGTTTTTAACAGATGTGTATTTCCCCATGCTCAAATACATCTGTACTTTACATGAGTTCTGTAAAAAAATAATACTTGTTTTTATAATCTACTAGACAAAGTTTTTGTGAAAAATCAACCTCTTTTTACCCAACAAATTACTTTTATGAGCATTCATAATTGAACCTCCTTAGTGTGACCTATTCTTACTTGCCCTCACACACATTATTTCAGGTTTTACACTCTGTAGCACTCCAGTTTCTGTGAGAATTTACTGGGCTCTTTTTTTGCTTCTTCCATTGTCAGGAGAATGGCAATGAAATATGTCTTATAGAACCTTCCTTTTTGTTATATGTTAGGAATACCTTACTTCAGATGGCAGGTTGAATAATCAAGACATCAAACACAAAAAATAGGAAATGTTCCTTCCTATACAATTTCATTAAAGTTTTTGCATGACTGAACTTAATAATGAAGCTCCTAATGACCAGTAGGGAGAGGTTTGTACCTGCTCTGGAATGTATTGGAAGAATAAGCCTAGAGACTGGGGCTGGACTCCTTAACCAAAGTAGCAGTAGTCTCGTACAGGCTCCAAAGGAGGTAAAGGCCTGAGCAGTAGCTGGTCCAGGAACTTCTCTAGTTCCAATCTATTCTCTGAAAACCCACAAAAGAACAGAGTGACACAGTGAGCATTGATGCATATGAGCTTGGAACACTGATCATGCGATTTACACATGAATAGGAGGTGGCTTTTCCAAAACTCATTTATCAAGGAACAAAGAAAGTTGTGGTTACAAGGAATCTCATGCATACCTTTCCCATCGCATGTAATTTGATTATGAGCCAAACACTTTGTTCCATCAATATGACAGCCCAAGTGGGCCTTCTTTGAGCTCTCCCTGCTAAGGGCTCCATTGCGGTGGTCTTGAGCATGGCTCAGAACCTTGATCTTGAGCTGAGATACCCTCTCAAGGTTGCTCCTTGAGGCCGAGATACCTCTTACCAACTGCAGATCTTTATATTATAGTGCACTAAGATTTTGTCTTGGTAACTTTGATTCTGTATTGGTAGTTTTAAATTATTGTTATATCCTTTGTGCAGTAAACTAGTAGGGTGAACCTTGCCATCGAACATTGTTAAGTCACATTCTTTATAACATCATACTTTAATAAACCCACTTTTGCCTCTACTTTTAGCAGTGGTTCTTTAAGCAGTTTAAAGTGCCTATTTGTGGCAAATTGGTGTAGTCAGGATCCTAAATCAGGATTCGCAACGGAAGCCCACAAAGGTGTTCTTAGAATCTGTTCTTCAGAAAACCCAAATTTTAGCTTCACTGTAGTCCTGTGTATTTATCTTGTTTTCTGTTGCTCAAAAGATTTGTAAGCAATGAACACTTGCTAGTTACGCAGAGTAAAAGTCATCAGATTGTTGGGTTCACTTTGAGAACTCTTTACAGAATCAGTTTTTTAGGAAGATATATAAGAATGTATACAATAAATTATATAATACTATACAATCAATATTATGAAATATTACCTGAACTAAAATGGAAACTTTTTAAAACTAGTAATTACTCTAGAAACGACACATTTCATGAGTCTTCAATTTCAATTCAATTGGAGATGTCTCAGTGACCTTGCTGTTAGGGCAGTGTTTGATTGGAGATTGGAGGGGGTTGTATCTATCCTTTTTATATAAGTTGCCATTACACTTTTTAGTTTTTCTTGCACTAATTTCGGATCAGAAAAACATGTTAATGGTTTTGCAAAATGTTGAAGAACTTTTTATTTTGTGCTTTATGCCCTCCTGATGACAGTGTTTTCATATGGATAAGAGGGCAATTATGGAAGTGTTCTGTATGTTTTGTGATTTTCTTTTGAAAGTCACTTGAGATGAGCGCTTTGTTGATCAAAAGAGGCTGTAGGTTTGTGCATGATACCTGCACAGCAGACCACAGCCAATATTTTGCCTGTGTTTCAGCCCAGAAGATGTTGTTCAACATCGCACTACTTTGTCTTTGAATAAGGCCTTAACCTGAGAAGAATGTCACAACTAACCTTTATTCATTCTTTCTATTTTCATTCACAGATCCCTCTTCTTGATTTGCTCTTCATCTTCCATACCTATTAGATCTCTGATACTAAGGCAAAAGGTGCTGCTTACAACTGAGCAGCACATCATCTCAGCCTTGCCTATACCTATGACCTTGTCTCAAAATTGTTTTTTTCTGTGTTGAAAATTTTTGAACCATTGGCTTTCTGACAGTTTCAAGCTCTAACCTGAAATACACTGGGGCAGGCCTTGAATTATGATTCTTTTTTGCATTACAAATTTATTGCTTGTGGATGCTTGTCATGTTGTAATGCATCTCCACATGGATGACAGGATTCAACTTTTGCCTGTTTTCATTGGCTTTCAGTGGTGGAATGAACAGGTTTTTTTTTGTTTTCATGAAGGGCATGTGAAATGTGCTGAGCAGAAACAAAACACATTACGCTGTAATTCACTGGAGTATTGTGTGCCCTTCACGCAAGTGGCGTGACAGCCACTGCCTTTTCTCTGCTGAGACACTGTTTGAATCTGTGCCTGCCCTCCTTTCCCCTGGGCATTTCTTATTTTTGCTCATGGAATGCCAAATTTATTTGTAACTGCAAAACACTGTGCATTCTTTCTAACTGGGGCATTCATTTTTCTTCCTTCCTTCCTCCCCAACCCAGTCAGGACACAAGTTTGTTCTACAATGTGCTCTCTCCAGTGATACGTCTCATCCAATTTTAAATGTCTTATATGAAGGAACTTTGCTTCGGAGACTACTTAATGCTATTTGAGGGCCAGATTGTGACTTGGATTTTGCCTACCTATACATCACACAAGCTGCCTGAATCTTGGTTTCAGGTGTAAAGAATTTCAGGCATTGTATTCAAAGAGCAGGTACAAAAGAAGTGTCAGAAATCTGTGAATTTTTCATCTTACTATTTCAACTTACATGCCAGAGCACTGGTGCAAGTGCAGGGTAGTTGGTGCAGAATAGGTCAGCAGCAAATGTGAAAAAGGTATGCTGACAAAGAGATGAGCAGGACTTCTTTTACCCTCTATGGGTTCTGAGGCTCTTGGTCATTTATGTTCAGTCTGTGTCAAAACTGATAGCTGTGGTGATAAGTAGATCATGTCCCTACCTATTTATCCTCTAAATATCATCCTCTGAATCCTGCAGAAAAAAGTTTCCTCTAGTTATACATTTTCATCTTAGCTTTGGCATTTGCTGAACAAACAAAGGCCTTGATTGCCTGTCATGTGTTAAGTAGGAATGAGACTCAGACAATGTTTTAAGCAGTCATGTTACAAGATTCAGATGGACTTTGTATAACCATGAGGCGGAAACTAGTGCCAATTAATTTTTTCTTTTCCATTAAAAATTTCCCAACAGCTGTCAATAGGTTATAAGCTAGACTGTATCATAATGGTTCCTAGAATGATACTGGATTTTGTTATACATAAGGCTAAGACTGATCAGTTCTGTCAGTATGTGGTCATCCTCGCTTTGTCTCCAGGGACTGAGTGATGTGTTGCCTTGTGGAATGCAGTGTTTGAAACTGAACTGCAAGATATCAACTAAACTTTATTTGTGATAGATTTTAAAGCCTAGAGGCCAAAGTTGTTAGTTTATGGATCGTGACAAGGAAGACTAAAATAAAACATGGTATAAATTTATTTACTATTGGTCTGAAGGGGGCGAGAGTGCGTTCACCGAGTCCCATCTGACCGTTCTTTCACCACCTTCAAATTCCTGCGTACAGGAAGCAAATAGGGCTCACAATTCGTATTTTACTTGGGGCTACCCTTTGCTGATTTATCTCATCATAAAACTTGCCTGTCTTGTTCTTATAGTGGTTTGCTTAGGCGAAAAAAATATTAGATTTTATTTTTCTTTAGCTATGAAACAAGGTTATATGTATTAACAGTTTCATTTGCTGTATGAAGTGTCGGCTTTCCTTCTTGTTAGATATTCAGCAAGATCATAGAAAGTCAAACATCTCAGTAAAATCTATTTTTATTATTATGAATGCTTCACACTGGTGAGCTTTCAAACAAGCCGATAGGTAAACTGAATTTCTTAATACGGTCCATTACCTTTTTCTTTTGCTACAGGAGGCTCTTGTGTACTTAAGGTCTCTTAAAGACTGTTTTGTCACTGGTGTTTCTTTTTTCCCAGTAGTACCTCCACGGAGAAGCAGATAAATCAATTCTTTCCAGTGGAATGTGAAGTCAGAGTTCTGATTATTGCTGTTCTAGATGTGAGTGTAATGAGGTGTCAAGGAAAAATTAGGTTTGTGGTGTTTCTTCTCAAGTTGGATGTATTCGATTCAAGCATAGCTTCTTCCAGAACGAAACAAAACTGATGATGAGGCTTTCATAAACAGTTAAAAACTGACTCACCTACTGGTTTCTATGTAGAAGGTCAACAAGGTTCCATACACAAAGAAACTGTGTTGAGAACCCATTTGTAAGAAAGAAATAGTGTAGTTGTTGTGTTTTTATTGCTATGTTCCTTCATCCCATTTAAGCACATCTAATTTAGGATGTGAAGACTTTTCTTCTGTCTTTAAATGTAGTTAGTGGAGGCTTGTTTATCATCAGCCCAAATTACTGCCAAGAACTTTCCTGAGAACTAAAAGCTTTATTTTAAGAGATGTTGAAAAATTATCTGTCTATGAGAATTAGAAATGAAAGGTTTGATGACATTCAATTGCTGTTCCTGAGCCCATTTGACTCACATGAGTCCATTTGACTAAGGAGCACAAGCATTCAACAGAGGATTTGTTCTTTGTAATGAAATTATAAGATGCTTTTTATCATAGCTCTTTTTCACCTGGCTTCCTATGATTAGACAAAGCATGATATCTGATTCTTTTTTGCTTTTTTCTTAGGGTTTTGGTAAGTTCTAAAAAACTAATTGTTGATAATAATAGAGTCAACTAGCCATGGTAGCTAACTCTAAAGACATAATGGAGTATCAATAATCATATCATCTTGCATTTCCTTACACTTTCTGGTGCACAAACTCCTTTCTTCTTTAAATACCTTTCTTCTTTTCTAACAAGTGATAAGACAGGAAAATGGTCATACTGGTCTGTTTCTTCTTTATTCTGCACTTGCTTCTTCTCAACATGATAGTAAAACTGCTGTTGAGTTCAAAGTAACAGGTTCAGGTCTGTACAAACAGTGTACAAACCATCTGTGTATAATCAAGTTTTGTTGATTTTGTTTGTTAATATCAAAACCCAGAAGTGCTGTGTCTGCTTCTCTAGTTTGATTGGTTGGGGAAACACATTTTGGCCATGGGAAACTGCTGTGATGAAGGCCCTGGCAGCATCTAGAAGAATGTGAACAATATGGATGCAACATCACAACCCTTTGGTATCTGGTGAGATTAATCAGCTCCCAGGTGTATTAGAATACAAGGCAGACACACCATGGCTGCATGCTCTGTTGCATAGCTCAGGGTAATTCTGCTCTTGCAGATGTTTATCAGTAAAGAGGACATTCTACGAGCTGTTACTGTAATGTTTTGATCTACCGCCATAAGCTGTTCTTTATTTTTTTAACAAAGACCTCCCTTAATAAAAATAAGAAATTTGAAATATTAGTTTCCTGGGATTCCTGCAATCAGTTTTATTGGCTAGGCCAAATGTTTTGTGCTGGCATGCCCTGACTTTGGCAAAGCTTCAACATACTGCGTCTACCACACAGCTTCGCATGTCTGTTTCTCTTTCATTCTCTTTTTTTCCTATGTAAAATATTAGAAATTAATTCTGTATTTGCTTGATCAGTGATAAACTGCTTTTATCCAATGAACTTTGAGTCTGTTGTGTTTAAATCCCTGCAAAATTTAAACTCCAGTTAGTACAGTAATTTGCCTCTATGATAACCTCCAGAACCAAGGGCAGAGTAAATTTTTCAGTTGCATTTTAAAGGCAACTCTTTCTAGGTCCATATAAAATGAATACATTTGCAACACGGAAAGACAATTAAAACGACAAACAAACGCACTTGATTACTAGAAGAAGGGTCTTTCTGATAAGATTCGTGATAGGTAAAGGTTTAAGTTCAAAGCTAGTATAACTTGGACTGTGGCATGCAATATGGTCCCTCCTATTACTGACATGGTAAGGTAGTCTTGAATTCAGCTTCAAATTTGGGAAGAAAGCTAGTAAGATGAAGGAGAATCAGGATTTGTGGAAGATCTCAAACAGCAGCAAATTTTTGGAACTTATTCAGAATAAGAAATATGTTTGTGCTAATTCCACCAGATCAAATAAAACCATCAGTGGAGTAAGGTAGGCTTCAATGTATGTAAAGATCACTGTTGAAATTGAACATCAAAACTTGATACAAACTTTATTGAAATCAGTGAGAAGACTTACATTCTCTATTTTGATTCTTTCTCTCTTTTGACATACAGTTATTCTTACAAATATTCTCCATTTTTCTTAAAACATGCAAGTGCGCACTTATTAAAATGCACCATTCTTTTATAATTATTTTCAAGCTACTCTATTCATGTGGCCTTGAGCATGCCTGGATCTTGGCAGTCTTGAGATCTGAATCTGAGTCTTCCTGTCTAGCGTATCTTTAATATGTTCTGGGAGAGAATGAGAATAGAGAAAAAGTCAATGACCAATGAGGGATTTGCATGTCATATGAATGATATTAGCAATTGTCTCAACTCACTAAAGGACACTGCTACAGGACAAACTCAGTCTAATGGTTTCTTCTTGCAAGTGTCTTGCCATTGTGTGCCAAATGCCTGGTAGAAAAAGGACCTAAGGAGACTTGGTGACATTGCTTGTTGCTTATGATCGTATCCTCGCATCCTCTGTGTCCACACAGCAAACTTGTTCATCTTTTGGGATCAGCATTTAAAATTCTCCCTGTGTCTACAAATTATGCAGACTTCTCACAGCAGTATTAATGACTGGGAGATATGGACACCAACTGAAACTGAGTGTCATATCTATTTTAAGGTGCATGAATACATTCAGTAATAGAACAGCAGCAGATCTTGGCTTTTTAGAAGCATTTCTTTTTTTTTTTTTCCCCAGATGCTATCAAACTTTTTTTTTTTCTTTAAGCTTGGATAAAGATACCAACTGATTACTGATCCTTGAATATAATGGATATTCTACATATGTGTTTCCTTGATTCTAATGGGAAAGAGCAATGTAGAATAGTGTGAGAAAGCACATTTATTTGGTACTGGTAAGTAAATATGAGTTTCCTGCAAATAAGTGTATTTTCCTCACATGAGATTCCCCACCTTCAGGTCAGGATTCAGGAACTTCCCTTTTAATAAAAGCAGAATTAATACTGTAATGTGAAGTCATGGATTAGTGGGAATACATGGACAAATAATTTTGTATCTGCATTATTATTCCCAGGCCAATGAGCACTTGCATATATGATGACAAGAATGTGTTCTTTAGTTAAAATGTCAGCTCAGAAATGTACTGCTGATTGGAAATGGTTACATGCTACTGCAATGTATATAGAAAACTGCAATGACTCAGAGAACTTGAGGACATATTCCCAAGGAAAAGTTTTCTTGCCTGATATGACCTGTTGATAAAACATTAAAACCTCATAAAATGTAAAGATCCATTGCCAAGATTGAATTTTGAAAGAAATAACAAAAAGATGATACATTTAGAAGAGTTATGAAAAAGTTGTGTTTCTTCTAAATTTTGAAAGGAGATTTTGTTTCTCTGTGGGTATTACTGTGGAGATTGTATTATCATGTGGTAGTGGATTAAGTTCATGCAAAGAATGACAACTGGGGCTAAGATTCCTGGTTTATGCATATGGCTTGATTTCTTTAAGGTTGGCTTGAGTCAGAAAAAGTGTAACAGAATAGCTCCAATCTCTGCAATATCTGGCCAGGTATCACAAAACCTGCATTGTCAGTTATGTCCCAGCTGACTGAGACCTCACTCTAGAAGTGTCATCTTTTGTTCATACTGTGGTAAACCCTAAAAGGGTTCAGCCCTTGGTTGTGTGAGGGCTGTGCATATGTGGGGGGTAAAAAAAAAAGTTTATAGTCCAAAGAATATGTAGTTAATCCTTCCTAAACCATGAAACTTGACTGAGGTACTTCCATTCAGAACTGAGATGCCTTAGACTCCCTCTGTGATTACTGTGGGAAGAGAGAGGGGCAGCCCCATGGTAAGAATCAGGTCTCAGGTGTGTATGTAGAAGTGGGATGGCAGACATCTGTCCATAACCCAAACAAGTGAAGGAGCACAAGTGAGATATCAAAAGGGTCTGCAGCACTGATGTCATTTAATATGGTGATATCATCAGGGTTTTTTGTTTGAGTGTTTGTTTGAAAAGCCTTTGGTATGTTTTTCAGTATATTTCCCTGCACCCTTGTGTCTTTGGCTATCAGTAGAGCTTCCTCCTTGCTTGCCCTTTGGTCTGCCATTAGTGATAAGTGATAGTGGATAAAGAGTATCTGAATCAGTGGAAGATGTGTTGTGTGGGATCCCAGTAGTGAATGTTGTCTGGTGAAGAGCTTCCTCAGTGAGCCTATTTTGGGGGGTAGCTATTTTCTCTGTACCTGATATGTTCATCCTGCATCAGGAGAATAGGGGAGTGGGTAAGTGAGATTTCATGCATTTAATTGGTCACCATGACAAAATCACTATTACATGATACAGAAGGTCCAAATACAGGACAGCAGGACAAAATTACCATTTCTTCAAAGGAGAATGGGACTTTGCCTAAAAGATCTTGCAATTATATGATGTCCCATGCTGTGCTGCTTCTGCTGACTTCAATTTTGTCTCCTCATTTTTGTTTCCTGTGACCTGGAGACCGTTTCTTAAATATTGATGCTGAGGCTTTGTTCACAGTACTATATTCCCTGTTCTCCCTTTGTTGCTGTCCAAATAATACAACTCATTTTCCCGTCTTGCTTTGTTGCACTCTTATCTTTTCCTGCTGGCATTTGAACTTACTAAACAGCTTCCCAGATCTGACCATCACGTGGTTTAGTATAGCATGCCTATTAGCTTGTAGATTTCTTATATCACCTCTCTGAGAGAAAGGATTGTTAACGTGCTAGTGTGCGTGTTCCACATTTCTAGGCAGACTAATTGCCACTTAGGAGAACATAAGTAACACCATAATATACTGCTCAAGATTTCAGCAGTGCAAGCTATCATGGACAAACAAGGTCATGTCACCGCTCTGTGTTACATTCTGTTGTTTTTATTAAACCTGTCTGTACATTAACAATCCATATCAAAATTGGATCAATAGCAAACCTTTTCTTACTAGTACAGAAACAACTTAGGGATATTTTACAACTCCAGTGCTTGGTGCTTTCTCCTCACATTTAGACGGAAATGTTAAAAACAATGAGGTGCCTGTTGATCAGTAAACTTCAGGGTTTTTTATTATTTTTATTCTACTATTTGAAACAGCGATTGGATCTGGAGTGTGGAGGGGGCACTTTGAGGAAAGTTTATTTCTATACCAGCATGGTGGACAAATGGAGTTCCCTTTCTTAACCCCTTTCTTGAAGTGGAAGACTGCTGGAGTTTATTTCAGATGCAAGGTACTGGGTAGCATTAGCAGTGTGTGAGACAGCAAGTAGAGACAGCAAGAGTTTAAAGCAATGCTTGTGTGTGGGGAATGTTGCTCTGGGGAGATAAAGCTGGTATTTTTTTTTCCTAAGCTTTTTTAAAGCTGCATGTCTGTGTGCTCACCTGAAGCCCTGTTGCTCGCTTTGCTTTCTAACCCCTCTTTCTGTTAGTATTTTAGGAAGGATTCACATTTACCTCTGCCTCTGCATGCCAGAGGCTGGATTAGTCCTATTCCACTGTGACAGAACTACTAGTAAGGTTTAAGAATCATAGAATCATCATGGTTGGAAGGGACCTCTGAGATCATTGAATCCAACCAAAAAACAAAACAAAACAGCACAAAACAAAAAACCACCAAACAACCCAAAAAACCCCACCAACAACACCCCACTACATCACACCCACCCACAAACCAATAATCTTGGGCACTAGAGCATGGCCTGAAGAGCCATGTCTACACGTTTCTTAAATACCTCCAGAGATGGTGACTCAACCACCTCCCTGGGCAGGCTATTCCAGAGCCTGACCACTCTTTCAGTAAAGTAATTCTTCCTAATATCTAATCTAAACCTCCCCTGCCACAATTTTAGACCATTTCCTCTGGTCCTGTCATTATTCCCTTGGGAGAAGAGGCCAACACCCACCTCTCTACAACCTCCTTTCAGGTAGTTGTAGAGGGCAGTGAGGTCCCCCCTCAGCCTCCTCTTCTCCAAACTAAACATGCCCAGTTCCCTCAGCCTCTCCTCATAGGACTTGTTCTCTAGACCCCTCACCAGCTTGGTGGCTCTCTTCTGGACACGTTCCAGCATTTCAATGTCCTTCCTGTAGTGAGGGCCCCAAAACTGAACTGTACTGCACTCACCAGTGCTGAGTACAGAGGCACGATGACTTCCCTACTCCTGCTGGCCACACTATTCCTGATACAGGCCAGGATGCTGTTGGCCTTCTTGGCCACCTGGGCACACTGCTGGCTCATGTTAAGCCGGCTGTCCACCAACAATCCCAGGTCCTTTTCTGCTGGGCAGCTTTCCAGCCACTCTTCCCCAAGCCTGTAGCATTGCCTGGGGTTGTTGTGACTGAAATGCAGGACCCAACACTTGGCTTTATTAAACCTCATCTCATTGGCCTTGGCCCATTGATCCAACCTGTCTAGATCCCTCTGTATAGCCTTCTGACCCTCAAGCAGATCAACACTCCCACCTAGTTTGGTGTCATCTGCAAACTTATTGAGGGTGCACTCAATTCCCTTATCCAGATCATCAATAAAGATATAAAACAATACTGGTCCCAAAACTAAGCCCTGAGGGACACCACTGGTGACCGGCCGCCAACTGGATTTTGCCCCATTGATCACAAGAAGGTTCACACTGTTGCTGATTTGATGTTACCTTTAATGCTGTCATCTCCACTTGCACATATACTGGCACGTGGGTGTCTAACTTTCATTGAAATGTACACAAAATACCAATTTAGAGAAGCCTTTTCCTGGCTGTTGAAAAGCTGTGGTTTGGTGACTAAGTTAGGCTTTGTTTTTTAGCTGTTTTTGCATGGTTACTCAAATTCATGAGAGATATTTTAGGTGATGTATTCAAAGATTGCATTTCCAAACCAGAGACTCCGATATATTAACTTCCTGTCATTGCTCTCCTTACATTTTAATTAGTTTCTTCTGATTTCAGCAAGGAACTGCCAAATTTATTTAAACTGTCAAAAATGCAAAATTAGAATATCCTAACTGTGATTGTTACCTATGGATATCTCTGTTCTCTTTCAGGTCTCCTCCAGTACCTTTTTTTAGGTTATAATTCTTGTGCCTTTACCAGTTATGCATAAGACTCTGTAATTTTCACTTCTTGTAACTAGTCCCTGTGAGTCCAACCAGCTGTACTGACTCGTTTGCAACTTATCCCATAAGGACTCACTGGTCAGTGTAGACCAGATAATCTGGTATTACCAGATAAACTCAGGGGTCAGTACTGGGACCACTGCTATTTAACATCTTTGTCGGAGACACAGACAGTGGGATAGAGCAAGTTTGCTCAGCAAGTTTGCTGACGACACCAAGCTCGGTGGTGCAGTTGACACGCTGGAGGGACGGGATGCCATCCAGAGGGACCTGGGCAGGCTTGAGAGGTGGGCTCGTGCAAATCGCATGAAGTTCAACCAAGCCAAGTGCAGAGTCCTGCACCTGGAACATGGCAATCCCAAGCACAAATACACATTAGACAGAGAATGGGAGAGCAGCCCTGAGGAGAAGGACTTGGGAGTGCTCATGGATGAGAAGCTCAACATGAGCTGGCAGTGCACACTGGCAGCCCAGAAAGCCAACCACATCCTGGGCTGCGTCAAAAGAAGTGTCGCCAGCAGGTTGCGGGAGGTGATTCTATCCCTCTACTCTGCTCTTGTGAGAATCCACCTGTGTCCAGCTTTGGAGTGATAGAATCATAGAATCATAGAACAGCTTCTGCTGTCCAGATCACCAGCCTGACCGGGTGAGCTGGGTCTTTGTTTCTCCTTGGCATGGAAACCTGGCAGGGGGGTTGTGTGGAGGAGGCAGTTAGAGAAGGAGAAGCTGATGTTCTTGGAGGTTTTGCCCCAAAATGCAATGTGGCTGTGGCCAGGAAACATCTCCAAGCCTTGTGAGATGGAAGGACTCCTTGGCAGACAAACAGCCAGAACTATCTCCAGGGAGGAGCAGGTGCCTGTTTGGTCTTTTAGTTGTCTCTCTAATTCTTTGTGGTAATGGGTGTGCGTTTTATCTAAGTGGTGAGGGAAAGAGGTGTGCAAGAGGTGGGAGCTCTGATCTTTGGTGTTGATAGGCTGAACTCCATTCTCCTACCTGAAAACCCATTGAAATTATCTGCTCCATCAAAAAAGCCCATGCTTATTTTCTATAGAAGGAGACCTCAAGCTTCGCTTCATTTACTTAGGCACCATCTCCAGAGAGAAAGAGACTTATACTGGATCACAGATGGAGCTCCTTGTGGGCAGGACTAAGAGTGCATGCCCTCTGGAAGAAATGGTCTTCAACACCCTCTATCTTCTTGTGAGGAAGTACAGACAGCAGTACCTCTGCTGAGCTGCATGCAGGGCTGAGTACAAAGAGGATTCTTTTCCCTTCCACCATGGGGAAAAGAAGAAAGGCCACATATCTGCAAAGTCTGGTTGTTTTTTTTATTTTTGCCACAGATGGGATGTACATCCCCTCTTTGGAATCCTAATTCTAGCTCAATGGTACGATAGGAATGCATGCAGTTGGAACAGTACAAGCTTGCACACTGATAGATCCGGCTTGTTCTTTCCAGATTGCTAAAGCTTATTTTCAAAGGTCTCATTATTGGAGAACTTCCATTGTGTATTTTAAGCCTCTGATATCTTGCTGTCAATTAAATGAAAACAAACTGCTGTTACTTTGTAATTTAAGGGAGACCTCTCAATAAAAATATGTTTACCAACAGTTACACATACGGAAGTGTTTTAAAAATATTTTAAGTACACTACAATTAACTAAAGGTGTGAAATGAAGTTGCCTGTATTCACGGCTTCACAAGCAAGGCCTTACGTTCAATGACTATCAAGTTTGCTGGACTACTTTTCAATATATATGGCCAATAGAATTAGAAGCCTTATCTCTAGGCAAAAGACGTTTATATTTTCTTTGGTTTAGGTAATTCTTTCAGCTATGAACAATGTAGTGTGAGTAGCTTAAGCAAATACCTCTTTATAGTTGCAGTGAAACACTGATGCATTGTTCTATGCTTTTTAGCAATTACCTTATAAAATATACCAGTGTACAACGCAGGAAATTTTGAAAAATGACTGTGGATTTCTGAGAAGTGCCTACTTTTAGCTCAGAAAAATGTTATTGTGGTTTATGTGGTCAAATTATAAAGAAATAGATCTGGTTTTGGTGGGAAATGCATTCACATAAGGACATGTGAGTCTATAATTATAAAAATAAGCCTCGTGTGGTTCATGAAGCTAAAATACTCGTGGGTGATAGTTTTGTGCAGAAATAGAAGTGCTGAAGCACATGTACATTTCTGCATGTGAATCTTGGGTTCACATCAGAAAAGCTGGTTAACTTTTTTTTGTAACACGTGTCTGTGTTGTCGCATTGTTATTCCTCTCCTGATACTTCACAGCACTTGGAGATGGCTGAGGTGATTCACTGGCAGAAAAAACTCACATGGGACTTTGAGCATTTCTAATAATGGAAATAGTGACAAGGGAAAGTGATTATTTCCAAATCTGTTTCATTACATAGCTCCTAAAGCTGGCTTTTTTGTTTGTTTTTTTTTTTGTTTTTTTTTTTTTTAACGTGCTGGAGCAAGGTAATTGCAATAGAGGCGTCACTTCAGGTATGTGACATCTAGTACATAAATTAGTTAAGTCTCTCAAAAGACAATTCAAGTCATATAAAGGTGCATATTATTGGTGGTGTTGTAGTCGTGGGCTCTACTTTTCACATCAGTCATCTCACTTCTCCTTGAAACTGACTTTTATCTAAGAAGACTGAACAGATTCTGATGCATTTGTACAATCATTTAAATACAAGTTGGAAGGAAACAACTTTGCATTCATGATATTTCAGGTCTGCTGGGAGCTCAAAGTGAGGCTGCTGAAGACTTTATTCCATAAACAGGATGCTGTGTTTTCAGCCAAAATCACCGAAACTGGACCGACAGATGGCCCTTCCTCTCCCCTCCTCCCCACCCCCAAAAGAGGAGAGGAAGAGTTAAGGACATTTAGAAGTTTAGAGTGAACTAAACTACTTTAATGAAGAATTAATATTAAAATACAAAAGAAGAGAATAATGAAATAGATACAATATATACAAAACTGTATCAAGCTCCCAGGATGACAGTCACATCACCGGTAGGCACTGGGGAAGTTACAGACTGGACTCAGCGACGGATGGGAACTGGATTCCAGCTCTGGAGTCAGGAACACATGGATCGGGATCAAAGGCAAATGAACAGAGTCCTCTTTGGACATTGGCCATCGCAGGAAGACCCTTGACCCTTTGATCCCTCAGCTTTTATACTGAGCATGGGGCAGATGGGATGGAATACCCCAGTTGGTCAGGTTTGGGTCACCTGTCCTGTCCACTCCTACCCACAGATATGACCCCTCTACGTTTTTCCGTTTCCAACTCTCTAAGGGGCAAATAACGAAAATTGGCTGACCTTGGTTGTTATAGCAATAAGTATAAGCAAGAGCCTCTCTGCATACCATTCCTTGGCATATAGCACAAACATTGGTCCTATCATTCTGAGAATGAGCAGTTTTCTCCACAATATGCCGTTAATTTCAGAGAGTTAGAGGAGGCCTAGCTAAAATGTAAAATTACAAAACACAAAATTGGTTCGGTTTTACTTCAAACCGAGACACAGGACCAGATGTATGCTAAGAGTTCTCCTCTATCTTGTGATGTTTCACATGATCTACAAGTATAGTATTATCTAATATGTCTTAGAAAAGCAGTAATCATGGAAAGTTTCTTCCTTGCTACTATTGATGATGTCAGCGTGGTACTGTGGTGCATTTTGCCTTACTGCCAACTTGTTGCACATGTATTTTTGTACACCTTCCTTCTCTCCTTGAGATCACTGAGACAGCTGAAGTCCTGTGCATGGGGCCCCACTAACATCTGTCAATAGCTCTGCTCCAGCTTGTATTGACATGGGCAGGTGACTTTGGCAAGTCGAGTGAAATATTATCCATCTCTAAGTGTTGCTTTTCAAGTATCCCTCCTTGTGTCCTCAGCAAAAGTGGAGCAGTCATCTGGAGGAACCTGATTCTTTCATGTAAATTCAAAACTTGTTCTTCTTTTCCTTTTCAGTGAACTCATTGAAGATGCAGCCAGAAATTTTGTAGTACATCTGGCAGAGACATGTGCTTAGAAAGTACTGCTTGGAGTTGAGATAAAGACTCTCTGACACTTTTCTAAGTCTGTTTTTATTGTATTTTTAGTGGGAAATTATAATAAGATATCCAAGAATTTAGGGGAAGTTCACTCTGCTGCTCTTCCCCCATATCCAAGGTCTCTTTTGTTATTTATGTTGTCACACTGTGTCTATAGACTCCAGCTGTGACCAAGTTCTCATTGTGTGAGGCACCATAGAAGTGGATTGTATGGCTCAGTCCTTGCCACAATGACAGCACAGTTCAGTATGGGAAGACAAAAAGGGGCAGCTGAGGTAACAAAGACATGGTCTGACTTGTGTAAAGTCATCCAGTGAGCAGCAGGAAGGAGCAGGAGTAGGACCACAGTCTCCAAGTCCCAATTCCCCTGCAAAACTACCGAAAGATATTTCTTTTTAAAGGAGGACTCTCATTAAAAAAATAAATGTGATTTTTGGAAATTTTCTTCTAAAGGGCCTTTAGAAATGCCAGATAGAAAAGGAGCTGAAAAATCCTAGATTAATCATTTGAAGAATTAGGTATAAATCTCCCTGAAACTGATTTGAAATAGGACTTGGACCACCTTTAGTGACTCTCTCCCATTTATCTGAAGACTCAGTGGAAGCTTCCCATTCTTTCCCTACATTTAACTAACTTATGAGCACCTGGCTCTGCCCTGATAAGTAAGGTATAGAAAATAAGGAATAAATATTTACCTTAAATAAGGTATAGAAAACTTTTTTCACTCACAATTACTTGTTTATAATAAAATTATATCAGTATTTTTGTTAGAAACTGTTTTTGGTTGGGCTGGGAAATGTATTCATTTATGTCAAAGAGAATTTGACCCCATATATTAAATTTTGGTCTGTTTAATGTTTTCCTTATAAAAATGAAATTTTATTAGCAAATCGGTAAAACAAAAGGAGAATGAAGCACAAGAAGCAGTCTTGGAAAACCCTTTTAGGCAGACAGAGGGATGAGAACAATGAAATGGTGAACAATGTGAATGAGTCTCAAGTAAGCCTTTATTGACTCCAAGCTCTGGTATGAATAAATGTCCAAATATCCATATACTTTCCCAGTCATCAGATTTCCTAACCTGGTTCCTAAATTAGGTCTTCCAGAACAGCTGGAAAGACTGCCTCAAGAACCAGTTCAGAGGTCCTGCTCATTATCTTAAAAAAGAGCAGGTATTTGACTCATGTGCAGGTAGTGTCTTTCTGAGGTATCCTGGTACAGACATTGGGACGTGTTTTATAGCACTAATTCTAGAGAAATTCTATTGGATTTGAGTAAATCCATTGTTCCTGATACTTTAAACCTGTAACTTATACATTATGTAAGATAGATATGACATGTAATAATATTGTACATAATTTCTGTTGAAAAAATGAATCTTACAGACTCAGAGTGTTTCACTGAAGTGTGTTGACTGCCTTGGTAATTTAAACTAAAACTAAAAAGCCTTACTTGCTGCATTATTTTAGAACTATATTGTATTTTTATCCATACAAATTAAAGTTAATAGAAAATTGCCAGCTATGAATTATGAGTTCCAAACTTGTCTTCCATTGGCTGCTATACCACCTGTCAATAAGTAAACCAAGCAGCAGTTGCCATATCACTGAGAATGACCCATTTCTATAATGATTACTAGTTAGGGTATCAACATATTCAATGTTCTTATTCACTATTCTTGTTCTCATTCACTATTGCTCTGTTATTGCAAACTCATTTTTAAAAAATTGTGTGGTAAAAATGTTTATTTTACAGAACAGAGAGAATGAAATCACAAAAATATGTCTGTCTTTTGAAAAAATACGTCCATGTCTTTGAAATCAAAGGGGTTGATTAAAAATATATATCTTTCTAGGGCAATATTAACATTTTGATTTAATCTTTCTTATTCAGAATGCAAAAATGAGATAATTTCCCACCATATGGCAGTGCTGGCTTCTGAGCAGTGCTTGTGCTAGGCACTTTACTGCCTCTCCTATTCCGTCCTGAGGATGTCACAGTTCAGCAGAACCCTACTTCCATTTGCTCCTCTAATTTTAGTTCAGACAAACAAGATAGGTAGCACAGAAGAGGGATGACAGAGTCTTGATATGCAAAGGTAGGGGAATATTCTATATGAGAATTTTTTTTCTCTTGCCCAGTTAGAGTCCTCATTAACATGTAGGACTATGGAAAAGAATAAATTAGTATTAATACATTGCCACAAGCCATCTTTCCTCAAGCTGTATAGCCTATGGTGGACCTCCTAACTACTGGTGAGCAGGAAATGGACATTTTCCTCATGGTGAAAGTCCTCCATACCATGCAGTGTGGTGGCTTCCCTGCAAGGCTTCATCTGTGCTAAAATGGATTTCACAGGAAGTGAGTCATGAGACTATCAGTCTCATCCCCATCACAGCTGTGCTCAGGACAAGACCTGGCTTAGAGTATGCACATAGTTATATACCTGTATTTACAATTTACAATTTACACAATGTGTTTTTATTTTGGGTTCTGGATCAGATCTTCCCTTTTCCTCCTTTCACTGAATTTCACAGAATTTTTTAGAGTTGGAAGGGACCATAGAGATCATCTAGTCCAACTCCCCTGCTGAAGCAGGATTGCCCAGAGCTAGAGCATGTTACTCAGGACGGCATCCAGGCGGGTCTTGAAAATCTCCAAAGAAGGGGACTCCATGACCTCCCTGGGCAGCCTGTTCCAGGGCTCTGTCACCCTCACTGTGAAGAAGTTTTTTTTCATGTTTGAGTGGAACCTCCTATGTTTCAACTTATGCCCATTAGCCCTTGTCCTCTCACTGGCAACTGCTGAAAAGAGTCTGGCTCCCTCCTCCTTCAAACCACCCTTTAGATACTTATAGACATTGATAAGGTCTCCCCTTTGGTAGTTTTGCCATTGAAGAGGAAGAGCATGCTTGTTCCAGGATTTGAACTTTGTATATTTTCTCTTTTTCTGGGGAACTTCTCTTTTGAACATATTCTATGATTGTGATCATTTGTTTGATTGCAAACTAAAAAAAAATAATGGACAGAGAGTGGCATCACCTCAATATGTGAAACCGTTTAAATCCAGTGTATGGTGCTGTGCATGTAGACAAGGAGTGCAAGGCTTCTAATTAGTGTGTAGAACAGGTTTTTCTTTAGAAAGCAGTGATACCACCCACTGTAGCTGTCTGCTTTCCTTCACTGCCTTCTCCCCGGAGATCCCTGGTGAGATGATTGAGCTGCTCATGAATCACTTAATGAATTGCTGCTATTGAGAGCCTGAGGTAAAAGGCACCATTTTGGTGCTCTGTAGTATACTAGGCTGTAATTCCTGGTCATTCAATAATGGCATTACAGACAGCTTATGAGCTTCAAGTCCTTCATGCTTTTGTATCAGAACTGTTAGTCTGGCAGGTATCTGTTAGCAGTGGAGCCAAGGAACCTTGGAGCCCAGAGCAAGCCAGGAGCTTGCTCAGGGAGTACATGCTCAGGAAGGGTTCATAACTGCACTGCACTGCACTCTCTGCTATTGCCAACATGCTGCTGAAAGTGCCCGAGCTTCCAAGTTTGGCTCCTGTGAGCAGCAACATAACCAGCATCTAGTGTGCAGAAGAGCTGTTTCACAAGGCCAGGCTTTCGAAGGTGAAAAGAAATTAATACTTCCAGCTAAAACGGCTTGCCCTGATGATGACTCTAACTTGTAGAAAGTATAGATAGTTAGTTTTTATAGCCTACAAATGCTTTGGGAAGGAGCGAGCCATCTCAGATACACATAGCAAACTAGAGTATGTACTTCGTGTGGGCTTTCTGACGTGCCATGAAACTCTTGGTTCATGCCAAACATTGATGTGTTTTCCTAGCGCATAAAAGGAAATACGATTCAGCTTCACACTGAGTTCCTGAAGCCCCTACAGATCCTGAAATAAAGATCAGCTTCATATTGCACACAATGCTGACATGTTTGTGTAACGAGTACTTACTGCGGCAGAGACCTATGTACAGCTAAACTATGTATAAGCCTCTTAAACCGATGAAGGGTACTCAAAGCTGTCTGACAGTAGGCCTGTCATCCATGATATTGCTTCAGGAGGAATCCCTACAGGGAACCAAAAGGAAATGGAGGTTCTGTGTTGTAAGATGTGCATACAAAATATTCCCTGTGATATACAGCTTAGCAGAATATTGTGGCCATATGAACTGCGCAAAGACCATTTATAGTGCATTTATAGGGCACAAGAGCTGAAAGTCAGGAAAATCCCCCCCAGCAAGGCCCCTGCTTGCCACACTGTGAGCCAAAGAGGCAAGAAAGGGCCTCCCAATCCAAACAGAGAAGGGGAAAATAAAGGGTCTGTGTGTTCCCAAATGCAAGACTCTTGGGAGATAAAGAAGCCAGATCCACTGTGTTGAGAAGGTATATCTGCAAAACAGCTCATAGTCATGTATAGTTCCAGTGATTGTCTCATGCAAACAGAGAACTGTCAGCCCAAGAAGATTTATTTATACTTAGAAAAGATGGAGTGTATGTCCACAGTAAAAAGCAAGATTTCTTCTGGGAAATACAAATCATTTATGAAAATTTTGTTAACTTACTGCTTACATGCCATACTGTAAACAGCAAATGTAGATTTTACCTAGAAAATATGGGTGATATATTTATTATTTTTAAATGTGTAAATGTAAACAAGGACATAAGAATGTCTGTTCTAAATATAAGTAAACTTTGTGATATTCAAATAGAATTTTCTCTAAATGAAGGAGAAAGGACAGGCTTTATAGTCAGGTGGAGCAGATGCTCCCTCCCCATGAAGAGACTTGAGGTGTCAAGAAAGCAAATGCTGAGGTTCCTTAGTAATTCTTTCCTAAGTTAGACTTGTCTCAGCAGGTGTACAGTAGTATTCTCCTGGATCTAGCAGTAGAGATGGATCCAGGAAAACAAGTCATGCTGTGGTTTTGAACATACTAAGCTTCCCTGCTATGCTAAACTGGAGTTTGAGTTGAGCAGTATTTCCACAGAGAATTAAGACATGTAAAACTTGATTTGTCTTTAAACAGAAGGTCCCTAGAAGGCTCCTCACAGAAGAGAGATCATTGAATTGCTGGTTGTTTCATTTGACAAGGATAAACTATTAGGGAATCTATATTTTTGCTTGAGATGTAATTCAATTTTATGTTCAATCTCTAATTCAGTCTCATTTTTTGCATAATAAAGTTATTGTGATTAATGATAAAAAAATGGTCAAATGAAAAGGCAATATGTTCTTTCTTTGTCCAAAATTGAACATGATCAGAAATACTACCATTCTGGCTGGACAGTTACAGTACAAAAATCATGACACTGATTCCCTCAGAAATGTAATTTTGCATTCAGATTGTGATCTGACTGGTTTTGATATAGTTGAACTAGCCAAGCTTGGATCTGCATCATAATTCAGCTGTCTGATTGCCCTCCATGTGTGTGGTTAAGCTACTGGATCTTCTTGTGCTGTTCTTTCTTTTTCTACTCTTAATTAGAATAGCTTCCATCCTACAATTCATTCTCTCATTCCTGTTCATGATTTCCAGTTTAGGGTAATAATAAATAATTTCTTCCATTGTTCCTCATTCTGGGACTAAAAGTAATTCTTAATTTTCAAATTATATTGATCAAAGCCACTGTTCTACCTCCTTCACTCACAGGAGCACTAAATTGGGTGTGAACTTTGTGTTAAAAACTCTTCCAGGATGTAGTTGTTGTGCTTGAGTTCTGGTTCATGCTTCTCAGACTTTGGTTTAATTTATTTTAGCAAGTGGTTTTTTTTAAATGTTCCCATTTGCAAAGGGAATTTTATTTTGGTGAAATGTGGGATTTTATTGCTGTGTTTGTGGCCTGACTACACATGATGCTGTTTCAGTGACATGCATTAATCAGCCCAGTTCTGCTACAGGTAGCCCTTTTGCTCAAAGCATCCGCCGATGTTAGCAGTCGATCAAACAGCTGGTGTTGCTAGAAGATCATTTGAGTTCCCCCTCTAGGACGACAAGAACTTTTGCCTGCAATGCATACAGACAAGGATTTGCTGTTAATGCATTCTGGATCCCAGAGTTTTTTAGCTTTCAATTTTTTAATCTAGTAGAATATTTTTATCAGAACTGGCTAGCTATGAGTGTGCATTAGCAAAACTGTATAATCTAACACGTAGAAGATTTTTTAGACTCCCTATGTATTTTATTAATGCTTTAAGAAAAATGAATTCTATGTGAAAATAGTCTGAGTCATTTTGCAAGGAACAAGCTGTTATTTATGTATTAACATTTCCTGAAGATACAGTTTCTATAGAATACCAGGAAGCATCCATAAAAGCGAATATGGGAAAAAAACTGGGACAGAACGATGTAGATGTATTTTGCAATTGGCTATGCAGAAACATTCCATAGCAAAAGGTAGGATCACATGCAGTACAAATCGCTTGCTTTGTGAGTTGGCAGAAAATACAATTAAAATAAAGAAGTGACATCTTATGTGACAGAACCTGAGTAGGCAGCACAGCATTTATCACCTCCTGTTCACTAGCTTTTCTTTTTTAAAATTAGTGAGATTTATCTTATATGACGCCTACTCATGGTCTTGTTGGCATGAACGAAAACAAAAAAAGGAATGTAGCAATGTAAAATAACACCATGAGTTACTGCAGCCAACAAGAAGGGACAAATTCGTCCCTGATGGTATGAAAAAGAACTGCACAAGGGGGGATGCAAGCCCCAAAGTTTATTGCTTCCTGGGGTTATTTTTGCTTGTCTTTTGGCTTTGTGCTCATAAATTCTACTTCTATCCAGGGAAAGATATATATTGAGCTATTTTCTACAAAATAAGGATTGGAGTGTGATCTTGATTTCAGCTGTGTAAATTTGAAGTTATTCTGCCAGAGTCAATGAAGTCATTCCGGGTTTATACTTATAAGCCTTTAATCAGAATATGTCAGTGAGCAGGAAGATATGACACATGAAAATCAATGGTTGATACTGCTGTTTTTCTTTCAGGCTGAGCATTTTGACATCTTGCTTGCTTGGTTTTCTGTGCTATGCACTAAGACCAATAATCTTTATTAGGAGACATGGAATCTGGGAGGTTTCTGAAAACAAAACCAAGCCAAGTCAAACCAAACCAAACCTAACTTAACACATTTCAATTTTAGAAGACTCAACAATCAAATATTTGGAATTCTGAATGACATGACTTCAACAGAGAAATGAAGGAGTGAAGGAGTGCCATCCCAGAAATCTGCACGTAAGAGGAGGAGCAGAGCAGAGAAGATGAATTATTTTATGAATATATTTATTAAACCAAAGCTTGTAGAAGAGCTCAAGTAAAACTTGAGTGGGTGGAAGGAGTGGGCACAATCCATAGAGTAACTATATACATGATTTTGAAATCCTGCTTTTAGGAAGCAGGTGAGATGAGAGAAAAGGGTGACCAATATTTATATTTAAATTTTTAATGTTGTTTCAGATGAGTCACTTTCCAATATTCAGACTTGATGAATGTCTCTAAATGTACCCCTGGGATGCATGGAAGCACACACTTAATTGCAACCTGGTGTTGATGCAACAGTGCCTTTTGCATGCCAGTGCCAATATTCCTTTCCCTCCCACTGGCCTTAAGTTGCCAGTTACCCCCAACAGTAGAGGCAACCATTATCTGCAGTCCAGAGAGAGCAAGAACAGCTGTTCTCCCTTTCTCCTCTCCTGCCTGGTACACCCACAGCATCTGACCTGCAGTCATTTGGAAACAAACACACCAAATCTGTCCTTCTGTGAGCTTTGCAGGGCCCTTACATGGAAAGCAATGGCTTGGGCGGTATGTGGGTTGTTCTTTTTCAAGCTTTTTTTATTCCAGCAACAAATATCTATGGTGTGAGTGTACCCACTTTGAATACAGTATCGTGTACTGCACATTGTGTTCTTTGGTATTTCAGTAAAGAGTTAGCATCACACAGGACTAGAAGAAAGGAAGCTACAAGAATACAGCTGTACAACACCTCAGTGCACATTTCACTGGGAAAAAGGAAAGCTGATCAGGTGGCAAGCTCAGTGTTGAGGAGTTCACTGTGTGATTTCGCTCTGTGCTGAGTGCGATGAGAATTTTGGATGACTGATGACTGTTCTGCTGTACAATTCCATTACCTTTTGCTCATTATCTTGCCTGTCTTTTCTACTTATTAAGTAAGCCATGCTCCGATCATCTGTGATTTTGTAGTAGCACCTTGCAGCCTTGAAAGTAAACCTTATAAAAGCATCGTTAAAGACCTGAGGTGGTTTGCTAGCTATTATGATATTTTAGAACATTAAACGCCAAATTTGGTGGATGCTGCAAAGTCGTGAAATGTATAGGACACTTATCACAAAGTTTAAGGTGTCTGGATGTCCAGTAAGATCAGTTGGATAGCGGTGCAGTGTTTTAATGGGTCTCCCTAACAGTGATCTGACTGCTTTACATAGAGAGCCATGACACGCAACACGGCTGTGTTCCTGCAGGTTACCAGTCTTATAGTCATTCACATTCATTCATGTTTTTATGATCAGAGTATTGGCAAAAACAATCAATTTGCCAAAAGGAAAAAAAAAAAAGGAAGAAAAGAAAAGCATTTGCAACTGCAAGTTATTAACTGACAGTTCTCATTTAAGCAGTGTCACTTACAACCAAATATTTAGACTCCAAATCAGGATAATGAAAAAACATTTTCAGAAGTGTGATGGAGCTGCTGTCTAATTGACACTTGTACTTCCCTGCAGCTGAGGAGGATAAAGTTTCACAAAAGTATGAGCAAATTAACAGCCTGAGTTCCTGCAGCCTTGACACGCTTTCTGTGGACAGTGTTTAAATCAGAAATGTCCTTTAATCCAATTTCTTGCTAACTTCTCTGCTTTTGCTAATAAGGAGATAGGTGAATACATAATTTGTCACTTAGCAACCTCAGATGAGTGCTCTGAACAGTTTTTGAATGAATAGTTGCTGATGGTTTCTTGAAAATAGCTAATTTTTTATTTGTTTTCTTTGTGCAAGTGGAAGGTGTGGTCCCCCATATGTGCTTGTGTGAAATGATAAGCAGGCAACTGAAGGGAGAGCAACACAGAAGAGGAAATAAAAATGGAATCGTACAGTGTAATTGGCATGCATATATATAGAAATTCTGTTTCTATTCTTTTAAGTCGACTCTGCATAAATTTGCATGACATACCTCAAGTTCCCTGTCTGTTCCATGGCATGCTAGTCAAATTCTTTCCTACAGAAGAAATGGGAACATAGATCCTTTGGTATGTTAAACAACACCCTCCCCTCATCCCGGTAGGTAGGAAAATTATTGCAGGGACTTGTTATTTGCTTGTGGTAAGTTTCAAGATTGTTAATTCTTGCCTGCATTAGACTTGGATCTTAGACTTAAATAGCAACTGGTAGCAATAATTGAAATTGCATTAACGACAGCAGTTGGGTGGATGGGACAAGCGTGGATGTGGCCAGCTGCAATTGGGACGAAGGGGGGCAGCTGCAGGCAATGACAGCTCCTGTATCATGTTCTTAAACAGTGCTCATAGGGAGAGGGCAAGAGCCCCTTCAGCTCATCTAGTAAAATTGCACCTGGACAGGGAAAAGTCACTGTTAGTCCAGAGAAGGTTGACATCCTGCAGCAATTTAAAACCCTGTTGGCTTTTAGTGTCTGGGTATCCTTAACTCTCTTTCTGCAATGGCCAACCATTGATGCAAAGCGCCTACATGGCAGCTTCAGCTGAGCACCATCAAGTCTCTTTCCAAAGAGTAGTCTCTTGGTGACAAAACTAATCAAGCAGTTTTATATGGCCCTGCTGTATGAGATGTTCCTATGAGAAAAGGAGCATGGTCATACCATAACCAACTTCTGTTTGTAATCAACTACTTGAAAGGTTTGTTTGGGACAGTGTAGTCCACCTCAACAGCTTGACAGATTGCATTAATAAATTAGAGTGAGGTCTTATTTTAAGTCCGCCTCATGTTGAGGTCAGAATTTCGGGTGATTGTACCCAGCAATGAAGAGGAAGGTTGATTTCTTTAGAAACCAAATATATCTGATTTCCTCAAACTTAAAAGCCAAAAGTAGTGCAACGGCTATTTATTTTTGTAAGTGGAGGCACTTCTTTCATTCGTGTGATAATTTAAAGCACATTATTTTTGTTCAGTGTAGGCACTTGAAGAATATAGACAGCACTATTGGATGCTTCTGAGTTCTTCAAAAGATTTATTGGCTTTGTCTTTCAGCTTCCAATGTTTTGTTCAAGAAATAAGAAACACATTATTGTGATGAAGCCTAATGTGGAGGACAAAGGAAATTTTTGCAGAAAGTGTGAGAGAGGTCAGATGGGTTGGTTAACAATAAGCTGTTATTAATGGTTTTTAGCTCACTGTCTCTGGGATTATCCTTATCACAACATAGGGCTTGTTTTTCTTTAGTTAATTTAATCATTGAATGAACCCGTTGCCAGTCAGCTTCAGCTTATGCCCCTATCTGAAAAGGCCACTCTGCATGCTTTCCGCATATTTATTGGAAGCTGTGTGTTGTGTCTTACTGTTGGCTCTTACAAAGGTGATGCTGTCTGTGTGTGCGTGGAGATGTTGTGGCTGTGCACGCACATGCCTGTTGGGGTCTCTGAGCACAGAGGCTGGAGCACCCACCTGATGCAGGAGTGAGCTCAGGCAAGGCTCTTTGTGAGGCGCAGGCAGGGTCCCCCCAGGGCTAACACCAGGCTTTGAGGCTGCTGGGACACTGTCCACGGTGTGGTGGCAGCCTAAGAATGGCTGAGCTTTGGGACAAAGCCAATGATGGAGATGAAACCCAATGACCCCTTACGGCATGCTTGCTACCATGAGGAGCTTGCAAGAGAAATGGGAATGTGGGTCTCTCCAATCTCATTTTCATCAGAAGGAAAAATGTTTGGCTACTTTGTGGCAACTAATAGGAAATGAAATCTCAGCAAGGTTTAGACAGTTTGCAGAAGCCTTTTAGCAAAATTTTCAAAATAAAAATAAACTTCCTGTAGAGGCAGAAAACACATCAAAATGTATTTCTGAAGTTGCTAACTGGGTCCTTTTGTATGCTGGAGACTGATAGTTTCTTCTGAAAATTATGCTGGACCTTTCTAATGTACATTTTAAGCCCTAATCAATTACTATCCTATACATAGTGTGTACCTGGCAGTACTGAGATGTAACATTTCATCTAAGAAGCAAGTAACAGGCCACCTGTAACTGATTGCTTGAAGAATGAGAAATGTTAATGGCAAGCAAGTTATCATGGTCATTTAAACCATGACTTTAGGCTGAAATATATTTGTATTTCCATGCAAATGTGAAAAGAAGCAAAAATGTTAACAGTGACAAGCTAAATATTTCAAGATGTCTGGTATAAAAATTTTGTGCTGTCTTTTGGGTCAGGAAGGAATGATGGATCATCTTCATTCTTCTTTTCTTTTGTGTATTTCTAATGCCCACTTTGGCTTGCAGTTTTAATCCCCCCCCCCTCCCCCCCATATTTG
>JAHREE010000480.1:14390853-14538850 GCA_033628505.1 Tringa tobata
CCCTCCCTCCCTCTTCCATTTCTCCCTTCCTCCATTCCTCCTTTCCTAGGCTGGAGTAAGTGTCAGTACTGTGGCCTCTGTGTTTGGAGAAGCCCAGGGCTGATACAGCAGAGCTGCTTTGCAGAGGGTGAAACAGGAAAGCAGCACAGAGTAAGGTCAGACACTTCCTTGCTGTGCTGTGGTTGAAAGAAAGGACTAAGCTTTATGCTATGAAGTGTCATCTCAGATGTCTTATCCCCACGGTCCTTCAGCCTGAAGGACTAGGATCTGAAATGATGGCTGAAATTCACACAAGAAAGTCTTGCCCACTTCATTGTTTTGCAAGGGTTCTGTTGACACAGAATGCTTCAGGGCCATTTCTAGGGAAGTAGCTAGGTAAGGCTCTCTCTTTCCCCTGAAATTTCACTTGCTGGTGGGGAATCTCTGCAGATGAATGTGAAGTTTGCACTGCTGGTATTTCATTGTGTACTGTTTGTTAGGGAAATAAATTAATATGGACAGAAACATACTGACTAAAGAAAAAGCTGGAATTAGAGGAGTTACATCCCTTGAGAATTAACACTAAGTCTTTATGGACTGAAATTCTCCTCTGAATTTTGCCCAGATTCACGACAGTGCCAAAGACAGCCTTATGGAGATGCTGGAGATCACACTGACAGAAAAGACTATCATCATCTGTAGCCCCAAGAGGGAAGGATGAATGTCATAATGAGATGTGTGCTGCAGAGAATAGTTTTTAGACCCTTGAAATGACTGCTTCTTAAAGCATTCAGTGGAACAATACCAGGAGAAATAAGTCTTGAATTATTCTGATCCAAGACTAAGTTCAGAATGTTACTGCTAAGTAGCCACAAAAGAATAATTATCACAATACACTCAGATTTAGCCTTTTCCCCACACTAGCACAGAACTACACAAAAATCAATAGACTATTTCAAGAAATGAAAAGGAATGGGCAAAAGAAAAAAAAAGTGGCATAACATGGAGATTGCTTAAATATACTGGAACCTCAGAATAAATATATTCCATTTATGGAAAAAGAAAACTTGGAAAAGAACTCCAAAGAAGTGTTCAAAGTTAAACATCAGAATAAGGAGGATTACTAGGAGTTAAAAGACCTAAAATGAACATCACATTCAAATGGAAAAAGATCATAAACAAGTTAAATGTAAAATCAATAAGGCAGCAAAAAAAAGACTTTAGGGAACAATTTTCTAAAGGCACAAAAATAAAAAATATACTTATTTGTCAAACATATTAGGAAGCCTGCCAGGAAGGCTGTGGGGCCAATAGGTGACCATGGTTTAATAGAAGTTCTCACAGGGCAAAAATGCAGAAAAATGAAACCAATACTTTTCAGTGAGCGTCACCACCAGGAAGACATTGAAACCAGAGGGCTTTATGTTACATAGATCCTGGTTTAAAACAGAACTTTCTCAAACAAAGGTGTCAAAAGGATAAAATTTAGAAGAAATATATGGAGTGAATGCAGACAAATTACTGGAACCAGGTACTATTTACTTGGGAGCCCTAGGGGAACATAAATATGAAAATCGAAACTTTCAGCTATGCTATGGAGTCTATTGATTAGATCAGTTGTAGTACTTTTTGAGAGTAAAATGGAAAATATAAATTCAACTTTAAAAAAGCATTTCAGTGGAATGGGGAATTCGGAAAACTTAAGACAATGTATAAATTTGTTAGTGTGTGATTTGTTAGTGTGTGAACTGTAAGAAACTATCCTAGGACTAATAGACAAAAGGGTAGGTACAATATAATGAGGAAGAACCAACACGGTTTTTGAAAGGGGATTAGTACTTTGCAAATCTATTAGAGTTGTTTGAGCATCACTGAATATACAGAAGTGATCCAGTTGACACTCTGACAAAAAGCTTTTTGACAAGGTCCTTTGCTCAAGGCTTTTACAGAAATTAAGCTGTGGTAGGATGGGAAGAAGGTCCTCTGCATATTAATAACTGTTTAAAAGGTAGGAAATGGAAAGTAGGAATAAATGGTCAAGGGAGGAAGGTAACAATGGGATTCCTTAGGCATCTGTGCTGAGGTCTGTACTGTTAAATATAGTAATAAAATATATACATTATATAATTAAAGTGTTTGTGTGTCTACATGTATAAAATACATATATGTATACTCATATCTATTTTTTAATCTACAGATGACAACATAACATAAAATTTGTATTCTGTAAAGTAAAGCACAAAAGAAAACCAATCCTAGCTATACACCTGCAGTGAGAAGATCTAAATTAGCGTTATGTTACCATGCAAGACAGAGACCCCCGAGTCACTGGAGACTGTTCTGTAAACACATTGGCTCAGTGCTCAGCACTGTTCAAAGAAAGCAGTCATAACATTAGGAACTATTAGGGGGGCAAAAAGTGATTATTGTTTTGCCTTTTATGCTACTGTGAATAATCATAGTTCATCTACACCTGAGTACATTTGTGGAGGTCTGAGAATCCCTCCCTTCAATTAAAAAAAAAGGTGTAATGTAATTAGAAAAACATTATAGCTCTCTCTTGTGATAGACGTATACCATATGTGTTCCTTATAGAAGGTGGTAAGGATTGCTGGAGTATCGAGCAGCTCCTATGCGAGGACCTCACTGGTACTCACTGATATTTGTGAGGGCTAAAAATATAGATGGGTCCGAATAGTGATTGCAAAACAGGTATATGGAAAGATGTGAGTTGGAAGCTGTAGCTACAGCCTCCAGCTGAGAAAAGGCAAAAGCCACGGTCCCAGAGCAACTCCATTGACTAGCACCACTATGGTCTTGCCCCGTCCAAAGCCAGATGTCCATCTGCCTCTGCCACACAGCCCTGTTGTGCTGGTATTGGCTGTACACCTGGTGCCGTGATAAGCTGTTTCAGGTCTCTGAAATGAAGGACAGTTAATCTCTTACTTGTAGGGTTACTTTTCTGTCATCTCTTTGTGCTGGTACGTGTCAATGCCTGGACAGAGGGGCAGCCAGGACTATGTTCTTGGGTAGCAGGGTGATGTTCTGGTTTATATTGTCTTAGTCTGCCTTATAACTGCAACCTGGGCTGGGAGAAGGACATGGAGGAAGTCACTCTGTCTGTTCTTACACTTCTTGCCTAAACACTCTGCACAGGCTGTCATCACCATCAAGCTGGATGGGGTCCAGTTCAGCTTGCTTATGTTCTTATGACTTGTATCAGTTTGTTGGTAAGTCTCTGTTAGGTTCAGCTTCTGAGGACGCACACAGACTTTTCCCATCTTGGAGAGGTAGCTGCAAGACTTGCTCAAGCACAGGTAAATTAATGAAAGGCTTTTTTTTTTTTTTTTTTTTTGAGATAGTAATTTTGCCTCATCTATGTTAACTGTGGTCAGAAGGGACAAGAACCTGAAGGTGCTCTTACATTCTTGTCTAAATATAAGGCTATACACAGCAGTGTTACTTTTCATGTTCTTAACTCTATTAAGGGTAAAATTTGAGTCAGATTTGGCTGATCTTAGGAGCTATGTTTCAAAACTGTTACTTCATATCTTGGATCCTCTCTCCCCTGAGAGCGCCATTCCTGCTTGCTTTCATAGAATCATAGAATGGTTAGAGTTGGAAGGGACCTTAAAGATCATCTAGTTCCAACCCTCCTCCTTTGTCCCTGAGTGGGACACAACAGACCTGCACGAGTCAGCCTGGGAGCAGAATGTGTCTTACCTAAACTGAGCTCCAGGCTATGAAGGCTCATGCCACAGTGTGCCACACACAGGTGATGGTGGACCCAGCCTTCCCTATTGACTCTTTTGTTGCCCAAGAGAGTGTAATCTTACAGGGAACACTGAGTAGATAGATATGATTTGTAGAACATTGTTGGTTAATTCATGGCTTATGATAAATGCATTTGGGAAGAAACCACACACTTTACATACAGGTATATCTTTAATTAAAAAAAAAAAAAGTGGGAATGTATCAGAGAGCTGCTTGTTGCAAACGATTCTCTCATCTCTTCTGAGAGTCAGGAAAATTCAGAAACCCTCTGCAATTTCTAGTTTGCAAAATTAAATAAATGAAAGTGTTAATTGAAAAGACAATACACTAACTGTCTTGGTATCATTTAAGTATAATGATCTTCTTAGACAGGCTGACAACTCTGAGAGGAAATACTGCTGCTTGACATAAAATATAGTGGTTTAACACCAACATCAGCACTCTATCTGTGTTAGAGCCCAGTATTAATTTCCCAGCATTTGAAATATCATACTTTTGCATCATTATGTAGTATTCAATGCAATAAGCATCAGTTTTTTAATAATAGAGAAGTTTTAAACAGACTGAAGGAGGAAATGAGTGTTTGCACAGACCACTAGATTTGTCTGAAACCATGTGCACCTATTTCTGGCCCTTTGTTTCCATAAATAATGGATTGACAGCTTCATGGTTTCCAGAGGATCCATGGTACATATAAATGTCAGACAAATAAATTCCAACATTCCATTTCTTTCTCTCATGTATAGCTCAGCGTAAGGTTTTTATGGTTCTAAATAAAACTCATAATTTAATTTGCCTGGTGCTTTAAATGAGTCTGAGGGTACTGTGACAAAAAGGGGGGAAAAAAGGAAAAAAAAAAAAAAGGTTGAGTTTGTTCCTCCCTTCTGAACAATTAGAGTTGCTACAGATTTAACAGAAACTTTTCTGTGTAAGACAGGTTTATTTGGGGGAAATATTTAACTGATTTCTATTATTTGATGGAAATATTTAGATGATTCCTACTACTTGCTGTGTCTTATACCAAGCCCAAGTGACTGCTTTAATACAGAAATGTATTTTTTCTGCCTGCTCAGTGTGGGGAGATAAGGACACTAAGCTTGAATGTTGCTCACAGAGCAGAAGCCAGGTTATAAGGCATGCTAACATAAAGGATAAAGCAGAAACCAAGATAACATCATCTTGTCAACGTGCATTAGTAGTCTTTGGGAAGTAGGAAGTAGTTTTCTCTTTCTGATCTACTATCCCCAGCTGCTTTCCAGTGGAGGTGTGGACTCCAAGTTGACAGTGAAAGTCTGAATAAAAACAGACATGTTTTCCTTATCTTTCCTAGATTCCTTTGAAGGGAAATATGGATTTGTGATAGCCAGTGCACTTGATGTATTTCTTCATACTTTTTAATGCTAGTTTTTAATGATTGAATAAGATGACTGATTTTCTATGGAACCTCCTGGAAATTGGAGAGGGGAATATGGGAGCCTGCTCAGAGAAAGAAACAGCAGGGCTGCCAAGAAACAGCAAGGGGATTGGAACCCAGGGCTGGGCTCCTGAAGGGAAGCCAGTGCAGTGGAGAGGTGTAATGAGCAGACGGACCTCAGAAATAATGGAAAGGAAACTTTCTGGGGACTGAGGGGCTGTGCAGTCCTTAGGGCAACTCAGAGAGTCACTGCGTTTGCTGAAACTAGTCCTATAAACAGAGATACCACGGACAGGGAGAGACTGGATTATAAACTTTCATTTGCACACTGAGATAGTGGCTTTAAGGATTTTTTCTTTTAAAAAAAATCATATTTCTGCTCTAAAAAAAGTTAGACCTGTTTTGGGAGATTACTTTAAGGAGATGATCTACGTAGATCCTCGTCAAAGCTCTAGCTGATTTGGAGGTCCTCTACATAGTCCTCTTTGCATGTTACAAATTGCTGTGCTAGTTGGCATTACTAAGTACGTCTCATACTTAACATACGTGTCTAATAGTTGCAACTCATTAATAAACAGTAGAAAGGAGACATGCAAAGTTATGTTATCTAGTTGCAGTCCATGGGTTTGGGTGATGTTGAGGGATCCCTACATTGAGGGATGTAGAAGTACTTGGAAGAATCAGGCCTATACAAAACAGAGAAACTGTTTCAAATCCCGTGAGGCAGGCAGGGTTTTAGTAGGAAACCATGATCCTAGGACTGTCCTTCCTTTTTTGGGAAATGTTTGCTGTGATCATCTCCTTAATGCAGAGATGGCATGTTCTGCAAATGGCCACAGAGAGAAGGTCTCTTGTATTCTTATTTTCCTCTTCATATACCCCAAAAAGGAAGTTTTGGGATAGAGTAAGGATAATGGTGAGATATTGCCATGCTTGTTGTAGACCAAGAGTTCAGAAGTGAAGCCGTGTCTGTGAAATTCAGAAAGGATGTTTAGAAAAAGAAACTAACCAACTTATTGTGTACACACAGAAATGTTCCATAGAGCAGAATTGGTTATGCACCATCTGCTTTTAATTTTTGGACAAAACTCACAGTACTGCCTAACATTCCTAAACCCAGGCCCTCTGAGACTTCGTTTATAAAAGCAAATAAAACCAACATTCAGTGTACAACATCCTCTTCTTTATAAATTATTTGTAGGCAAAAACATTTCCATAGAGACTAAAAACGGGTCTTCACCCCGTGTCTCAAAATGAGCTCCAGTGCTACCCACAATAAAGTTTCTGATGACACCATCTTTGGCATACTGGAATGTTGCTCATGTAACAAAGGCACAGCTTATTTCTAGTAAATTTATTATAGAGATTCTTTTATTACTGCTGGCAGCACTTTGATCTGAGTTTTGTCTGTGGACAAACGTCTACAAGTACCTCTGATTTGGTGAGAGGAACAAGAGCCATCTAACATGTTTGGGAGCCTAAGATAGATGTGACTATCAGAAACTGTAGCTTAGCATTAAAGGAAAATATTGTCTAAGAACTTTCTAAAAGTTGACACTGATGAACTAGAATGGTGTTTGCCAACCTATCTTGTGCAGTGCTGATTGATTCACTAACAGACACTAGATCTGTGCAAGTTGTTCAGTGTAGTTTAAACATGTGAGTTGGAGGAAGTTTTGGGTCTTACAATTATGTCAAGGATGAGTTGGTGACAGTAACAGCTGAGTGATTTTGGCATTTTCTAACTCCTCTTTCAAACAATACCTTTATTATAAACATTTTATATAACACATAACATAAAAAATAACAGGTACCCTTTGTCTCCAGTACTTAGCAATGATGGTTCTCCGAGAGAGACAGGTGAATATTTGGGCTCCTACTAGTGAGAAGGCTGCTTTCAGAACATTCCTTGTACTTTCTATCTTTTTTTTCTCTCTTTTTATTGTATTGTTTTGTTCATCAGGTGCATGTTTTGCATGATTCCCAAAGTCATGACTGATTTGCATTTTGTATTGTCTCTGTCTCTGGAGTATAGGGTTCTTGGGCTAAAGTTTGATATACTAAGCATTTGCAGGAATAAACAAAGACGAAAGCAGAACTGATGTAAACGCAGCTGACTAAAAAAACACTATCCAGGAGGTAACTCAGAACTTCAATGCATTAAAATTGATAGCTTTCCAAGTGAGAGGTTAAAAAACCCTAAATCCAGCTTTGCTGCACAAATTAATATAAATTAATACAGTATTTCAAAGAGGTGATAAAAAGTTTCATTAAGAAAGAGGTTTTCCAGGGTTTGGTGACTCTGGAAATAATTTATATGGGAGTTATGTAAGAAATGGATATAGCAGTAGCACAGAAAATGAGGCGGTGATAGAATACGATCAGAGCAACGAATACCAAAGTATTGCAGACCTCACTATGAATGATATCAGTATTAGGAAATGCCATTTAATACTCTTAGTAAATACTAAACTAACTTTGCATTAGGTGGGGTAAATGGGTAAAAGTGTCTGTCTCTGGAGAATCTCCTGCAGTGAACTATTGAACAATTCTTAAGCATTTGTGGGTTTTTTTGCTGTGGAATTATGTGTAAACTGAATTCGTGTTAAGACTTTGAAGGCTTATTCTGATTTGTAAAACACACTCTGATCTGACTGAAAAGTTAAATAGATTTTAATTGTCTGTTGAAGGATGAGGAGGAAAATGGGATTTTTCCTTTCTCCAGTCTTGTATTCAGCTTGAAAACTGTCTTCACAAGCTAAGTCCATTAGTGCAGTTGTACTACAATGTTTACAAAGGAAACTTATCTCTAGCACCCTGAACTATAACTTACTTATCCCCAAAGGGATATTAGAAATTTAAAGAACTATGTGAAGGCACAGCACAGAAAATGGATGCTGTTCAGCCCATGTTGTCCTCAGTTGGAGAGAAACTAGAGTTGATGTTTTCCAGTATTATGGTCATAGGAAAGGAAGCAAAACCATCCAGAGATGCTCAGAGATGTGTACATAGGTGTTCTCAGTGGTGGTTCCAGCCTGGACCTTTAAAAAGATACTTTAGCCATAACATGAAGAACCATGGCCAAAGCTGAGAAATGTTGAGAGCTGGGCTAATTTTCACCTCCTTATAATTTCATGGAGATGATGTTTCAGTGACATGTTGAATAATCACAGAATCACAGAACTCATAGGCTATTGGCCAACCAAAATGAGACATTGTGCTATTAAGCTACAGAGATTCAAAGGTGCTATATGCATATTTTACAAGCTGCTAGATGACTATATGTTAATAAAGCCATCAAAATGCTATTCTTGTTGTTGTTGTTGTTGTTGTTGTTATTTGTAGAGGCCACATAATGTGTTACTTTGTGTCAGGTAGCTGCTGTTGAAAAGCAGTATAAATTTCCCAAAGATTATGCCCTGAAGGTACATTTAATAGCAATGCAGTATATTACATCCCTTAAAAATAATATGAGGAAGACCAAAATTAAGGCAAATAGAGCAGGATGTGTTTGCTGTGTAGAAAGTACTCTGCAGAACAAGAGCTCAAACAGCGCCAACCCTTCCCAAGGCAAACTTTACTATGGTAAGTGACATCTCTCGGGAGCAGAATGGTGAGTAGCAACTGAGGCTGGTGAGTGTGAGAGTCTCGCTGGTGAGAGTCTTTGCAGGATCAAGCCTCAGGCTTGTAACGGTATTGTAAGCTGCAGTGTCTCAGATCACTGCTGGGAACTACTGTCACGTTGCTGTACAGGGTGCCGCTGCTGGGAGGGTGGGGTGGAGGGGTTGAAATCTTTCCATTTAATAAGCTTGTTTGACATCAGCGATTATCAGCTGCCCACTGTCTGTGAAGCATTTCCTCTACTTCAGCAGCTGGGGTGGTGTTTTCCCGGCTTGCTGCAGTGCAATGATTAGATTGCTGTCTCCAGCCAGCTAGCACGGAGATGCTGCAGGCTGAATGATAACTGTGGCAGACAGAAAGGGTTATTCCTGAAGTGTTCCCGAGAGTCTTGTTGATTTATTTATTTATTTCCCCCCCTCACTGCTCGCTGGTAGGAGGCTTATAACGGGTGCAGCATCAACAATCACTCTAGGTCAAGCAGCATTAGCCTTAGTGCTAACCTTCTAAAAGATTCAGATTTATTAATTCAATTACGGGAGTTTACAACCTGTTTAGCTTTGCTGTTGCTGTTATTATTGTTATTTATTCCTGTCTGTGTTTAGTTGCACTCCAACCCATTTCAGGGTAATTAGGGAGGTTGCTTTTGATAATTTTTAGGCTGAACAATATGATAACAGGACTGCAACATAAACCTTTCCTTCTGTCCTTCCCCCACCTGACAGCCCTTGGTGTGAGCCTATGGGCCCTGCATGTCTCAGTATCCTTACTTTTCTGCAGCTTTGACTGTGTCATGTAACTTTTTTTCTTTATTATTTTGCCAAATATTTCTGACACTAAACAGAAAAGAAAGCATTTGTTTTATGTAATTGTTGTCTTGACATTATAAACCCAATCTTATCACAAAAAAAAAAAAGTAACAACCTCTACACTTATTCTTTTAAATTACTGCAGTTTCTTTTCTCCATCCAAACTCATAATTTGGTGGCTTAGGACTGACTCATGATTTTCATACGCTTGGGACTGGCGAGAGAGACTATGTCTGTACAAAGGGCAGAGAAACATCTAATCACATTTGTGATGTGTGCTCAAAAAGTCTGTAACATTTAAGATCTTTAGCAAAATACCCCAGGAGTCCGAGCAAGTTACAGTAAGCAAATTATCTTGGAACAAATTATCTGATACCTAATTGAATTTCCTACCATGGGTCCCATCAATCTTGTCTGCTGAAGACTACCTGTAGTGTGTTCTGCACTTCATAACAATTACAGCTGGTGATTAATTGTCAGGCAAAAAGCAGCTGAAAGAATATATATGGAGGCATAGTACATTGCTAAGTTTTTCTTGTTGCAGGTCTGAATGTTACCAAATAGTCATGTAAACTATTAGTGTTCAAGTCAGAGAACATTTTTTATCTGTCAGGAAAGCCACATTAAAGAAATTTAGGTAATGATGACTTACTGTTAGGGGAAAAAAACAGTTTGGTCTTTTTTCAGTTTTTCATACATTTGTATTGTGTAAACTTTTTCCTCCTCTTGTACTCCCCTTGGAGTATTTCCAAATTGCCACTGATGTTTTCTAACTCACTGAGATATGTTCTTGATGCCATCCTCTGCCTTAGTCAAAATACTCTATAGCTACCTAATGAAATTCAACTGTGTACTCAGTTTCACTGAATTACTTCAGTGAAAACTAAGACTTCCCCTGAATTTCTCTCCCAAATTAGAAACAATGAATAAATTGAAAATTGAAAGGTTGGAGGTATATTGTCCTTCTCTTTTGCACTTTTAGTGTCTTTTTATTTTTTTTTTTAATTTTGAATAATAGCAACAATTCTAAAGAACAAACTAACTAAACTGTTTCTGTTTAGTTTCATTCATATATGACCCTGTGAATTATGAAGCATCTGATGAGAGATTATTTTCTTCTGAGATCTCCTCAGTTGAGTCACCCAACTTGGACACGTCAGGCCAATATGCTAACGTGAGACAAGACTTAGTAGGGTGGGCAATCACGTACTGATGTGCCTAAACAACTCTGAGATTGAAGGTGATTCACCTATTGCGATCTTGGAGAGCTGGCAGCTAGAATATAACCATCTGCTTCTTTTTGCATAGAGATGCACAAAATTTCAGAGGATTTCTTGGGCACAGCTTTTCTTTAGTCTTATGGAACTAAACATTTAATGGATGAAGCACTTAGTGGAGAGAAAGGCAATCTAGGACAGGCAAAATACCACATACCATTATTCTGAAAACAGGTGTAGTGTTCATAGAAGAATTGTACTTATTTTTAGCTGTTTTGGTAATTAAAACATAAGAGAATGGAATGAAAGATGATTTGGAGTGTTTCACCAAATAAGCAGAGAAAAGATTATGGGAGTATATAGTTGGAAATTGCATCCTGTCTTCAACCTAGGCTTTGCTAGTTCTCTATGGTAATGTGAAGGTGGCAGTATTGTTGACGTGGGCATTTGCTAGTTTCAAGCATCTACATGCCAAAAATCTTCAAGTAAAATTAACATCACTGTCTAAGTTCTTCATGTTCCTGGAGAAATAAACAGAAAATCAAAGTAATTTCTCTTTGGTGTGGTTGTAATGCAGCAGCTGGTGGAGTTGGTGGGGTTGGTTCCATGGTTTCACCCTATGGATTCTGTTGTTAATATTTATTTAGATTTACTTTGAAATGAATAATTGTTCAGCAATAGCTCTCTGAAACAGAATGAAAACAATTTTCTCACAGCATTCTGAGAGCACTGTTTTTACATATGGCAATCACCTTGCGCCAATTATTTGATAATTTTCAGAACCAGTGTGGTTAAAACAGTGTGATTACCATGAAAATCAGCACTGCTAACAAGCAATGACTCCAGCGTACCAATCCTTGCATTTTAAGTCAGTTGTAGATCAAGTTTAGCTAAGGTTTGTCTGATATTACAAGTCCAAGAGAATACACTTTCAAATGCAAGCTTGTGTTTCAATCATCTCCCAGACCTCAGGAGATTCAGCTGCAAGTCAGTTACCTCTGCTGGATCTCCATTCCAGGTTTGTTGTTTTTTACCTTGAAGCACAATTTAGGTAAAATACCTTAAAAAAAAAATAAAAAAAACCATATGTTCCTGCACAGGTGTGAGAAACAAAGAGCGAGTTTGGGAACTAGTACCAGTTACATAAAATGTCTCTTCAACAAAAGATTAGTCATTATCTTCCTACTAAATCAAGATTCAACATTACTCTTTGCAAGGCTTTATTTCTTTAAGATATTTCTTCACTTTTAAGGCTGACGTATCTTGACACGATGGCAGCTGATGACAGGATTAAGAAGGACTAGTCAAGACAGTCTAACATTTGAATAAATCTTTGACAGAGAGTCTGGCCCTCCTGCATGCTGATACTGCACAATCCATCTTGTTGCAAATTAAGTTATGAAATAGCATTTTTCTTACATTTCTGATAAATATAACAATAAAAGACAAGCTAGGTATTATTTAGTTCTTCTTCTTAGCAACTGCTCTTCACGGGGTTTCAGCTGAAACATGTTCATCCTGCTGGTAGGGAAGCAGGCCCTGTTTCTGCGTGGGGGAGATCACAGTTTCACTGTGCTGCCTTCCAGAAATAGCAGGGAAATTCGTCAAGGTTTTCTGCACATTCTCTCCTTTTCTCCTACATACAAACCCATGCAGTCTTCTGAGGGTAGCAAGTGATGCCAAAATGAACAGGGTGACGTAATGGTCTGTGATGCTGGGGTGAGGTGGGACTGACCCTGCATCTCCTTATGGCAGTATGCCATCTGCTTCTTACGTGGTAGACCTGTAAGCCGAGCCCAGTCACGATCAAATACGTATGGCCAAATAGCACACCATCTATAGGGTATCTGGTGGCACACAGACTGCCAGTTGTAAAGGATGTCAAGATCTCTGTCAAGATCTCTGCTGTCTTAGAGCAGAAATACCAGAAAATAGAATATGCTTGTTCCTAGGTAGATGGAACAGGGGATGCTGAATGGAGATGGTGAAGGCTCTAAAAATATGAAGATGATATCTCCTATTGGAACATATCTCCTCAGAGGACTAGTTGGAATTCCACCAGTGGGAGATATATTTTAAAACATGAAACTACCTGTGTGCAGAAAATTAAGTCTATGTCAAGATAAGCTAGAAAATATTATGCTCGTGTGTGTACTACAGGATGAGATTTTCCGTAGGTTTATTTTCAAGTGTATTTTATGGCAAAATAAAATGTGGGGTTTAGGGTTTATTTATTTATTTATTTATTTTTAAAATTGGGATCAGTTAAATGATGAGGCAAGGGTGTACTAGGAGTATTAGACTGGCTTACTTATCTTAATTTCTGCTGAGATCTAATTACATACTCCCCTGCTGGACTTTGCTTGAGTGAAGAATTTCCTTGTGCAGGGAGTTGTGGTCAAGTGTCAAGTAGAATCTAAATCAAAGTAATCATCAAGCTTTTTTTCTACCTAGTTCTCTGGGTTAGGCAGAGACTCTGATTTCAGTAAGTGTACGAGGCCAAACCTTGGGGACCTTCTGTGGTCTTCCTCAAAATCTCCACATCGAATGCATTCCTCTGCTCCATACGTATGCCAAAATATGTGGAGACTGGTAGCATTGCCCAGCACTGTGGCTCCTCAATAAGTACTATGCAAGGTAGTGAATTCGAACAGGGTGAATTAGCACCGACTGAAGGTAAAGTGAGGTTAGGAACAAGCAAGCACTAGTTTTCTTGCTGTTTCTAAACTCATGGACTTCATTAATGCAATGCAGTGAGAGCGCAGGGTCTTCTCTTCTAGGAACCTCAGTTAAAGTGGGAGCATTGCCTGGAGGCGTTACTGGACTTGAAGCAAAAGGTAATTTGCATGTCTGAGAGCTACAGGGATATCTGACATTAATGTCAGACTGGCCACTCATCTGAGAGGCCAATGTTTCTCCTCCCTAATCGTTACCACAGGCAGTTAAAACAGAACTCCTCAGTATACCATTGTGAAGGGGAGTAAGGGAGACAGCTGTTATCTAACCCTTGCTGAGGTGAGAATCCTATGTATGGCATAAGCAAGGTCTGAGGTATGACGATGTAAGGTGCTCAGGACATGGCCCCTAATATTTTACTGCAACATCTTAGCATTTGCACTGCTTCCTAAAATGTATTTCTGTATTTTTAATAGTTATCATTAGGAGATGCAAATTTCATATAGATTTAACTATAAAGCATATTGTCATTTATTATTTGAATTACCATAATAACAGATGTTTTCTGTGCTGTGGTGGCAGTGCAGATTTTATGTCCTTAACACATACCAAGGTGGCCGCAAATATTTGTACAGCTATGTTGTTGTTCCTATGCAGCTGAGGAATCCAAAGACTAAATTTATTCTTCATTATCTACGGAGACTGTATTTGTAATAGTTCACAGCTACGTTAGTGGTCCAAACAGCAGACATATACAGTGCTGCGTTGTTTGCTGCGTTGCAGATTACTTCAGAAACAATTTATGAAAGACAACTGATTTATCCAACAACTGATGACAAGTGCAGACTTATCAACTTACTTTGACAATTTTTATCAAATCTAACTGTGGTGAAGGCACTTTCTCAAAGAACCAAGTCCTTCCGTAATTATGGGACTTATGCTTCTATTTTGAGCTTGGTAGTTTGGCTCTGCTAAATTTGCTCATGGTTTCACGTTGCCACCATTCACCATAACATCTGAGCAATTTTCAGATGATAACAGATGATGATAAATTCCTGAAAATTGGAGCATTTTTAGGTTATTGCATTACAAATAGGAACTTGCTTTACTTTAAATTACTTCTCAGTAGCCTTTTAGATGAAATTCCTAAATCCTCAAGGATCCATGTACTGCAGGCTCACAGCTGTCCACAGGGAGGTCTGGTTGGAGTTCCCGTCCCTGTTTGACTCAAGAAGTTTGTTTTTCTTATGCAGGTAGAGGCTAAATATTTGCAAAGTGAAATGATGTAGATGTCATTTGAGATATGTTTAAAAGATTTTCCAGTGAAAAGATTATAAGAAAGCTTACTGATGGTAGGACTCTAGGTTTGTCTAACTTCTCTGGAAGCTCTGTGTGCCAACAGCTGTAAAGTTTTGTCTTGACCTCTCAATGCTTTCATTTTAGTTTCAACATGAACCCTGACAAGCTTAATTGATTTTGTGTTTGCAGTTGCAACAGTGCACTAACCCCCCACCCCCCAACAGAACTTTGTGAGAATGTTATCCTGCAACAAATCACACACAGAATGATGAGATATATACAACTAACTAAGACATTAGTAAAAAAATAATTACTGCTGCCAGAATATTGTCTTCAAATGTTTGTGTGCAAGCTGGGAGGCAAACAAATAGGTCTCAAATGCCAAGAGTTTTTTTCCTACCACTGTTCTGGAATAGAAAATAATGAAAACCAACCAACCAACCAAATCCCTTGTACTGAATAAGGCTAAGGTTGCCATCAAGGAAGTGCTATTCAGAAATCAGAAAGGAAAGAAAATCCATCTGGAAGAGCTGTGTTGTAAAGGAGATGTGTTTGTAAGCAGAATTTTCAGGGTAAGTTCATACCTGTGTGTGTTTTTAAGGTAGAATATAGAGCAGAAATCTGCAGTATCAGAAAGCTATAATGCTTTCTTACTCATATTGTAGTTGTGTTAAGAGTCTGAGTCAGAGGTTATTGCAAATCTGAAATTTAAGGCTACTTTCTGTACTGAAGAATTTTGGCAGGTTAGAAATGATCTTAAGATTAAAGAGTCAGTGTTTTATTGAATGTTTCCAGCTTCAGAAGATTTTAAATACTTCATAAGTATATTAAGACCAACACAACTAAAGAGAAGTACAGGATGTCTTTGCTTTCCCAATACTCTCAGGGATTACATCTGTACAGTGTCTCAGGTATAACTGTATATTGCGTAAACTGCACTTAAAAGTACGTCAGCAAGTCAGTATTGAACTGCTTCCCATTGATGACAAAATCCGCAAAGTTTCATCTAGCTAAGAAAGGATATCTGCTCCCTTGACAAAGACATTTCTTGTTTGCGTGAGGCATCACTTTTAGCCTCTTAATGTTTAGGTGACTCTAGGGAGGCAAAGTCATGTTCTGCGTCAATAACCCTTCACATTAAATATCTATCAAGAGTGGTTCTTTGTACCTGAGGTGTTTGTTCCTGCTACAAATATTCTTTAGCTTCTCTGTCCTTTACTCAAAACTCAAGGTCCTTTAGTTGGCCCTCTGCTCATCTTTGCCCAGATGTAGCTGTTCGTTTGACATTTCCAAAATTACCATTTTGTTATAGGGCTTTCATGGAGGTGTGTATGTGGATGGTGCTTGACTTCATGTTGTCCTCTGATAACAATCTCAGGTTTGGTGGATGTGTGATGGAGCCATGCTATAAATGAAAGAGCTGAAGTCCTGCATGGAGTTTTTCAAGATGTGTGCTGTGTTACTCAGCAGTGCAAGGTGGATACACAACTGTGACCAATCACCGTAGTTGGGGAACATGATGGTAAACGGGGGCTGCTCAAAGAGCAGTAACTTCAAGTGCAGAGTAGAAGGGTTGCTAGAGGACCAAGAAAATATGTGATGATTCTGAAGTCCCCCCTGTTGCTCTTGGACATGCTTAAGGTTCCCCTTGGGGGACTTCAGAGGCTAGACAGCAGGGGAAATAAAAGAGGTCGGTCACCAAGGTACTTTGGGAGACAGTACACTGGGACAGCATATAAAAACCCCATACATCTGAGGGAGATTCTGAAGGCCTTCTGCGGTCCTAGGAAGACAGATGCTTTCCCATTTCTGTACAAAAGCTACCATGGTATATCTTCATTTCTTAAGATAGCTACATTCTAGTCAGCTTCCATTTTAAGATAACTTGCCTCCACAGTTTTATTCTGGTCTATTCGTATGATAGCTTATGTGAACGAAGCCTTCCTCTCATCTCCCTGCCATGACGTCATCACTTTTCTTGTTCTTTCTGTTTCTGTCTTGAAAGAGTATTGGTTTTCAATTCTCTGGCTGTAAAAACTGACTTTGTTTTATTTTTGGCTACAGAGTCTAACAAAGAAGTGATCGTACTACCACAGCAAATGCAGATTATTATTAGCTATAATAACAACATCTAGGCATTGATATCCATTAAGCACTACAAGAATAAAATAAAGGGAAACAAGGCATTAAAAAAGAAGTAAAATAATACTTGTTCCTTTTGCTTACAAAATTTTTGATGCTATCCATATTCATGGAAAGATACTTTCTTGGATCCATTAGATCATTGGCAAAGTTCCTAGTTAATTGAGGGCATTCAATTTTTCACTTATCACTCGTCCCAAACAATGGAAAAAGGAAATGTAATAGCAGTGGAAGAAACAGGATTAAAATGCATACATATTTCCGTTTAAGCTTGTAATTAAATGTAAGGATTTAGTCATGAGTGGTTGGATTGGAATATCAATGAAGGGAAAACTTTTGCTTTAGTTCTTTTAATGGGCATTGATGCTTGTCAACTATTAAGTCCGACATGGGGAATTTGTTGTTACAAAAGAAGCCTTTTCAAATAGGTCATCTACAATGGGATATAGTGTAGGGTCCTGCACCTGGGGAAGAAGAATGTCAGGCACAAATAAAGGTTAGGCATTGATCTGCTGGAGACAAGTTCTGAAGAGAAAGATCTGGGCGTCCTGGTAGACAGCAAAATGACAATGAGCAAGCAGTGTGCTCTTGTGGTCAGGAAGGCCAATGGAATCCTGGGCTGCATAGGGAAGAACGTGGCTAGTAGGTTGAGGGAAGTCATTCTCCCCCTCTACACTGCACTTGTGAGGCCACAACTGGAATACTGCATCCAGTTCTGGGCTCCCCAGTTCAAGAGGGACAGGGAGCTACTGGAAAGAGTCCAGTGAAGGGCAACAAAGATGATTCAAGGATTGGAGCATCTCCCTTATGAAGAAAGGCTGAGAGAACTGAGACTCTTTAGCCTGGAAAAGAGAAGGCTGAGGGGAGACCTTATCAATGCCTATAAGTATCTAAAGGGTGGTTTGAAGGAGGAGGTAGCCAGACTCTTTTCAGCAGTTGCCAATGAGAGGACGAGGGGTAATGGGCATAAGTTGGAACATAGGAGGTTCCACTCAAACATGAAAAAAAACTTCTTCACAGTGAGGGTGATAGAGCCCTGGAACAGGCTGCCCAGGGAGGTCGTGGAGTCCCCTTCTTTGGAGATTTTCAAGACCCGCCTGGATGCAGTCCTGAGTAACATGCTCTAGCTCTGGGCAATCCTGCTTCAGCAGGGGAGTTGGACTAGATGATCTCTATGGTCCCTTCCAACTCTAAAAATTCAGTGAAATTTCACAATAGGTGGTAACAGACAATGTAATGTCAGATGTTGAGGAATGTGCAAAATTATTAGAATGATAGAAGGAAAACATTCCAGGGAATGATATTCAGTCTGCGGGTGAGATATAAAAGTACATCCTTTAACTGGATGCACTTCTTATACATTCCAGTGATGAGAATACCTTCGTTTAAGTGTCAGATGCTCTGCAATGCTTTACATCTTTAATTTATTACTTACACATTCCTCAGTGCCTTGTTACTTACTCCATTATAAATAACTAGACAAGCAACACTAATGAAGAGTTAAGTAAATTGATTATATGTAGTAAGATTTCATTTTGTTGGACGAAAAATTATTCACAAGCACAAGAGTGATGAACTGCTTGGCTGTGAGCTTCATGGTCCTAGTCATATTGCCTCTAAAACAGTTGAAGAGCACAGTTTGTGTATGAGTTCTACTTCTGTGTCAGAGCCTGCTATATCACCTGGGATTTAGATGCTATTTCTCCCACTTTTTGGCATGGGATTGGTTTCCAGTGATTTGCATGAATGTGAAGTTATTTGGAAACTTTAATTTTACTTCAGGTTTTTTTCTTACAAAAGTGAATAAAAAGAATTTTTTCTTTCCTTGGAGACTGATGGAAATATCTTTTGTAATTCCAGTCACTTTCTTACTAACCATCAAAGTATTCTTTTGCAGAGACATTTGAGGGGGGAAATATTTATTTAAGGTTGCACTGGTTGTTCTAGAACTACAGTTTAGATGCCATCCAATGTATTTATTGAAGAAAACAGTTAATGCTATTTTACACCCATGCAAGTCCACAGAATCTATCAGTACACTATTTGAGAAGACCACTTCAGCTGAAGAAGAATATGAAGACTTTCTGAGTCAGACTTTGGGAAGAATGGAAGACACATGTAGAGAATGGTTTAAGTGGCAAAATATATACATTCATTTAACCATTTCATTCAGGAGACACCTAAGAAGTTTCATAATTGCGCATGCACACACACAAAAAGACATTTCTATCATATTTATTTTGCATACTTTCATGAAAAGAAATAACTTATGTGTCTTTCATGAAAAGAAATAACTTATTCTTTCCTAGGGCTGTGGCCTTGAATCTTTGTTGTACAGCATCTTTGAATCTTTGTTGTACATCAGCCTCTCTCTGCACAAACCCGCCACAAACAAGGGTGCTAAGACAGCACTAATTTCCCTTATCAGCACTCCACTTATGTTGCAAAGCACCATGGCTTTTGAGACCTTGTGATGCTAGATGAGGTACAGGCACATAAAATATAAGAGTCTTGCTTTCCAATTAGCAGAAGCTATGAGTGGGGAGGATGACAAGAAAAGGATGAAAGAGCAACACATGTAAAGGATGATGTAGTGAGCAACTGAGTGGTTCTAAATCATTTCATGGGCTGTGGGAAGTTTTGCAGTTGACTGCTGTTTGATTGATACTAATAAATATTATAACAAAACAACCTGAAGAAACAATCCTAGAATAAATTGAAGAAAGAAGAGCTAATAGGTAGAGGACAATCATCCACAATATGCAAAGCAGTATTTTATTATGCTAATGTTTTCTTGAAAATTGATTGTGCTAAATAAGCTATTGGTTGAAAAATAATGAGAGATAGCAATGAATGCTCAGACTAAGTACACACAGAATATAAGCAGCCCTTAGCAGATTTGTGTGTCAAGTCTTCAGATCTTCCATGTGACCTGGCAGGAGAGACCCTTAAGAAAATAGTTACTGCCCATGGTAAGGTAGTTGTTGAACATCAACCAATACAGAAAAGTCTCTTACTAGTTAAAGAAATTACAGACAAATCTGGCTCTAGTATCAATCTGAGGACTTCACAGTGCAGGCAATAACAGATGTTCTTGATCTGTAGATTTGACAGTCAACATCACAAGACTACAGATTACTTCCACACCAATCCATCTGTTGAGATAAGAATTTGTGCTTCCAGTGGTGCACCGCCTCTACCATAAGCGACTTCAGGATATTTCAAACTTTATTTTGAGCCCAACTGAAATCAGAGGGTGAATCAGACCTCCCTGGAGGACTGAAAAGAAGAAAAAGATCCTGTGCTTAACTTTCTTGTCTAATTTCAAGTTTGCTTACCTGCCACCAAAGACTGAACACATCAATAAGTATTTGTTGTCGTAAAGGATGATGTGATTCTTGTGTCCAGTCCTGGAAATGAGAAGAGGCCAGCAGATATATGAGAATATGTGACCTCTGTTCTAAGTCATCTACTGAATTAATAGGACTGACAATGAGGCAGCAGAATTTGCCTCAAGAATGCTGGCAATGCCTAGAGAAAGAGTCTCAATCCTCTCTTATGGGATGGGCCTTGTCCATTGAGAGCTTTTTTGGAGCAGATCCAACCTGGAAAGAAGGTGATTACCCTGAACAAAAGATTCTTCCAGACAGATCCAAAATCAGACAAGACTGTCATTTTGAGTTTTCCAACAGACAGGAATTATTATAAATAGAAGAATGGCCCAAATTGCAATAAGGACAATTCTATTTTCATTTTTTTGTATTAGACTTGTAAAGCATTCAGATCATGCCCTAGTATACATTTATGGTTAAATACTGTCTCAAGTATTCAAAACTAGTATGTAGGATGTTAAAGAAGAATTATTTGTGGCCTTTCTTTTGTTCTGTTCCAAGAATTACTTAGATTATCATTCTTCTGGGCTTGACACAGTTTCATAAAAGTATCTGACATACTTCCAAACGTAAATTTTATCCCATGTTCTAACTGTTACATATATATTATACTGGTAAAACTCCCATTGACTTCTATGGGAGCAATGAAATTCTGTGTTTTGAGGAAATCTCAGCTTCAGAATCATATTCATGCAGATTAGAATCTTAAACTCCTAATGACTCATTGAATGTAAAATGAAATATTCTCAGAAGCTTTTGAGATTTTTAGACTCATAGCATGTGCACATATGCTTATAGGGGTAAGCCAAATGCTCTAACTTTTGAATATTTAGAACAATTTTACTCTTGAATTATGGAAAATTTTGACATTTAATTTTCATGTTATTTAAGAAAAAAAAAATATAAAGAGGGAAAAGTAAATAGAAACAGAAAAGAAGTATTAGATTTGTCGTGCTGTGTGAAATGCATGTATGTGCCTAAAATTTTGTGCTGAAAGCATTTGACAAAACTACTGTGGAAATTTCTTTCAGTGACTTCATTCACTTCCAGCCTATTGGAGGCACGCAAAGAGCACTGTCACTTAACAGAAATGTCATGCTTTGTATTCACCAACTACTACTTTGCTGTCAACTATAGCTCAGCTTGGTTTATTTATTTTTCTGAAGAAGCCTGGAAAAACTTTCTATTGGGAATGCATGGATATGAGAAAGTTTTAGTATTTTTAAATATGGCCATTTTGGAGTTACATAGAAACGTATACAATGTGCTGGTATCTTAATTAGTGTAGCGTGGGTCAGGGCAGTTGCTGACCTCTGCCAGCAATTCACAGATGAAACATTTTATCTATTTGTCAGTCAAAAGGCAGGTCAGCCGAGGTAAATCAATTTCATTCTACTCATCCACAAGCGTCATCCTTTGAAATTACTCTTTCCTCCTACTTGAGACACATTTTAACCTTGTCTGTGTTTTTTTGATTCCTTTGCTAAGTTTTATAGGCGTATTCCCAGATCTGTGTGCCACATGCCACTTACTTTCTCAGCCCTAGAACTGGCAGATAAAATACAAGCTGAGTCATTATTTCCCTAGGGCCTTAAACAGCAGAAAAAATGCCTGACCCTTGGGTTTCCATCTTTTATTTTCAAAAGAATGTGTGGATATTTGAAGGAAAACAGGCTGCCTTCCAGCTCATTTATTGTTTCCTTGCAAAGAACCTGTTTCCAGCACCACCTACTTGCTGAGAAGCCTTCCCAGCCATCTTTGGGCTGGGAATCCCACTGGCTGCTTTTGCTCCCCAGTGACAACCCCGGTCAGCACACGGCTGAGCAAACCCAGGTGCTGCTGAACACCCTAGGGCCCATGCTGCTGAACTAGAGGTGGTTTGTTGGTATGTTAAAGCAGTTCATAGATGGATTACAGGTACCAGGTGACAACCTGAAGTTGTAGCTGACAAAGATTCTCCATCAGGTTCCTTTCGTCTTTGTGCCTGTGGATGTCTCAACTCCTCCCAAGGCAAATGGTCCTTTTTCTCACAAAGAAAGTTTTATCATTTCTCCCTTTGTTGCTCTTCTTTTCTCTCACTTTCTCGTTTCACTTCTTATTCCTGAAACCCCTTTTTATGGTCTTTCCCAGCTTTTTTCTTCTTTTTCCTATATTTTCTTTCTGGAAAATATAGGCTTAGATTCTCAGTTGTTTGTTCTTCTCTTCTTCCATGCCATAGCACCCCTTTCTGATATAAAATATCTCTGTTTATTTTCTATCTCTCTTTTCTCTGTCACATACACATCTTGCTAGGTATTTATTGCTTCTTTCTGGGATTTCATGTCCGCAGAATCAGCTTAATGTTCAGGTCCAGAATAGAGAGCATTTAGTGACCTCGCATGTTGCTGTGCAAAGCTCTATGGCGGATGCTGGTGTAAGATGTGACAAAGGGACTGAATGCTATAACTTGTTGGTCACCTCAGGCACGTAATTTCTCTTCTTTGTTTCATCTCTAAAATGTCTCTAATGATACTTAATGCCTTTGTGATTTATGGATGGAAAACTCTATGCACGATCTGGTTGTATAATTATTTTTTATTATTATTGTCATCGTCGTCATCATCATCATCTCTGCAGCCTAATTTGACCCTTGAGCTCCTTCCAGTTAAACCATTGAATATCTCAAGATCCTAAAAGTACATATAAGATTATAAATAAACAGCAATTTGTTATTGTGAGGCTTATCTTTCACAAGTCTAATAGACTTTCACAAGTCTAAAGGGACGACTACCTTTCTGAGACACTGCTTTTAAGGGACATAGTTAATATTCAGAGGTCAGCTGTGAAAGCTGTTAGTTAGTCAGACAAGTTTTTATTCTGAGAATGTTTTTTGTAAGTAGTTAGGAAACAACAAAACATATACAGGATATCTGGAATAATAACGCCAACCGAATTCTTTCTGGTATAGTGGTAGGTTGTTTCTCTTTCTAATCCGATGAGATAGAGAGCTGTACCCGAGAGGAATGACCTAGATACAGACTCCAACTGACAAACATTTTTTAAGAGAAAGAAGATCCTGTTCCCTGTCAGTGATGGGCATTGAACTGCACTGAAGAACTGAGGGTGTAATTTGTACAGCAGAGAGTTGATGCACTAAGCAATGTTTTCAATGTACTGAAGATTGGGTATTTTCTTTTAGCAAATTTGTATGGCAAAACCACTAAAATCAGGCCAGATATTGCTTAATGAGGTCCTTCCACTTTTCTTTCATTTGATTTATCCCCGCTTTTCCAAACAGCACCATTTGTACTCTTGATTCCTGGCTGGCTATTTAGGAACATAGGGTGAGGTCCAAAAAATGCATTTCTGAACAACTGAGGTGGAATTTAGGTGCCTACATCAAGGCCATAATTCACAAACAAATGGGCTAAACCACTTAGGCTTCTGAGAGCTTTTAGCTGCAGAAGAACCTGCAGTTCTGCAACTGGACATGCGCTTCACCCACTGACTTACATGTGAGTCTCAGGTGGGACTTGCAAACTTTTTAAGTGCCCCCGGAACCCTTTGAGCTGCCTAACCTGTGCTGTGACTCCCCATTAACAATTCAAGGTTATCACAATGACACTGCCTGCTCCAAAATTGTGTCCCAGGGATAAAATTTAGCTGTCTACTAGTGTCAGAGCATGAACATCCAGTGGGAGGTGTGGATGCTGCTCCCTGCTGCTCAGGATACACTAAGCTAATGAGTTAGACTCCCTCTTGGTCTCCTGGTTTCGTGAATTTTACATTCTTACATCCACACCTTCAAAGAAGCTTTTAAAGGTGACTTCTGTCTGGATTATTCTACAGCAGCTGTGGATTTGAATGCCTTTAGTCTGAAGACTAATCGGACCTGTATTTCACATACACCAGGCGAATAGCTCAACTGGTAAGTCACTACTGACTAGGAAGGGAGTCACCATCACTTTCAAAAGCCTCCTGAAATGTTCATCTAAAGCACCTCAGCTCACACTATTATTTTTCAGATCAGCAGCTGAGTCTCACAGAAGCACATCTTAAGGCTGCAAACATGTATTCTTGACCAGGAGATGGATAGATTTTTCATAGAACTCCATCTGTTAGGATTTTTGTCTGAATCCTTGTTTGATTTTAATTTTTAGGCACCTTTCCCCGCTCACTTTGTAACGAGCTTAGGTGTCTAATTTTTTTTTTTTTTTTTCAGGGTACAGTCCTCCTGGATTTGATATCCCAAAAGAAAGACTGAAGACACTGCACATCATCTTGCCTAAATACCTCTTTTATATTTGGCTCTTTAATCTGAACAATGAGAATACATCTTTAAAGCAGTTTGTTACAAACCTCTTAAAATCTACATCCCACATAGTTCATTAGATGCTGAGTGACGAACACATTTAGCCAAAATGGCTTGTCTAATTAACAGCTGTAAAAGATAACAAATGCTCATCTCCTGCAGCCATCTAAATGTACGACAATGTGAGCCTGTGGTCTCGTGCCTTGTTAGTCCTGTTCAAAACAATTTCTTCAGTGATCAGTGAAGTCAGCAGGAACGAAGGCAGCTCAGCATCTCGAAAGATCATGCTGCCTCTTTAGGTGCTTAGATGTGGCATGCACCCATGTTTGACCCAAATTCTAGAACAAAAGCCCTGCTAGCCACTCCTCTGCTTAACCCCTGCACATACCGTTAGAAATAAAGCAGAGCTTATCAGTGCCCATGAAGCTCCTCATTAGACTGCTTGTGGCTTTGGGCAGTCCTCCACCTGCCTTTGTGACTGATAACGCAATAACCCAACCATTACCATTTATCATATGAGCAATAAATCCAATTAAAAAGGAGACAGTGAAAACCACATGCCATGACAATTATCCATGTAAAAGGAGCATGTGCAATATGTTGCTTAAAGAAACTATGGGATGAAATCAGCAGACCCATGTATGTATTTTTGAAGACCCTTCCAGATCACACTTGACTTAACGTGAATTGTCAAATATACTGCTATTCATCATGTAAATATACACATTGTCATCAGCAGTTTTAAATACATTTACAGACCAATGTAAAATACTGTTTATTCTTTAAATGTCAATAACAAGAAAGGATTAACTGCTTGGCTTTTTTGTATGTGTGTGGCTTTTTTGCCCCACAACTTTCATTAACTCAGAACATCCTTGTTTAGCCCAAAATGTTTTCTTCTCTTTGGAAACATTTCCTTCAGGTTTTCTAAGTTTATCTGGTTTTGTTTGTCAGATAATCATTGGAAACTAGTACAGATGGTTTGTACTCTGGAAATGGTAAGCACTGTGATTCTCCAGATCAGGCATGGAAGAGGTAAACTTTAAGCTATGGTTAAAAAGGAAAAAAAAACATATTAGATTTTCCATAGATCAGACACTGAGGTGGTGACCTCAGCTGTTTAAAAGGCAGAGGTCTAGTCTAGATTGCCTCTAGAACCAGTGGAAGCAAAGACAAAAAAAGGCTCCAGTGGTCAATACATACCACTTGTTTTAAACACTAGACTTGCCCTCCATAAGTGCCTGTATCTTTCCATTAAAAAACAACTAGATGCCTAATTTTTTTGATTGTTAAAATGAAGTAAAATAATGTTATCACAAGGCTTTAATCCTATACTGATCTCTGAGGCTTTGTGGAGCTCATGGTGGGCCCAAAAATTTAGATTTCAGTGGCTTAATTCATTAACACATACCAATCAGTTTTTCTATGAGCTAGAAATAAACAAGGAGATATCAATGTCTAGAGATTATACATTTTATTCTTCCTATATTTTTGCTAAACACTTTATGCCATTTTATACATATTATTAGGTTAGTTTTAAATAAATGTTGAATATTACTTACTGTGCTAATTTAACATGTTCAGAAATTTTTCCTCAGAAATGGTAGTTTTTTCCTTTGCACATTGGCTGCCACTTTAGATCAAGATTACTAAATCTACACAAGGCAGATATTGAAAAGAGGACGACGGGCAATGGGCACAGGTTGGAACATAGGAGGTTCCATTCAAATATGAGAAACTCATATATATTAATCTATGACTATTTTGGATTTGCATGGTGGTACAGGTAGCATATATATAGTCTCAGAAGTAGGCTCTAGTTCAGTAGCTCACCCCCTCCTGTTTAGCAGTGTTTATTTTAAACCCATGATTAAGTTCAATTGAACACAGTTATTGGCAACTTGGCAACTTTGTTAGTATCTGTCAGAAAGATGCTGCTGGGTCTAGCTGGACTTTTTGTCTGACATAGTACAACAATTTATATATTCCCAAGTACTTGTCTAAATCAGGACAATGAAACATATCTTATAAAGACCATACAAACCCACTATTAATGCTCTACAATTCTTATTTAGTAAATACTAACAAAGATATTTAATGGCTGGTTTTCCTAGAAGAAAGGCTTCTATTCATTGTTTTATAATTTTCTTCTTTTCTATAGAATTTTGCATTAAATGGTCTGTAAAACGTGGTGTTGAAGGCAGATAAAATGATGAATCCTGCAAATCTGACATACAATATTTTTTGTCTCTGGACCTCTTCCATTTTTTCACATTTTTGGTAAAAACCTGTGAACAATGCTCTGCCATGAGATACTGCATGTGTTTTATATGTAGGTAGCGACTGGATAACAATTACAGGAGGGCAGCTAGCCAACTCAATTGGCAAGAGCTAAACGGAACTGGATATTCAAAAGTGGGAATGCAAATATTTTGGTTCAAAGTTTAATTTATCAAAGTATAATACTTGGCACCAAAAGCTTTTTTTAAATCATTTTCCTTACTCTGCAGTCATGAATCAGTCCAGCGGTGGATATAGGCATGAGTGCATTCCAGCTACAAACTGCTGAAATATGATGTTGGCTGATGCAAAAATGTAGCTATTATGATGATTTGACAACTAGCTCCACATCTTAAGTAGACACCACTACCCCATTTAAAACTAATTCCTCAGGAGTGACATCTCATGCACAGGGATTATGAGTCATTAAATAATCATTTGGTAACACAGTGCACCCCTTGCCTTTGGAAGTAGTGTTCAGCATGGTGCATACTCAATTAATCAACCTTAAAATAATATTTTCCATTCTCCTAAATTACATTTCCCCTCCTAAGTTTTCAGAAAAGGCTCATTTCACTAGAACATGATTTTAAAGGTAGAAATGAGCCTGGGCAATGCAACTGGGATTCAGATCTGAACTTTGTCAAAGGGCTGAGTGATTGGATCTGGTGCCAAATGCTACTTTATGGCTGATTTGGTACAAGTCGGAAGGAAAATCATCAGATGCGGCTCCCTGATGACTCCTTCTGCAGAAAGGAACCTGTGGAGCATGGCAATGGCTGGTGTTTTGGGGAGCTTCAGCTATACTCATTTGTTTTAGTGGCCTTTTGGGGCTCTAAACATCAGCGTTCATCCCAGTGCAGTTGGGGTATCCTGGACTGATGATCGCCTCTGGACAAGGCTGTGTTTGTCCCTGAAGGAAGAGAGCATTTAGTTCCCATGCCTAGTCTGCTTATAACAAATACAGCCTAAATCATTTAAAGCAGAGATTTAAAAACAATTTTTAGAGGATAAAACCATGGAGTGGGGGTGGCAGGTATCAGGAACAGCAGTATGAGTAACGATGAGTGCAGATCTAGCTCTTTGTCAGCTTGTGTATTGCTCAAAATAGCTCATGCACTATTAATGATACATGTATTACAGCTGATAACTCCTAATAGCCCCCACTTTGCAGCTGAAAACTTCTGCAAGTCTGGCTGTGAGCCCATGGCTATTTAATTCGCGTTCTACAACTGTAACATGGTATCCAGGGCAGAGTCAAAATTCCTTCAGATTTGGGACTTTGGTATTGACTCGGCACTATTTAAAATGAAAATACATGGAAATGTCATACTAATGGTTTGTACTGAATTAGCGTCATACATATTTGAAGTAATTTTGATTTGAGAAAATACTTTTATTAAAAATTGTGATTACATACATATATAAAAAATTAAAATAACTGCGCACTTGAAACTCTCTTTATTAGCTGTTTTTTTAATTGTATTCATCATTCTATGATCTTGCATGAAATAGCAATGATTTCAGCAGAGCTCTGTGGCTTTGTCTCACCCAAAGGCCCATAGGCTGAAAGAGTATAAAAGCACTTATGTGGGTGAAGTTATAGGATATGAGCAAAGATTGCTGTTGCCATAACAATGAACACTGCTATTTTTCCTTGTGATTGAACTTTGACTAAATGACAAAATCTTTTAAACACTTTTTTGTAATGAAATTTTGAGTGATGTTAAAGTCTTATGGACACTGCTTCAGCAGTGTTTGGTAACATGAACATAAAGGAAATATGAGATGTAAAATTATATAATTAATGGCAAATGGTCACTCTAAAAATTCTCAGTCCATGAACAGTATTTTTAACCTTTTCAGTTATTTTGCCCTTTATGAATTATTTCATGTGATGCAGTCTTGTAAAAATAAATTTAGCAGGATATAACAAGCATTCACATGTTTCCTATTGTTACTTTGCTTTTAAGGAAGGACACTTTTTTTTCTTACTTTATCAGCTTAAAAAGAATTATCTGGTTGTCTATACTTACTCTATAATCATGGAAAGAAATAGATGTGATGAATGCTTCTCCAGGGACATTTATCTTATTTTCATATGATGATAGAGAAACCTGTAGGAGCCAGCTAGTTTAGGCTAACTTCTAGCAATTAACATAGAAAAAGATAATCCCCACAGTAATGTGCAGGTTGTATTCCAACTGCTTATTGCCATTTTGCTCTTCCTGTGGAGTAGGGCACAGTTTTGACTGAATTTCTTTCATTACAGAGATAGTTAATTCTTCCTGTACCACTTACAATTTGTTGCCAGAGAGGATCAGCTGGGACCTCCTTTACAGGAAGGACATGGGACTTTGCTAAACTAATTTGCTCAAGGACTAGACCCCACCTTTTGAAAAACTACCCAAACCTGAGTTAAAAATGTTAAAAATATGCTCCTGACATCTTTTTTGCGTCAACGGCTCGAGTCTGAGCTTCCAGCTGTAGCACCTTTCCATACCTTTGTGTGTTGGTTCAGATGCCCCTCCATTATTGGCCTGTTTTCATTTACAGATATATTAAAGATTACATTCAGCTCATCTCTTTTTTTTTTATAAGCTTAATTGCTTCAGGTCTTTTGAGTTACTCATTATAGGATGTCTTTTCCAATCCTTTAATATTTCTCATGGTTCTGGTCTGACTCCTTGTCAAAATGTGGATACCAACAGTGGACTATATCCTAGTGCCAAATACGCAGATGACAGAGCTTCCCCAGTGTGTTATCCCTCCTGGCTACAATATTTTACTGTAGCTCATATTCAAGAGATTATCTACTGTGGTTTGCAAATTGATTTCAGAATTATCATTTTCTAAGTCACAGTTTCCTATCCTACAAGGATGACATCTGGCTTCATGTCCTGTTTCCACATTAGGCGATTTAAAATTGTACAAATTTTGTCTTCACCTTTTTTTACCAGCTTCTTGTACATGATCTATTCCCTGCTTCATTTGAAATTCCTCTGGTACCTCTACACCCACGAGCTTTATCAGTAACACTTTCATACTGAGTCATCAATAAAAATGCTACACGGTATGAGGACAAAGACAAATTCTGGGAAAGCCAAACCAGGACACTGCAACTTAGTAGCTTCTTTGTTTACAATCCAAAACCTGTCTTTCAACTGTTTGTTGAATTTCAGATTTGGATGTGCGATTTACAAAACGGAAGAGGCTGTTCAAATAACATGACGTTCCCACGTTGAAGCTGTATCAGTTTCTCTTTGCATCCAATTAGTCATTTATGGTGCGTGGCTCACGAGGCAGTCCTTTGTCAAAGGGACCTTCAGGTGTTTCAAATAAGTGGTCACCTGCAATGGTTGGATGTGCAGGACAAATATCTGGCTTCGTGCAGTTTACAGGTGTGAAGCTTTGCAGCCCTTCTCCTCGCTGTTGCTTGGAATGCTATGCGTGCAGTTTAAGTAACTGGGCATATCCAGCTGCAAATAGAGCAATTTATATTTTTTTTTTAGGCGAGGATGCTGGGTAAATACTTTTTTGGTATTGGATCAAAATCTACTGTGAAAAGACCCCAAGTCTCTTTTGGGCTTTGCTGCGGTGTCCTGGTGGTGAAGCACAGTGGGGTTTTGCATGGCTTATGTAGCCTCTAAAATAGCCAGACAGGGAAATTGTATTTAAAGATATGCCTGTCTTACAGATGCTGTATTCACATTTAAAAGGTCACAAATCTCAGAGGTTTTGAGTTTTGGGTGCTGTTTTGGGCTTGATTAACTAATCTGTACATTCCTCTAGGGTCAAAATCAAACCTGTTTTTACTGAATGAATGGTGGGGAAGAAAAATTCAATTCATAGATAAGCTGACATCAATTCACTATAAACTCCTTCCTTATTAGTGACATGATAAAAGATCAAAGGGCTACTGCTGTATGTTTTCCTTGTCAGTTTTTGCTGTAATAAAGATAGAAGGTCATATTTTTGTGCTGAAAATGTATGGCTGTTATACAAAATTGTTAAAAGGAACACTTTGCGTAAGTTTGTTTTATTGTGAAAAGATCTGTCTTTAAAAAAGAATAGAAATCCTTCATTATCCAGAAAAAGGAGGAACTTTGCAGCCTGCAGTGTCTTACGTTTAATCTTTCTGTTTAAAGCTCCACACCGGTGACTGGCGACATTTATTTTGCTCTGTTTTAACACATGCTTCCTTTCAGCAATGCTATCTGCCCATCAGGAATCAAAGCAAATCCAGATGGCTCAAGAACAGATGGCTTATGGTTTAAGAAGCATGGGTCAGATTCAGCCGTGCAGCATACCAAGTTCACAGGAGTGCTCTTCTTCTAGAGAATTTGAGTTGCTGAATAATGATTTTTATCTGCTTTGCTATTGTCAGGCTGTGAAAGCTAGCACGCATGAGAGAGTGAAACCAGAAGGTGCTGTAAGAGGGAAAGTTCAACACGGTCCACTCAAAGGAAAGAATGAATTTCTCATATGGTAAAAAGGCACAATGAAGTGGTTGCAAAGCCAGAGATCTGAGAGTTATTTCAAAAATCTGCTTTGCTTTGAAATTTGAACCAGGCTCCTGGAACAAATCTGATAAGCAGGGCTGGAGACAGCCATGGTGTTGCCAGGGAGGAAGAGAAAGGGGGATCTAGCAACATCACAGCCCCTTCCCTGGTACAGGACCAGAAATGTCTCTTGCAGCTACAGGAAACAAATTTGTGCCTGATTATGTTATATGTTTGCAGCCATATAACCGTGATACAGAACATCAGCAGCCGTTGCAGGACACTATGGTTACAAATTACATTAATGACTCAGGGCAAATTTCTGTTTCAGGGGTCTAGAAGGCATCTCACACAGACCACAGCAGACAAGCTCTTTCTCTTACCCCCAGACCCACAGTGTGGTAAGTCTTCAAGGCAATGTTCATCACTATTCTTCACTGTCCTCCTCCACTCTAGAGGGAGAGAAAAAAGCACTATGATAGTGTCCATGCATGTTTCAGGCATTTCCACATCCAGGGGATAATTAAAGAACATTTTGATTAGTACAAGCAGTAAGACTACTATGCATGATGTATGTACATACTGCCAGGAGGGATAAAATGCCTTGGTTTTGAAATACATGTAAAGATAGAGTCTATATAGTATTTTTTATCAGTAAATTCCAACTTTAATATTAACAAAGTCAGAAATATTATCCCTATAGTACAGATGGAAAAAAAAGCAGAGGGAAGTAAAACAATCCAGTCTTTCAAGATCATGCAATAGAAAAGTATTTGGAGAAGAGAAAGAAGCTGTCTCCATCCTCTCTGCACCCTCCCTTCAGGTGTTTATATACATTGATGAGATTACCCCTGAGCCTTCTCTTCTCCAGGTTGAACTGTCCCAGCTCTCTCAGCTTTTCCTCATATGAGAGGTGCTCCAGTCCCTAAATCATCTTTGTGGCCCTTCACTGGACTCTCTCCGGTATGTCCGTGTCTCTGTTGTACTGGGGATCCCAGAGCTGGACACAGTACTCCAGGTGTGGCCTCACTAGTTCTGAGTAGAGGGGAAGGATCACCTCCCTCAACATTCCCTAATAGAGCCCAGGGCACCATTAGCCTTTTTTTTGCAACAAGACCTCATTGCCAGCTCATGTCCACCTTAACGTCTGCTAGGACACCCCAGGTCCTATACTGGGAAGCTGCTTTCCAGCTGGGTGGCCACCAGCATATATTTATTGATGCCTGGGGTTGCTCCTCCCCAGTTGCAGGATTTTGTACTTCCCATTGCTGAATTTCATGTGGTCCCCATCAGCCCGTTTCTGCTGCCTGTTGAGGTCCCTCGGGATGGCAGCACAAACCTCTAGTGTATCAGCCATACCTCCCAGTTCTGGGTCATCAACGGACTTGCTGAGCATTCACTCTGTCCACTCTGCCTCATAATCCAGATTCTTAATGAAGATATTAATTAGGATTGGACACAGCATTGTCCCCTGGAGTACACCGGTAGTTACAGGCCTCTGACTAGGCTTCATGACACTGTATCATGTTTTTGTTCTTTCTGGATTGCTTTTTACACTTACCTGTAGACCTTACACTAACAAGGAAGACTTAAGAAGAGAAAAGAGGTGGAAAAATAAAAAGCATATAAAAAGTTCCCATATACAACTTGAACATGACAATTTTATTCTTTACTGCACTGTTTGTTATCTGCTGGATATATCTTAGTATCTTCGTTTGGTCCCTCTCTCTCCTTTTTAGAGTGAGTCCTGTAGTGGAAGAAGAGATATAGCTGGAGGAATACTACCTCCAGGAAAATCCTTAGGGATCAGCGTAGGCAGCCATAAATTAGGAGGAGCTTTAAGATACTATATTTTAGAGTGGGAGCTGGGCTAGCCCATCCTAGTACTAAAGATATAATGGGGATTATTTAGCTGCATCTGGGTCTCATCTGGGCTTGAGGACCAAGTTTTTGATTGCAGTTCTTACACATGTCATTGCCTTGCTACAGCCTCTTGTCTGGCTGAACTTTGCAAACCCATCTTATCTGGCAGGAAATGCAAGGAATAATGTTAAGTGCCTGATGATTTGGTTTCAGAAATCTTGCTCTTTTCGTACATATAATTGACACAGCTGTGACTTACCTGCTATTGTCCTGAGGGCATCTCTTTCTCCCAAATACATAACCAGAACAAATGTTCATCTATTGCAGAAAGGCTTGATGCTGACATGACATGGATTTACAGGAGCAGAGGTGCTAGGGCAATCTGAGAAATGTGTTCTGCCTAGCTCCAGCTAATATTCTCAGTCTCCTGGTTATTACAAGATTTCTAAGATTTTTAAATGTCATCCCAACTACAAATTAGACAATTAGACCTGTATGTTCTCCCTTCCTCTCTGCCAATTCTCTTCAGCAAGCAAAAAATTAAATGCTTCCAGGTAAGAGTTGTAACATATTACATCCAATTTGCATAATTTACTATAAAAGATGTAGGGCACTGGAAAATTAAAAGTGTAATAACAGCATCATGACAAACCCCTCCAAAACTTGGACTACAAACTGATTCCAGTTGTCTTTGTAGAACTTAAAATTTTTTTTTTTGATTCAATAGTTCTATGCAACAAACACATTTTTTTTTTCAGCCCCTTAGTATTTCCTTAAAAGCAAGTGAAATATAGGAGGTTCCACTCAAACATGAAAAAAAAACTTCTTCACAGTGAGGGTGACAGAGCCCTGGAACAGGCTGCCCAGGGAGGTTGTGGAGTCCCCTTCTTTGGAGATTTTCAAGACCCACGTGGGTGCCGTCCTGAGTAACATGCTCTAGCTCTGGGCAATCCTGCTTCAGCAGGGGAGTTGGACTAGATGATCTCTATGGTCCCTTCCAACTCCAAAAATTCAGTGAAAAAAAATCCAGTGAAAAATATTAATGATAATTTTAGCCACAGATAGTGCAGTCAGAAGGGCTTTTATGATGAGATAATCTGACCTTTTAGATGCACAAGCCATGGAGTTTTCCTTGTAAATTGAATCGAAATGTTCCTTGTATGGTAAGTCTACATTGAAAGATTATGTGTGGTGCAGGGTTACCCAAACCAGCTCTAAGCAAATTAGCCTTGGTACCAGCTGCTGTGTAACTATATTAGCTGAGAGCTCCATCATGCCTAATGAGTTCTGCTGAGGAGCAGGCAGCATTAACTCAGGTAAAGCACCCTGCTGCTGTGGTATTCTCTTACTCCTAATTTCATAATTTGCCTATTGTGTTGATTTTCAGCAGCTAAAGACCTGTTACATATATTTTGAATGTTGTTTGTGTGCATTTAGGCTTTGGAATTAAATCATTCAGAATCAAATATAACTCCACTCTGTGTATTCATGTATATAGGGTATAAGGAACACAACATATTTCATTTTAACAGCTATTTATCTCAGTGAAAGTAATTGTGCTTAATGTGAAAGGAAGTATGGAACCTGAACTGACCTATCAGGATATTATTGAAGATTGAATTCTCTGGCAGACTCACAGCTTCCATAAATACACTTCCTAATGTATTTCCCAATGAGTGGCTATAATATTTTTTGGGGGAAAGATGAAGTAAAGCCTTTGTCATTCTAAGATTTAGCCTGGCAGGGAATTGAGAATAGTATATCAGTATTACTGCCTTATAAGCAGATGCATGTTGTAACCCTGCTGTACATGCAGCTTGGGCACATTGTAAAAAGCCAAATTTTCTACTCGATGTTCTTAGATACCCAGTGAGAGTAGAGTTAAGTGTGCTGCAGACCTTCCAGGCTATTCTTCGGCTTGTTGTATCTCATCTATCCCAGCTTTTTATCCTAGTTGAATGGCAAATGCTATATCTGTGTCAAAGATCTAGAAGAAATGTCTTTTTTTGAACTTCTGCTAAAAGTGCAAAAATCCAATAGGTCCTATATCCTGTGCAGGTTACAAATGAAAGGCATTTATTAGAAACTTTGTGGAGACTCATACATACATAATTAGATGCCATTTTTAATATGAAGAACTTTTAAAATACAAATGTTCTACAATAATTTTATTGATATTTGATTTCCCTGACTTTAAAGTTTTTGGCATATGTCTGTGAATCAACAGGAAAGAAGCATGTATATGGAACATTATTTCTCCTGGAGCTGGTCTAGTCTATAGATTCTTATTGAGTGTATAGATCTAGCCTGCAGATTCTCATGGAAAATGTCATTGACCAGATAAATAACCAATACAAAGGACATTCCTTTAATATCTTCCCCACTTATGCATGAGAAATAAAAAACCTTCCTATAACAAAATTTATATTCTTTTCAGTATCAGGCAAGGAAGAGTTAGGCCATGAGAAATATTTAGTTACTTCTATTTTTCACTAGATGCACTGAGATACTACAGTTACAGTGGTCAAACAGGGGCCCTGCTAGGTGCAACTTCATAGTTAGAGACAGACAGACTTCTCTCCCAGATGGCTCAGCCCCCACAGCTACTAAACATTTGGCCTTATGACAAAATATAGAGATGTATGGGTGTTATATGCAGAAACATAACACTCCATGCCTTCTCTGCCTCAAAACAAAAAAATCTACTTATATCTAAAGAGAAAACCACACTGGCATGCATTTGAAATTGAGTGCCGAAAATCACTAGTCTTTTGGAAAATGCAATTATGTGCATAGAAAGTGCGTGGGGGTGTAAGAGCTTGAGAGACAGAGCCACATGGCATGGCTATTTGCAAGACCTCCAAGCTTTTTTCATTTGAATCCCCTTTACTTCCCAGAAACTGTTCTCCATAATAAGTGTCACCTCCTCTGGGCATTTCCAATTTGTCAAATTGAAAACCTCACCAAGATTTCCATTTTTTTGGCTGATATTCGGAGGATGGGAGTTACATTAGCTTTTCATCCAGAACAGTCAGCTGAATAACAACTTTCTGTACTGTAGCTTTTTAAACTTTATCACAATAAACTCCAGTGAAATAATAGAATTCTTTTATTGAGCTCAAGCAATTTATGTGTTATGCGTTGAAGTGTTCAGAATAGATGAATAATTTTCGGGAGAGGGACCATAATAACCAGCCATTCAGCTATGTGAACTCTAAAATAGCACAAGCTGCAGAACACAACCCTGCAGTCCTTTGTCAGGTCAGGTAACACCAAGTTAAGCTAAAGCATACCTTTTAGAAAGGCATCCTCTAATAGGTTGAAGATTTCAAGTGTGAAAAATGCCATACAGTCCTTTGTAAAGTCTTCCAATGCTTAATTATGCCCTCCTTTCCCCCATTAAAGATTACTGTGGTGGAATTCCTATTATCCATATTACTGTCCCCTAGGAGAAAAGTACCTTATTGAATAAGGAAAAAATGAAAAATCAAACAATTTCTCACTCCTGCATCAGCAACGTTTTGAGTCCTGCACAGTCTTCTAAGTGCCCAGATATTGCAGTGATGGGCACATTGTAAATACCTGGAGATTGTATCCAAGGTGGATGCAGCATACCTGTGCCTATCACTGCAGCATGTGCTGACGACCTTCACTGGCTGAACGTAGGTAGCACGGGCACCAGTCACAGGGCAGATGCAATGGCACAGGCTTGGCACAGGCTTTGCCATGACTTACCCCAGAGCTCTGCAGAGTTCCTCTGCTGGACACCAGCCCAGATGCAAGCCTGTGCTACTTTATCTCACTGCTGTGGCTCCACGTGCTGCTTGGCTGATGGTGGAGGGGTGCAGGGCCAGGCTAAAGCTGCTCTGCACTTTGGGCAAAACTCAGCGGTGGCTTAGAGGGTCCCTAGAGGTTCAGAGCACGGACAGCGAGCAAGCAGTCTTGTCCCAGGAGCCTTGCTGACTGCTTATACCAGTGTGGCTGAAATAACCGGCACTGCTGGCCAGAAGGAGAGCTGGGAAGTGACCAGGTTCCTCTCCGTGCTCTTCCTCTCATCTGCTTGCCACTGCTTACTTAGCTTTCTCCTGGTGGAGGAAAATCATGGATTTGTAAGAGCACCCTCCATTACTGGGATGACTGGGCACCTGACTGCTCAAGCTGCATGGGATGCTGCTGGTGCCGCCCTTCAGACTGGACTTGGAACTGTGTTGACTCTCATGAAAATCACAGGAGCTTTCTCTCGTGGTTAACACTGCTTTTCACCCATCATTAGATTCACAGTGTTGGTTACATTAACTGTTGTGAATGTAAGGAATGTTTGAAGGGAATTTAATAATTAAGCTGATTTCAAGGGCCTATCAACAAGACTGCCTGCACTTCAGCTCCATAGTGGAGCCACTTGAGTGGAGAGTGTTCGTAAATATACGATGAAGTTGACAGATTAGAAGGTGGTTGAAATTACTATAGATTAAAATAAAGTAGGCAATAAAAATGCAAACGCTCTGAAGCATTTTAATAAGAGTACACTAAATCACCCTCAGACAGTATTCAGCAACACATGCCATTGGGGATTTGGGGCTGCTTATCCAAACTGGCCTGTGCAACGTCTTCCTTTCCTCACCTTCTCTATAGGAAGGCTTAATCTTTGCTGAAAGATTCAGATTTGCCACTCTCTATCTCCTCCTGTATATTCCTTTAGATCACTCTGAAGAAGCCCTGTATATTTAGGCCTTATTAGACATGGAGCTTGACCTGCAGTAGTTTGGTTGCAATCTGTGGAGCTGGATGAATGTTCGGCATGATGGTAGTCATCGAGATTAAAATATTGAATGGAGGCCACACAGCTGAATCACTGTGCATTGAATTAAATGCACACCATCTTCTTGTAAAGGTATTAAATAAGTATTGCATAGATAACCATGAGATTTTTATTTTGGATGGGCATTTTAACAAATTATTTTGCATTTTGAACAGTTGCCAAACTGTCCTTTGGCTCAAAACAGTGTAAGCTTTTTGGCTTTACTTGTAGGCTCTTTGGCTGCAGAGGTGTTTTTTTCCATTTCTTTTTTTTTCACTGAAGGCAAAATCTGATCAATTTATGATCTTTAACAACAGCCTTTGAACATAGCTTGCTCTTCATTTCTCTAGCAGCACTGCCACCTGGCAAATCACGTACAAATGGTTCCCTGTGATTTCTAATACCTGCTGCACACAAAAGCGTTAATTGTCTAATAATGCAGCACAAATATGGACAGCAGTTTCATCAGAAACAATTGCACCATTTCTTTCTTTATTTATTTGCTGGGGGCTTTTGTTAGCACCTGGAGGTGATGTGCTTCAGCATATTATGCACCTGCAGTCACGCTGAGCAAAGCGATGAGTCAGTCAAGCCCTGAAAGGTTCCTGCAGGGTGACCATATCTGCTCACAGCCATCACTGCCCTTAATGACAGAAAACAAGCTAGAAAATGCACAGGCCAGGTTCTGTTGCCAGCCCATGTAGGGCCTTGCCACCTGTCTCAGCCTTTAGGGCAGTATTTCTCAAACCAATAGCTAAAAAGTGGTCTGCAAAAGGACTGCAACATTTTAAATGCTTCATCCTGTATCTTACTTCCATGACTTCCAGAAGGAGGCAAACCTTAAGGCACTCTGTTTTGACTAAATGTGTTTGACATACCACAAAAATATCCTAAAAAATCCACTGCCCTTCAACAGGTTTCTGATAGCACCTGGTGCACTGATAGCATTACTGCATTTCAGGTGAAGCTACAGCTGACGCAGACTGACCTCAGTCGCAGGATCAGTTACTTACTGATAATTTGTCATAATCAATGAAACACAGATTTTTTTTTTTTCTTCCTTGAGCTTTCCCGAGATGACCCAACCTCCCTGTTTCTGGTTTGAGTGGTTCTTCAGGTTGCACATAATTCAAGTATTTGTACTTTCAGAACTTACAACATTCAGAGCTTTTGATGCAATGCGTATGAGTCATGTATCTCAAAGTCTTTTATTTTTGTGGATTCTAGACAAACAAGGAGATCTTTCTTTCTTTGCCTTGGGTTTGTTTTTTTTTTTTTTTTAATGCCTCAGTAAAAAGATAAGTCAGTATCTGAAAGGCTTAAATCTTAAGGCCTTAAATTTGAAACTTTGCCCTCAGGTGAAGCTGTTCCACTATTGAAAATCTTGTGCTTTTAATTTATTTAAATACTAATAGATTATCTGAAGGCCTGAATTTTTCTTAGAAACAGAATGAAAAAAATTGAATGTCAGTGCTAAATCCAGAAGTTTCAGAGTCTGAAATGACTCACAGAAATACAGGAGGAGGAGAGAGGAGCAGGGTCAGGTAAGGATCATGAGAGTGCTCCATCATAACAGAGCAGATCATTTCACTTGTGTGTCGTGGAAGGACACTGGCTGAAAAAAAGGAGAGGAAATTCTAGTTTTGTTTTGGTATGCTATGTCTTAAAACCATACATTATTTTTTACCTCATACTCTAAACAAATATAATGGTAATCTCCCTGCAACGGTGATAATAAAGAATCTTTGCCAAATATTGATTAGTGGAGAAAGACAGACTGAAGCAGTGAGAGGCAGAAGATGAATGAGAATTACTATGCAAAGAACATTTCACACCCAATAATCCTGTTTTGTTCAATACAAGTTCCGGTGGTATGCCCGTCACCAGGTTATAATGGAAAGCCAAATAAAAGGGGAAATTTCAGGTTTGCAAATAACTAGTAAGTCTTCTCCATAGTGCTCAATAAAAAAAGCTTTTTCTTATCTTTTCTTAGTTTATTTCTATTGTGTAGTTACGGAACATTTGAAAAGAAGATCAGTGGCCAGGTTTTTAACAATTTAAGAACATGTTTACTTTTTAATAATCTTTAATTCAGACCTTATTTAACAGTACATAGAGAAAGGTACAGAAAGAAATCATGCTGGACAATTTAATGTATTCACATAAGGAAGCGAAGAGGTCAAACTGGATATATACCTGCTTCTGGTGTGTCCAGAGTTTTTGAAGGCAATGGGAACTCTATTTCAATTTCAACATGAGAAAGCTTGAAGTATTATCTGGGCCAAATGTTTACCAGCATTAACATATAGATGTGGATTTGTCTTCAGTTTTGATGCTAAATCTAAAATTGGGAAAGGATCTATTTTGGTTTATTCTTTCCACAAAATGTTGTTAAATACTTGAATCTCTGAATAAGTATTGGAAGCGTTACCCATTATACTTGGTAATTTGCCAAATTAGGAGCTGAGTGTATCAGTATCTGAATTAAGTAGAGCAAACATATAAAGCGGTAACATATCCTATACTTACAAAAGATAGACTGCCACTAAAAATAAAATTGGCATGATAAAACATTTTTGTAATTAAGAAAAACTGCTACAGATATTGTTTTTCTGGAATATATCACTTGACGGTGAGGCTTCATTTCTATCCATCTTCTTTTTTTTCTACACATCCCTTCACCCACCTACCTTCCCATCCATCCATCCATCCATCCATCCATATCCATCCATCCATCCATCCCCACTCTTTCCTTCATTCTGGCCAGCATCTTTCTGTAGCTCCAAAGGCTGTTGCAGTCCTCTGGGGTGATGTAACCCAGTTGCCTGCGAGAACAGCTGTCAAGCTGAAGCTGCAAAGCTTCTCTAGCTGTGATAGACAGACGTCACCTGGGGAAAGACCAAGGCCCATCAGTCTCTACAGGAATGCGGTGTGATGTTAAACACAGCTGTAACAGACATGAAAGGACTGCCCATGAAAGCAACACTGCACAGCTAATGGTTTTAACTCAGACAAGAGTGGCTGATAGTTAATGGGCGTCAGTCTCAGCAAACCAATAAGCCAGGTTCAGCTCGAGCATGGGTCACAGTCCAGTTGCATTTCAGATGGAAGTGAATGATAAAACATGCAAGTGGCTAAGAGGTAAAAAGCAAACCAGTCCAGTACCTAAGGTGATAAGGCCGAATTGTGTACAGAGGAATGGTGGAACAGGAGGATGTCACCTGGGGAAACAACTGGACTGCTGTTGTGAGCTGAACTCCTTTTCCAAGTCTGAGGTGTCTGCCTTGGAAGTGATGGGCAGATATCAAAAAAACTCCATCACCATAATATTCTGGCACCACAAAGCTATGCATTTCCCCCTAGTCTCATTCTTAGAAATGGCTGAGTGTGGTTTTGGCTGAAATTTTAAAACCACATGCCCACAAAAACAGCTTGAAGTAGATATGTAGCTTAGGAAGTTTCAGCACAGATGACTAAATTACATTTAAAAAGTTTATAATAGGCTCAGGTTCTTTGGATGCTAGGAAGTGACACTCTCCCCACCAGTAATTAAAAGGGATTAATTATGTTGCATTTCCTGTGTGGTTGGCCTGTGGTTCATATTTGTTGATATTCCAAACAATGCACACAGCAGGGGCTTGAATGACTTTTTAAAAAATAAGCTTCTTCCCTGGGAAGTAACTAAAAAACTGATACTGTGGGATTTGATGTTTATTCTTTACCTTGAGAGGAAAATTGAACCACAAGTGACAGGTATGAATTTTTTACTTTATTCATACTGGAAGATGCTCTGTTCCAATGTTGATAAGAGTAGAAAAAGAGCTTACACAGAATAGAATATATTTTCTTTTTCTTTTTCTTTTTTTTCATATAAATTATGCTTATTTTCACTTCTTTTTCCTTTTAAGTTCTAGTTGCCAGCTCTGGGAATTCAAGCAGGGAATCAGACCAGGGCTTAGTACATCCTCACAAGCACAAGGCTATGCAATTCAGATTGTCTCCTTATTACACATGGGCAAGTCTTGCTCTCAATGATGAGAAAAGAGTGCCACAAAAAATGTAACATCAAGCTGCTATGAGTAATCAGATTAATCAGTGCTGCAGGCAGTCAGTAGAAACTCAAAGAAAAGGAAGTGGTTTACATGGAGCGGCTTTTCACGAAAGTGCACACGTTCCTTTTTATGTATTTGTAAATGTATGTAAAAAGTCACTCCAGATGTAGGGAAAGAAGATCCATTTCATTAATTGTATCTAGCCCAGAGCAAGGACGGTAGAAGTAGAGGAATGGAACAGAAAATAGCAGTGAATCTATAGCATGTCCTATACTTCCCAGCCAAAATTGCCTGTAAACTGTATAAACGATACACCACACTTATCATCCTGTCTAGCAATGACATACTCCTTCATCCTCTGTCGACTTGAGAAAACATACCATTAGATCACCTCTCAAATATTTAAGTCCTGATTCTACCGTTGCTTTCTCATGCTGGACCTTACCTGTTCCAAAACCTGCACTGCACCTATACACCTTAAAGAAAATCTGTCTCAGAAATCTTATGGGAAGATATTACGCATGTCATAGCTAGTGTAGATAATGAACATCAAATGAATAAATGTAGATATGAGAAAAAATTGTTGTAGATAGTGGTCCTACATGACTGTAGCCCATCACAGTCTTCAAATAACAACCGGATGCCTATATGAGGCTAAATGCTCACTCTTTTACCACCAAGACAATTTGCTGAATGGCTGTATTATGGGCACTTGCATAGTTATTTATAAATAGAAATCACAATGGACTCTTAGTCTTTTTGTTCTAGTTCCTGCTTAAATAACTCACTGGATAAATGAAGCCTTCACATGGTGGGGGAGGTACCATTGGTAATGCTGTAGAAGTCCATGAATTCAAGCTGACTTTCTGGAAGAAACAGTTTACATAAAAGTACAGGCCTAGGATAGACTTGAATTTCATGGTAAACTTCAATTTCACAATAAAGTTAAGAAGTGCTTTGATTTACTGAAAAGATAAACCCATGATCTAATCAGTCAGGTTGTACCAAATTAATCAACTCAGTTTGAAAAAATAGAGATGTGACTTTTTTTATCTTGGTGTCTTCATGGCTTAAGAAGTTGATGGATGCATGACTACCATTCTCTAGAAATCCACAATCACTTCAAATTTTTAGTGTTATGTGTTCCGATAACATATAATATTATGGTATTAAAGAAAATGCCAGTACTTTAGGGAGGGATTTCCTAAATTTATGTTATCCTGAAGGTACTGGCAGGCAGACTTGGTATACTCTGTGTATATGTGTGTGTGTGTGTGGTGGGATATATCAATATACATCTGCTTTACTGACTAACCAGAAAGAAAGCTCCTCCCAGTGCCTCCTTATCAGCACTGGAGGTGAGAGGAAGGATACAGGTCTTGCCTTTCAGCTCAGCAAACTATCTCAAAAAGAGTGAAATCCTAAGATCCAGCGATTGTATCCCTCTGAGAATAGGATTCATAATATAAATGCAATTCATGCCAACATTTGTAGTTTTCCTGCATTTATAGATACCTGCTGGCTTGAAACACTGGGTTTGGCTGTGAATTTATCATCTGATTGTAGAAGTCTATTCCTAACTACTATAAAACCAAGAACAAAAATGTATTAAGGAATTCAAACCTCTCAAAGAATCTTCTTTTTCATATTTTATCTTTGTATTCCCACAGAGATGTAACACACTTATATTATTGTAGAGTGTGAAAAAAAATGTGTGCATGTACGCATGAGTATATGAAAGCATGTAAAAATATATCAGGAGAATAGAGCCCCAAAGGTAGTCTGAGCCTAAATTGTGCCCTGCAAAATTATTGAATGGCTAGTTGTCTGTTTTCTGAAAGACTCCAAGGAGGCTAAGCCACCACTCAAGTGTTGTGTTTCATTTGAATGTTTCTGCTGAGGTCTCATCTATGTTTAGGATGGGAGATGGGAAAAAGAGAGGAGACTGGACACCACAGAAAATAGCAATCTGGATGATTGGATGTTAGTAGCTTTCAGGCTGTGGTTTTTGAGTACAGAATAATTTGATTTCGAAAGTAAAATATTCTGATGGCACAGATTATTTCCCTGCCCCACAAAGAGTTTTCAAACTGAAAGAAATATCTATATTTATATAAGTATCAATTATTTTTAATTTAATAGAGAACCACCGGTTTTCAATCTTACTTTAGGACTTGTACAGATTAATTTTTCTATCATGTCTGTCTGGTGATTGGACTGAGCGACGACTGACTCAGTAGTAGCTCACTGATTTACTGACCAATTTTGATAACTGTTTTAATTTTTAGTTAGGACTCAGATGTAGGGGTTAGTTCAGCATAACAGATTACCCCACATCACAGGAGCCCTGTTAGCTGTCCAGAAACACTTTTGGTCAACAGGAATTCAAAATGCAATGAACTTTATTTCACCACCTTTTACTGTCACTTTTCTTTATATCAGCTTCTTTGTAAATAAGAGTGTAAATTATCAATTCAAGAGTTAGATCCCACAAAGTACGTAGCCATTGCAGTGTAAACACGCTAGCATAAATCTTTTCAGTGTCCAGCTCTCGGGGTGATGTCCAGAGCCCTAAGTTTATGTTCCCTCTAAAACGCATGAGGAAAGCCAAGAAATGGCTTTCTGAAAAGCAGCCGTATTGAGGATGGAGCTGTCTGTGCTAGACCAGGGCTTCTACTGCCCTGTAATATTTATTAGCTGAATTGTCATTCCACTAATGACTGAATGAAAGCATCTTGGATGCTTTACCTCTTTTTTATTTTCAGGGAAAATTCATAATATGATGCCAGCTTCTTACAAAAGGGATTGGATTGCCAGACTGACAGCACATTAGGAAAAATAAACATAAATGCAATCAAACCTATCAGATGCAGAGAACAGGCATAATTTCTAGCTGTAAGTTCTAAATGTATGTAGGAATCTGGGAGAATTTCTAAGTAAGTCCAACATGTATGTAGGAATCTGGACTTGGCCTTTGATCTTCTGTCTAGGAGAAATAACAGAAAAAACCCTCTTCCACCTAAATCAGGCCTCCATTGAATCACTCCTCCACCTGAAGTAAAGGGCTCCTTTAATGAAGGATGGGTGCACATGAAACGTCCCAGTTCTATATGGAAGTTTGTGATCTATGGCAAAGAGTCAGATGCATAAAATGAACATTTATAATTTAGATAAAATATCACAGAACACATGAATAAAAGATGAACAAACTGTAGTAATTTTTCACTTTCTGACGCTATGCTATTAGCTGAATGAGTCTTGAATTGTTGTAATATGAGGTGAGGAACAAACAAGCACAGATCATCTCATTGTGTAGAAGTAAGAATGATTTTGGTTTGTTGAAGAGAATATTCTTTTAAAGTACAACAAAGTACTATATGTCTGGTATGGTTTGGTCAATTTTTTGTTCACTCTTCTTTGACAATTGGTGCCTAATTTATCAAGCAAGCACAGAGATTTGTGTCTATAATTTACCATAAAGTTAATGGGAGTTATTCTGGAAACACCCATGTGTCAATGGGTCTGGATAAATGCTGACTGCTTATGACCCTGTGCAGATTCTTTAATGCATAAGAAATACAGACAAGCATTTTGTGCTTACTTGCCCACAGAAATGAGGTGGATTCTTTTTTCCTTTTTTAATCAATGTATAAAAGAAAACAGACATACTGTCACCTCATCACCTCTAATTCTGTAGAGAACAATAAATGGAAAAAGATTTCAAATAAACACATATAACTTGTTGGTGTGAGTCATCCTTATGAATAATGGTGATAATGAGGATAACGTATTGTGTATCTAACATGATATCTCTATTTCTGAAGGTTATTCTTTTCCTTTTTTTTGGATCTTTTCTTTATCTATGTGGAGTTTACAATGGCTCTATCATAAAGTTCCTCTGTTACAGAAAAGGTGTATAGAAGGCCAAAGAAGTTTAGGTAAAATTCAGTGTTTTAAGCATAATCTTGATGCAAATCCATCCTAAGCAGCTGCTAACTTTCCCTGGATTTTGTGGACTTTGAACCCATTCTGTATAGAGTTCTATAAAAAAGACATATGAGTGTCCCCTATTTAAAAAAAATTGAATGGAAAAGCATTGTGCAGAATGTCTTTTTGCTACAGTAGGCAATAGCAGGACTTCCTAAGTGAAAAAGCAGCTTTCTTATTTTCATTTCTGAAAACAATTATATTCTTTCTATGAAAGTTATTACCTGACATAATTAGTAATTGAAGAGAATATCAGAGATGAATTCTACTATCTATCATGTACTTCATTTTACTCTAGTCTACTCTGGTACACTGGGTTTAGGCAGAGAGGAGCATGGAAGTGCACACACACAAATACATACTGCATTCTTTCCTCTGAGCACGCTAAGTTAATGAGCTCTCTCCATACCTATTCAGGGGGAAAGGGAAGATATAACTATAGTTAAAAGAGGGAGAAATTGGTTCAAATGCTACTGCAAATCTAGATATGTCTTTTGACTTAAATAGTGTGCAGTGAAATAAGTTTTTTCCTTCCCCAAGGCAACTTACATTCTCCAAAAGGGTTCATGGGGCCATTAAAATCATTCTGGATTGACAGAAAAATCACCTTAGAAGAGAATTTGACAGGTCATTATAACCTTAAAAATGTTGAATATATAGAAATGTTTTAATTTTACCTGTTATTTACTGGGAAAAAAAGGACAAAGCTAAATCTGTTTAGGAAAGCATTAATTTTTTGCAAATAAGGATTCTTGTACAAAAATTCTTGCAGAATATAATAGAAAATATTAGTGGATGTTAGCTGTCACAATAGTGAATTTATACTCAGGAGAAAGTGGAAAATGTAAAAATAAATTGGTTAATAACCATATATCTTTGAAATCCTCTTGACCCAAAGATAGAGACGTGTAAAATCATTTGTTGCTGTAGCAAAATGTCAGTTTGCTACTGGTAAGCATTTAATCAGCTTTCTGCTTGATACATTTAATGTGACTTCAGTGTTTTACTTGAGATACACGGTTAAGTGATTGATGATGAATTCAGGAGAACACAAGTGCCAGTCACAAAGAATCAGGTCTGTTTAGTGCTGACATTAGCCTGGCTCCCATGAATAATTCTCTATCTGGCAGAAGATGTTAAGTAACAGCCGTTAACTATCCTCAGCAGCTACGGATAACTTCCAGCAAACAACAGAAAACAATAAACATGGGCAGTGCACTTTAATACGTTCAACCTAGTATAGAACTTTCTCTTTCTAGACTTATTTATGTACAAAAGAAAACTAAGTTCTCTGCTGTTTTTCCCTTCTTCTAATTCAAAACTGAATATTTTACTGCCTCATTTTCTATTTCCTGTTTCCAGACTGCATTATTTACCACTCTCAGGCTGAGACAATGCTCCCCAAACTAAAGAGGGATGCTGGGCACATGCTTGAAGGAGAACAGCAACCCTCAAGGTCAGCGTGGCACAGCTTTTTCACATGAGCTTGGCTAGACAAAACCCATGCCTCCCCTGGTTTAGAGGTGGATTCGCCAGGAGAGCAGTGACGAGACCCAAGGTTGCAGCAGAAAGTGGTGGTGGAGTCAACAGCAGAGTGGAATTTCCTGGCTCTCAGCCCCGTGCTGTCCTCTCATGTCACCTATTGCTCGGGCCACACAGACCTGCTGCAGCCTGGTAGTCTCCCTTGAACAACACAAGTGAGATAGAAGCAAAACCATAACACTTGCAAAGCTCCAAAATGAGGAAATGCCAGAATTAAGGTATCCTTTACCAGCAGAATTAGGTAAGTTCCGTGCACATCCACTCATCTACACACACATACGTAGGTTTATATTTATGCTGTAGTACTGTCTTTAATTACACCATAATGTATCATTTTAAACAGCATTCCATAATTACAGAATGATTATAAAGCAATAGGCTGAAGACAGAATGCATGGCTTGCCCCTGTGGCCTCATGTCTATTTTGCAGGGGTCACTGCAGTGCCAGAAGGTTATCTACTGCTACGTTGATTAAAAGACACTTCATTACTCTTAACAGAGTGTAAAGGAGCTGGGTGAGCTAAGTTCTTTTCTTTTTTTAAAGGCATTTTCAATCTCTAACCGCGTTGTCGTAGTTACAGCTGGGGAGTTTGGGAAATGTACTAGTGAAATTGATTACTCAGACATGTGTGACTATGATTCATCTGAGACCTTGGAAAAGAAAAGATGCACAAGTTCTTCCCCAGCCCCATCATTTCTTCCCTTATTACTTTATTTGAAAGAAAGCTTGGACAACACAAAAATAATTTGATTTTGTGGTAGCCATAGGTAGAATAAAAGATGTTCTTTTATACCTACCCATGACAGAATTGTAGGCTAAAGATTCAATTTGAAACAATGGTTTTCCTCACTTCATTTGCTAACCATTATGAGGGCATCACATTCTCATTTCTTTCAGTCAATCAGAGATACTGGGGACTGGAAGATTTGTTCATTTATTAAAACAACAGGCCAGCTACTCTTAACATATTTTATCTGGCAGTAGCTAGTTATCAAGTGCCCTAAGGAAATTTGAAAAGCTGATTGTGCAATTGAGAAACAATCCACCCTTGAGGGTTTCTGAAGACTTTTGCCTAACGGCTAAGTACAGCTTGTGGGATGGCACATCAAGGCAACAGTACTGCCAAAGCACTAGTGCTTTATTTTCTCCTGAATAAGAGAGTTCTGGATGTTTCCATGATGCATAAACACATTGGTTCCTCTTTAAAATCTTTTTAAAGTCTAGAGACATTGACACTTCTAAATGCTCATATCATGGGCATTATCATAGCTGATGTATGAATAGTATCCTTGAGTTATCCAACCTTGTAAATAGATTTCTCGTCCTCTTCCTCCTAGGTCTTAGCAATTTTCTGACTCAGATGCTAACCGTGCACTTTCCCACATGCAGGGATGACTACATGAAGCTGTTGTTCCTGGCTTGTAGTTCTTAGTTATTAACTGTGGGGTCTTCGGCATTCCTGAGGGCAGTTCCCTTCTTGAAGTGCCATTCCCTCGGAGGGCAAGAGTAGTCAATAATGCAATGAGCAGGCAGTCTCTTTAAAGTCTTATTTTTCAGGGCAAAATCACTACTGGTAAAAAATACATTTTTAAAAACAAAATAAATCATGCCCATTTTTAAGGTGCCTGTCCACCCCCTGCATGGGGACCTTGGAAGGACCAGCTCCTTCTGGGTTTTCTCATAGAGCCTCCCCCTATCAACTTGTCTCCTTGTGACAGCTTTTGATCTGCCCTGGACATTCCTCAGTGACTCACCACCATTTAATGGGGATTAAGATGTTTTTAATTGTTTATAATCCTTTTGACCTTCTGCCTCAGCTGAGAACCTGGAAGCATGCCATTGCACTTCAAGCAGGAGCTGTGGTGGCTTAGGGCAAAGCAAGGTTTGCAGGCAGAGGTAATATTTTTTTATTGGACCAATTACTGTGGTCGGAGAAAAAAGATATCTTTCAGGAATGTAAGGCCTTGAGCAGGTCTGAAATGAAAGCTGCAACTTCAAAGATAAATGCGGGTAGAGAGCAATTACTCTGAACTTAATTTCTTTATGTTAACAAGTTAGATTACCAAAAAGAAAAGGCAGCTGGTATCTGTGAAATGGAGACAGTGTGTTAGCAGAGGGAGGGGTGATAAATTGTTAGCGCAAAAAAATGACTTCTACTATATGAGGTTATTCCATGAGCCTCCTCGAGGATGTGACCATCAGTAACTATTTGACCAAGATTTACCATTCAAAATACTTTGTAGGAGTTGTGTATGAGAATGCGAGAAAAACCTGGAAAATCATTTCCTTTATCTAACTACTCCAAAATGATGAACTAAAAATAAGAGGCAGGCTAAAATGAAGTGCTTCTGAAGTTTCCCCAACTGTTTTGCAAGACTCCAGAATGCTATAAAAATAACTATGACTGGCACCGAACAAAAACCAACACATACAACAATGACTGCCCCAGCCTCTACCTGATAAAGAACCATGTGAACACCTTCAGTCAATGAAAAATACGCTGACCTATGGTGAACTGTCTGCTCCAAAAGCCAAAATGTCTCCTTAGAGGAACAACCAGATGACATACTTGTATATGGGGCATTAGAATTACTTTGCTGATTCTTTCCTTCATACTTCTTCCTTAATGAGCCAGAAGTTAACTCCAGTATCCATCCTCCTATGGCAACTTCAGAAAGAAGACAAGGAAACATGTTGGATTTGAAGTCTCAAGACAAAATACCATCTTGAACTGTTATATTGACTAGTTCAGGAAAAGAGCCAGAAGAGACATAACAAACCAGCCATCATTGCATTTTTTTCTATCTCACAAAGGAAGTCTATCCTAAATCACAAGTCATGGAAACGTGCAACCTGATGACACTATGACTAATGAAGTCAAGGAAGACTCTGTGCAGAAAACAACAAGCTTTCTCCACGATAAACCAGTTATTGATCATAACTACCTCTGCACTATAGCACCATCATGTCCACCGGGGATATCCCCAGCCTGTCCACCCAGCCACATTCCACTCTCTGAAAGCATCCCAGTTTGTCCTCATTATGTCTCCAAGATGAATATCAACCTTCTGTGCTCCAGCCCTTACAAATCAAAGTCTTCTAGTTCATTCCCATCCTGTACAGCTTCATTTCAGTCAATTTTCTTTAGACAATGGTCACAGTATGAGCATGAACATAATTCTATAAAATTTTCACTTTATTGTGAGCTACCTCAAAAAACCACAAACAACAAACCACCAAAAAACCAAACTGAAACCAGGGAAAATGTAAAGGAAAATAAAAAGAGATTCTATGTTTTTATATCACTAAGCCTGTGTTCTATCCTATATACTTAACTGAAAGCTTTATCATTTACACTGAAAACATGAATTTCCTCATTGATTTTTATCAAATTCAATAACAATTTTCCCTCCATCAAACTCTCTAGAATATCACTGCACTAAAATCACCTTAGATAACATGACCAGTATCAAACTATGATTTACCAATTGTAGTAAGAGGCTCACAGATAAATATGCTTGCCTGAAGAAAATCAGCCACTATTGAAAAGACCGGGGCTTTTCAGCCCCACCTCTTTTTCTCTTAAGAGATCATTAGTGGAGAGCACTTTAATTATTTAGATGTCTTTTACTGGACAGGTGTACTCTCCTGGGGAAGTGGATGGCATCCGTGAGTTAAAAGGACCTAAAATACTGTCAAGCACTAAAGTTACCAGCCTAATCTGGGACCTATATAATCATTAACTACTTCCAAGATCCTAAAAAAAAAAAAAAAAAAAAAAAAAATTGTCAGCACCAGAGCTCCAGCCTCACTAACTTCACCCCCAACAAACAGGGGCTCTCCAACTTCAGCCCCAGAAACAAATACTTGGGGCTAGTAGGTACCAACAACATTGAGACTATATTTGAGGAGCAAACACTGAATTTGGCAACATATCTTCTCACAATGGCAATCACCCTTGGAGCCTTTACAAGATATTTCAACAGCCCGTTCACTGTGCTGTATGTCCTTCTGGACACAATTGCTAAGACTGAGAAACCATGATGTGCTGGGGTGAGCTCATGCAGCCACTGATGGACAGAAACATTCATCTTCCAGTGGGAGATAATTTTCCCAATGCAACCACACCATGTCTGAGAGTTTTGGTGTTATTCACACAGACACACAATGAAATACCTCCCAAACAGGAGTACAGGAACTAGAATTCATCTCTCTTACAAGTACTAAGAGCTTAAAGCCTCTTCTGAGGCATGTTCTCCATTTAACACCCTCCAACCCAAGTTAACCTCTCCAGCCTTGAAGAGGGATAAATATATTTCTCTCTCTTTTCCACAGTATTTAACAAGCTTATTGTCTCCACAGGTATTTAGTACTTTTTTGTTTCAGACAGTCTGAGAGGTTAATTTCAGCTTTTGCAGCTGCTGTTTCTATTTCAGACCTGAAGAGGGGCTTGTGTGTCCAGTCACTTCTCTGTCTTTTGCAGCTTTAGAAAACTAGTCTAATGAATCCTTTGACTTCTCCCCACAAACTTTGCTTTGCTTCTGCTCTTAGACTACCGGGGCTATACTATTACTTCTGCACTATTCACCAAAAAATGGTTAGAGCTCTGTATTCATGATGTTTTTACATTTCAGCTCCATGTCTGTCATGCAGACTGAACCGAAATATTTATGGAATTACTGCTGGACCTGTGGGCTCCTGAGATCAGTGCCTGTGTTATTTGTGATTAACGTGCATAGGAACTGGAATGTTTCAGAGCCACCTCTTTTCCCAGGGCTGGCAGTTCTGCCAGTCGGCAGAGGTATCTGGGAATCTCTGCCCTGGGAGCAGCCTGTGGAGCCAGCAGCTGTCAGAAACATGTTTGTTGCAGAAGTAACGAGAAATTAATAACATCCTGCATTTATTTGGTGTTTTCCTAAGTGACAACCACTATGCTTATATGAAGCTGGTAAAACTGAAATGAGAAAACCAAATCATAATGCAGCCAGAACCTAAAAAATAAAAATAAATAAAAAAAAAAGTGTGAAATCACTTGATTTTCAGAGATAATAGTCATGCACATCTCCTGATGATTATTTTTTTTTTTTATATGGAAGTCAGTGCAAGTTGCATGTGCTCAGCAGAGCTGAAGATCTGGCCACCGGCCTGAATAATTAAATGTGGGGGGAAGGCCCTTGAGGCAGGGGTGGCAGGTTGCATCTTGTTGAATCTCCTGACTTTGACAATGTGAGCCAGGTATATGTGACATTTCAGTAACAACAGTCTGTTGAATGAATTACTTCTCATCCCAGTGTTAATTCATAGGATCACATTACCTCTCAAAGCAAGATTTTATTTTCCTGAAGAGTTCTGAGCACAAGCTTAGTTAAATCAATTAACATACTGTTCTCTGCATGCACACGAGAGCTGAAAATCCCTTGCATCCCAGAGGTTTTTCTAATTACATAAAGCCAGCATTCAGGAACCATAGAGCCACGTGGTAACTGAGTAAGGGAGAGCGCACATCTTACACGAGACTTAGTGCAGGCTCATGGACCCAAGTGACTTCTGCCTGTTTTCCTGGGGGCTCTGAACCTTATCCGCATCTTCCTTGAAATGGGTGCTAGCAACATTACTTTCACATTCCAGAGAAGGAAAAGACTTACTGTTCAAAAGCAACAGCCAAGAAAACTGGGAGGCAGGCCTGCATCTGTTACCCCTGTTGTCCGGCAGTGAGGGATCTCCACCAGCCAGTCTGATCCTCAGTGCTACCAGGACTGGGGCAGGGCTTTTTCCAGCAGAAGGAGTTTCCACTTTGGCGCTCGGATCCAGCCAGTCTCTGACTTTTGTGTCTTGGAGAGTATGATGCAAATGTGATATGTTCTGTTTAGCTTTTGATGGATTTGGTTTTTGTTTTGGGTTTGGTTTTGTGTGTGTGTGTGTGTGGTTTTTTTAATTCTAGTTAATTTGACTGTCAAGGTTTTCAATAGCATCAACAGCAGTAATTTAACTTGTGTTACCTGTTGTGGGTGGCTTACGTAATGTTAAATTTTTACTTTCATGCAAAGCATCCAACTGCCAAGATCATAAGCAGTATATAAATTACTAAATTAAATAACTAAATGAGAGGCTTTTCAAGGATTCAAAGGAAATTCAGAGCTTTGGTATAGCTCAGGAAAGAGCAGAATGACCGGAATAAAGCTATTGGGATATGACTTCCATTTAAAGCAAATTTCATGCAAATACTGTCTCCTCCTAGGACTGTGTAGATGCCCTTGTTGCTAGGCTTTGTATGTACGAGAAGAGAAAGACAACTCCTGCTTTAAAAAGCTGTCTCTACTCCAGGAGACATTAACCTCTCTGTTGTACACAGAGAAGTAGAATGATTTGCCCAGCATCAGAAATTTGTTCATGAGCGAGGAGTTGACCCCCACCTCGTGTGTCATGGTTCACTCCTTGTTCTTCCACGTGGTCTTCCTGCTTATGCACATCCTCTTCTCCTTCCTTTACAAGGAAGCTCATAAACTGAAGTCAAACCTGAGCCCTTTTTTCATTGCAGGACTGCAAGCAGTTTTGAGCTTTTCTGAAGCTTTGAATTTTGGAAACAAATATTATGCCACTCTCCTTTTGACATTGCTGTCACATTAAAAGGTTGCAGACAATGGAAGTTGTGGCAAGTCCAGCTCTGGGCTCTCTGAGAGCTTGTAAACTGACTATAGTTTTTTACACACTGCTACAGCCCGCTGTCCAGTTCTGCTGGCCAAACAAGGGTATCCAACATATTTTAGCTGATGGCACTGCTCCTTAACAGATCTTCACATGCTAGGACATGGCAGGATTTGGAGTGAGAACTGAAACTGTAAACAAATCCCACTGTTCCCAGATGGCATGGCTTAAGACTGTCATCTCCATCTTGTCAAATCTCATTTATTTGCTTTAGTTTAATGTTACAGCAAATACATAATTAAGAATTTCACATTTATGGAAATAAGAAGGGAAATTTGGTGTCTGGAAAAATTACACCACACTGTATTAAACACACGAAAAATCCACTAGTAGCTATAACAATAGAGATAGGGTGAATTAACTCACTAGAAATGAAGAGATATTTCATGTAAAAGGTCATATATAGTGGAGAAGAAACTTATCAATAAAAGGCAGCCAGATATGAAACATGATGGAATGTCTTGATTGCAATCTTTATGGACCTAGCTATTAACCATGCTATATAACAGTGCAAATAACTTTCCTGCAAAATTGTAAATCAGTTTTGTGCCATTAGAGGAAATATTACATGATATTTTGAATTAGTCTTTAAAATGACACTGCTCGGATATGCTCATATCAGGGATAATAGTAGAGCTCTGTGTGAGATGATATGCATTCAAGGAAAATAAGAGACAATGACCATGATCGCTTCAATAAAGCTATGGTTAAACCACACGCAGATATATGCCAGACTAAATGTAGCTTGACAATGAAATCAGCCATAGTGCACAGTGTGAAGAACATAGCTGTTAGAACAGCGTCAAAAAATGACTACCTTTAAAAAGTGCTGCCAGATAAGAGGAGAAGAAGTATGGGCACAGCATATCTGTCACATTAGTTCACCATTTATTAATACATCTTTCAATGGAGTGTTTGGAAACGTAACTATAACTTAGAAGCAACTGAGCACAGAATAGAAGTTCTTCATTTCTTGCTCAGCTTGATTTAGGCGGTGGCAAGGACAGTGCTGTTATCAGTGCTGCAAGCTGAAACACAATTATGCTGAAAGCCTTTGAAAAAATTCTTCTACTGTACAAGTTGATGAGAGAGGAAAGCCAGTTTCTCCCTGCAGTTTGCTTATGGTGTCAGGTATGGGGTTTGTGTCACTAGGCATTCAAGAGGTGGGGATAAGTTAGTTAACATCTTGTTTCAATCTGGCTTTCCAGAGTGGTACTTCTCAGGCATTTTGGAAGCATAACCTTCTTTTGGCTCGTGCCTGTTCACCCCTTTTTGTTGGCAGCTGCTCATCTCCAAGGCAGGGTGGTGGGAATTGGCTGGAATTACTGGCTGCAAGTACTGTCGCTCATTTGCTCACTCTGGTTAAGCTGAGCTGCTGCTGGCACTTAGAGGTAGTTAGCAGCTATCTAGCTAGTTGAAACACTTGCAGCCTAGAAATAAAAATCTGTTCACGCTAAGAATGGAACTGCTACCAGCTTAGGAGGAAACTGAATTGCTACAGATATATCTCATCTAGCACTTCATGAGCTATTTCAGCCTTTATGCAGTTACCCATCCAGGGCAGTTCTGAAATTGAGGTGTAGCCATGGGGGATACAGACCTGGAAGAGACTTCCTGGATCATTTGGTCTTATGGATAGCTATTTTGACCCTTTCATGTGCTTAAGAGGTTACATTCAAAACCAGAAGTAGTTCTTTTGCTACCACTGGAAGGTTGCTCCAATGCCTTTGGCATTAGAATCCTATTCTAATTTCCAGCAACTTGTTCTTGTACCAATACTCAAAAATTATTTTAATTTTTTTTTTTTTTGCATTCCTGCAGAACCCCTCTCCCTTCTCCCATATGTATTTATAAACAACAATTACATACCCTCTCCACCTTCATTTTGCTAACATAAATAAATGAAGTTCTTCTGTCATATATCTTTCCATAGCCCCAAAGATACTTGCAGTGTTAGATCTGTGTGACTTTTTCTTGGACTTGACTGGCCAGAATTTGATATAAACCTTTAGGGGAGATGTCTAACTTTTTACAGCAGTCCTGATATTTTCCTATTTCCACTGGAATCACCACATGTGTTATGCCCCGAGGTTGATTTTCACTCTTTGTTGGTTGGTTACCTTGATGAATCATATTTATTGGTAGTCACTTGGTACATCCAGGACTTTATTATTTCCCATTTGGGAGGGCAAAGGTAGAGCAGAATGTCTTGCATGACCTTATACTTCATCAGGTAAACTCCCAGATATTTGTGCTACTCCTGCCTTTAATGTCAGGGCTTCTTGCTGGTAATAATGGCTCCCGGTGTTAGGAAAGTATACATGCTGAAGCCAATGTTTTTCAATGCTTAAAATTAAGAAGCTCATCTATATGTATACTGTACAAGTAAGATTTATGGCAATGGATAAGGAGTCATCCTGTGCTAGGAGCTGCACAAAAGGGGAAAAAAACCTCATAACATGATATTTATTTATTTACTTCCGGGTAGAATCTTGCTCTGCGTTTGAGTCCTAAAACCAATTAAATTTTCATAAAATGATCATCGCCGTAAAATTTGAGCCACAGTTGGCATAATTATTCTTTGGATTACTTGCACCTTATTCCACATTGTACGAAGGCAGCTCAACGCTACATCTCCTTTACATGTGCATTTGACTTTTGCTCACATAGCTCATAAGTGAATGCTAAGTCACTTCGTTTCTGTCTGTGAAAGTATAGTCAACAGCACTCAAGAGGACGTACTGGAGAGAATCTCATGAAGGGACATAAAGATAATGAAAGGCATCTCTCCTATAACTGAGTTTAACCTAGAGAAGGCTCGGGGTAGTGTGTCTCAACAGTGTATATAAATGGAGGGAGGCTGCACAGAGGACAGAGCCAGACTGTTTTCAGTGCTGCCCAGTGACAGGACCAGAGGCAATGGGCACAAACTGAAACACAGGAGGTTCCCTCTAAACATCAGGAAACGCTTTTTCCACTGCGAGAGTGACCAAGCAATAGTACAGGTTGCCCAGGGAGGTTTTTGAGTCTCCATCCTTGGAGATACTCAAAAGGTTTCTGGCCACTGTTCTGGGAAACCGTTGTAAGTGGCTTAGCTTGAGCAGGGGGTTTGGACTAGATAATGTCCAGAGGTTCCTTCCAACCTTAACCATTCTGTGATTCAGTGACACTGATTCCATAATACAATTTTTACGCAAAACCACCTTCCTCTTTGAAGGAAGAATAGCAAGAAAATTTGGGCTACGCAAAATACCTCCTGGGAAAAATGACACCTACAACATAAGAGAAATATTTGAAGGAAAGCCATTAGAAGTAGTTGACTTTAAGTTACAGAGCTTTTTGCAGCAATGCCTATTGATAGGTTGCATCAAGTATTCCATTCCAAATGTCTTTCCTCGTTGCTTATGCTAAGAAATACAGCATGTTCCCTTCCTCAGGAAAATTATTTTCAATTTAAAATCTATGTAAGTCATATATTGAATTTTCCCATTTCGGTAGTTGGATGGGTAGCAAGAAGAAGCAGAGGGAATGATGGGCTAGAGAGGCAAAGTATGTGATAAATGTTTCTTTGCTTTGTTTTCACATTCTGATAGCTGCCTGTGAACCATGATATTAGCTGTATGTGAAGGGGTACCTTTTGAAAAGTTACAGATTATGGGAATATTACTTCATGTTTATAAATTAGACTCAGGAGAAGAACATGAGACTGCCAAATTTGTATGTCCTTACCTCACTGATGGGAAAAGCATAATTGTCTACTTAGTGCAGCTGTTGATACAAAAGATATACGCAGAGCAAGGGATTTGAAAACCTGAGTAGATATTAATCTGAAACTCTCTGCCTTTTAAGTTGGCTGAATTCTACTACAAAACTTTAGTTAAAACTACCATAGAGTAAGGCAATAGCAGAGAAACGCTAAAACTCAGATAACAATAGTCATAATTCTTATGTAAATCCAAAAGAATTACTGCAAGCAGGCCATGAATCAGCTGTGGTTTGGGAATTGAATTGGAAAGTTGAAGCCCAGTAACCAGTGAAAATTTGCTGTTGTGAAAATGTATCCAACCAAGCATAAAATCAGCTTGTCCTTCTCTTGCATGGTTGATGGTAGACATCCCCTCTCTTCCACTCCTGCACCCCAGATACTGTCAAATGTTAATGTTTTCTTTAGGAAAAAAAATTTGCAGCACTTTATCAGGGTGCTATAATTACTGATTGGTTGTGGTAAAATACACATTTTGCAATATTAACAGTTTTGATATATGTCCTTCACTTATAGAATCATAGAAAGGTTAGAGTTGGAACAGACCTTAAAGGTAGTCTTGTTCCAACCCCCCTGCCATGGACAGGGACACCTTCTACTAGACCAAGTTGCTCAAAGCCCCATCCAACCTGGCCTTGAACTCCTCCAGAGATGCGGCATCCACAGCTTCTCTGGGCAATATGTTCCAGCGTCTCACCACTCTCGCACTAAAGAATTTCTTCCTAATATCTAATCTAAATCTAGCCTCTTCAATTTAAAAACATTACCCCTCGTACTATCACAGCACTCCCTGATAAAAAATCCCTCCCCATCTCTCCTGTAGGCCCCCTCTAAGCACTGAAAGATTGCTGTAAGGTCTCCCCTGCACCTTCTTTTCTACAGGCTAAACAACCCCAACTCTCTCAGCCTGTTGTCAGGATCTCCTCTGATCATCTTTATGGCTGTCCTCTGGACTTGCTCCAACAGGTCCATGTCCTTACTTTGGGACCCTCAGAGCTGGATATAGTACTCCAGGTGGGGTCTCACCAGAGTGGAGTAGAGGGGCAGAATCACCTCCCTTGACCTGCTGGGCCATGCTTCTTTTGATGCAGCCCAGGATGTGGTTGGCTTTCTGGGTTAAGAGCGCACATTGCTGGCTCATTAACCAACACCCCCAAGTCCTTCTCTTCAGGGCTGCTTTCAATCATGCACTTGACCATGTTGAATTTCATGCGATTTTCACAGGCGCACCTCTCCAGCCTGTCCAGGTCCCTCTGGATGGTATCCTTTCCCTCCAGCATGTCAATCGCGCCATACAGCTTGGTGTCATCAGCAAACTTGCTGATGGTGTACTCAATCCTGCCATCCATGTTCCCAACAAAGATGTTAAGTAGTATCAGTTCCAGTACTGAACGCTGAGGACCGCCACTTATCACTGCTTGCCACTTGGACATCAAGCCATTGACTGCAACTCTTTAAGTGTGACCATCCGCCCAATTTCCTACCCATTGAGTGGTCTGTCCATCAGATCCATGTATCTCCAATTTAGAGACAAGGGTCTTGTGCAGGATGAGTTCATGAAGTTCAATACTGTCCAAGGAAAGATCAGGGCAGATCTGTAATTACACGTAGCAGCTACACGTGGATCTACTTTAGATAATTTCATAAGATAGCTAAATGACATTACCGCACTTGAACACTAGGAGAGAGCAATTTTCTCTGTTGGCTGGTAGTTGAGCTAGTAGGAGAAACCCAAACACTGGGGGTCCCGTCCTATTACGATCTCTCTCTGCTAGGCTGTTTTGCAGCATGAAAACAAAGCTGTACAGGAGGCAAACATGTTTTTACATTTCAAAACCATAGTAACTTTTGTCTAACATACCTTGTTCAATCAATGTTTAAAAATTTGTCTTCAAATCTCTAAAGATGCAAAACTACCACCCAAGCTACAGAGAAAACTATGAACAGTAGCTATCACTCACAGGGATAATATGTCAGACCAGACATTGGAGAGGGCTTTTTACGACCTACTGGTATCTCATAAATATGTTTGGAAACTAGACAATTTAGAGACCAATTATGTAAGTACTTTTCATAAAAATATGTATATCTCATGCTCTGAAGGACACTTGCATAAAAAGAGATCTTTGCTCCTTTGGTCATCAGATTTTGCTCTTCATATTTCCATAGCCAGCCACAGACTTAAAATTTGTTTCTGTGAAGATGAGGCTTAAATACAAAAGAAGGTAGGATCATAAAATATGGAACATACATATGCATGACAGTTTCCTGGGTGGCAGGTGTCACAAGCTGCTGAAGATTAAACTGTTGCTTGACAGAAGGCCTGTGGTCGTCTAGGAGGTATTGTCCCTTGACTTGATTGTCTTGCAAAAAAAGTGTTTTCATTTAACATGCTGGATCTATTTTCACATTCAGTCTGATGTCCCCAGTTTCTTTTACCCTTTCTTTTTCTTTTCTTTAAAACAAAACAAACCACAAAAAAACCCCCAAAATGCACAAATGCAGCATAATTCTAATTTCCTTTACAAAATGCCATAGACATTCTTGCAACCCTAAGGGCATGTGGCTAGCCACAAGAGTTCACAGAAAATGCTTCTGTTAAAGAGGGACTCAGAAGAAAACTGGCTCAATTCCCCAGCAAATCTGCATAATAGAGTCTAAAAGAGGGAAACACTTCTCCACATGAAATAGATCAGCAGGAGTATTGAGTTTCATACAGAGATGGGACAGTATTACTTTGAGAAGTAATTCCTTTTATGTATTTCACAGGAACAGAGTATATTTTCTAATATTTTTATTTCAGGCTTCACACTTTGTTTTATGAAGCACGTTGAATCATTACCCCTTGGGGGGAAGTTAGCTTTAGTTCCTCACTGATGGCAATTCAATGAAATCACTTTGAGCAAAAGGTGAACATTTGTTAGCAACACATAGGAACTTATGTGACACTTCTGTATGATGGCATTTACACCTACTAAATCCTTCTTGTGACGCCAGTTGCTGGCATGGAAGCTGAAGCTCCACCTGCTGCAGCTGGATTCATGTCTAACTTTCTGGAGCAGACAGGATTTCCAGAAATGTGAATGACAAATGAAGCATAAACTATGTTCTATTACTCATCCTGCACTATAATGGGTATATTTAAACTTCTTTCTTGTCCGGTGTCTGCTTTAGTTACTCAGATAGATAAATGGCTCTGTCAAGACATACCTGACTGAGAAAGGCGGCAGCCAGTGTAAAACTAAGCATGTGTCCATATGAACAGATGCAGGATAATGCAAAAGCTTATGAACTCTGTAAGCTGCATTACCAGGGCGTTATGTATAAATAAATGTAACGTGACTCTGTTTTTCTCAAAAGCAGAATCCCATCCTGGCGTTAGTCAATGGCTTCCCTTCTAGACATGGCCGATTTTCAACCCACCTGTAGCAGGGCTGAAATCTTCCTCTTTTCCTTCAGCCATAGTTAGGCAAAGAGGTGCAGACACAAGGGCAAGCACTTAAAATTTGGTGTGAAGATGTCCTTGAAAGTTGAGGAGAGGGATGCCTGTGATGGAAACTGTCAAATCTGTTTTGGAGGAAGCAGTCTGTATGGGATGGGGAGGTGATTGTCAAGGAAACTACAGAAGAGGAAATTGCAGTGATCAAAATGGAAGCTGATAAAGGAAGGGCCCTGAGCTTTTTGTTTTGAGATGGAGGAAAACAGCTGGCACTTCACTGGGAAAGAAAAAGAGAGCAAGATTAGGAAATGGGTGGGTATTACGGCAGAATGAGAGAGGTGTTTAGTCAGACATGAGAAGGAGAGGTGATATTGTCATCACAGCAGAAAGGTTGTCTACAGGTGAGAGTGATGGGTGGAAAAACAGAGGTTAGTTTCAAGGCCATTAAGCTCAGAGGTTTCAGAGACAGGCTGAAATGTTGATTTAGTCTGAGAAAAGGAGCTCCAGATTGAAGGAGCTGATTTATGAGTACTCAGCAGAGAAGTATAGAAATGATACTAAAGAAGCTGAAAAGACACTTGGAGCTTGTGTGCCCGACTCCTGTATTACAAATGACCTTGAAGAATGCTGTAAGGCCTTACAGTAACAAGAGCCCTGTCCCCTTGCCAAAAGTTGGTGTAAGACTGAAGTTTCATTTCAGCTGCACATAGGACGGTTTGGGGTCTTCTCCCTATTGAGGAACATGATATACCATCATATTTTGTCAAAAGTAGTCAAGTATTTCTGGAATGGGTCAAATCCTTTGGAGACAAGTGAACAAAAATAAAGGCTATGCAATCCTAGCCTATTTTACAAAAAGTGTTTACAACCTCGATCAAGGAAGAAAAGAACATCCTATTTTAGGACTCCTTTAAAGCACACTGCTGGTAACAGACTGTGAGCTCAGACACCATATTAATATTGAAAGAGCGGATGATTTTAGCTTATTCAGTATCAAAGACTAACTGAAATAAAATATCAGTTTCATTCCTTGTTGGTTTCACTTGTATCCATCTGTCAATCAAAGACGCAGAAGAAAATGCACAAAACGTTCTCTATGCTCATATGCTTTTATGATAATGCAGGTATATGCCTAGATGTGTGGATCTGCCACTGAATCTTACCTTCTTCAAAATAAAGCAGAGAATTTAAAATTGTCACTTATTGTGTCTCTTAAACAGCTATTTCCTAGCTCCAAGCATTTGCATAGTCACTGTATGTATGCATTTACGCCAAATAGCAATGGAAATTTTTTTAGAATTTATAGCAGTCCTGCAAATTGCTTCTGTTTTGATGAATTTACCTTTTTTTTAAAAAAAAATATAAACAGGATCCTTTAAAAAACAATAAACCCATTTTGGCCAGCTCTGTTTAGATTCCTAAATGCTTTACCAAAGGACTCAGTTCAGCTGGAGGGTGGCACAGCGTTGACAACACACAAAAGACAAAGACCTGGTCATAAATGTCACCCAAGGCAATGACAATGAACAAGGAACTCACCCAGCTACCTACCATGCATGAAGTGTTCACACTCGCAGGGTCAAGAGTCGTCCTCAACCCAAGCAGACAAGTGATGTGACCCAGTGCACTGTGAAATTTTCTTTAGGATCCAGTGCATTGCAAACTGGAGAGACGCACAAAACCGTCCTGTTCCCCTTCTCGTGGGACCAGTAGTCTGCAGAGAGGAAGAGTACTCCCCCTTGCACTCTATATTTGTGCTAGCTGTCTTCTTCATTGACCTTCACACACCCCAGGAGCACAAATTCTTAAGGGTATAAAGTAATTAAAATGTGCTGCCTGCTCCTTATGAAATGAGAGGAAAGAAACTCATCAGGTTTCAACCAGCCAAAAAACCCAGACACATCTGCTCCTGTCATCATCAGCTCATGGGATGAACAGCTGGAGGATTCCTGGTTCATACTTGGGATCATTGTCACAGGGGGATCAGCCCATGGAAATGAATGCGATAGAAAGCTGCAGGGAAAACATGCATTAAATAAGCACCAGGGAAACTTTACTTGCATTTATGCTTGCTAGTTTCAGCAAATAGCTGATATAACCAGAAGACGCCCCATATCGTTTCTTGAGTAAGTGCAAAGAGGTCAATGGAGTTACATCAGGCATCAATTTAGCCCATACTATTTTAAAGAATTGCCCTCTGGTGAGTAAAAGGACTATGGTCCTAAAACGAACTTAGAATAATGGCATTTATAAGCCCAAAAAGGACATGCGCTATATGGACTTATATAGAAGTTGTAGTTAGGAAAGAAAATTGTAATTGAGGACCACTGAGAATGTTCTTTGCTATGAGGGTGGTAGAACACTGGAACAGGTTGCCCAGGGAGGTGGTTGAGGCCCCTTCCCTGGAGACATTCAAGGTGAGGCTCAACAAGGCCCTGGGCAACCTGGTCTAGTTAAAGGTGTCCCTGCTGCCTGTAGGCAGGTCGGACTAGATAAGGTCTCTTTGAAGGTCTCTTTTGGCCCAGATGATTCTATGATTTTATGTGTAGGTGTCTCAGCCTCAGAAACAGTTAGAATGCTCAGAATGCTCATTAATTTATTTTCTTCAAAATGCTCTGGTTTGTTGAAATGAAAACCTTTTACAGATATGTATCAGGTATGACAAAATTTTTATTGCTTGGTGATAGAATTTCCACTGAAGAGAGCTGGTATCCTGATAATATCCAGTGTATGTTTCAAGCAAGTTTATCAGGCACATTCAATCCTCCACTCTGCTTGCTTTGAAATCTCACTTCTTTTTCCACTGCTGTTCGTGAAAACTCTGCTTTTCATATTTATGAGTAAAAGCATTTCTGACACCTCATCACTTTTTCAAAACACCAGAATTCTTCTATCTCTACACAAACTTAAAATACTTGGCAACAACATTAATTTGTTGCTAGCGATGCATTAACAACATGAGGCACTTATTAGCTGCATATCTCTTGCTCATTAAAAAAAAAAGTCAGAAAATTTTCAGAAAAAAGTACTTGCTTGCCACTTGCAACTTGAAAACAGTTCTAGTTGTTGGCTGGGATGGCTGCTAATAACAACAAAGGAACCTTCACTGATGACTCAGTTTGAAATGATTGTTAGGAAAGATACAGCTTTTTCCACCATACATAGTAATATTTTTCAAATACTCACAAGTTTCACATTAGGATTGTGAAAGTGCTTCATCTTCATTTGTTTAGACTTTTCTAATTTTTATTAGTGTATGAAATAAGTAACGGAAAATGTTTAAGGAGACATATCTATTTTTTAAAAGTGAATCCATCACATGATGAGTATGAACTATTAAGCCTACATTGTAGGTACGAAGTCAAAAAACAGGTGTCTTCAGACCTTGTATAGGAAAGGAGGAAGGGGTTTTAGGTATCCAATTTTAACTATAAAACTGCTGTTTTTCAGGTGTTCCCTTTCAGAAGATAAAAATGAACCTGCAGATTTAATCATACTTCTGTGCAAAGCAGCTCAGAGAGACAGATTGTGGTCGCACTGCTGAACAGAAGAGAGCCAGATGTTGATCACTGGTTACCTCCACGTGCTGTAGAGCTAGGTCCTTAAGGCTGAGTAGATAGGCTGATATAGTCCTTGGCTCTGGGTGGTGTCTGAGGTAGCATTTCTGTGCCATTTCTGTATATTTTTCCAACTTGGAGTCTCTGGGACATTTTGAAAGCTGTGGTGTGGTCCACCACAGGGGTTTCTATATTGCAGGACAGTATGCATGTCTGGCATTTCTTCAGGAGAGATGAAAGGAGATTCTTGAGAGTTCAAAGGCTGAAGGGGGACTCCTGGAAGAAGCCTCTGGCAGAGAGCTGAGCTGGGCATGGTCATATCCATGCTGCCTCTAGAGAGACCTCTCGCCTGAGCTATGCTTGGGTAGTGCTTGGGTAGTGAGCTAGATGGCGGTCTTTGGGAAAAGTCAAGGAGTGAATGGAGGAGCAGAGATCCAACACTCAGGTCTCCTCTTTGGTCTCCTTTCATTTAGCAGTATGTACTTACAGAACACAAATAACAAATAGACCAGATTTTACATCCTCAGCTCTCCATTTTCATAAATTCAATGAACTGTTGCAGATTGCACACATGTGAGAATGAAATAAGGCCTATTATGTTTAGAAACTGAGATCATAAGTTCATTCACTATATCATTTAGTCCTGTCACAGTCTGTGAGCTACATGAGTGTTTTGCCCAAACTGCTTTAGAGGACTAGGTTCATTAAAAGCCAACATTATTTTCCCTACTGTACAACATTTTTTCAAGATTGTTTGTTTTGAATATTTCGGCTCATTTTCTCTCTCAGAAGAGTGTAAGATTTTGATATAGAGACATATAGAAGTAATAAAAAAGTAGTGAAAAAAGAGAAAGCAGCTTAAAGGGATCTGAGAAGTCCTTTCCTTTAAGGCAACATCAACTGTACTTACCTCATTCCTGACAAACATTTGTGTAACTTGCTTTTTAAAGTGTCCCATGGTGTAGATTCTACTATCTTTTTCCTTCTAAGAAGCTTTCCTATTTAATTTAAATCTTTGTTGCAATTTTAACTCACTGCTTCCTCATGGCCCACCATGGGTCGGTGTGGAGAACAGTTTGTTCCCCTCCTATTAGCATCCACCCATTACAAAAGTAAAACAGCTTTATATTATGCCTGTCAGATTTTTCAAGGTAAGCATTCTCAGTCTTACAATCATGGACTGTGCTCTTCTCAGTTTGCCTTGTAGTGTGGAGCTTTCTGGGCCCAGCAGCCCTGCTGCAGCCTCATGCCCGCTGGCAATAGTGGAGGGTTTATTTATGTGCTTTATACTTGACAGTCCTGTTTATGATGCCTCACCACTATCCTCCACACAACACTTCACTTCTCTTTTTCTGTTCAGCAGCTCCTCTGAGCTCCCCATTGTCTTTGAGGTCCGTAAGCAGGGGTTTTTGTTCCCTCTTCCCTCTTCTTCATGTTCCCCATCAATTCTGTGCAGCACCAGACTCCAGAAAGGACATTGCCAAGCCCCTCTCCAAATACCCTCTGGTTTGACATGAGGTGCCAACAAGTATTTTAACAGTGTTGTTTTCCAACCAGTTTTGTTGCTTATTGTGGTTCCATCATTTCCAAGTTCCCCAAGCTTGGTTATGAAACTGTCATCTGATTGAGTCAAAAGGGCAGCAAAAGCCAGATGTAAATGCTGTATGTTTTTTCTTCTAACCACAAAATCTGCCATGGAAGAGGAGTTCATTTGTAATCTATTCCTCACAAACCCATTTGACTGTTGTTTATCTCCTTTCTATTTCCTAGTTGTTTACAAAGAATTTGATTGATAAATTGCATCACCATATTTCCAGGAACTGACATTAAACGGGTTTGTCTGTGAAACTTTTCAGTCCTACTCTTTTTTTTTTTTCCCGGTTTAGAGCTAAGTCCTGGTTTCTCATTTTCTATGGTCATGAGAGCACCTGAGATGCCCTCCGATGTATTTCTAAAAGCAGAATGAATTACAGTAAGGATATCACAGCCTGAGCCTTTCAGCTTAGCTTTTAAATGTCAAGACAATGCACAAAACCCCCTCAATTTATTCAAAAGAAATTCAGTACTTGTGCAGTTTTCATTCCTCAGCCCATCTGATTGGAACATAATCCAAAGACAGCTAAATGGAGAATATTTGAATAACCTTCCCTTTCCCTCTCTCTCTTAGGTGAAAGCCTTCCTGTCTCACCCAAACTCAACGACCAAGAAAAAGTAACAGCCTAAGAAGAGTTTGTTCAGTACAGCATCATTTTAGCTTTAACAATAGAGGTAGCTACAGCCACAATGCAATGTCTTCATCCTGTAAAAAAATTCCAAGTAATTGGGTTTTTTTATTGAAAGCAATTTGGCCCTCTACTGTGGAATTTCTAGGCAAATAATTTCCATGCAGCAAAAAGAGTCAATTAGGTTGAAGTAACACTTTCCCGCCAGAGTGCAAAATGGCAGTGCTCTGTTGCGTGCTGTTGACAAATGAAAAAGACACCCACAGGCTAACTGCGTACAGAGTTAAAACACAATATTGAACTGCTGGGAAAAATTGTGCCTTTTCAAGTATTCGCTGCCACTTCAGCAGTGTTTGTTCAAAAGTCATTACTAACCTTTGGCATCTCATCTGGGCTACTGAACACTTGCCACTAGGGTTGCATTAATATCTGAGCAATGGCAGAACATAAAAAAGTCAAGGAGTTGTGATTACGAAATGGAAAAGCCAGCCAAAATCTATGGCAGTCATCAGCAAAATCAGTAGCATATTTCAGACGTGTATGAAAAATACTGTGTTTAGTGGTATGCTGCAAGGACTAATTTTAAGCCACTATCTTACAGTCAAACTAATCTTTGTACTGAAGTAATTTCCACCTGTGTTTTCACCTTCTAGCTTAACCTTTCCTTTGACAAGCTGTTTTGTTTGTCAAGAGAGAGATGGGATAGAGGAATCAAATTTGTTATACCAGAAAAAAAGTCAGCATTTTTCTTGATGGAGAATTTATCTGTACAAACAGAGATGTCTACATTGTAGGCCATTAATCTGACCTCACTGTGTAGGTCTCCAATTAGAGTCAGTGGAAAGAAATGGGCACTTCAGCTGCAGGATCTCTCCGATGTATTTCAGATCCCCTGCCTTAGGATGAGAGGGAAGAAACTTTCAGCATGCCTGTCACTCTCCATGGACCATAAAGAAGTCCAGCAAGCTAGCTCAGACATAAATGCTCACAGAGTAGGTATTTCTGTTTAGAGGAATAAACACTTCCATAAGCCTGACAAGTATATTTTGACCATTTACAAATAATGAGGAAATATTTCCAACAAGGAGTGAAGAGCCTCAGCAAAGTGGCAGTTGCCCTTCTCACACAGGGAGGCAGCCCAGGACACGGTGTGGCCAGAGCCTTCAGTGCATCAGCCATGGGGATAACCGGACTCTACTGGGGAAAGGGTTGATTCTTGCTTTAAGATTATTTATTTTCTGAAGCATAGGAGTGAAGGAAAACATATTAGTCTTTGAATGAGCTTTATGCCATGGTCCAGTGCCTAATTAATGACAATTTAGGGTTATTAGAAGGCAGGACTTATGAGCTGCATTAAATGAAGGCAGGATGAGCAGGATCCTACCAGTGACATAAATCTACTAAGGACCGAGTTTGGCCCAAAAGTCAGGCTGCATTTTTGCCTTGAAAATAGGTAGGGTTAGAACAGAGAAAGGAGATGGACCAAATCTCATTTCCCATTTTTGTGAGGAATGACAAAAGTCTAGGGTAAATGTGGTCTGTACCTGTGAAGGTGCCAGGACTAGAAGAACTGGTCTTGCAAGGCTGAGAGTCCTTGGAAAAGCTGTCCAGTAAGGGTCCAGGTCCTCTTCTCATGCTAACTTTCTGTTACCGTCCCTGAGGATTTTGTCAAATTCAAGCTAGCATGGGGACTTTGGGGTTTGGACTGTGCTTCCCTGTCTAGGCTATGTCAAAAGCTTCGGAGTCCCCCTGCTTTTTAAGCATAGGTAGGAGCAACCTTCTTTTCTATGCCTGTAATGGAAAAATGACATTAACTGCAGTCACTCGCCTTATGAGGTCAAGTCAAACCCTTAATGAAAGGTTGCATTCTGCTACTGTAATTTGGAATTTTTCTATAATATGTAAAGCACATTCAGGATAGGTAGTCGAGACTAATTATGGAGCTTATGAGTTTATCTCTATTGAATACCCACTTCTCTAGGAGAGAGGGAGCAGGAGAGAGGAGAGCAGTCCCTGCTAGCCCCCAGGTGACATCCGACTCTGGTGATAAATTACCGGAGGTGAAGAGTCAGAAATTCAGGTATCTTGCTCCCAGTAGGAAAGTTAACCTGATATTATCTCCTTGCTGCCCCATTTAAATGAAGGTTATTTTCCTTTCCAAAAGGCTGAAGATACTCTATTGTTTGGGGGAATTTTGGGGGCTTCCTTTTGTGCCGATTAATGTCCTTTCACATTTTGAGGCTGTAGCCCAGCAGCTGAAGAAGAGGCTAGCTCTTCATCCATCAGGTCTAGATTTTGCTTAAAAGTGAATTTAAATCCAAATGGTAAATTAAAGGTTTAAGTCCTGGATTTGTCACTGAAGAGAATCTGACAAGTTATTTTCCACTGGATCTGAACCAGAAAAGCCTGGCTTTTACCCCTGCTGTTTACCCCTCCCCCCTAACCAGGGTCAAGGGCAGGAAAGTGTGTATTTACGAGTTTACACAAGTTCTGATCCCATTTTTGACTTGTTTTCAATACAGAAAGATTATGACTTCATTTTTGTCTGCCTTGAAGACACTCTTAAGAGCTGCAAAGCACCACAGCAGCACTTGCAGTTTCAGATAGCCATGGAAACAGGAGGCTGGGAACTGGTTAGAAATGTGCCAGGGTAACAACTGAGATATTTGCTTTCTCTTTCTGTGCTTGTTTTCTTGCTTAACAGGTTCAGAAACAGATCCTGGCTGGATCTCAATGCTTCAAGAATTGTGCATTTATAAACAGAGAAAAAGTATTAAAAATGCAGACACGAAATCTGTGCTCCATGTAGTGGAAAAAGTAACAGCAATCTCCTTTACTGATGATAAAAATGATCCCAAATACTCCTTTTTATATCAATTGTTGATGTTTATGCAATTTGATGATGCTCAAATATTATATTAAGATAAACAGTTAATCACAAAATACCACTCATACAAAAGGTGTGTGTACTGTATATCTACATGTCTCAGTGCAAATTCTATCTCCCTTTGATATGAACAATATGCAACTATGATTTTATACATGCAACATCCTACACAGCAACATTCTCATTTCCAGTGATGATTTTTTCTTTCAATCTTCTTTTTATTTTTAGAATCTTAATTTTTTTTTCAGCCAATGTTGCATTAGTATTTAACATCTTACTGATATTTATTTCACTAATGCTTGCCCTATAGCATAACATATTTACTTAAAAAGTTAAAATATGCAAAGTATATTATTAACTTTTATACTATAAAAAATAGGATTATTGCAAATGGTTTTGAGAATTTTGTACCTATGATGAAACTGGGCTAAATTAATTGTTACTTTAAGTCCTGGAAATTTGACTAATAGGGGAAAAAAAATGAGGGTGACTTGCACCTAAAAGTTTTTTTACAAACTCCAGAATGACTATAAATGTAGAATATTTTCTTGCCTCATATGTAAAATCACTCAAAGGTCATGCTTCTAATTCTCTCCCATCAGAGGCAATTAATGACAATTTGCTTCATAACCCAGCATTGTGATTGATGAATTGCACCTTATTTCGTTCACATTTTACATATTCTGTCTTGCTCCCATTGGAGACCAGGAATAAAAGAGGACTCGGAAGATCCCAGCCGCTCTGCTTGTGTCACCGTGGCTGATGGCCAGTGGCACCCGTTGAGCAGCCCATCAAGGTGCAAACCAGCCCGTGGGTCCTGGGGCTGTTGTGCCCCCCTGGCTTCTCTCAGGGTCTGCCATTTCCACAAGGAGAGGTGCCCACAAGCCTTGTCCGGTCTGATCTGTGCCAGCGTATTTGTTGCTGCAGATGTGTTTTGTGAAGCTCTGGTCCTACCATGATGGCTTTGACCCCTTCTGCTTCTCACCCCTTTTTAATGTAGTGCAAGCCTGTTTAAACCTGCAAGACAAAATGTGTCCACAGAGTGATGTGCTCTAGGCAATCCTGCTTAGCAGGGGAGTTGGACTAGATGATGTCTAGAGGTCCCTTCCAACTCTGTCAAATCTGTGAATCCGTGAGTAAGATATGGGAAAAATGCTGCAAGAATGGGCACCTCAGCAAGCTCGAATCATTTAGATGTGAAGGTTCCCCCCCGGTGACGAGGACTATCCTGTGACAGGGCCACTACACTGGCTGTTGTGCACTTTTTTCCCCAAGACATGCTCTGACAGAAAGCTATGGGGGGTCCTTAAATTAGTTCTAGCCCAAAACGTGAAAAGGCAGATAGTCTAATGCTGTGTTTAAAGCTCTGGTGACATTTTGCCAGGGCCAAGAACATAAAGATTTATTTTTTTTTGTTTACTCTGAAACTTCTGAGAGGCTGCAAATATTGGCTCATATTTGCTGATATTTCTCAAATACATATTAGGTACATTTCCTTGCAGCTTGTTCATGGAGGGAATGCAAACCATCTACAGCTATGGAGAAAGAAATGGTGGTGAGGTTTTTGAGCTATTTTCCTTTGTTTCTGAAGCATTCATCTCCCTCAATGCCTGGGCCAATTCTTCTGCCATGGCTGTAGATATAAATCTCCAGTGTCATTGGAGTTAGACTGGTGTATAAAAGCAGCAAGAAGTGAGAGGAAATAAAGCCTGTTCACTGGAGCTGAAATTGAGTCTCTTTCTTCCTCCTTATTCTATATTTGTAATCTCAATTTTTAAATTCAGTGCAACAGAGCACATTACAGAAGGGTCATGAAAAGATATTTTACGATCTTCGAATGATAAGTAATGAAATAGAGAAAATTACACCTAGAAAAAAGACTCTCAGGCTGGAACAGGCAGTTCTTGGTTCCCTTTCCAGTAGTCATCTCATTTCATGACTTGGGCATCAATTTATAAAATTCATAGCAGCTTTTTAGTATAGATGGCAAGACCATTAGAAAAAAATTTTAAAGCACAAAGAGAACTCTAAAAGTAGAAGTACTTTCTCAGTATAAAAAGGAGGGACCTTGTACGTTATAAGATTTCTATCTGCATGTAGGCAGTTGCTATGCTGCGTTCTTCTCCGTGGAGCAGAGCCAGGGCCAGTGATGCTGGGAGGCCTTGTGGAAAGCACGACAGAGGAAAAAGGCCATCCGCTCCCTGTGACTCAGCTTATCTTCCTGCTCTACATGTCCTCTTGCTACAGTCACACTGTTTAATTTTTCATTATTCGTAGCAAGAGACATCTGAGATTACCAAAAGACATTTTTAAAATGTAGATTTTCAATCCAAAAAATGAGATAAGCTTTAAAAGATTAGGAATAACAGCAGTCTCTTAATAATGGAAGAAGAGAACAGTTATTTTACAGATGAATTCCAGGTCTCTCTCTGAGAGAATAAATGTTACCCACTGTACATCTTTATTGCTCAAGCTATAAAATTAGGATAATTTCATAACACTTCAGCTAATAAATATTAGTCTTTCCCTCAGGAAATTTTAAGTAGCACTCTGAATATAATAAAGGAAGTTATAGAAAAGTCACGTAACCCCGATGACCTGTGCTTAACTTCACCAAGTTGTCTCTGGAGGTTTTGTCACAGTCAGCCTTCTTTCCCTTATTAGCATTTTCCCTGCTTAGATAAGGAGCTTTGTGGGTGAGTATCTTCTTGTCATTCCCACCTGATCACACAAGATTACACAGAGCCATGGCACATCCACTGCTGAGCAATGTGGACATCTGTTCAGGTGGCAGCAGAAAGACCTGCCGAGACCCCAGCATCGGGGCTTTGCATACAGTTCATGTTCCAGAGCTCACCCAACAGCTACAGAAGATGGCTGTGTTCAGTGCTAGGTGGTGGTTTTGGTTAGTGAAGTAGTCCTGGAGAGTACAGGGGCTGTCATCCCAGGGCAAACATCATTTATCATGAGTTGAGGTGTACCAGAAACACATTACAGAGTTTATGTGTTGGTTAAGTATGAAAGACGCTGTGTGCAGACCTGAGTAAGATGTGCAAAATTACAGCATTCAGTAACAGATGGCCACTTGAAAGATTTATAAAGCCTTCCCCAGCCTTGAGAAGAGAATCTGAAATGCACTTATTCAGTTTGGATGACAAGAAGTTCATGGTCCCAACAGGTTATAGCTTCAGTTTCTGGGAAGAGGACTGCCTCCTCCTTGCCCCTACTCAGAAATAGTACTGAGTCGTAGCTGACTTCACCTGTCAAATACCTTTTGATATCCTGCTTGATTTCATCTGGCTCTTTTGAATCTTTCCTCTCCTGTTCCTATCACTATTTCTCTCTGCTCTCCAGGCCATGGTTTTATGTTCCCTCCAGCTCCTTTGTAGGGGTCCCTCGGCAATTTCTGTCTGCATCATGCTCTCCAGAAATGTTCCTGCAGATGAAGAGTTGTTTTGGTTGTGTCGATGGGCAGAAAGGTTTGTATATTTGAGAGGTTAGGGCATATGACCTAGAAATGTGATTCTTTACAAGTCTGGCCTGTCTTGCTGGCACCCAGTATTGGATTTTCCACTCCCAATCCAAGTTCAATATTTTAAAAGAAAATTTCTTAGCTCTCTTCCTGACTTCTCTATTGCTGCTTTCTCCCTTGCTTTCAGCAATGCCATTATCCTGCCTGTCACTTAGCCTTGTTACCTGGGTGTCACCTGAATTCTCTCGGTTCTCTCATCAAGACTATGCAAGACTCTTCCACACAATGTGTCAAAGATACAGCCTTTCTTATCTATCCATGTAACTGAAATTCATGTCCAGGTACTAAGCTGTCACCTCACATCTCAAACAAAAGCAGCATTTCTAACTCTTATCCATGCAAAATAATGCTGTACATCTGATTTTCCCAACCTGCCACATTAAAAATAGCATCCTTGTCTTTGTATGTTTACATGAACCCTCCAGTGTACCAGCATCTGCTTTCCTATCAGGATCTCTTTCTGGGATCTGTCACTTTACTAAAAAAGTAAACTCTCTTCTGATTGGCCCCAATACCAGTCTCTGTCACCAACATTTCACTTTCTCAAAAATATTTTACTTTTTTCCCCTACTCTACTGCTTGGAAAAGACTACCCTGCAAAGGTACTTTGTTATTCCCCTTCAGATCCTACTTCAACATTCTCCTTGACTGCAATACCTACAAAAATTGACAAGTACTCTGCTCTTGTGCCTGTACCACTGCCAATGCCAATTAATATTGTCTCCTGAAGTCCTTCTGCAGCTCCACATACCTGCATTCATTTGGTCTCTCATCTTAAATAGTAGAACCAATGGGTTAGAAATTATGGCTTTATTCTGTGTTTGTCTGGTACTGCAATGCACGCTCAGAAAGTAATTGACCCTCGTGTCAGTATCTTATCAACACAGTTTTAAAAAGGGCACTTTCAGTCCATCCCTTATCTCCAGGATTTTTGTTGAAATTAATAGCTGAGCAAGACAACTACTAAAGAAAGAACTGAAAATGGAGTTGGAGTTCTACAGTTAAGATAGTGTTAAAAAAGTGAAGACATGTTATTCAATTAATTTTCCTACTGTGAAGTAAGATAGGTATACCTAGCCTAGCACAAGAAGTTAATTCTCCAATCAGTCTTAAAAGCTTCCTACAATACCACCTACCCCAATGAGGATATTGTACAATACAGTGCTGAACTATCATCCTTTTATTTCTATTAATATTAAATTTGATTCTCTCTTTCTGCAAATTAAGCGAACAGCAACTTTTCCTTGTCTCCTTCAACTGGCAAAACAATTCATTTGATTGTGGTTTTTGCAAAGGATTTTTTTATATGTGTGAAAATGGTCTTTCTTTACACAAAGAGAAGGTTTTTTTCAGTCTTGCTTTATAGGTTACATTCTGCAGTTCTCTAATCTTTATTGTTTCTTTCTTCTGGGCTGTTTTGCTCTTTCGCTAAATTTGCTGCCCAGAGTGGGACGCAGTAGTCTGTCAGTGACCTAACCAGTACCAAGTAAATGAGAGCAACTACTTCCTGTAATAACTTACATTAATACAGTTGGGAATGTCATCAGCCATTTTTAAGACAGGATCATATAGCTAATTTATATTCAGCTCACGGTATACAATCCCCCCAGGGCCTCTTCTGGCAGAGTTGCTGCTTCACCAGTTATTCCTCGTTTTGTATTTGTGCATTTGATTTCTCCTTGCTAAGTGTATCACTTTGCACTTGTCTTTATTGAATTCCATCTTATTGATTTCAGTTCCTTCAATTTATCAAGATCATTTTGAATTCTTATGCTGTCCTTTGAGGTGCTTACCACCCCTGCTAGCTTGGTAGCACACTCAGATTTATAAGCATACAGTCTATAACATCATGCAGGCCGTCACTGAAAATATTTCATACTCATATTCAGGACTGACCCCACTGGAAATGCCCTCCCATAATGACAGTGGAACATCTACAATTACTCTTTTAGGAGGGGTCTTCAAATAGTCCTGTATTCATTTTAAAACACTATTATCTTGACCATATTTTCCAATATTCTTCTGAAAATATTGCATGAGATAGTCATAAAGCCTTAACAACTTCAATATCACATTTGCACTTTGGTTTGGCCTGTTACCCCACTAAGGAAGGAAATTAGACCAAACTGAAATTGTTTGTCTTCATGAAAACCCTCTAGCTCTTTCCCACCATCTTATTCTCCTCTAAAAGGACTTTGCAAATGGACGCTTGAAGAGCATTCCTGCACTTGAACATGTGTGTGCAAATGTTTTGGGTGTGAGCACCAGTCCCAGCCAGGCAGCACCATGCCACATGGACCACCAGTGAGGCAGCAGCCCCGAGCATCTGTCATTGCTGATCCCTTGCTGGAGGTGTCCCAGCCTTGGCAGCCCATCAGAAGGACTGCACAGGACCAGAAGTATCTGTTACATTAAACCAGGCCAAGGAAATTGCAACTCACCTTTGCAGCACCAGAAAAGCTACGAAGAAAAGAGAGTGGTGAGGCTGGTGGTTACCACATTCAATGCCCTGTTGAGTAAAGATGCATCCCAAGAGTGACATTACTGCAGCGCTGCACTTGGGCTGATAGTCTCTGCTGTGACATGGGTGTACCCACAGTGTCACAGCCTTGACCTTGCTGCAGAAGGCGAGCTGTTTTCTTGGCCTCTGGTTGTCACTTTTTCTGCAGCTATCAGGTTGCCTGCTTCAGCTAGTGACATGCAGGATGGGATAGAGTTCCTGTTCCTCACCCCTTTATAGTCTTTCTTCTTCGATATACATATATATATATATATATGGGTGATGTATCCTTATACACCTGCCTGACCCGTAAGAACCTCGTGACCTGCTGAGGGAATCCAGCCTGCCACAGCATAGACTGGTATGTGAAAGAAAACATTTCTCAATATTTCTATAGCTAACATATTTTTGATATTGCATATATCCACAGACAAAGGCTCTCTGGCTCTCTGCAGGGCACAGTTCAATAGAGCTTCTGCTGAAAAAGGCACTGGAAAAGCTTTTGAGCAAGGGTCTAAAAATTCTGTCTACCTCCTAGGAAGGAAAAAAAAAAAAGACATTTGTAACAAATAATGAGAAGGGGAAAAAATCGTGATGTCCATTTGCATGTGATGCAAAATTTCAGAAAAAAACCCCAAACATATCCTAGTTTAACTGGGATGAATTATAAAAAAAAGTAAAGGTCAGGAAATAGTCAGAAGCTGCGCTCTGTTGCAGCCTGTTGGGAAGAGTGAAGGAGTAATTAAGTTATCAGGCAGATAGGCTGAGTAGAACATTAAAAATTTAAAGAAGTTATAGTGAAATTAATGCATTTCTGAGATTCCATGCAAAATCCAGCTTTGTGGCAGGGATGACAGAAAATGTCCAGCTTCTTGATAAATAGAAATAATCCAGATTTTGAACAAAAAGAACTTTAAGAGTTATAAACAAATATTTTGCAATTAAATCTAAGCACTTCAGAAAACATATGCAGTCACATTATAATACATATGATTTTTAAGGGGTACGGAGAGCTAGGCAGAGATAAGTAGAAGGAAACTCTTTGACATTTTGCACAGCCACAGAAATGGCTAGGAGAAAACCCTCAAGCAGATTCGCATAAAATGCGCCTGCCAGGCACAGGAGGTCATCCAGAGCATCCCTGCCCCAGGTCAGGGTCTCTACCAAAACCCGTTCTGAGACATGTTAGTCTGACCACTTCCCAAACCCCTCCCATGCTGGGGTCTCTTTGAGATCCTCGAGCAATTGACTGCTTCACTTCACCAAATCTAATACTGCACAATTTTTCCTAAGGAACAGACAAAACTTTCCTTTCTGTAATTTTAGCCCACTACTTTCAGTCCCAGTCCCAGCAGACATGAAGAGCAATTTGGGCTGGATATAGCTGCCAGCCCCTATGGTATCTGTCAGTGCTGTTCCTTTCACAGGCACACTGTCAGGAGGAGTGCTGAGTGTGGAGTAGGGATAAAACATAACATCACAGCGGTTCAAAGCTCTCTAGATTGGTGAAAAACACTGCAGATGCTGCTCCTTTTCTGGATCACCTCAGTACCAAAAGCTGAAGGTAATTTGTTGACATGGGAACAAAACCTCCTTTATTGTGGTCAAAATAAGAGACACTGTAGTACAGGGGTAGTCTGAGCTTTTTTTCTTGAGGGACACTATGCCCCAGTGAAATCTCATTTTTCAGTGTCTTATCATTGATCTCTCCTCTTGTTATTTCACCATGGCAACATTTTGGCCCCATTACATAGCATACAATTAAGATTTCAGATTTCTAATTTCAGACTGCAGATGTACTGATGGATATGAAGCACCCACGCCTGAGATGTAGTACGTGTGCTACACAGGCAGATCCTCTGCAGCAGAAACGTATGCTTGCTTCCTCGGCAATTGCACTGCCATGGTAATATTATCCTCAAACCATGGATCAGCCAGAAGAGAAGTGGAAAGCAATGAGGCAAGGAAAAGAGTGGGGGTGACAGTAGAAGGGCAACTGGGGCAGGAGGGCAGGTGTGGGTAAGGGTAGAGGTAAGTCAGAAAGGCGAGCAAAAACAGGAGAGCAACAGAGTCTGGAGAGTGCAGAGCAGAGATGGAGCAAGATGAAAGATTGGAGTCTATTGGGAAGACAGCAGATGGAAAGGAGATGATGAGGGCAAGGTAAGAAAAGCCTCCATGTGAGTGATGGAAGGACATGGACCTGATGGAGCGGGTCCAGAGGAGGACCACTAAAATGATCAGGGGGTTGGAGCACCTCTGCTATGAGGACAGGCTGAGGGAGCTGGGGTTGTTCAGCCTGGAGAAGAGGAGGCTCCGGGGAGACCTAATAGCAGCCTTCCAGTACCTGAGGGGGGCCTACAGGAAGGCTGGGGAGATTCTGTTTACAAAGGCCTGCAGTGACAGGACGAAGGGCAATGGATTTAAGTTGGAGAAGAGCAGATTTAGATTGGATATTAGGAAAAAGTTTTTTATTATGAGGGTGGTGGAGCACTGGAACAGGTTGCCCAGGGAGGTAGTTGAGGCCCCTTCCCTGGTAGACATTCAAGGTGAGGCTCGACAAGGCCCTGGGCAACCTGGTCTAGTTGGGGGTGTCTCCGCTGACTGTGGGGGGGTCGGAATAGAGAACCTTTGAAGGTCCCTTCCAGCCCGGATCATTCTATGATTCTAGGAAAGGCGGCATGAGAGAAGGAGCGAGAGAAGTAGTAGAAGGAGTAGAGAAGCTGAAGGAGCAAGCAGTTTGGGTGGAGGGAGGCTGTCAGGTAAGGGAACAGAGCAGGGAGGCAAAAAGTGACAGTTTTCTCCTCCCAGCTGTAAGAAGAAATTAAACACTACCAACATCTGAGTAGCCAGTATCTGCTTAGGCATCTGACTTTTCAACCTGAGATAATTGGAGATGATGGTGGCAGGCTTCCTCAAATATTACTACGCTTATGAAATGTAACACTTTGCAATTTAAAAATCAGTCACACATCTTGAGGGACAAGCATTATCCTGGGAGTTTGTAAGATATGAGGTTGGCAATAAGACTGTTGGCAGAGAAAGCATTTCCTCCCTGCTTGAATTCTCCTTTTTCTTAAAAAAAATAAAAAATAAAAAAATAAAAAAAAGTAATGGAAAATGTAATAAAATGAACCAAAATGCATGAAACCTAATCACATAGCTACTTATTTGTATTCAGCAACCAAATCCTTCTAAGGGAGCAGTTATTAAGTGCACAGAATCCCATAATGCTCTTTAAATATCATGTGCAGAAGAAGCAGCAAAGCACAGGGGAAGTGAAACTGCTGTCTCATGGCTCTCTCTTGTTTTATCAAGCCCGTGTCCTGTGCAGATTGTGGTTGTGGTGTAAGCAGACTCCAGTCACTTCTAGGAGAAGGCTGGCTGGTCAATAGTGTGGCCACTTGCAGGCTACACTTTGGAAAGCAGATTTTTAACAATTCAGTCTCACCATAGTAGTATCACTGAGGGATATGGAATGTTATAGGCAGAAAAGGGAAGAGGGGAAAAACAGCAGAAAAAAAGCAAAAAAAGCAAAAAAAAAATCCCTTTATCCTTTTTTTCCATACCAAAACTCAGATTCTTTTAGTCCAGAAAGAAAAGAAACAGAGGACCTATGGGGTCAATGATGTCCATGACAGCCTGACTGCCACTTAGGCAGGATTTCACTCTGAGGTTCACCCTAAACTCATGCCAAACCCCATGGTTTTACCATGAACCATTTTGATGCCATTGCATTTCCATGAGACAGCCTAATCCTTGATCCCTCATGGGTTTACGGCCATACTACAGACAGCGAGTGACATCAAGGGTCTGCCTCTGTGCTGGGGGTGAGGAGTCAGCAGTGCTCCAGATGTGACTTGGATCCAAGCATCTGCACTTATGCTTAGGAGGACAGGGGACTGGGACAGCTGCAGTGCGGCTGGCATGTTCACTGCTGCCTTGGTTCCCTTTCCCATGAGCTGGAGCCAAAGAACCATAACCAATGTGCTCAACCTGTGGAGACCCCCAGGGTGGGCAGGAGGCTGAGTCCCATCCTGAGGGTGTTGGTGGGCCCCTGCGTGCCCAAGGTCTCTGTGCACAGGTTTCTGCAGCACAAAAGTCTCTGAGCAGTGGAGCCAAAGATGGTGAGAGACACACTGGACTAGGACAGGGGACAGTCCCCACCCTGCAAAGGCTGGCTGTGCCTTTAGAAGCAGCAGAGGTGCCTTTGCCAACTGCCCTTCGTGTTTCTTCTTCGTGGGAGGGAAGGATCGGGGGAAGCCAGCAACTCTGGGATAATCCCTGGTACAGCGTGAGGGGGCTGGGGCAGAGCTCCTCATGTGTGCTGTGGGTAAGAAGCTGACAGCTGTCTGCTTTGATAAAGCTGAATTTCATAAAGGAGCCATCTTTCTGCAGGTTGCTGCTTTGTATATGAAAGTGTCATCAGCAGCTAAGAATCCTTTGCCTTCCAGACATAAGAAATACTAGGGCTCCCACGTTTACATGCTTTAAAAAAAAACAACCAACCAAACAAAAAAAACGGATCTGAATGCATAAAAGAAAGCTACAATCCATGAAAATTACTGCCCTAAATTTTGTGTCCCCATATCCTATTAAACTTAGAGGCGTACAAGAGCTTCTTTCGGGGTGGGCAGGGAACACCCAAACAAACAAGCAAACTCATAGGCTGCCTAGATGTGAATTGCATTATCTTTCTTCCTCTTGATTTTGTGAAAACCTGCTTGTAACTGAGAAGAGGAACAGTTTATCTTCAGCTGCCCTATTTACATTACAGGAGTGTGACCAAGAAATCAATGCACTTAGCAGAAGAGAAAGGTACCACATTGTAACTAGGTCATAAACACACTAGCTCTCTTTTGCCTTGAAGCCCTGCTCTTCTCTTTTCTACTTTGTGTTTCAGTACAAAAATACATTGCTCTTTCAAAAGCTCCATTCCCAAACTTTGCCCTGATGTGAGCTTTTCATTTTCATTTCTGAGCACTGCTGCATTGACTATTACAGGATGCGTACACTGTACGTAAAGTCCATCAGAATATGAGAGTCACAGAAAGTATCAAGGCTATTTCTTGCAGTATCCTCTCTTGTAAATAATCCAAATAAAATATCATTTCCATGATTCATGTTGAACATTTAATCAAGGGTCAGACAACCCTTACTCATGTCATATTCCTTATTGGTACTTTATTGATAAATGTGATAGGTGTTTTAACAGGCTTAACACACGTGTTTTAGTGATGCAAGCTGAGATAATCGGGATGAGGAAAAAAGACAACTTCACCTGCAAAAGAGCAAGTCACCTACCAATTCCCTGATTTTTTCTTTCTCCCAAGAGTTTTTGCAGCCCCAGAGGAAGGTGGAAGATGGGTCTCAGTTCAGCTCACTGGGACACTGGTCCCACCTGGCTCTCCCATGACCATTCCCTGTTGTGTAACTACTATTACTGGAGTTGACAAATGGCCCGATGAAACCCTCTATGGGCAGTGAGATAGGCAAAGAAAAATATTCAGTTATTCCACATGTTTTGATTATTCCAGTCATCTCAAGCAAGGATAGTGGTAAATAGTGTGGTAATTAAATTCCCAGAAGGTAGTAAGTCAAACACTGCTGCAGAGGACTGCCATGGTCTCAAAACAGCACAGCAGTGAGATCAGAGATTAGATGGTACTTCCAGAATGTAACAAAATGAAATTCAGTTTTGCAACAGGAATGCTAATGTGTATGAGCAAAAGTAATCACAAACAAGGATACATGGTGCAAGGGGAGATCTATGTTTTGCAGCAGTAAATGCAAAGGAGAAGTTAAAGCTAATGGGCAACTAATCAGATATGAATTTCTGCTGTAAGACATCAGCAACAATGTTGCAACTGAATTGTCAAATCATTGCTCCTTTGCCCGCATAAACTCTTAGTAATTCCAACACTAATTCCAGCTTTCCTTGGGCAAGTGGCTTGGATGGCACCTTGGGTAGAGTTACAGGAGATGCTGCAGTTCTTAACAGCACCAGTCTCACCACTGCCAAAGGCAGGGTTTATGGGTGGGCAGGGAGGAGGATGGAGGAGGGGGAGAAGAAAGTTGCTATTTCCTAGCAAAACATTCAACACAGGGTGAGTAAATGGGTATCCAAGAAGCCAGCAAGGTTGTGGGGAGACCTGTTGCTGTTGGGGGAGATGGAGGAGAAGAGTGAGGACTGGGCATGAAAAGGAGGGAAAAGGGGGAATATGTGGTGGTTCTGACGGTTAGTCCTGGTGGCATGTTGTTGTGCTGTGGCTTTTTCTGCCTTATTCTAAAAAATGAAGAGTAACAATGAAAAATGCAGAATTTCTTGGCTCAAGAGGTTTCCTTTCCCCAAGTTGCAAACTCCAAAGGGAAAAGCCTTCTTTCTCCAATTTTGGTGGAGAATGTGTTTCTGCATAAAAGTTCCTAGATGTGGAGGTAGCAGACATATGTACATGCACACTTTTTGTCATTGGTGCAGTTTATGATTAAGTACAGGCAAGACGTTCTTCGTATTTTCGCAGTGGAGGCCATAAATGAGAGTCCTGCAGTTCAGTGAGGGAAACCATATATTAAAGTTGGGAAATGTGGGAAAGATCTGAGGTAGTTGATACATGTTTCCCTTAAAACCTTGCCTGTTTTTTAAAGGGAAAAATATTTATTGTTGTTGAACTCACCATACTTTACAGGAATGTCTATAAACATGCACAAAACAGTTTTTTCTCCTGGTTTCCACTGAAAGAAGTGAAGTAAATTTTGTGGCTAAAAGTAATGAAGAAAGTAAATTCAGACCTGATCTAATTCAAACAGAATTATAAACTGTTTAAGCATGGATTGCTTTGAAAGAACTGTGTTGTCTACAGTACTGTTCAAGTTGTCCTTGCACTGCGGTGCTTTTTATGATACAAGTGCTGTTCCTACCTCAAGTGTTGAGCAATTGTCTGTCAGATCACGCAGCCTCTCCTCAGCTGGCAGTCCCTCTCTCAGTTCTACAAAACTAGTGGCACAAGGGGGAGGGCAGGTAAAATTCCTGCCTGACCACTTTACTCCCCCAGTCTGAATGCCCGCTTATTCATTTACAGTTACTCAGTTGCAGCTGGGCTGACTGGGACTGGGATTTATACCATGGGGACCCATAACACTGTATACTTAAAAACACAATAAAAAGAAAAAGAGGTTTACTTGTTTTCTGAAGTTGCGTCATTGAATTTGGTTATGTTTTTAAGCTTCTCCCCACAAATCTGAGAACGAGAAACCTACTTTAAAATATAAGAGTCCTGTAAACCAGGGGCCTCCAGGAACTGTTGCTTCAATGAAACACTGACATTGCAAGAGCCGTGTCACACCTTACCTAAGTAACTGGTTGGATGCATCTCACCTAAGTCTGGGCTTAAGTGTGATTATATTCATGAAATTTTCTTTGCCCATATTTTCCTCTGACTGGGCAAAATGAGACTTTTGGTTAATAAACCATGCTATGTTGTCTGTCTCAAAACCCAAGTGATGAATGGCTTCCGAAGGTGGGTGCTTCTGATACACTCTCATCGTCTGAAAGGGCTTTCAGCCTTCCTTTGTAGTTGCAAACCAAGCAGGTAGAGATGGAGGTGCCAAGGGCAGGTGGAAGAGGAAAGAGGGATCTTGCATATATACAGCCCAGAAGCAATACTTTTTAAAATCAAAACAGACACACAACTTTAAAAAACTTTGGTTAAAGTGGAGAAAGGACTTTTACAAATTATAAACGATGTTTTGCTGGCTGTAACAGATGGAATCTGGAAGGGGAAAGAAAATAACACTTGTACGATAGAAAATAAAAAACACACATATATTTTACACAAAGAAGGTATCTGAGGGAAAGAAGGGGAAACATACTGATAAAAACAAAGCAGGGTTAAGAAGAGTTGCCTCTAAGGATAAAAGGAAAAATCCCAATCCTAAATGGGGTACCCTGGTGTGCTCAGCATCTAACCTTTGTCTCCCACAGGTTTTGTATGGAAAGACACCAAACAGATCTGTCTCTTTGGGATTTCAGATTGGAAAGCAGCCCCGAGTCTGAGTGATATTATCTAATTTTCAGGTTTTAATACTGAAGAATGCACAGAGGGTTTGTGAACACCGCCTCCCTCCCTGTGGCTCTGGTCTTACCCCTGTCTGAGCTGGGTGAGCACGTGGTAGAGAGTTGCAGCCCAGGGGCCCTCTACACTTCCTTTGAACTATTGGGGAAGGGGAAAAGGAGACTCAAATTTGGCTGACTGACATTAGCCTGCAGCTGCTTAAAGAAAAGAGGTTTCTGAGGTTGTACTCAGTGGATGCATGTACACACACTCCATTTGAATCCACTGGCTGGCTTCATACAAATCTGACAACGCGAAAAGGCCAAGTTCCCTCCCATACTCATCTCTCAAATCCTTACCCTCAAAACAATATGCACGGGAAGAAAATAGTAGCAGCTCTGCAACAGAAGATGGAGCCTGTGGGGACTCCAGACCAAGCTGGACACTAGAGAAGGCACTACAGGCAGTCAAGCTGTACAGCTCCATCAGAAACATTTCTGTTGTGATTCCATCTTACACAGATCAACTGTTTTTCTCTGCAGAAGAGGAAAGGGACCAGAACATGCTCTTTTGCAATGTCTGTTCCTACATGGCAGCATCTTGGCAGGATCCAGATGTCTCTGGAGGGCTGTCATGGCACAACAAACTTCCACTAAGGGACTGGCAAAGGAGCACTGTAGCATTCATACTTCTGCACTGGCCAAATACGGTGAGTTTTATATTCCCCACAGGTTTAACTCATGCTATCTAACCACTCTAAGTAATTGGCTCCAGCCTGCTGGAATTACAGCTTATTCCCACATGACTTTTCCTTCTTTTTGGACATATCCTTTCCCCCATGTTTTCAGGTGCTTTCATTTTAATTCTTCCAAACTCAGAAAAATTAGAGCCACGGTTTCCATAGCAACTTTAACTGTAATCCTTATTTGCATTACAATAAAATTATTCATTTAATGTTCACAAGGCTCTACTATCTTAATCTCAGTGTGAAGACCCTATTGGTCTGTTGAAGTCCAACTCCTTGCCGAGATCTCCAGAGACAGTTAGGGATATGACACATATATATGTTGTTATTGTATTTTCAAGGGACAGAAGTACTGGGTGAGTCAGGAGTGAGACTGGTTCAGTGTTCCATAAATTATAGCTAAAAGGTAAGTTTTATATAGTTAGTGATGTTTTTTAACCACTGAGGAGGAAAAGGAAGTTATTTAAAAAAGTAATTGCTGATGAAGTCTCTGGAAAGAAAACAGATACTTGTATCAGATAATTGGTTTTGTTGGTATACTAGGGTCCTTAGAATTTTATTGCAGCTAGTAACTGCCTAATTCAGTTTCATATAACAGTCTCATGTAATTGACATATATTATATGTCTCATATAACAGTCATATATATACACCCATAAATTCAGTCTCATACAGCAGTCATATATAAATACTCATATACTTAGTCTCATAGCAGTCAGCATGTGTCGGTCTGAGAGTTTAAGACTAAAAACTTTTTTTTTTTTTTTTTGCTAAGCATACAGTTTTCTCATTTAACTGCATATCCAGCCAACACGTCCATAACTGTCTCCATTACAAAAGTATGGACTGGTTGAGCTGAAAAATATCTGTTTGGAGACAGACTTATAAGCCTATAGTCAGATACTTCCAAAGAGATCTCTTTCTCAAAATACTTACTGGCATTCTAGCAACAAGTTGATGCCATTAGCTTCATTTATGCTGATAGGTATTTAGTGCTTTAGAAAATTAAAGCAGTTATTCAAGTGCCTAGCAGGGAATAAATTACATCATTCTAGACAACCACTTTTAGAATCTTGTATCTTGGTTTGAATCTTGTTCTGAATATAGGAGAGGATATTAAAAAAAAAACCTGAAGCTCACCAGGAAAATGACTTTTTAATGAGGACTTGTGAATTCAGGGACTACCTATGTCTTTCTGAAAACAAAAATATTTATGTATTTATGAAAAAAACCCACCCTAATAGATATCCTACAGGCACACAAATCCTTATTTCTTGGAGACCATCTTTGGCTGTAAAGATGAGATGGGATCATAGCAAAGTGCAGCTGCCTAAGAATCATGCAGCTGTTAGTTACAATGACTAGGAAAGGTTGGTTGATGGATGTGCAGACAGTGGCAGCCATCAGGGGTCCCACAGTGGAAAACTGTTTTGCTTGACAGTGGGGGTTGTACTGCTGACAGCCTGCTACTGGCTTGGTCTGAGGAAATGTTATGGAAGCCTGTGTGTTTTGTTTGGCAGGAAGGCAGGCAGACTAGCCTGGCTCTCAATCCTGGCAGCACTAAAGCCCTGGCCATAACTATTATTCCAGTTCCAAGGTTGGATTTTAACCTGTTCTGTATTCACCTATTTTCATGGGTTATCATGAAAATGATGGCTGTTAAAAACACAGCAAGAAAGCAGATGGTGCTGGAGGGTCTTGGAAAGATGGGTTGCTCCTGTCACTCATTTATGGTCATTTCCGTGGTCCTAAGTGTTCAGAGACATGGTTACATGAAGTTTTCTGCAATGTATCTAGAAATCTACACTTTTGTCAGCCTTGGTGGTTGGTAGTGAATCATGGCTGCTGAGGAATGGCTGGATGGTTGGTTTAATTCTTGCCATTTTGATCAGCTTCCACAGATGCTCATCTCTGAACACAGCCATGACACCTCTCAGAGGTTTTTTTGTTTTCTCCATTCCTTGGACTTTTCCATTGGGTGTAAAAATAACAATAAATCTCCCCCCCTCCCTAATTCAGAAAATAGCTTTATGCAGGAATGCTGTTGTGCACTAAGTGGTCGTGGGGTCGCTTGTGATGCTGTGAAAAGACTGCCAGCAGTGGATCTAACAACACGTCCCAGCAGTCCAAAGAGGCTGAAGAACCAGCTACAAATCGACAGCATAATATTCAGATGGCATATTGTTTTGGGGCTTGCCATGATGGTTGTGATTTATATCATGTCTGTACAACTGCTATCAACTTTCCAGAGAGAGTTGAAAACAAAACACTCACAGGGAAAGATACTTCTGAGAGTAGTAAAAGGGAGAGGAGTGCGCTCTAGGGAAGGAAGAGAAGTCAAATGCTACAGCATTTTAATTAAGTTTCCATGCCATGTTATGTAAGTACTAAACAGAATAAGAATGTACCTTACTTTTCCAATATTTTTCACTTTACTTTACGATACCAGAGTGTGGTGGGTTGAGCTTGGCTGGCTGCCAGGTTCCCACCTAGCTGCTCACTCACTTCCACTCCTTAACAGGACAGGAGGAGAAAATAAGATGAAAAAGCTCCTGGGTTGAGATAAAGGCAGGAAGATCAGTTACCAGTCCATTGCAGAACCAGCAGGAAAAGCTTGTGTCCAGCAAAGGGCACCCCTTGACCTCCTTTCACAGAGGTCACCACTGCAGCCCCCCTGTTGCCAAAACCTTGCCAGCAACACCAAATACACAGAGTCATTAAACTATTCCTTTTTAATGAACAGTTTTTGGCTTCATAAGCATAAACTTTGTTTGCTTGCCAATAATTCTCCTTTTCATGCATAATTAAAAATCCCACCCACTCTCCCTACAAGTGTAATTGGTAATTCTTTAAGTAATTCTGCTGGATACAATTCCGGTGGTCTGGACTAGTATACGTTGTTTTTTTTTTCAATATTTATGCCATGTGGTACACTGCTTTAATCAGGTTTTACATGCCAGTGCTTTTGGAAATTATCAGAAAGGATATTATCAGAAGGAAATTATCAGAAGCATGGCTAGATAAACATTAATTTCTCTGCATCTAATCAGCTTCTAATACTGCATGATGTCTTCTTTCTGGTGCTCCAAGACTTTATATTGATTTCTCTGCCAACATAAATGAGAATTGCATGACACCATTCCCTGGTAAAATGAGGTGTGTTTTACAAGCTGATACAGGATAGACCAAATCTTAATTCATATATATCTGCAAAGATAATAGAGGAGATCAGTAAAGTGACTCTATAGACTTCTTAATCTTCTCTGCTATAGGAGATGAGCTTTCAGGGTCTTCATTGTTTACGTTACTGGTTTTCATTTCATCAGTGTTATGGTCACCATTTTCTGCTCCTGCTCATTTGGATCAGTACATTCCTGTAATTGAAGGAAGAGGTGGATTCACACCAGTTCCAGAACCCTCAGACAAGTTCTGCAGAGGTCAGCAACCCAAAGCCTATGAAGCTGTAGACCCCAAGTCCATCCCAAAGCATATTTTGGATATCCAACAGAAGATTTTACCCCACTGGCTCATTGGTCAGAGTTATAAATCTGTGTTAACAAGAAACTTTTTTCTTACTGGAGTCATGAGCACTGTCACTGCAGTTGCCTTTAATGACAGAAGTACATAGTGAGTAACCAACCTTATTTTAATTTCATAACTTGCTGACTGCGAAAAGTCATTATTCTCTGGCTTTTTTTTTTTACTGTTTTCCCCCATAACAATTACAGTTTGGCTAGTAGTATAAATTATCACTTGCTTAAAGCTGCAAATCACAAGTTATGTATTCCCCAAGCCTGCTTTGCCTAGAACACGTCTAGCTTAAAAGAAGTTTCTCATTTCTTATATTATGGTAGGTGGTGACACTGAAGAAGAAGAAGTTACTTCTGCCTGTAAGTTTCTAAAGGCTTGAACATGCAGTAAATCTGTTGACATCTAGATATTATAAACTGTATCATAATATATTGGTCTTAATTATTGATGTTTTTTACACACTGAAAGCTGTATTGCTTTGGGGTTTGGTTTAGTTTGGTTTTGAGTTTTTTAATGATTTTGCAGGAAGCAGTTTTTTCATTAATTTTAACCAAATGCAATATTTTGGCAGGAGATGGAGAAATTCACTGCAGCATCCACATTGGTCACGGTATCCCTCCCCTCAGCCCTCTGGTGAATCTCGTAGCTGTGAACGTGGGCCAGGAATGAGACAGCGAGAGCGAGCGTCTCTCCAGCTGGTTGACTGCAGGCCTGTGCTGCAGAAAGGCTGCACAAGACGTGAATTTGAAGCGACAGTCACATAAATTAAATCATTGCATATATCTTGTGATTTCTAGTTCAAGTGACATTGAATACTTTACTTTTAAGTTACCAGTAACAAGTCAAACTTAACAGCTCAGTGAACTAAAGTGTGGACTAAAAGAGCCAAGGAACATCCTGATTGGACAGTGACTGACTAAAGCTACTTAAAAAAAAAAAAAAAAGAAGGCAAAACATGTTGACAAAACAGTAAAGTTGTCCTTCTTTGCATAAGGCAACACTCAGTGCATGGTGGACTAGAGAAAGGGTTTATATACTTGGTAATACTGACTAACCATTGAAGTGGGCAGCCATTTGACACAGTAGCCAGCAAAGAGGCCCAAAAGATTAGCAGTCTTCCAAGCATGGTGTTCAGAACTGGAAACTACCTCGTGACTGCAAGCTACATATAGCACACAGCTATGAAAATACCATTATTATTAATGAAACACAGCTATTGGCTGATGTAGACCCAGCTTTTCAGAGTCATGTATTTTTCTGGAGTAATTTAGTTAAGAGAACCAAAGCTCTTAGAATTATAGAATCATAGAATCACAGAATCATAGAATCGTCTAGGTTGGAAGAGACCCTTGGGATCATCGAGTCCAACCATCTACCCTACTCTACAAAGTTCTCCCCTACACCATATCCCTCAGCACCTCATCTAAACGTCTGTTAAACACATCCAGGGATGGTGACTCAACCACCTCCCTGGGCAGCCTATTCCAATGCCCGACCACTCTTTCTGTGAAGAATTCTTTCCTAATGTTCAGTCTAAACCTACCCTGTTGGAGCTTGAAGCCATTCCCTCTCGTTCTGTCATTAATTACCTGTGAGAAGAGACCAGCACCAACCTCTCTACAGTGTCCTTTCAAGTAGTTGTAGAGAGTGATGAGGTCTCCCCTCAGCCTCCTCTTCCTCATACTAAACAGTCCCAGCTCCTTCAGCCTCTCTTCATATGATTTGTTTTCCAGCCCCTTCACCAGTTTCGTTGCCCTCCTCTGCACTTGCTCCAGCACCTCGATATCTCTCTTGTGTTGAGGTGCCCAAAACTGGACACAATACTCGAGGTGTGGCCTCGCCAGTGTTGAGTACAGGGGCACAATCACCTCCCCACTTCTGCTGGTCACACTATTTCTAATACAAGCCAGAATGCCGTTGGCTTTCTTGGCCACCTGGGCCAACCTCTTCTGGTTGTCAGCAGTGACTGTTTTCTTCCAGTTGTTGTATGCGTGTGTCAGAAAAGTAATCACCTAGAAAATCCAGCACTTACTTTAAAAGCCTTGAAGAGTTTCCTTTTTTCTTCAAATAGCTGTTGGAATCAAAGCTGGTTTCAGACTGCTTCTTTCCTACCTGTTGAACTCCTTAATATGGTCCAGTGAGACTCCCAAGAGTTGGCTCAATACTGCTTGTCTCTGTACTGCCACTTCTATTAACATCAAGTGTTTAAAGTGAAATACCCTTTTCCCTAATAAATGGGAAGTTTTAGAAGCAGTACATGACATTTTCTGTCAGTATTGGTGCTAGTTTGGGTACAGACTCCATGTAGTTCCCACAGAAGTCTGCCAAGCTAAGAAGGGTGACCTATTTCTAAAGTGAGGGTGCACTAATAAGCACCACTAAGGCTGCAGCCTTCAAGAGGGGGACACTACTGGGTTGCCAAGACTTACAACTTTCCAGCTTCTATCTTATAACTTTCTTGGGCAACTGGGTTTCTGCAACTACTCCTCAGGCCTTTCACACAACACAGTACATATGTAATGAATTTCAATGCTGCTTCCACTACAGCTCAAACTTAATCTGTCTTGAAATTGGAGCAAGTACATGATTAATCCCCTCAATGCTTTCACTGCACTATAATGAAAGCTGCTCATTAGTCCAATATTTGCAGATGAGAAAACATTTATCACAGGCAAATGCTTTTACTGAAAACTTGCACAGGTAACAGTTAATGTGTGATCATAATGTGCTTTTGCTTCATTTGCAAAAGATAAACAAGGCAAAAAAAAAACCTTTAACAAATATTGCAGTGTTCTGACTTTACTAATACATCCTCAAGTGCATTTTTAAAGGGTTTAACCAACAGAAGTATCTGTAACTTTTCTCTGGTGCTTTCGTATAGGACACTGTGCCCCATCTTAACAGTAAGTAATTACATGTCACAGCATCCAAACTAAATAAAAGAAGTTTCAAGTGTCAGATCTGGGCATAGTTAATCCATTTCCCCTAGTTTGTATCTGCATACTTCTTGTGCCTTTAAAAACATACTGTCCAAATGACTGAGATTAAAAGAAGTCATCTACTCACAAACACAGAATAACTCAAAAAATGATTCAGAATCTGGGAATTTAATTTTGTTAGTGCTTCTAATGATTTACCTTAATGCAACAGCAGGCGCTACCTCATAAATAAGATGTAAAACAAATTTCCCTTTTGGACTTCATTTTCTCCACGCTCTCATATTGGTTGATAGTGATCAATAGATAACCTTTCGATAGCAGGGCTGGGGACTACTGATATCCCTGATGCCCCTTGTTAGGACATTTCTTGTGTCACTGGATGACAGCGGCATGGTCTTGAGCAGAACATCAAGACAAAAATGCTCTAACATGCCCTGAAAAAGCCTGATTTTCCTCCATGTACCCTGTTGCTTCTACCCCAGATGACTATCTGTATGTTTCCATCCTTGCCACCTCAGTGCAACAGGCAGCTTAGTTTTCCATTTATAGTAGCTCTCAAAGCCTCTTGGGAGTGTTAGCTAAAATTTTCCAAGGCATCCCAGATTAAGGCTTCACTAAATTTCTCCTCTTCAGTCTGAAGCTGTCATTTGCTTTCTGACCTCCAAAGAAATTCAGGTATGTACGTACCTACATCCCACCAGAAAACGAGACTGAGGCATCGGTGTAACCATGGTACTTTTCCTTACTTTTAGCCATTCAATTTCAGTCTAAATGCTATTTAAAAATGTTTTAATGGCCACTGGATACTGATATGTGACTTGTGACAGAGCTAGTCTCTTATGCCATATTTTTTTCACACCTCAATGAACTGTTAATTATTCCTTGCAGTTCAGAGAACAGAGTTCACAAAATCATCTGGCAAAGTGTTTCTGAGACAAGGCAAGTGACATGGGGTTATGGACCGTCTCTGCTAATGAACGGCTGAGTGGCTTCTGGGTTTCCCTTGAAGAGATCAAATTACATATTCCTGGCTAAAATGGGAATCAGATTTCTTCCACTGGAGGAGAGAGTACAGCATGCTTTAGGTTTCTCATTTTAATAGACATTTATACAGCTTCACAGGCACAGGAGTGACAGGATGAAGAACCAAAGCAAGTGAGGCTGCTGCTTTTTAATGTAAAGTACAAATTCCCTTAATTGAGTACTCCTTAAATGCATGGCTTTTAGGGCTTTTCAAGGAAACAAATTTGGTTACAGGTGAAGCTTTTCCAAGGTCTTATTAAACAAATTAAGATTTCTTTAAGTCCAGTGCTGTGGTGAGTAGGCAAGCATTAGACATCACTACCAGAATAGTCAGGCTTCATTCAATTTTATTATGACTCAACACACCTTTTTGCATAATGGAAAGGTGTAAGGTAGTTGCAGTAGTAGATAAATGTTTAATGGTGCCATACTCTACAATTTAGAGCTTGGCCTATTCTTGGTTTTCATCCTGGAGTTGTGACACACTGGTGAAAATGGCAACATAAAATCTCCTAAGCTAATTTTCACAGCAAGTTAAAATGCTTACACAAGTGAAAAGCATATTGATTTTCATGCCAGCCCTTTCCACTGTAACTGCTGCCATTTAAGGGCTTGATGAATTGCAAAGCTTTTGCTTTGGTTTCCTTAATAGTCTCTAGAAAAGGTGGGGCAATAAAACAATCTATCAGCTGTATCTGTGAGAGAAAAGGAACCATGGACAGTCTGTCATGTTGGAAGATGTTAAATGGTAGAGAAAATAGGTGCTTAAATTTGGATTATAAAGTTTTTATACTTAGGCTTATTATTGTATTTGTAAGTCATCTGTCACCCTGGAGTTTATATACTGATTTGCCTCTAGGCTGACATTTTTCAGCCTGTTCTGTTTGAAGGGATTCCTTTCTAGGAGAAACCCTTGTCAATTGATGGGACAGGGGAAGTGTGCCAAAATATTATATACTCAGTAATAAAACTGAAAATCCTGATAGTAAAAGATGAGGTCACTTTTGCTGGCAAATAACAGCCATATTTGTATGTCTGTTGGTTTGTTTTTCCCCTGTTATACAGACAATCACCGGTCACTGGACCAAAGGTGGGAAAACACTGGTCTAGTGACACCAAGTTACATATTTTTTAGAGAAATATGAATGATGACAAACTAACAGAGGAAATAAGTGATGAAAATGAGATATACATTGTTTTACTGCTGCATTTCTATTCCATTTCTTGTTGCAGTCAAGTATGGGACTGGGACAGGGTACTGGTTCATCATCAAAGCCCAGCCTGTGCCAGAAGAAATTGCTAAAACTAGGAGTTGTGAAATACTCTAAAAGGTAATTGGCAGTACTATGTTCCAAAGTAAATGCTGTTGCTACAATGAATTTCCATCTACAGACTTATATTTTATCTGACTGTCTGGGATACAGGGAAAGAGCATTGCACTTGGTTTTGTTCAGAAGCTCTGCTTTCCTACTATAAGGACTAGGAGCATCATTCATTTATGTTTAAAAAAATATAATATTTCTGAGAAAATATCAAAACATGGTATATTGCCTATTTATATTTTGCAGCATCATTCCATTTTAATGCAAAGAACACCTGTAAAATTTTCCCAATTTCATATGCAAATGAAGGAGTTCAGAGGCTGAACCCATCACTGTCCAAGTCTGTAGCCTCTGAATTTCTTTTAAACTTGTGTAGAAATATCTCCATTAAGACGGATTTTTTTTCTTTCTTTCCTTGTGACCAGTCTTCAAAGTTAGACCAGGCTGTACCAGTATTTTCCACAAGGTTTATTTTCTCAGGTTACAGATCATGCTTTTTTCTTAGTAAATAATAAAAATTACCAGGCAGCTGTCCCTGCAACAGCACAAAGAGCAAATCTTCTGCTTTGCAGCATGTCTTCGTCCAAACCAACTTAAGGAAAAAAATCAAATAAGTGGAAGGGCTACGGATGACAGAAGAGGCTCTTAGTTTTGTATGCAAACAGCCAAACGGGACTGCAGTGTGCTCAGTTCTCCCTTCCACAGTCCCCAAACCACTCATTAACATTGGAAGCGGGTATCTTTATGTAACTATATTAACTGAGAGGGTACAGGCGGCTGGTAGGGCTTTGACAAGAAGGTGTTAGTTGCTCAGAGGAACCTGGCTAAAGAAGGTTATGTCTACGCAAAGGCAGAGGAGGTGGCAGTACAACTGCTGCTCTGGGAGGCTGGTGCTTCCACAGACACTGGAACGATGGGGTGTCTTGGCTGGGCAACTGATGGGTTTGGCTGGAAGGGGCTGTGATGACTCCAGACAAGCCCAGTGGGGAGATGTAAAGAGGTGGAGGAGGTAGACTTCTCCTCCTCTTTATTTCTGTTCTTCTGTGCCTGTCCTAGCAAAATGGGTGCTGAGGAAGGTTGAAGAAGGAACACTTTGCAAAGTATGAAAAAATTCCTTTTCAAAGTACTACTATTCTATGATTTACTGACTATCCACTTTGGAAATTTTAATGAGCTTTTTCCACTAAACTTTACACTTTTTGAAGAGCAGGAGCGGGAGGAGAAATCAAGAAGGTGGAAACACTCTCTGTGTCTCTCTTTTATAAACAGAGTTTTCACTATAACTAGCTTCTGTCATGAACTACCCAGCAGACCACAAAAGTGTCATGCAAAAATCTTTCACATCTATTCATTTAATTTCAATTAAATTTGTAAAGGAGGTTTTTAAATTCTGGAGGCCATGGCCTCACACAGAAAATTTTTTTGTACAAATTCCTTTTCAAGAGCAAATATAGTACTGTGATGAAAACTGCAGTCTTTGTGCACTAAAGGGTCAGCATTCCCCAGGAATGAAATTGAAAATAAAAAGGCATTTCAGGCAAAAGGAAGTAGAGGAATAAATAGGTTTTCTCTTGCTTGCCTTTCTATGAACAGACACAATAAAATAAGAAACTAAAAATTTTTCAGTTACTATTAAGGTCTGAAAGCAAAGAAATATTATATGGATGGTATACTGGAAAATCATTACCGATACCATTTAGTGAATTGATTAAACTGAGTATACTCTGAATATCCCAATCAAAATCATTTCCACAAAGCACGAGGTTTATCAAAAGAGGTTTTAAAATGCAGGCTAGGTTTTGCTTTTCCTTAAGTACCACTTTAAACCAGATACAGAAAACAAATGGCCAGTTCCCCTCTTCCCCGTTCTGAACTGGTGGTTATACCTGTTCAGTGGGGCCCTGCTCTGCACAGGCCTGTCTCTGTTTCTGCAAGGGGACTGTCGCTGGCCAAGAAGCAATATTCAATGGGGTGAACCCTCCTCATTTGTTCAGACAGCACAGGGCTGTCCTGCCACAGAGGAAAAACTTGGTATATCTGCCTAATAAAAAAGGCAACGCCTATTTTTGTCAGGTTGAAGTGACAAATTGGGATTGTGGTACCTCCCTTAATACTCAATATCAGTTTATTACTATCTTCTTAAAGTATTTTCATTTCAAAGATCACGTGTGGAATGAAGTATATGATGGACTGTCTGAGTTATTCATATGGAATGGTACAATGCAGGGTTTCTGGATTGCATTTACATTTTATGAAATTCTTAAAAAAATAACTAGTTAGATATGGGAATACATGCAGGGAGGTACTTATTGCTTGGAACTTGCAGGGAGAGAGAAGAAAGGATGGAAGAACAATAGGAAAGGTGCATAAAAGCATTCATGTTCTCAGAATCAGACCTCTTTTTGGTGTCTCAAGGCAGATACCCAGAAACTAGTAATTAAAAAAAATATTCATTTTTCTGAAAATCAAAGCTACAAAAATCTCAGTTCATATACACACATGTGTCTTTTAAGGACATAGAAAAGTCCTGCCTTCTCTGAAGTCTGTGCCGTTAGTCCATCTTTCACCTCTGAAACTAAGATTTAACTCATGATGTTGTTTACATTTTACACTAAGAACCCATTTTGATGATATGCACTAATTGTTTGTCTTCAATGAATATTTAATGGCAGGGAACAGTAATTTACTTTTATTTTGCCTGTGTGCTTGAATGACACACTTACCAATGGGGTTTTTTGTGTGTGTAATAGGTGATTTCATTGCTCTTTTGTTCAGGGGACAGGGTGACTTTGGTTCAGGGCAAAGGGAGGGCTCCTAGGTGGAACTGGCAGGGAAAGGGATTTGGCCTGTTTTGGAGGTGAAAAGGTGAGGTAAAAAGAGGAATGCAATTTGTTACTTTATGTTACTTTGTTACTGTAATGATGGCGTGCCTGGGTCTCAGGTTCTGCCTTGCAGAGTTCAACAGAGGATACCTCAGTGAATTGCAGATACTCTTAAAAGTGTATGGACCATTTATTTTATGTGGAAAGACTGAGCTCTCCTATAACAAATAGGTGATGGTGAGTTTGGATACCTTATGTACAATTTATGTGATTTGGCAAAAGCCTTGTGACAGACACAATCATCATGAACATCATTTTAACCCTTCTGTCTCCTCTGGCTCAAGGGAATTCCTTAACCTTTTCTTGCTCACATCAGTTAATCTGACCTCATTCCATTTTCTTTATCTTTTTTCCTTGGAAAAATGTAGTGAGTTTTTATCTGACATTGAACCTTTTGTCTGCAACCTTTTCCCTAAAGGAAACAGTAATGGCTCTACAGTGCTCTTCACACAGCTAGGGTTTTGCATGCACATGCCATTTGTGACTACCTTATGGGATTGTGATATGACAATAATAAAATTTTAATCTGATCCCAGCCTGTACTAACACAATAGCTGCTTCTTCCCCCCCCCCAATTATGATATTCTGTAAAAGGCTTTACTAGAAAAGAAAAGCTTTTAAACACTTCATAAAATCCAGGACTCTACTTCTCTAGCTGCCCAAACTCAGCTCCCTGTCTTCAAGAAAACTCATGCACCAATAATTCAGCTTTGCTCTTTTTATGTGTCTCTGGTCACACACAAACAGTCTGACCTGGTCAGGATGATCAATCATACCATATAATGAAAAAATCTAATACAGTAATGACCACAGCCCATGAGCAGCCCTGAAGCTAAAAGTGGTTTACAAGCCTTCTACATCACTTCAGCAGGGGTTACTAAAAGTTAGAGTCTGGGAGAAGGTAAGGAAATGGAATGATGAAATTATCTAAATACCCTGTTGACTGCAGATTGCGTATTCACCTTCACTCATGAGATCAATCAGTAGATTGGATAAAGGTGAAAAATTCATCTTTGGGAGTTTAGCTTCATGATGAATCTCATTCATGAGATACCTACTGGTGCATAGCTTATTTCTCAATGATTTGGCTAATGTGGAGGCAATCTGTACACCTAGCCACATTAAAAAGAACAATTTTTCTGTTTAGTTTCTAGTTTTACTGCAGTTGCTCTAGCCAAAGGTATTTTCCATTCTCATAATGCTTCTTGTAGTAGGATTGCTTTTGAAATAGTAATAATACTCAACTATCATAACAACTGTAAAGCAACATGTCTCTTAACAGGGAATACTGGTTGCTTTCCTGAAACCCAACAGCGAAAAACAAAACTGCCTGGGGATATGAGTCCCAGATAGGGTCTATTTTTATATGTCTGTGAAACCCTTCAGCTGGGGGAGTGCTCCCTAAGGTAGGTTGTTTTCTTGTTTCAAAACAACACCCCAGCTGAGGTCCTTCGCTCTTCAGCAGCTTTGCTGTCTTTTGGATGGTTTCAGTAGTTCTCTGAAGACAACGACGAGGTCTTCTTGGACAGCTAGGGGCATGGAGTTCGTGTTTGTTCGGGATGTACTGACAAAATGTTGTTTTTACATAAAAAACTTGTTTGTACAAGGACTTGGAAACAGCCTTGTAGTTAACCTGGGTACAGGGTCTGGTTCTCTGTCTAGAAAAACACACCTAAGTACTATCAGTTAAGGTTTTGTACAAAATACAAGCTGTTAAAGCTTTGGTCAAATGTTTTCCTAGTGACTGAGACTGGTATCTGATACGGGGGCGGAATGTATGAGAATGGGAAATAGAGAGTGATCCAGATTCTTGCAATGAGCGTCTTCAGTACTAGAAGACATAGTCGAGCCAATGCTCTTAATATTCAGCAGTGGTTATTCTCCATTTTGACCCAGGCACGATTCTGTAGGAATGAGTTTCTGCACTTTAATTAGGCACTTTGGGGAGTGTGTGCATGGGGGAAATATTGTGATTTGTTTTGAAGCTGTGGCCTGATGATTTCAGTTCTTGTTCTGTGAGAAATAATTCATAATCATTCGCTTTTCACCTTCTCCCTGTCATTCACAGAGATATTCATACAGAAATTACAGCCTCCTCTTCCATATACAGTCCTCTCTCTTACAACTTGAAGAGCTTTTTTATTTTGTTTTTTTCTTAGGTTTTTTTGACTGCTTTAGGGAAACCCTTTGCTGTAGTAAATCCACAGAATGACATCTTGCCCAGGGAAGTGGTGTTATCCACCCCATGTGAAATGGGAACACCACTTCTACTCTTCCTGGTTATAGCTAGAAGGATGTAAATTGCACATGGCTTTTAAGATGTGGGTGCCACTGGAGGCATAAAGGGACATAATTTCTAGCTTTTTCCTACAACACTCTTTTTTCCACTGTTCTATTTTGATTTTGACTTCTGCTGACTATCAAGCTGATGTTTTCATAGAGCTGACCGCAGTGACTCCTGCCTCTCCCTCTGGAGCTGTAATTGCTCATTTAGAGTTCATAATTATGCAAGGGAAGTTATTTTTCTCAGGTACCTCACTTCACATTTATTGACATAGAATTTTACTAACAGTTTTATTGCTCACCAATGAAGTCTTGCTTTAATTCTTCACAACAAGCTTTAGTTTCTATTTTCCTGTCTAATCTTATAACATCAGCAAACATTTGTCAATTCACTAGCTGCCCATGCTTTCAGATCTCTCAGGATGAAATTAAAAAACACTGATCTTACTTATCACTGTAGTATCCCACCTGTGACCTTGACCACTGTAAGGCTGGCCACTATCCCTACCCTTCTTCCTCTACTTTCTAATCACTATTAATCAATGTCAAATTAGCTTCTTAAGAACCTTTGATGGCGTATCTTGCCAAAAGCTCTTTAAAAATACAAGGATGTATCTAGACAAGATTACACCTTTCTCACAGTCACTGATGGCTTTAAAGAGATTTGACAGGCTTGTGTGGTATGACTTCCCTTCTCAAAGCCATACAGGCTCTTCTGCAGTAGAGAACAATTTTTCCATGCTTTCTCTATTGCTGTCCTTTATTGCAGAGTCTACTGATTTGCCCAGGACAGCTGTCAGATGTACTGTACAAGTAATAATAACAAGTATAGCAGTAGTAGTACTTTTCAGCTATGGATTTTAAAGCGTTTATCAAGTCAAACAGCACTCATTACAGATCAGTAAAGTGGAGGGCAAAAAAGTTAAAAGAGTTACAAGGTTGTGCAGAAAGTAACTGGTGGAGGTGGACATGGAAGCAAGGCTCCCTTGTTCCCTGTCTTAATACTGCATTTTGTTGTACTGTGGCTGAAGAGGGACCTTCCCAGCCCTTCAGAGCAACTACTGTGGGTTTTGGAGGCTGTCCTAGTGAAAATACAGAAGTACTTACCTCTGGTACCTGCTCTGGGAGCGGTACCTACTGTACTTTTTCTTTTCTTTTACATAGTCGCAGAGTCACCGAACAGCTGATGTGAAAAGAGACCTCTGGAGGTCATCTGGATGAACCACCCCCACTCAAGCAGGGCCATCTAGAGCTGGCTGCCCAGGACTGTGTCCAAGAAGTTTTTGATATTTCCAAGGATGAAGACTCCACAGTGCTCACTGCCTTTTTCCGCCAGACACGTCTCTCTGGTAAAACAATATGCAGTACAGTTTCCCATCCCATAAAGTCCGATTTTTAGTCAAGACATGGATTTCATATATGACTTGCTGCTGGTTCCTGTTCCTGTTGTTTCGCTGTCTGACTTCAAAAAACCAAGCTTAACTGCTTCACACTTTTGTTCTGAATGTCTCTTTCCGCTACCAAGGGTATTGACATTTCACTTATTTATCATCATAACTAACATATGAGTGGTACATGAAGTTGACATGAAAGTTTTATATGAATGAGTTTAGGACAGCTTGTTAACAAAAGTAGAAAGCTGCAAATAGACCTGGCCAAATGAATGCCTGTAAATCCTTTACTATATACTATCTATAATGATATCATATATTCAAGATATGTCAAAGTTCACATAAAAGTGGAAATATTGGGCAATTTCAGAATATTTTATTGACATTCTCGTATGTCATTTGTTGTCTGGCATATTTACCATGAGTTCAAATGTATAATGTCTGAGAAGGAGAGAACCAAATAATTTTTAGAATTATCTTCTATAAAACAACAAAAAATTGGTTTTCCGAAGGCTTCAGTGATTCAGGACCTGGAAAACCTAGAAGCAATGTATTGCATATATCATTAGAAATGCAGGGACCTTCTTTTATTTCTCCTATCTCTATGCTAACCAGAAGAATACATGTTACAGAAATTTCAGATGGCAAATGAGAGAGGACAGAATACTTTCTGCCCTAAAAGCAAGACCGTGAATTTTTTAAGACTGTTGAAGGTCTTTCTTATAAAAGGTCCTTCCTATAGCTTGTTTAGTTATCTCTTCTGACTTCACATAACTTAAATTGAAATTATTGTCACCTTTTTTTCTAGTTTCTACGGTTTCAGTACAGTTTTTAATCTGTGCAATTGGTAGAAGGAAAAAGGAACAGCTTTCATCATGTTTTGTTTGTTTTGATTTTCAGAACAATGGAATGAAAATCAAATATCCAGAACCTTTGATGAGAAAGAAATGAAGAAATATGGAAAATGATAGCTGTCTACATAAATACATGCCTACATACGTATACATGCAAGCGCACCAGACTCATTGCAATAAAAACAAGTCATTTTTGTTTTACTTCCCTGTCAGGTGAGGAGTTGCAAAGTTTCTAACAAATCATTCTTAGGTCAGGTGTTTGCAGGGTTGACTGCTCAGGAGCCCTCAAGGCCCTCCCAGCAAGGACTGCTGCCGCCCCAGTCAAGATGGCCTGGGCAGGCAGGGCAGAGCTGAGACAGAAGCAATGAGGACCAAGGGGCACATCCAAGAAGGGAAGTCTCTTGAGTACAAACATGCCATGCGTCTGTGAGATCAGGTTCTTGCCCTCCAGACCTCAGCCTCTCCTGGAAAACTGCTTCTAATGGAGTCCTGACCAAGGAGTCCTCCTAGACCAAAATATTTAAGAACTTTCTGGCATGTTTTTTGGCTTGACTATTAAACATCTTGGATCACATGCACAAGTATAGTAATTTAGCATGAATCTATTTACTTCGCTGGTTCTGCATGTTGTGGTTCTGCACCTCTGCAGCAACTTTTACCCATTGCTTGTCAAAGGCACTGTCATGTGTATGCTTCTACTTCAGAAACTAAAGCGGGTTGATTTTTCGTTCAGACTTGAGAGATTTGGGGTTCCAACACAGAAGCTCTTTCACATTGTAAAACCAGAAAAGATGTGGGGGCGGCTGACAGAAAGTCTAGCTGACAAAATGTAAGAGAGAAATGAAAGGAAAAGGAACCTAAAGTACCCACGACCAGGGGGTACGCAAATCCCAGGTTTCATGAGAGAAGTTTATTAAGGAATAAATTTAGGCCCCACGGCAGGCAATGGAAAGAATCCTACAGATTTCTGTGGGATTTTGGTCAGGTTTTAAACCCTTGAACTCTCAGTACCCTGTCAGCTCCCCTGCCATATCAAAATGTACTGAAAAATCTATCAGAAGAGTGGAAAATGCTTCAAATAAAGAATGCACAGAACCCCATAGGAAAAAGTGTGTTATAAATGTGAATGCTCAATTTGATTTAAGACTCTCTTTGATATTAGAAATATACTGTAGCTGAAAACATCCGTTAGTGTACTCAAATATGGAAAAAGACGCCATTAGTGGTCTCCTTGGCCTTGAGCTGCTAGTATACATCACATCAAGGATTTCTGCTAGTCATACAGGTAGGAATTCACTATCCTCTTTGTGCATAAGATGGAGAATAAAAAGCTGTTATGTTGTCTTGCCTTTCTTTCTTCTAAAGAGAGGGGCCTCAATTTAGAAGGTTAAGCATCCACTAAATTGGAAGGAAAAGCTGTAATACAGAGATAAATTTCAGATGTCATCTTCCCCTGCATTAGGAACTTAAATTTATGTCAAAAGAAGCACTTACAGAAGATCTCCTAGTTCATTTGCATTGTTTGAACATGTTCTCATGCCTTTTAGTAAAGGCTATGGCATTCCTCACTAGCTGCGCGCAGGAAGGTATAAGGCACACAGCAGTTTACACATAAACAAACTGTGTGGAGATGGAAAGTATGATGGAGGAGATTCTTACCATCACATAAACAAACAGAAACACTTACCAGAAAGTCAGTAAAACAATGCACTATATTAACTAGAAATGGAAGAATCTTGTGCGCAAACAATTATTTCCTCTACCATGAGACAGCTCTTTTGAATGAAGGTATCACAAAAAGCTAGCAGAGACAACGTCTCTCCTCTTTGGAAAGGCTATCTTTTAAGAAGAGATTAAAGGCATGTGTGCATTTAGTCCAGAAAGATGAAGGACGGAAAGGAATATGCACATTGCTCATGGATCCATGAGGGAGGGAAAAGAACTGCTGAAAGTCACAATGGCAGAGGGGTGGACGAATTCTCTGTGGGAATTAGGAGTCTGCAGCTCTCCTGCTCTGGAACAGCCTTGCAATGGTAATGGCTGACAGGTTTTCAGGTGCAATTTGATTGAGTTATGAGGAAGCTATTTGGTGGGACTGACAAACAAGAATGATCTCCTCTACCCCAGTGTTCAAAACATGGAAGAATTCATCTGGGCTTGCAAAACTACCTGGGTTCACAGAATTACTATGAGTAAGTTTCCCCCAGCCCTCTTCTGAAATGTCCTCTCTCAAATCCATATTATGCCACAAGTCAAAAACTGCTGCATGTGAACGTTGCTGATGTAAATTATTTTTTGGCCGACTTCAATATTTTTAATTTTATGTGCTCAGAGATAGTCATTATTGTAAAGCCTAATAGACGTTGGAAGTCTGTGATATGGATTAAGTCCAGTCTATATGAAAGCTCATGTTTATCTATAGAGAGCTGTTATATGTGGTGCTAAATAATAGCAATTTTGAAAATAATTAAATTTACGAGTATTTCCTAAAGATAGCTATACCCCCCAGTAATTCAAAGATGTCAAATAACTTTTAGGTGCTGCTACCATAAAAAGTAACATTAGTGCTTCATTGTTATAATTCCTGATTTCCTTAAAAAACACAGTATATGGGAGTTATTAACATTCTTGACTATTTTGGAGGGAAAAGTATAAATTCCATCAGTAAGAAAGATATTCCATTTCAAACTTTCACAGCTTGCCAAAAATCTTTCTTCACTTCTCTAAATAAAAAAGAATTATTTAAATTTCGTGGCAGAGTTATGCAACACAAAACATGTCAGGAATAGCTGACATTGTTGGGAGGGGCAATGTATGGTGAACGCTGCTATCACTTGATCAAAGCCTCTGCAACATTTCTAAGATACCAGCAGCCCTCTTGAAGAGTAGCTGGTTTATATGCATAATGCAAGTAAATCGTTGAGGCTTTCAATGAAAATCTTTGAAAAACTCCATACAAAAAGGAGAAAAAGTAGTGATAAACAGAATAAGCTCTTTCAATGAAGAGATCCTTCTTCTTGTGAATCGCCAAATCCTGTTGTGATACAAAGAACTCAGAACAATGACAATAAACATGAAATAAAACATTCTGAGCAACTTAAAACATGTGCAAACAGGAAAGGAGATTATGGCCAGCTGAACAACAGTTTACATTCAACTCCAAAGATCTCAGAAGGATCAGCAGGACCAAAATTTTCAGACAAATGAATCATGACAAGATTCTGAGAACTTTGTAACTAGATCAGTGACTCTGTGCCTTGCTGCACCACAGGTTTCCTGTAGATGGAAGGCACAGAGGATGCTTGGTTTCTGAAACTGGCCTGGGCAGAGGGTAGCACACAGACAGACAGACACATGCATACCTATGTACATATGTACCTATAGCTGCCATTACCTGGGCAACCTGACTCAACAGCGACAGAAATCAAAGGCTTGTTTTCAGAACCGCTTGATCCTTGGAAATAGGAACATATGAAACTGGTTAGTTATTGTTAGCAAGGTTCCTGAATCATCCTGCGAAACCTAAATTAAACTGTTTTGAGTAATGATTTATGCATAGTCATTGTAGGATAAGCATGTTTTGTGACCCCTTGCTGATGTCCAGTTGTACCCCAAATTACTCATCTCCAAAGAATGGTGTGTCACGTGGAGGAGTATCATGTGCCTCATTCTGTTATAAAATCTTCTTTTCCTCCTTTCCATAGAGGATATATGAGACCTTTTGCATTTCTACCAACAGCCCATTGGTGCCACAAGAGACTAATAATCTTTCTTAAGTAGTTTGAAGTGCAGAATTTTCCTCCCTTTGATAGAGCCTGTAGTCTTAATTTTCAAAGATGCTGTTGTGACTTTTTTTCTTTCCTGGTCAAACATGAAGCAAGCAAGAACTTAAAAAAATCTTTCAAGAAAGGTTTTTTTTTCAAGAGTATCAAGCTTAGTTGCTAAGATTTGCAAGGTTTGGCTGGACAAAGCAAGAGTCTTCACTCATCCTCAGATTGATCAGTGGAATGTTTCTGCATGAGAAATGTTTTAACTTCCCCCTCTAAAAATGAGAGGGGGACTTGTAAAATGATTTATTCACTCTGCGTCTTCAAAATATTTGTACTTCAGAGAAATCAAGAAAAGGCTCCATGTAAATAATTTATGGAAAAATAATTACAACTGCAGTTCTTTCCTTCTATTAAAATACTGACATATCAATTTTTAAACAAAAATTATGTGCAAATAGGCATAGCACTGAATGAAGTAGTGGGTACATATTGCAAACCAAAAGGCATGGAGACGGTTCTGCAAACCTAGGTACCTAGGTATCTAGCCCTGAAATCCCTTTCAAGCTTCCTAAATAAGAAGTAGAGCATTCAATGGAGAGTGCAGTCATTTTAAAAGCAGGATTTAACTTTCAAGCAATTGCTTTTTTTGAAACAATTTCTTGAATATTCAAAGGCATTTTTTTTCACTGCAGAGCAGCTTTTAAAAGGATTGGTATGCTAGACACACTTCATGTTGTTCTTATCTTTATTTAAACAAATTCCCAGATTTGGTGCTCTGAAATATCAAACTAAAATCTTCTGAGCCAAGCTATACCACAAAAAGAGCTGTTTGTACATATAAATATTGTCAATTGCAGCAAGAACAACAGACAATGTAGTCCACTAGTAAATAGTGGCTAAGGAGCTCTGCATCTAGAAATATTTTGTCCAGAAGAGTTGAGTTTAATTAACACTAACTAAAGAAATAAATCCTGCAAAGAAAATCAATTTGATAGTGTGGTCATATTTGAAAAAAAAGAGATAAACATTTTGAATATAATTAGATCCTACTCATCAATATGGTGCCTAGTTAATAAGCTATTCATTGAAGTGATGAGGAGCTGTAGAATGACTTCTGGAGCTCTTGGCAACATCTTGAAACTTCAATGACCCAAACAGGGAATTACTTAGACGTTTAGCTCTAGGCTTCTTTGGTTAAAATCTTAAGGAAAAACATATTGAACATATACTGATCAACACTGTAAGCAGGAGATTGGAGAGCTTAAACTCAGATCTTAGCTAAAAATCCTCTACCATTTCAATGTAAACTTACAAAAATTAAGTTTCAAAATATATTTTATGTTTTAAAGGGCAATAAATAGCAGGTTCCAAGATTTCTTTTGTCCATCATACGATCAATAGGAAATAGCACGAGTAACAGCAACTGACACAGGACAGCTTGAATTCCAGATTTTCTGTTCCATGGTGACTAAAACATACAGACTTTGATCCACAGCCTGATAATATTGGAAAAACTCTCATTGGAACTACCTCCAAAATCCACTTCCACTTTTGTACAACTTTTGTTCCTCTTTTTGTTAAAACTGAATCAGAGTGATGCTTGTGATTGCCCATCAGTGGCAGTGGTTGGATCGTGTATTCCTATATGTGGAGGAATACTGGATCACACAGGTGCAGACTTCAGACCCACATCTACTTTCCAAAGAGAAGGGAAAAGAGATATTATGTCTGCAGATCAGTGATATACTGCCACCATAATAACCATAGAAGACTAGAAAATGTATTTAGTTGGCTCTCTTTATCTGGTAGTCTGCGAGACAGCTTCAGTGTTAAAAGTCATTTGCTGGTCCTGAAGCTTCAGAGACAGTGGATGACTAAATACATGAAAAGCTATCTGAAGTTTACCAGCTTGGACTTAGCAACAGGTATTTCACCTACCTCTATATTTATTGCTTTTCTGGATAGAAATGGTGAGATAGATGTGGAAACTGCACTTCAGACCACCCAGCACATCAAATTATCAGGGACCAAGCTTGTCAGGGAGTTTGGGGCATTTAAAGAAAGAAAAATTTATAATGAGAGTAAAGCCACCTAGAGATGCCCAGATGTTATTGCAAATTATATTATGAATCATTAAACCATAATGACATATGAAAATCTTTGATGATGGCAATGAATCCACCAAAAAAAGACATTAAATTATTTTAGCCTTGCAGTGTCCTTTAGTGTTTTATCACCAAACCCTGTTTTTTCTTCTTTTTTCTCAAACTGTTAGGATGTGATACACAATGAATCTTCCTTTTATGTACCCTGGAAAAAACAGCACTTCCTTGTCTGACACATACAATATATTTTATGTCTCATATTTGTATAAGGAGCAAATTATTGCCATATTTAAGCAGATGTCAGCAGCTATTATGCTGTGAAGATTCTCCTGGAAATGCTGGATGAGCTGGTTAATGCTTTCTAGGAAAAAGACAATTATGCAAGACATACAACAATGAAAGCAACAAAATAGTTTTGTTTCAGATTCAAATGTTAATGTTCAGTTGTTTACTAAGTTCCAACCAAAATAGGGGCCTCCCTGTGCTATGTGTTGTACAAATAACCAGCAAGTAACAGCCTTTGACTGAAAGAACTCAGGAAGATTAAAAAAAGGAACTTCTTTTCTCACTTTCTAAAGCAGAAAAAATGGAGTCAGTATGTGGAATAGTCAAACTTGCATAAGAAGTGTGGAACAAAATTAAAGGTGGAATTTGAGTCTTGGACCACTATTTTAATCACGAGGCTGTCCTTATGGTTGAACTGAGAAACTGGATGGTGCAAAGTCAAAGAAGTCTCTAAAAAGGTTGTGAGGTTTTTTTGTTGATTTTTGGGGGGGTGGGTGTGTTTGGGGGTTTTTTTGGTTGTTTTTTTTTTTTTTTTTTAAATTTGGTGCTGAAATCTTCTTCCTTCTCCTTCTCTTTCTTCATCATCATAACAACATCAACTTGGCAAAAACTAATAGAAGTTTAAAAAAAAGCCGGAACTCCACCAAAAACTAAAGCTCTGGTATTTTTGACATAAATACAGTGTCAGAGGGAAGGGTCTTAAAAAAGCCACAGAAATGGGAGACAGGTCAGGTGGTATTTTTCTGAATTGATATGACAGTTCCTAGGATACAGCATCCTTGGGTACAGCTGAAGGTTTGTGTTATTTGGAGGGCTGTATTGATTCAGGAGATGGGAAGACTGGGTTTGCCAGCTTACAGCAGCAAACTCCAGGTTGGATATGGCAACTTGTGTCAATCATCAATGACTGCAACAGCAATGTTGTAATATGGAAGTCTTACTACATGTAAACTTTGTCCCCTCAGCAGTAAAATACTTTGTGGGAAGCTTAGTTTAGAATATAAACTTTGTGGGGCAAGGTCTGCCTCATTTCACAGCTCTTACCTGGTCTACGAAGGGGAGCACATAGATATATCATTTTTCTTGTTTGTGGCTAAGTCTGACTCAGAGCATTGCACTAAAATGTCATGGATTTAATGTCTAGAACCTCAGAAAAGGAAATTTTTTTGATAGATTGCTGCAGGTTTTGCTTCTATAAATCCACTAATCTACAGACAGCTCCAATGTTGAAGGTTTTTGACTCATGCTGCATACTGGGCAGTACAGAACAATGGAGTCCCAAGGAAAGTCAATCATCATGAGGAAGAATGTGATGCAAAGAGAGGTGGACTCTTGGGTTTTGCTGTTGTTGTTTCACCTGTTTTTTTGCTGGGGGGAACATCACCTTAGTGGAGAGTACAAAAGTAGTTTCGAGTAGTTGATATTCAAAGAAGCAAGATCACTTGTAATGAATCTATTGACTGCTGTGTTGGAAGAATTTGCCTATGAGCTATTTAATTTTTAAGCTAAATTTGAATCAAGCTGTAGGAGATATAACTAAGTTTAAATCAATATAATAGCAGCATTGGTGCTCTCTTAGACTAAAGAGGATCTCTCCCCTGTATGGACAGAGCATGTAGAAGGGAGAATTTCCAGAGATTACTTTATGAGTATCTTTTCCTGACAAACAAGGTTTAGTTCCTGACTTGACTTGAAGACCTTGGGTGCTTCCGGATCCCCAGGTCAAAGTGCATATTGCAGCTCTGTCCAGGCAACTGAGAGGGCAGAGGCTTAGAAATGTGTCAGCCCTCTTTCTGCCCTTCTGCACCCCAACTCCACCTCTTTGCACCTTGATTTCTGCAGAAATCAAACCTGTACAGGCCAGGAGCTGTGGAATGTTCCAATTTTATATATGGTGTTGGTGATCAAGGAAGATGAACCCCATAGTGTGACTCTGTATATTACCATAGAAATTACTTCCAACAAACCTTTGTTCTGGTACTAAAGATGTTTTAGCAGTTTTTAGGACTTCTGTCTCCTTTAAGTGTTATCTTGCACGTGTACCTGCACGTGTCTTCCCTATGCACTTAGGCACATAAATCACCTAATCCAGGAAGTTTGTTAAAGTCAGTTTCACTTGCCTTCTACGTCACCATGAAGTGTACCAAAAGAGGTTTCCATAGTGTACTCTTAAATTGTGTCCAATTTCCTCAACACTAATGCTGTATCTTCTGCCAAGAAAAGCAGACACAAATTTGCCAAATGCTAATACTCTGGATTAAGAGAAGATCCCACTGTTTTTCTCTACCTCTTTTGAAATACCTGCAGTCTCCAAACGCATTTGATCAAAAAAAACCCCTGTATCATGTATTTTATTTCTTTATAATAGGATGGTAGTAGAGAATGGTTAGAGAAGTAAAATCTGTATTTGAAATCTCCTTTGAAGATATCATATGCAGTAGCAGAGCATTTCTGTATGTTATAGTGGGGCATAGTTCAACACCAGTGTATTCTGTTTTCTGCACAGCTGAAAGCCTTTTCTAACAAACTTTCTGACGTACACAATGCATATCATCAGAGAGAATTAAGGGTGTTGTTATGTAACAGCCTTAACTCAAGATCACTAACTCAGTAACCTACCTCAGTAACTCAATCATCTCTCTCATTTACAGTTACTCATTTTCACTTATTTTTTAAGTGAACTTAGCTCTCACTTGCTCCTTACACTCATTTTCAGCATGATTACACTGACTAATTTCTAATGTATGTGTCCTGACTGTGTTGGGAGCTCAGGATGGTGGTTCAGAAAGTGCCTGTGCTCACTTAAGAACATTCTACCTCCATAAATTCAATATTGTAGTTCGCTTAGTCAATACCTAGATAATTTTAAATCCCTCCCTTGATCAATGTGATGGCCTTTTTATAGACTCCTTAGTTCACTTCTTTTCCCCCCCCCAGGAGGTGTAAAGCAATAGCTGACTCTTCTCTCTGCTTTGTTTATTCTTAATGTCAGTGCAGGTAGGCTCTATGTCAAGCAAGGAGATTCTTTCAAGAGACCCTAAACAGTCCTCAAAGAAATATTTTGCTGTAAATGCAATTTGCAAACTCTGTTCCATCTCTTGTTAGATTTGTGCCTACATTAACTGAAAATACAAGCTATTTTAAAATCTAGAAATAATCATGTTTCCAAAATGTGTATATGCACAGTAAATATGTAGGAGAGCTGAATCTTTTAGGTTTCAGATATATTTAGGGAGTCTCAGTCTACAGTCAGACAATATAACCCCACCAGATTTTAAGCAAACATGAGGGAAGTTGTATTATGCACAAAAATCCCAAAGATGTTGCTAGAGGAGAACGAGTTTCTCTCAGTGAATCTGTTACATGCTCCATTACAAAGTCCAAGATGCCCAGTGAGACTTTTAACTCATATGTTCAGCTACTGGCCACATTCTTCACAAGCAGGCCCTTCAGACCAGCCTCGCTGAGCAGCACAAAGAGGCAGCATCCCCCAGCTGTCAGCCAGACCTTTGCCTTGAGCCAGTTTTTTTTTGAAGAGTTTGGCAAGCTCTAATAAGCTGTGCACAATACTTTGCATTGTCTTCCGTCAGTCCTTTCATGCAGCGCAGTCACCAAGCCCTGGCTCCCTCCGGTGATTGCCAGCCTCCCTGGGAGGCTGGTGTTCTTGGCAGAAAGCTCTTCAATGGGACAGGGAGTTTTATGTGCATTAAAGGAAGGTTCACAGCATGTTTTCCTCTTGTTTCTGCAGCCACACTGCATCACACTACCATTTTTTCAACACTAATTCCTTTTTGGTTGATTGCTAAGGGGGTAAGATCCATTTGCAGGTGATATTAGCTTGAGGTTGGTTATTTTTCATGGGAATCCAAAACAGGTTGATGAACCGTTTTCAGTCCTCTTTGCTGATTTTCTTAAAAGGGTCATATTGCTCTGGTTTCTGAATAAGAAAATATTAAGCAGTTTAACTGCCTAATACACAGATGATAATTTGAGGTTATAATGTCCCATTTGTTAATTTACACAAATATGATTTAGCTGACCCAGGATGAAATATCAAATCCTCATGAAGGTTCATGATGGTGTTGTTTAAATGATGTGCATTCTTCTACAGGATCAGATATTACTAAACATTAAGGCTTAGTTAACCCCTTTTTTGACAAGTCAGAGGAACAGGATCTGGACAAGGTCATCTTTCTCCTTGCTTTGTTTACTTCTTAGACCTTGCTTACCACACACTAATTTTCACCCATTGATTTAATAGTTCTGTTAGTCTGGATAGCTTCAAACACATGCCTTGTAGATGATGTGAACAGATAAGTATGAAATACTGATTTATTTTTTTTCAAGCAACCTTTTGACGCTGCTGAATGAGAAATGAGCTTTTATTGCCCCAGCTGGGATGGATAAGGTCACTCAGTCATTATTTGTTGCCACAGTAATCTAAGGCCTCTCAGAGAAAACAGAGAAAGAAGCTTAGTCTAGGCTATTGTGAAGTTGTTTGGACTATTACCCCATTTTACTGATGCACAGAAGAGATAACCTCCCTGTTACCTCTTTCACTACTTAAGGTTCGGTCTCAAGTGAGATCCATTCTTCTAAAATATTCCCAAGTCTATTCATTTGTTCCCAAAGATATCCAAGGATACATTTGATATCTGTTTTTTTCCCTCAGTGAGGAAGTAAGGAGCGGGATCTTTGAAAGCTGCCTATTTATTTGTCTAAATGATTCCTATAGAATTTTGTATTTCCCAGATTTAGAATTTCCGGTAAACCTTTTTTTGTTATTTTTACTTATAGTAGCATTGAGGCCTTAGCAGAAGGGCAGGTATATGACAGAATTGAACGTGAAGAGATATAGTTCAGTCTTGATAGAAATAGCATGTCAAGAGGGAATGGGAAAATGACAAGCCCTGGCCAAGAAGTTGCCCTGTCTTAAACTAGTTTTGGATTCTCAGTCCTTCCTCTTGGCACTAGTCCCATTTGGCACCGTTGGATTTTTTTACAGCTAGACCCATTTCTCATCTTCAGCAGTAGTTCTTCAGCACAGTCATTTATGGCATCCTAATTCTCCGCTTCTTGTGAAAGTCACCTCTGACTTGCAAATGCACCCTTTCCAGAGACTTCAGCTGCCTGCTTGCTTTTTTTTGTTGTTTTGTTTTTGTTTTCTTTTTTTAGTTGGCCACAATTACAAGGAGACTATAGAGACATCTTTTCAGAGACTTTTACTGTCCACCTGGTTGTGAGTGAAACTGGAGGTGTTGGTTTAGCAAGTGTAGTCCCACATGGTTGGGGTCCGGGCTTCTTTCTCTGTAAACCATGCAAAAAATTAAGATCAGCTGAGGTATTTTTGTGAATAATCCTTCACATTGTATGGTTACGGAGACCAAAGACCAGAAGGCCTCAGGGGAGGCCACCCTCTTTTGGAATTTGATCCCTTCATGGTTTTGTCCAAGCTAGAGTTTTCCGACCTTCAGGGCACATTATAAATCTCTGCTATTCGTTCAGGCTCTTGCTATGGAACATTCATTGAGGAGAGAGCAGTGGACTCTATGTGGTTTCAATGAAGTTATTCAACCTTCTTTAATTTTTCATATATGTGCATAAAGCACATTGCATGAAAGCATTTTGTACCCTGGTAATACTATACACATAAATTCTGAGGATGTAAAAGGTGAAAACGGCTTTGATTTTATCCCCATTTGCACAATTCAGAGCAACACAGCTAGGTACACAATTTAAAAGCACTCTAATTAGCATACAAGGTGGCATTGCTAGTTTTTGCTGCAAGGGATGCTTTCCTACTTTTCTGTCTGTGCTAAGGGATGTCCTCTCTTATGATGGTAACCAGGGAAAGCATAGTTCCACATGTGCTGTGCAAAAGACCTGTCTGAAAGTTTTCTGCTCTCTTTGCTTGTGATGCCTTAAAAAAAATGCTACTTGTGCAGCTGTTTGTGCTTGGGTGACAGATCAAAGGGTATCTTGCAGCTCCTCATACAGTGAATACATAGGACAGATTTCAGCCCACAAAAGTTGGAGCTGCCAGTGCAATATGTCAGTAAAAAGTATCAGTTGCTTTATGGCACTGGGGTCAGGATGAGAATAGAAGTTATGATATGGTAGTGGGTCAACAATTTGAAGTGAGATGGTGTCAGAACACCCTGTAACCGTAACAGAAGAAGTTAAACGAAAGTGGAAGTTGGGAATTTTTTTTGTGTAATCATACCTGCAAAATACAATAGGCATTTAACCGGCTCAGAACATAAATTTGTATTTCTAACAGGCTTAGCTCTGGATGACACTTAAGTTTTTGGTTTACAATTTTGAGTTTATGTCTCACCCTCCTTTCACTTTCTTCCTTTGCCTCCTTGTCTCTCATAGGCACAGACACTAATGTGTACGTGCAGAGCTAGAAGCTCAGTGAATTTAAGTCTTTTTTCTCAGATTCCTTGTATGGCGTTATTCAACTAGAAAAGTATCTATGTTATGATTTGTGTTGTTTTGCTCCATTGTTGTGTTTGCATAAAGGGGCTAACTACACCGAACACTGAAAGGAAGAATGCATTCTTTTGTATTATAACAAGTTGTTAAAGGCCACCTGCAGACATACAACAGTTGCAATGAGTATGAAACGTTATTAAAATTAGTGCTTTATGTAATTCATGAAAGCTACCTCTGTGACATCTGGTAGATTTACCGCATTATGGGCCAGCTCTGCCATGTTTCTTTTTACTGACCTTAGTCCATAGTGTCCCACTGAAGACCAGAGAGACAATTCTTAGATGAAGGTATTGCTGAAGCAGGCAAAAACCAGTCTGTCCCTGTACCGACAAATTAAAAATTTTAAGGACACAGTACACTGAGGCTGTTCATGCTTTTTGTAGGTTCATGGAATAATCTAAATTTAATAAATGGAGCAGTTAATCAACAGCTACTGCAGTGACTTTGCAGGCAGTGCATCACTTCAGCAAACACATTTTGTCACAGTAGGAGTTCATAGAAGGCATTATCAGGGAAACCAACCAGCAAGGAGTTTGAATAGTCTAATCTTGAGGTAACAAAAGCATGAATAACCATTTCAGGCTCTGGATCAGATACAACAGGCTGCAGAACGGTGATATTCTTTAAGCGCACCCAACAGGATTTGGATTAAACCCAGGAAATAAAACAAAACCCTAGGCAAATTGCTATTAAAATACAGACAACATCAAAGGCAATAGCAAGGAAACAAAAAGACTGAAAGAACTGTTTTGGTGTAAGGATAACTTATTTTCATTTTATCAATCTTTGAGCATAAGAAGATTTTTTTAGTTTCCAGGAGTGCACATTTGACAGCCATGATTATGTTTATGTCAAAATGACATGCCATTTTTTCCTTTTCCATTGATCCTAATTTCCTTCTGTTAGTTGAACAATTAGATGTTTCTCCATTACTGAGTTCAGGTTTTGTTTTGTTTTTCTCTTTTTCTTCTTTCTCAAAAACCTCCTTGACATTAGGAGAAGGGAAAGAGAGATGTTCTCACTCTCCTACCACATAAGTTAGAAGGCAACCAGAAAAGTAGAAAGATATGAGCTCTTTACTGGCCAGGTGATTGTGCATTTCATGTACAAGTACAACTTTCCTGTGCAGTTAAGGCAGCAGAACATCCTTCTCCTGCTTTGCAAAAACTAAAAAGATTAAGTCTGAGGTCCATGATAATCAGTGGCAAAATTCCCATTGTCTTAAGAAGAACCAAACCTCACTCAATTTTGTTGAATTTGAATTGATAATTGTGGTAATCATTAAAGCACTTAAAGCTATAAAAGCCATATAAAATTCTATCAGCTCCCTGATTTTTAATGAAGACTGCACACAAATTTGTAAGGACAGACTTAGGCTCACTGCCTATTCAGCACAGCTGCCTTTGCGAACCTTCCCAAGAGTTTCTCTAGTCCTCTCATTGGCAGGCAGGTAGCACTGTGTACGTTTTGTGGGAAAGGTTTGGTTTTGGCACACAAAGCTCCAGACCAAGGGCCAGGGACAGTGAGGTGTATCTCTGTCTCTGCTGCTGAGCAGCTCTTACGGAGATGGAAACATGTCATGTTGCTGGGATTCGATTTCTCCTTCTTTTCACACAATCAGTGCCCTGTCCCCTGAATTCAGGGTAATACCTCTTCAAGATGTGAACCACCTTCCTTTAAGTCTCTGTTCACTTCCTGGCACAAGTAAAATTCAGTCAGTCAGGTAATCTTTTAATTGCCATGGTGAAACAAATAATTCATACAATAAACCCACTTTCAGTTCAAGCAGTCCAGTAAGCTCTAACAATCTCCTTCCCGAAGGAAGGCAGTTCAGTAATGTATTAAAAGGTTCTCAGGAGCCAGCTTTGTTACACATCCACACAGAAGAACCTAATTAAGGGCTTAATACAAAAGAGATGAATAATTTCTCATTAAGTTAGGGCAAGTGCAGTATCAGTTATAATTGGGGAAATCTGCATGAATATATCTCCAGTTGTTACCTGTCATCAAAGATGCCAACATCAAAGTTTTTGTTACAAAATCACCTATTTTATATTTGCACTTAAATACACACTGGGGGTTTTGCTAAATGCTGACTGTCAGAACAAAGGGTCAAAGCTTAGTGCATAGGCATAAATATGCTAGTCTAATAGTTTTTCTTTATTTCAGTATGCAGCTACCTTCTTCCACCTGTCTCACATCTGCTGCTCAACAAAACAAGTAAATGTCAAATCAAAACAGGGAATCCCCTTTTTTCACACTGCTGCCAGTATGCCCTAATCTAACTTCTAATGAGGAAGCAGGAAGATTCTTTTATTGATTTTCTGTTGGGTTTTTTTTTGAGCAGAGAAAATTGAATTCATTAGCATGTGTTTACTGACACCAGAGTTAAGTTCTGGGAACTGTCATCTACATCATCCCTTAAATCCATTTCCTAAGCAAATTTTAGCTTTGGATGTCTGAAAAAAAGAGAGATTAAGTGCCTTCCATTTTTTCCATGGTAAGCAATAGGCAGGATGCAGGAGAAGACAAAATCCTTATCCTGTGAAGAGTCTAAGCCCCCCAAAAGTAAAACAAGGTCTTGGAACCCACTATCTAACAAGAAGTTCCATTGCTTGCAAATCCAACAAGCACTTCATGCTAAAACAGATTAGCTAAATCTCCACGGTGAACTGTGCTATGTAACTTTCTGTGACACACCAACAAAAGACATTTCTATGAATAAACACTGATTTGACAGGAAGTTAGACAAATCCACTCCAACATCTATCTTTGGCATTCCAAAAAAAGGGAGCATTTGGATAAAAACTAAAAAAACCCCACAATTGTACAGAGCTCCAACCAGATGTAAATCTTTACCATAACTGACCTGGTGCAATGGAGATTTTATAATTGACAGAAATGAAGCCTAGCACAAAGGGTGGAGTTCAGAAGGACAGTCCCCTGAACATCAACACCAGTGAGTGTCCATCATGCAAATCTCTCTTTGCTTTGGACAGCCATACCTTATGTGTTGCTGGGCAACATCTCTAAAACTCTCTGCTCCTTCAAAATTACAGCACAAATAGTTTTTTTCAACATAATTGTTGCTTGGCCTTGCTTTGACAATTCAAAGAAAACAGACATATCATGGCAGATTTTCTTCTTAGCAGATACTTGGATATTTCCTAAGCATGCTTATATCTTCCTATGCTTTCAGCCTGTGCCTGCAGAATGTTCTCTCCCACCTGGTGTAAGAGTGTTGTCCCACATTCTCGATATTCTTATGGTGTTAGCTCAGGTGGCTCTACATGACATGGCATTTTGCAATTTAACATTACCCTAACTTCCTATCCTTTACTACAGAGCACTGTCAGGCTGTAGGGGCTGGCCCAAGGGCAAGCTGAGACAGTTCACAAGAAAAATAGACTCCTGGGACCCATTCATCCCCAGCATCATCTGTCCCACTGACCTGAAATTCCAAATTATGAATGTGAAGTATATGAAAAAAAAAAGACATCTTGCTGTTTATAAAACTACTGGTTAAAGTATTTCCTTCTCTTAATTAAAAAAATAAATAAATATTTGAAGTGAACAGATGCAAACAAGTACCCTCAAACTGGTTCACTTTGGCTAATCAATTCCACATAGAAAATGGATTCATACAAATCTAAGACTTCACATGAAGACATCTCTTCAGTGACATCCTCATGAGGTCATTTGTTTCCAATTAATAAATCAGGCAATTCTAGCAGCAGCATACTTGCCGACGTTAACCTCTTTAATCAACAGTTCATTTGCTTCTTGGAGGAAAGCTATCCTCCACATGATTGCTATTTTCTGATTAAGAATATGCTGAAGACATTGAACACAGGACACAGAAGGGCTGGTGTTTATTCTGCTCAGTGGAGCATGCTGGAAGGCTTCCCTTATACCCTACAATACTGTGTTTTTGCCTAGTAAGTCTGTGCCAACAAAGCACAGGAAATGTAATTTCTAGCCCGTGAATGCTCAGAAAATAGATGGTCAGGGACCAGCAAGAAAACTTCACAGTGTGGGCATGTGCTCCTTTGCATAGGGGAGGCATGAAGGCAAAATATAGCTTCATTGATATACGAGAGAAATTGAAGTTTCTTAACCTTCTTGTGTAATGACATCCACTGATCTAGCAGGCCAAGCCATATGGGCATTTTATGCGTTCACCACATCCTTGAAATTCTGGAGATTTCATGGGTGGAAACATTCAGAATAGTAGTAAGAAGAGAGGATGGAAGTCAGAAGTCTGATTTTTCCCACTGAAGTCAGCGGCGAGGCTGCTATCAGTTTCAATGCAGCAGCTTCAGACTTTCGCTGATGCTCAGAAAGCGTAAATAACCTGTTTGTTGATTTTGGCTGAGCCAATCAACAAAGCGTTTCACTAGTCTGGGAAAGATCTTATCCTGTGGTGAAAGTTCTCACAGCCTCTTTTGACACTTCTGGGCTTCAGTGCATGTATCGATTGCATCTTGTACACGCCCCAGTCTGAAAGCTGTTTGCTCCATCCCAGGCTGCCCTCGACCACTGGTGTCCCCCTGGAGTGAGGTGGCCCAGGAGGGACAGTGTGTTGAGCAGGGCACCCAGGCACTGAAGCCCAGCAATTTAAACATGACCTATGCCTGCTTCCTTCGGCTGGTAGAGGAAACCTGTTGGCAAGCCAGAGGGTGCTTTCTTTAACCAGTTCCACTGTATGGGAGCCAATCATCAATACACAGGGTCTATTTTGGTCTTGTTTAATTTAAATTTAAGTACTGAGAGGTTTATCATGAGTCAAACACTTCATTTTCAGAGTTGCTACAGAATGAGTTGTAAAAGCAGCCCTTGGAGAGAGTTTATAATTGTACCACATAGTTTTGAGCTCAACTTTTAATTCAGTGTGCAAACAAACCTGATTAAAGAGGATATCCAAAGAGGAAAAAGCACAACTTGCTTTTAATTTTCATTGCCTTGACATTCGCAGCTCAAACACTTTCCATTGTGTGTCATGAAAAATTATAACTGTGTGTATAGCCTTCAAAGCAAAACATACACTTTCATTTAGCCCTGGTCCCAATTACTTGGTCTGTATTGCCAGGTAAATGGTAGGTATTTGGTACGTGTTCTGTCACTCATTCCTTTGGGGCTTTTGAGAAGGTGAGAAAGTATTTCTTGAAAAACCTCTTTTAAAATCTAATGTCTTATACCTGTCTTACACTTGTTTCACTATTCAGTTACTCTGAAATTCAAAAGGAAAATACAGAAAGTTCCTGTGATACAGTGAATTTATAACGGGAGAACTCCTTTAACCGGAGGAGAAAAAAGGGGAGAAGTCCAATGGATTATTAAACACCTGTTGTTAAAAATCAGAAGACTGCAACAGAAATCTTGTAACTGGACAATTTATTAAAACTCTAAGTTTTCTCTAAGTGTTAAAATCTGATTTACAGGTGAGCCAGGGTGACGGTAATTCATGTTAAAAGGGATTCAGGTGTTCTTAGTAATTATATTACTGTAATAACTGGAAGCTGCAGTAAGAGTTCATTCTTCCATTGCTTTGAACACTCCATTAAAAAGCAAGGAAGCAAAAAGTAGTCTGTGCTCCAGAGTGTGTGTGCACGTTTCAAGGCAGTAAACATAGATGGAACAGATAAGATAGAATGGAAAAAAGGAGAATGAAAAGCGAAAAGTGGGGGTTAAATACATAAAAATGAACATATGGCTAAAATTGATTGCATCAATAGTTTCAGTTCACCTCACGCTGAATTCTTTAGTCTTTCATTTCCTGGTTTATGAAGGAAAAAGAAATAATGAGAATGCAATGAATAATGCATATTCATATGTCAGCCTGAGAGTACAGACTAGCACTTCTGCTAATTTGTAATTTAACAATATTCTGTGGAATGAACAATGAAATTCTCTTAGTCAGGAGTCTGGCTCTGAGTCATTATGAGAGATGTAAGCTCACAACTCAGCTTTCTCTTCAGTTTTTGGGAAAGTCCTTCTGTTCCCAGACGTTAGATGCTCTAGTACTTGGCAATTAAGAACACTGCTGAGCTTTCACAGAAGTCACTTCCTGATTGTTCCTTAGCTTTTGCTGGCAGATTTCTTCGTGCAGAAGAGTTCTTAATGGGAGGCTACAATGAACCGTCCATTTAAGAGAGATTATAATAAACAATTGGAAAATGTACAGGTAAACAGCAGCATTAATAAGAGGTAAGCCTGTTATGCAATGAGTTTAATGAAAAAGTTTCCAGTTCTTTCAAAACTGATTAAACATCAAAATAAGTTTTAATATTTTATTTTCTATTTTTGTCTCAGTGAAATAACTGGACTATAAGAGGATTTTTTTTCTTTTAATTTACTTTTATTGTCTTTCTCCATTGTGAGACAAAGTAAGAAAAAATTGATGTAAGAGAATTTCATCACAATTTAAAATGAAATAAGCAGGAAATATTTTTCTCAAATTCTAATGCTGAAGATCTTCAATATAAAGAAAACCCAACCAAAACAATAAACAACCCACCATATTCTTTCAGCAAATATGTTGTCAAAACCTAGTTTTTCAACAAATTCTTCATCTTGGTAAAATCAGTGAGCTCTACAATCCAGAATACAAAGTGCCAGGCTCCCCTGATTAAACGATACCATTGGGAAAATTTTCACAAGTGAAAATACATATAGTCAAAGAAGAATAAGGCAAGGAGCTGGGGGTGACCTTGGGATGTTTTTAATCTACCCCCAGAGCTGGCTTCTAATAATGAATTCCTGTACTCACTTCTTGAGGCCTCTAACATAGAAAAATAAAAGCAATCAGCTGCAGAGCACCTCCTGAAGTGCTTTGTGCCTCCCTTTGACCCCAATGCAAATGCACAGGCCTTTCGTAGTGTACCACACAACTTATGGGGCAACACCATTCCTGAGCTACTGCACCTCAACCTGATACAATTTTCTCAGTCCAGAGAAGATTGTTCTCTGGATCCCAAGACTTCCATTTCTAGATGGATGCCCTCTCTTTTTATCTGTGAAAACACTACCTATGATTTGTAAGCTACTGTTCAGTTTCCAAAAATTCCATGCTGTAATACATGTGCATAATTTCACAGTGGTAGTGACATTATAGTGATGATCTCAGGCTCCAAGAGGGAGTTTGTATCTCTTGGGGGACAGACTGATACCTGGCAAAAGCTGTGTCAAGCTTTCCTGCCTCTTGCCCTCATGAAAGGATCCTTGGTCCCAGAGCTTCCTTCCATTTTTCCACCGGTATTAGCTATGTATTACCTAGCTTCCTACAATCCCCACCACAGTGCGTACATTTTCAGGCCCAAAGCATGCCCTGGAAACAAAAATGGTGCTTTCCCTTTCTGCAGAACTCCTTTTCCATTTCTTTGTTGAAGGCTTCTGACTGAGCTGGCTCAAGTGGTACCAAATTCACCACTCAAGCACAGGGTCTGAGGCAGCTGGTCACCACCCTGCCTTGCCAAGGAACATCCCCCAGCACTCGAGTTTCAGCCCTTCATTCCTTCCACACTGAAAATGCCTCCCTAGAAAGAAGAGGGCGTGGAGGGTTAATGTTTGAGGAATGCAGGAACGGCATTAATGCTTGTGGCAATTAGTGACTCAGTGGATCTTCATGTGCACATAAATTTTCCTGAGGCTTGACACAGCCAATGCGTAGGCATACAGGGAATTTTACTTACCTGAAAATTCTCCTTTTACCTGATAGGACTGCAGACTTCAATAAAGTTGGTCACACATATAAGGACTTGAAGGTCCTAAACCCAAAGCAGTGAAATCAACTGCATTTACAAAACTTTACTTTGAAATGCAACCCTGAAATGTAACAGAAATCAACCAAGTAAAACACAATCTCACCTTGAGCTCAAGAGAAGTCAAAACCCCTAATCCCTCACTACTGACCTAGTTGCCATGCAATGGTGGGTCCCTCATGAGGTGCGTAATCTGCTACAAATGATGATCTTGCAACACATACAAAGCGCATTTCTGGAATGTTAACACACACAGAACTTATAATATCCATTTTATGCCTCCTTCATGCAAAAGTAAACTGTATTTAAAGGCATTATACATGCTTGCTATGTAATTACATTAATCAGAGAGAGCTGCTTCTCTGCGTTCCCCTGCTGTTGCCATGGCAGCATCCCCATGTTTGCAAAGTGCAGGGCACCCGTTCTTAATTATACTTACAGAGCAGCTACATTTCAAAGGAATACAATAAATACAAAGTTAGAGTGAGGATGCTGCACAGAAGTGATACGAACAAACACGTTTTTATCACGTCTCTGTCTCATGCACACTTCGCACCCGTTATTAGAGTGCTCTGCCTAATTCCCAGCTTCCTTTTGTGCAATTGTGGAAAACTCCAGATTTTTTTTTTTTTTTTGCCAGAAAATGCAGTCTCTGTTGCAGGCCCGAGAGTTATCTCTGCTTCTAAGCTGGGAGCTGATCGTTAGGAAATCAAAGCAGTTTAGAAAGATCTTTTAGTTTGCACGGATCAAAATATGGCAACTGGGATCTCTTCTTGCTCTCCGCCAAGCAATGCAAATGCCATCGCTGCTGTCCATTCCCACTGGTGCCCAGCGAGCTGCCTCCCTGCTCCAGTCACGCATCTCAGTGCCACCGTGTCGGTTTTGGTGACAGTGAAGGTCTCACCACAAGCAGTCTGAGATGCTAACATGACACGGATCAAGCAGAACATATTTCCTATAGCACACATAAATCACTGGCTCAGTGCAGCACACGCCACCAGCACAGTCCTTGCTTCCTTGTGGATGAATAACGTGGAAATTGCAGTCAGCATGGAAATTCTTACCCTTATAAAGAAATAAGGGATTCCCTCATTCTGAAATGGTTGTTCTCCCTCAAATTGAACGGAGCTTATACAGATGCTGGGTTGCAGATATGGATTACGCATTTTCTGAGGGTGGAATGTCATGCAATTTTAGTGTTATTCAAGCCACAAAGATCCACTGGGGGAGAACTGATTAAAATATTTCAGAGCTCCAGATTTACATTTCTTAAGCTCGTGAGCTTTGGTTGTCTCCAATTTACATGTCTGCAATCATACCATGAAAAATCTGTCAGATATCAGCTTTTGGAACTGAAATCTCGGGGGGAAAACCAGGTGTTCTGGAAAATTATGGTGTTGCTTTGGTGTAATTTGCGCATAGCTAATTCTGAAATAAATCTGTGCTGAGGTGTAGGGGGCACTGTGTTACTGCATGTATGTGAGCAAGGGTGGGAAAAGCCATTGGATCTGACTTACAAGGCAGAAGCTCTATTTTCCAGCTTATTTATTTATATTCTTAGTTTCTTTTCTTGTGTGTATTTATTTTTCACCTTGTGCATGGAAAATTGTGGTGTTTTCACCTGGGTATATGCACTCAGCCATAGAAAAGAGAGGCAATACTGTCCTCTTAATGAACCGTGCTCTGACTTAATTATCTGGGTAAGCAACGTGGCCTGGACACGGCTGGCATATAACGACATGTGGGCAGTGATGTTTCTTTTATTTTAAAAGGCAAAATCACTCTACAATTTGGCCTGTGAGCTGTAGCCAGATACTGTGTTCTTTCTGGCTCTTTCTATTTGTCCTGTCCAGATAATTCCGTGGCTCCCTTAAAATTGCAGTGATTTCTAGATACGCTTTCAGTCTCATCTGACTCTAGCCTGCCAAGGTGGGTTGCAGAAATCCTCAAGTCACCCTGGCCAGACCTATGGAGTGGACAGGAGGCCACAAGATCATTGCAAGGCAGAAGTTAGTTGTTTCTTGCACCACATGCTGATTCATGCACAGCACTGCACTCTGCAGATGCATTTGCTTTTCTTACTCTGCCAGCAGAATAAGAATAATGCTGGAGTGGTTTGGATTACTAACATGAGGGATTTTCTTTTGCTCTGCCTTGTGCAAACTCACATTACCACAGCTTTTGGTCTGTGATGGTCTCTCCACAGATTTAAGAAATGTACTGTTGGAAGCAGAAACTACATGATTAAGATTGATTTCTCTATATAAATATTTGAGAACACATACACACACATGTGTGTGTATGTATAGATGTATATGTATAGATGTATAAGTACATGTATATGTGAAGCCTGACCCGCTACCACCTTTATGTAGAGCACAGATGTTACATAATGCTTCCAGCCGGGAACAGAGAAGCAGGGATATGACTAAGCAACAGAGCGTGACTTATGAATAACAAATTGTGCATATTCCCAAAGATATTTCTCTAGCTGATCTCCAAGGAAAGATATCTGTAAAAGAAATACATTTGAGAAGTCTCCTGTCTCCTAGAGGATTGTGAGGAGATACTGGAAGACAACGAGCTAACAGAAAAGTAGACAGAATTTATTCCATATATTTACATTGCTCCTTGGAGTTTACTCATTTGCCTCTGACAGTGACTACATCTATTGATTCAGATGATTAATACGCGGGTCAAGAGTTTTCACCCACTGTGCAGCGGCAAGTGTGGTATCATTGAACTCCAGTTTGTAGCTGAAGGCAGAAAGCAGACCCCTCACAGGCACCAGAGGACAGTTTGAGGCAGATTAAGACTCAGTAGGATGAGATCTAGGGAATTTGCTCTCCTCCTCCTACTTGCCCAGAAACCTGCATACAGACACCTACAGCTTTGTCACCTTGTGGTGTTAAAAACCCTCTCGCCTTGCCTCTTTGCATTGTTAGTACCTCCTGTATGAACTGGTGTCTGAAGAGGCCTCTGAAGATATCAATTTGCACAGCAAGGGCCCTATAAAGTGGCAGCATCAGCAAGGCAGGCACTTCTAAAATCTTTGAGCCAGACCCTTGTCTAGAAGAAATCTGCAGAGCTCCAGTGCCACCAATAAAGCTGTGCCAACTGACTCCTGCTGGGGCTCTCAGCCTCAGATTGCTCGGAGAAAAAATATCTAATTGATGATAAAATAAGAGAGGAGGAGGAGAAGCTTTTAAATGCCTGAAAGATGATTTGGAGACAGAAAAGGAAGGGCCAGGGGCAAAGAAACAAGGGTGCGTTTGAAATGATTCAATAAGCAAATGGAGAAAAAGATGAAAGAAATATCACAGATAATGAGAGGAGGGTGATTATTTTCTGTCGCCTCTCTGAATCCACATTTTGTCAAAGCAACCATGGCTTTCCCATGGAGACAATATGACCGCCTGATCCAAGGAGCTGTGACTTAGATACGACATCTGCCTGCAATAGCATCCTCTCAGCCCTGGGATCCTTGCTTGGCTTAGAGCTGATCGGGTGATTATACAACGCCGTTATCTGCTGAATTTCTAAAATGCTCCCCTCGGAGCGGGTGTGCCTACACAAGCACCGCAGGACAAAAGGGAGTGCTGAGCTCCAGCTCTCCTTTGCTGGTCAAACAAACCTGAGTCAGTACAAAGCGCTCTGCAGTTTATTGCCGGCCTCGCTCAGCAAGAGGGAGCACCCAGGGAAGGATGCCATGAAAGGTTGGCTCCGGAGCACGGCGTTTCTTTGGACTGAGCTCTTAAAGCCATGGTCTTCTCAAAGGCACAACCAGGCCAAGCCATTCTGCTGACCTTTTCAGACACTCACCAGTAGTGCTGATCTTTATTTCCACTCAGATCAGCCCCCTCATCTGTTCTGGCTCACTCTGACTTTCCCCTTGCTTGTTCCCCAGGACAACACCATGTGATTTCATTTAGGCTTCCTAACAAGATCTCATTCTTTATATTTTCCTGTCCCCTTTTGCTTTCCCCTCTTCTTGTAATCCCAAGGTTACTTTAGTCTGTCCACTTCATAGTTTGCCATGATCTTATTTCCCCCCATGTAGGGGAGCACCCCTTGATAGGGATGGATTCTTGCTTCCTGGGAGCAGGAATTTGGATCCTTGAGTGACAGAAAGCTCAGCACAGTTCAAGGCTCCGTCCAGTTCAATATGATGCTGATCTGGACAGTGAGGGCCAGGTAACTGCTGGTGCTGATTTTGTGGCTGATTGCAATCTGGGCTGGACAGGCTTTAACCAGACCAATTGGCTGTGTGTAACAGAAGCTAATCATTTTTATGTTGGGGATACTACTTTGATCTTCATGTTAAGCCTGAATGTAAAAAAAGCTAATAGACTACCCGAAGGAAATTAAATGAACACCTGTAGTTTGCCCAGGAACAGTTCAAAGGTGTGCTAAGGCTAAAGTGTTTGAGGTCCACCATCGAGGGGGAAGGGATGCATGTTCGGGCAGGCTACTGAAATCTTTAGTTCCAAAAGAGTTACTACCTAATTTGGAAGGACTTCAAATATCTGGAAGATGAGCTCTGTGTGTATTTAGCATCCAATTATCCAAAGAACTAAAATGAGAGCACACCATAAATCTTTCCTCAATGATATTTGTGTCAGAATTGATGATAAGGCAGCAGCATAGAGATGACAATTTGGACAACTCTCCTTTTTTATGGCTCATTTCATAACTTAGACCAACTCTCTGAGCTTCCCTGCAGCTGTCAGCTCTGGCGAGATTTATTCACCAGCAATAAAGATTCCAGGCATTCCTAGGAACTCGCCTAAACATCTACACCAACTTGTTCCCCTCTTCCCATTAACCCTCACCTGTGCCCATGTCCTCTCTTCCCAGCTCCAGCAACTCTTCCCAGCAACTTCTCCCTTCCTTAGATGGGGTAGTGACTCCTCTTTCCTCCTATCAAACATTTCTGTTTCCGAACGTGGTCACTCTGAGAGTCAGCAGGGGGAAAATATATCATCATGGAGACAGCAGTGTTTTTTTTTTTTTTTTATCTTGGGATTGATTTATTTCTCTTAGGGTTTAATTGTGCTGTGTAGCAGATAACACAGGTAAAGTAGCTAAGACCAAGTACAGCTAATACCGACTGAACAACCTCCAGAAGTAGCACAGCAGCATTAGCCTAGCTCTGCTCACAAGAAATAAACCTTAAGCACTGAGCTGATTCCTCTGTGCCGCTCTGTATCGTATTGATCAGCTTCAGGAGCTCTGCACACACCTCTACTGCATGGCATAGAGATGTGCTTCCCACCTGGGAAGGGATTTCAAGTAGTTCAATATATTCTGAACTGAGAAATGGGAGGGAATTTCTACACAGCCATGTACGGTAAGTCTACTAAAGAAACATACACTGCAACATTCCAGTTTCTTTCCTATATGGAATTTGTTTCCAATTGCTTCCAACATCTAAGTGTACATGAAGATAGCCTATCACACTCTAGTGTCTCTTTGGTCACTGTTAATAAAAAAAAAATAAAGAGGTCATCATCAACCACTTCAATTAGCTGTTCATGTAGCAAACAATCCTATTTATAGTAATCTATGTCAATGAGTTTTAGCAAGAACAGTTGGTCGTTTGGCAACTAACAAGAGTTGTAGCTTTTCTTCTATTGAATTTTTGCTTTTTTAGTGAAAAAAGAACATTTTCTAGATCTTGTACATTCTACTGAATACACTAATATTTTATGACTTTTCTGTGCATGAGCATTCTTGTTTAGCCTATTGAAGCCTTGAAGAGTCATTTTAATGAAGAACTACACGTGTGAATATTTTTCTTTAGTTTCGTGAAAGTAAGCACTGTAACGCATTGCTAGTTTTAAGGCAGGTTGTACAATTTAAGATATTTGCTTTCTTAGAGTAAACAGGCACTCCTGGTTCTGATGTTTAGTTTGGTCCCAAAGTATTACCTGCCATCCCCAGCATGATATTTACACAGAAGGAATGCAAACTCTCATCCAGCTCAAGTGATTTTTATGGTCCAGTGAGTAACAAGATATTAGTCACCAGAAGGTCTTTTGACCTCGTTTGATTTTACCTTCTTTTCTGCTAATAAATATATTTTTCTGGTTATGAACTGCCTACTTTTTATGCAGGAAAAGTCACCTTCCTGGAAAAATCTGCCAAATGCAAGTCTTTTTCGGACTGTTACCTTGAAAGTTAAGACAAATTAATGCTGTATTAACTCAGACACAAAGTTTTCAAAACAACAAGCAACAACCACCCTAGCGTCATTCTTCTGACCTTTCAGCAGGTAGAGGAATACGGAAGCAAGGGCTTTGAACACACAGGCCACAGGAAATAACTCCTGTGTTCTTAATCCCTATATTTGGGATCTCCAGGCTGTTTAATAGGTGTCACCTCAGATCTTTTCCAGCTAAACAACAAAGAGGGCCATCTGGCCCAGACAGCCCTGGCTGTTGGAGCAACAGCACAATGGTTTTGCGATCTGAACAGAACATCAAAAGAGACAGGTTGCAAATTCCTCGGAGCTGGCACAGGGGAACACCTTTTCATTTGTGAGACAATGTTAAACAGGCTACTTGCATAACCCCAACTTCTCCCAGGACCTCTGCTGGAGCAAGGATCCAATCTGGAAGCAGCATCCTGCCATGTTAGCAGATGGGCATCAGTAAGGCAGCCCAAAGACCAGAGAAAAATGGATGTTTATGGGGAAGTCACAGAAAGGGAGTTCATCCCTACACAGGTATGTAGACAGTTGTTAACAAGTTTATATGGGCTGCAGTGGACATAATTATAACATGACTGCACACAAACAGGGAACTAGGGTTAAGAAACAGAAAACAACAGAAAAGCAGGTTTTTTAATAATGTGAATGACCAGCAGACATCTACTGTTGTTTGTGAAAGCAGGTTCATTAGCCTCTGTGGACAACACTGTGTCTTGCCATGAGAAGAGGCTGGGATGAGAGACCTTATTGCCCAAGTTGGCGTATTATCCTTGCTGAGACCATATGCAGCTCTGTGCTGCTACTCAGCATGAGCTAAGCCATCAAAATCTTCCTCAAAACCAGCAGAAAAAAACCCTCTCAGGTCCAACAGCTCAGCTCTGCAGCCACCGCAGTACAACAGAATATTGTTGAGGGTTTCCTAACTATGAGCGGTAGGAAAAATGGTAGAATTAGTCTGTTTGCCAACGGGTAGTGCCCGATCTGCCAATTTAACAGTCAGCTGCTCTCTATGGATAATATAAGCTGCTCTCCTGCTGCAGTAATAGCACATTCTAATAAAATTGTAAGCTTTGCCACTGAAACACACTATTGTGGTTTTAGAAACTGTGAGAGTTAGATATAATGCAAGCATTTTATTTTGTCAGCTTTCCTGACAGAGATCTGAGATGTGTAACTTCATTGGGTGGAGTTGCTCTTCCCAGAGAATGTCTGCTCTGCCCTAGCTGTTAATCTTGCCACTTCTCCTCTGCTTTTTGATATCTGTATGTTTAGTTGCATATGGGTATTTTGCAGCAGTGATTGTTAGGATATATTTTAGTGTAGGTCATATTGGCACCCAGTATATTCTGAAGCTTTCTTCTACGCTTACAGCAAGAGAGCCTCTGCCACAAGCAACTAAAGAAGGAGACAAGAACTTTTATTTGAGTGCAAATTTAATACTGTTTCAGGGACCAAAGCAGACAGGTTACATGGAATTGCTATCTGCAGTGCTCTCAAGGAGGTGATATGAAAGTTTTCAGAATTGTCTGGAGATTAAAGGTACTCCATCTGAGTGCCTTGAAAGAACTCAGTTTCCTAAGGGTTGTTGACTTTCAATTTCTGAGGATCCAGACTTAGCAGGATGTTAAAAATGGGTCCCAATGAGTGGAAGAATGCAAGCACGAGCATCTCTTTTGTCAGTTCGAGTTATATATGTTACTTTGCTATTATATTTTACCCACTCTTTGAGCCTTTTCTGGCTCCCACTGCTCAACAAACAGCAAGCTCAACTCAATGCAGCAAGCATTTCCTAATCTGCTTCTATGCAATAGATTCCACCATTTTCAAAAAAGAAATAGATTTAATCTAACAAAATCCTTCAGCTTGTGCATACGTGCAAACATGTAAGTATTTCTGTTGAAGTCAAGGAGGAATAGCACATACTTAAAGTGAATAGAGTGAAACCTTTTGCTATATCAGGCCTCACAAGGGCGGCTGATGAGACAGGCTAGGAGATGACTGGTATTGCTCAAGACATATCCTACCACTGCCTGTGCAGTAGGAAGGTGTAGCTGGAGCTGCGGTTCCTGGGGTAGTTCTCTCTAAATGGAGATTAAGCATCTAGAGTTAAGGCAATGACGGGTTTGTCTCAATGGGCAGACTGATTTGGAAGATTAATACTTAAGATGCCTAGCTTTAACATATGGAAACTCATAATTATTTACCCCTTAGACTGGCTCCACTGGAGGGATAAGACACACCAGGACTGATGCTGTAGTATTGCCCTTAGTCTGAGAGCAGGAATCTCTCTGTGGCACCTTTGTTTCCTCCACAGTGCAAGGCAGGGTGCAAGTGCATCCAGAGGTCTTGCTGAGGGTCTTGGCACCGAAACTAAGGTTCAGAAGATACCAGAGGCACCAGAGTTTCCAAAATAACGTGCTTCAGAGCCCACATCTTTTATGGATGGATCCAGCCCTAATGTAACTGGCTGTTGGCTTTTTGCTACAAATCCATGTGTGTGTGTTTCAGTCCTCACCTGGAATGACCGCTGACAAAACAAGGCAAAAATTTAATCTCTGTGTCAAGGCTCACTGTGATTTTTGTAGTTTGTGCTGTGTTAGAAACTGAACTGCACTTGCTGGCTGACAGGTAAAAGCTGTTTTTGCTTGTGGTGAACCTGAGTTAGTTTAAAGAGATGACTAATTCATGGAAGTTTCTATTGTCTACTACCCCATCCCCTTAGATTCTCAATCACCTCATAAGTGTGTAGTTAGCTATTTTTGCCTTCCCAAAACAGCTCGGGTACACACTTCTAAGCAGTAGCATCACTTATTAAATGATGCTAATAAGCGACCCTTAGTGGGTGACAGCCTAGGAAAAAGCAACCTTAGTGACAACAGTACACTAAGGTCTTTCTTTAGCTTTTGTTGTGAAAGCTGCTGTCTGGGGAGTCGGGCATGCCTCACTGAAGACCCAGAGGAGTCACAGCTTTCTCGCCAGGGCTGGGACTGCAGTGGAGCCCTGAGAACACGCTGCTGGTGCGTGGGTGTAGCAGTCCCTCGACTGGTGGTAAAGTATTAAGATTTTAGTCACTGGCAAAGGGGAAGGCAAAGAAACAAGAAGAAATTCAAAGAGAAACATCAAACCACTGTAAGCAACCTGAATTATGCAGGAGTCATAGAGGGAAGACCAAGAGATTTGGATAGGAAAATTACTGAAAAATATATAGCAACATCTGTCTTGTGTCTGTATCAGACTTGAGGCAGAGCTGGGAAACCTGTTTTGATGACATGCCAGGCGAAACAAAACTGTTCCCTATCCTTAAAGAAAATAAATACGGAAAAATGCCTCTCACTCTTTCTCCTGTTCTGCTGCAGTAAAACTTTCAGGCTTGCCTATACATATTTGCAGGTCTTACAAATTCAGGGGAGGCAGCACCAGCCCCACCAGCAGTGCTGATTCAGCTGGACTGGGAGCTGAGACAGCCAGTGGGTAGTTGCCAAGGAGCAGGCAGCCTGATGCCGAAAAAGGGGAAGCCGCTCTCCTGTCACCGTGAAATATCTCCGACCTGGGGTGATTACCAAAACCCCATGCTGAAACAGCGGCTGACAAGCACAGGAATGGATGGGGTGTGCTGTGAGAGCCAGATGGCCACAGGGATGCTGCCATCCCAGCTCTGGGGTTGGCGGAGCTTGGTTAGAAAATCTCCCTTTTCAGTCCAGTCGTTGCAGCTCTGAGCAGAGAAATTACTCTGGGAGAGCAGAGGGGTGGTGCCTGCTCTTCCTCTCCCGTGGCATTCTTCACTGAGAAGGTGGTTGGTCACTGAAACAGGCTCCCCAGGGAAGTTGTCATGGCACCAAGCCTGTCAGATTTCAAGGAGTCATATGATTAATATGATATGACTTTAGTCATATGATTAATTTTAGGTAGTCCTGCAAGGAGCAGGGACTTGAATTTGAGGTGATCCTTACGGGCTCCTTCTGACTTGAGATATGATTCTATGATTTTTTTTTCCTATAAAATTCATGAAGGAAAGGCAGTAGCAGTGGCTATTCCTCAACTGGTTCTGTTTTTCTCTTTGGCAACAAACCCATAAGCTGAAGAGTGAGGTTGAGCCCCCTGAAGGGAGCGGTTCCAGGCCCTCACAGGGCACATGTGGGGCACGTGGGCATCCCACAGGCAGCTCTGCACTGTGCTCAGTACCATCTGTAAGGATGCCAGGAAGCAAAACACTGTTCAGATTACATTATTAGAGACAGAGATAAAGAGCAAAATATAAGCTAACAGTCTAGCTGTCCAGGGCAGTGTCGTTATCATCAATCAATTATGATTTTTAAAAGGTACCTTGTAAAGGGATGGTTTGAACATCTTTTGAGCATTTTGACAAAGAAGTGAGAAGATTTGGTGTCCTTCCTTTTTTTTCAACCTTTTGCCTTTTTAAATAAATTTTATAAAGCTCGTTCCATTTTTCTGCCTGAAGTACATTAGTTTCTATGGAAACATTGTAGTCATTTATGTGCATGGTGTTTTCTGACATCCATATGTGGAGCATAAAGACAAGTTATGTCACTGTTGTGAAATGTAGGCATTTATGTGATGCTTATCATGGTTCTATGTGCAAAAGAGAGGATACCTTTAGATTGTTATATAAGAGATGCAAAAGTCCAGATACAGGGAGGCAGCAGCGTGCCAAGCTGTGGAATTTAACACACTCAATACATTGATAGCCACACTGAAGAAAAATGTGAGATTCATTTAATATTTTGATTTTGCATATTTGGTGCAACTATGCCTGTCTTCACTGTGTAGAGCAACACTGAAACCTCTGTAAATTAATTACCACTGAGAGTCTAACGATGTAACTCATCCTTCCTGTGACAACATCCAGTACTGTTGAAGGAAAGATAAAGAAAACAATCATGCTGTTTCTTCCTTCATGAAAAAGAGAAAATTATATTGTAACACAATGTTTAAATAACAGAACCAAAGCCATTGGATCTCTAAATATCTCATTCAGTAACATAAAACAAGCTTCCAGCAGGCGATGCTTGTTTCTTATGTTTTAATCAGGCTTTTATGAATCTACATTTCATATCTTCTGAAGGGTTAGTGAAATCCTCCCTATGTGAAGCATGTTTTTAAAAGCAGTGCTATGGCAGTCTAGGATACTTAGAGAATAAAATTATTACTGTACCTTGGGCATGCTACAGAGCTAGAGTGCACCCACACACAAAGCTTTTGGCTGCTATGTGTGAACACTGCAGTTTAGGAGGTAGTACTTTGCTCATTGAAATTACCGTAATGTTGCTTCTTACACATCTTTTACTTTTGATTCTTAATATTCAGAGCCATAATCTGACAATTTGTTATCGTTTCTACTGTTAATTTCCTCTATCAAGACATGGAAATCAGCTTCCTTGAATATATCTCTGCAATGCAAATTAAACTGCAACAGGAATATTAACCTCTGATGTACAAATCAGGTGGTGTTATGCATATTACCAGAATACTAACAACCAGCAGAAAGCTGTAACGATGTCACAGGTAGGATGAAGTAAACCTAGCAAGTATCTAAAATTAGGCAGTTATTCGCTAAAATGATATAACAGCAGTGGTAATGTTATCACTTATTATGGACAACACAAAGGAAAAAATACTTTCTCAGACTCCTCCAGTGTGATGCATGGGATTTCATGTACTCTTTCTTTTTGAAAAATATGTAAATTTCAAATGTGTTTGATGAATCCTGCCTCACAGGAAAAAGTCATATTTTCTCTAAGAACAACTTAGGAGTGACATAAGTTTCTCTGTTATCTACATTTCCCTGTCAGACCACCTTCAAGCCACCTTCTAGTGGATTTTGTAAGGGCTGCCAATTCTGGCGGGAGCTTGAGATGAGGAGAGACAATTGCCCTGATGGTGCATGGCAGGACAGCTCAGCAGCTCCTGGAGCATTTGCCCCCTCCTCAGCAGCAGAGCAGAGTTCCTGTTTAGCCACATTAGAGGATATGGGTAGGGCTGGGGTCCCAGATGGTTTGATACCATCAGAACCACTTGAGTTGAAAGGACATTTTGCCATATACTAATGCTTTTTTGTAGTCTGCAGCTCCAGCTTACTTTTTGCCATGTCTGAATTGGGTATGATTTAGTCCTCAAATTCTCAGGGTAAGACCAAGGAAGCCCACTGTACAGGCAGGCCCTTATTATTTCAGGCCAAAGTTAATGGAAAATAAAAATCTGCTGGCATGGTGGCGAAAGAATCCAAATGGCTGAAAATGTGGGATCGTGGCACTAACAGGAACAAGACTGTTGGGCTTTTTTTCCCAGCTCTTCACTTCATTAGGACACCAATGACCTTCCTGATAAGGTAGGCCGTGCTGGTTCTGGTAGGTGGGTATTGAGCTGAAGGAGCATTTTCACCTGATATGATCATTATGATATGGCATTACCAGCTAGCCTTGGTTCTTCTGCACGTGAGAGCTATGGCCACTTTGCTGGCAGCCCAGAAGGCCCTATTGCCTCCCTCTTCAGCCTCTGAGAATAACCACTGCAGCTCATGATGGAGGTGAACACAAGCCACTGGGAAGAACAGTACTGCAAAACCCTGCAAAAGCGTTGGTGAGTTTAGGTTGCCCTCACTTTGCCCTAAATCTATCCATTAGGCAAGTCCTTAGTGACATGTCAGACTTAACATCGTTCTTCTATAAGCTGTTTCTGGTTCCCTGGGGTTTACCATCAAGTGAAGTTTGCTGGGGTTCTGACTTGCCATGACGAATATGGTGAAGAAGCCTTTATATTGTGCCTATGCTGCCTGACAATGCATTCACAATGGGGTGATCCCACTCTAAATTAATTTTAGGTTAGGAAGCTATTTTTGAAGGGAAATGCTGAAATATCTGTCCTGACGCAGGGAAATCTGGCCTTGAAGTATGGGACTGGCAGTACTCTGGGATAAAGCTATTACTGAGTGTAGGATTTATTTTGGCAATGCTTGGTACACTAAGCTCTGTATCACAGCTTCAACTTCACTTTTTTTTTTCTTTTTCTTCCTCTTCTCCTTCCAAGGAGAGCTGTCTGTCATTGGCAGGAATGTCAGAGAGGTCAACTGGGAAGCAAACAGCCTAGTAAAAGAAGAATGATAAATGTGGAGTGAAAGGGAAGGCTGAATATTTATCTTGGTGTTGGCTTTGGGAATGGTTCCAGACCTCAGCTACATGGTGGTGTGTCAGTGATGGAGACAGCAAATCCACCAACCATGTCTCTGAGCTGCTCCTCATAAGATTGCCTTCCATTTCCAGCCCAGCAAATTGATAGCTTCAAAATTTCCTAGGAAAGGGTGTGGATTTCTCAACACATTTTCTGAATGAATTTTAGAAAATGCTGCGGGTAACCTTTTCAGGTGTTCCCTAATATCCCCATGGGAAGAGGGTGGAGTGGATCTGTGCATGTAACATAATGGGTTATCCCTCAAGATACTGCTGTTAGCACCCAATGCTCATGGTTATTGAAAATGAAACGTCTCTGACAGACCTGGAAAAAGTTGATCCTATTTAGCTTACATTTATTCAACTATCTGTAAATCAGTCCTTTTCACTTTATTGTTCTTTAAAGATAGCTGTAAATTTCTCCTCTCAGAGCTTTCTTCTGTCACTTGCTGCTACAACATATGAAAGTGCTTCATGCAAAATCAATAGCAACAGCGTATTCCCTGGTGGACATCAGGGAGTCTCATGAGTGTTATAAAGCCAGATCTCTGCCTGAGAAAGCTACTTTGGCGATTTTGCTCTGTTTCATCCTGGGAGAAGTGAAAAGAGCTGAGGACTAAATGGGGCATTTTATTTGTTAGCACCACAACTGGAGCAGAGGCTTTCCCTTGGAGGACAGCTTGCTATCATCAGGCTTGGCTCCCAGTGCTGAGACATTGCTCCAGTAGCAAACGCTCTTCTACAAGACTGGGACTTTTCCCACATTGCTCTTCTGGCCCTCTCACCTCCACAATCTCCCAATGTCAGAGCTGTCATCACAAATTTTAGCATAGTTGGAGATTCATGCATTCTAGTGGGAGGTGTCCCTGCCCATGGCAGGGGGCTTGGAACTCAGTGATCTTTAATGTCCCTTCCAACTCTAACCATTCTATGATTCTATGATACCCAGAGCCTTTCACCAGGTGGCCAAGTGACGACCTCATACTCTTGGAAGAAACTGGAAACAAAGCTTTAGTCTTTAAAGACTTCTCTTTCTGACCAGCATCACCTGAATCTTGTCTAGCTTCAGCTTCAGCCAGTTACGCTTCTGCCATTTTAATAGGTCTAGTTGCATCAGATGATATTTCTATATTTCTGTATCTCTGTCTATATATGTCTATATATTTATATAATCACCAGATATTTTTTTAAATATAAATACACACACACATACGTATTGTCACCATCATCCCAAAGTGCTACAGTATGCTGTCGTTTCCAAAGGGGTTCTGTAGCTTTTGATGAGAAGGCAAGATACTATAAATATTTTTAGGACTTTAACTCTGTCTGTAGTTGTTTTTCACTGGATTTTTTGCCCAAAAGGATCTGATCCACAGGGTATAGCTCAAATGTGTTTCTCAGAGTTTTGCAGGTGTGCTAGAAGCAATCTCAAACAGAGCCAGTACTGCACAGGATAAAATTGAAGCAGGGATCTTCCTTTCTCGCTCCTTTTATATTATGTTAGTATTTAACAATAATTTATCAACAAACTTGCACAACCTGACATTTTCTTGAAAATGTGATTGGTTTACAACCTCCTTTGAGAGTAGGGAACGGTCATCAGCAGCCAACAGCTGGGGAGCAGCAGGAAAAGGCGAGTGTCATCCCCATTGCACAGGAGGAAGCCTCAGTTAGCAGTGGTGGAAGGTCATACCCCAACCATCACAGACCCCCTTTTCTTCCAAATGCGTGAGGTTTCCCAGGTCACTTTCTGACAGATGCCCAAGCTGCTGTGCAACCTGTGCCTCTCGCAATAGACCTTCCCAAAGAAGAGTCCTTACCAGCCCATGCTGAAAATGGGGAAAGAAGAGTAAGCCAGCACCCAGAGGTCTGCAGCTGTAAATGACATTTTGTGCTGATTCAGCAAAATAAAACTGACAGAATTTCAACTATGGGATGAACTTCTCTAAAATGTAAGATAGAATTTTGGTAATAGAAATAAAATTCATGCAAGCAGCTATATATTGCTTTCAAAAGGCAGCAATCCATGCTTTTTCTGAGTAGGACAACTTTATTTTATTTTTAAAAATGCAAAATATTATGAAAGCATCAATTTTTGGTGCTTTGTGGTATATGGGAATTGTCATCAACTTGTCAGCATGAACACTTTTCTCAAGCAATTTGAAAAATCAGAGACTGGACTTTACCACCACAAGCTATGGGAATATGATGACTGGTTTCTAGCAAGTGTATGCCTTCAGTTGACTTTATTTTCAACTATTTTTATTTTCAACTATTTTTATTTTCTGTCTTGGGTTATGGCCAAAATATATGAGAATTAAAGTCAATCTATGTGACTAGAATTTCTCCTAATCATAACTGATGTAAAAACCCAGTACCTCTAATAGAGAGTCAAGAAGTAATGCTCAAAGATGCCCAATACCCACAACCCACCTAAGGAGAAAATAGCATCTAAATCAGTATTTTCATCAAAATACCCTTGACTTTTCTCCAGTTCTGTTTCTCTACATTTCAAACCAAAAATGCTAGCTGTTAAGATTACTCAGTACACCACAATCTCTGTGTAGGAGTTGGATCCTTTTGCAGTCTCCAGCATGAGCCTCTTTCAAGCAAGAGGTCGATGTTTCCACTGTGTTCTGCATGTGCCATCCACTTGCTCATTCACATAGCAGTTCCCATCGTGATACTGAATTATCCAAATGTCTGCTTATGGCTTGGTTGGTTAGAAATCAATTTACTACAGTGAACACATATATCCATACAGTCTTGCCTATGCTTATTATCCTCCTGAAGCCCCTCAGTAGCTGCAACTTCTCCATTCCCCGCTTCAAGGAAACAGGTCAGGGCATGAGGGCTATGCACGCTGGCTTTCCAACAGCCCATGGCAGCCTGAAGCTGCTGGTAACTTCCTCCCTGCCACAATTTCTGCAGGGCAAATCCTTTGGCTCACTGCTGCCTTTTGATCTCCAGCTTGGAAAAACAACTCCTTATGGAGCTGAGCACAGCTCACGGTGTGGATTCTGCACAGTCCTAACCTAAGCTGATAGGTCTGAGCACATTTAGGGAAGCTCCTTACCAAGATGTTGCACTCCCTGCTTGCCTGGTGACCTTATCTCCATCCTACTCTAAATTTATGCTGAATAACACCAAGTAAACATCCATACATCCACACCGTACTCATTTATGTAGTACTGTAGATTTATTTCAGAGTATAAATTATGTGGGCTATGTTAGGGTACAAATTCCAAATATAGAGCTTCTATGCAGTCCCTAGCCCTGTAAAGTGATTTTACCATGGCCTAGGAAACACCCTAATAAGACCCTAATAGAGAATGGTAAAGAAAGAAGAGCAACATCTTTGAAAGGGCACATTTATACAGGAAAACAAATGCTGTGCATCACACTGTATATGAAATATTGATGAAAAAGTGGAATAACTGCATTTAATACAGTGCTGTTCAGAAAAACACAGTGGTCCAGGTACTCAAAGTATTTAAAACACAAAAATGCTCTCAAGACCCTGTTCTAATGCCTGTACATGTCAACTTGAGCAAGACAGTCCAGGCAGGCAGCTGAGAAGCAGGGCTGAGGGGGATACAGAGCATTGCAGTGGAAGTTTATGAACATGTAGCTAAAACTTAGCATCTTAGCGCCATTTAACATTTCTTCTACAGACCATCTTCTTTTCCACTGCAGCTAGGCCAGTGCGACAGACATTGGAATTAGGTGGGCATATTCCAGCAAATGAGCCTTATAAAAAAGCACTCCTGCAAAGAGGGTTTAAATGTGAGAAATCCTTCCCTTGACTACACCAGCTCCTTTTGCTCCATCCTTGCTTTGACGCAGATTGCCACTGATATCAGGCTATGCCAATACTTCTTCAGCAGCAATCTGCTCATCCTCACAACACCACACCAAAGTCAGACAACATGAGTGATGTGAAAGACACCATTTAGATATTCATAAGCATTGATAAGATCCCCTCTCAGTCTTTTTCTTCTCCAGGCTAAACAGACCCAGGTCCCTCAGCCTTTCCTCATAAGAGAGATGCTTGATTCCCCTGATCATCTTCGTAGCCCTCGGCTGGACTCTCTCCAGTACTTTTTTTTTTCTTTCTTGAACTGAGGGGTCCAGAACTGGACACAGGACTCCAGATGTGGCCTCACTAGGGCAGAGTAGAGGGAGAGGACAACGTCCCTCGATCTGCTGGCCATGCTCTTTTTAATGCAACCCAGGAGGCATTGACCTTCTTGGACACAAGGGCACATTGCTGGCTCATGGTCAACCTGTTGTCTACCAGGACTCCCGTGTGTCTTTCTGCAGAGCTACTTTCCAGCAGGTCAACCCCTAACCTGTACTGCTGCATGGGGTTATTCCTCTTTCAGTATAGGACCCTACCCTTGCCCTTGTTGAACTTCATTAGGTTGCTTTCCTCCCAACTCTCCAGGCTGTCCAGGTGTCTTTGTATGGTGGAACAGCTTTCTGGTGTGTCAGAAGGGTGAGGAATGGTGAGAAAAGGTTGAAGCTGGCACCCCTGGGCAGGCCAGGGTGGCTGTAGCCACTGCTGCCCTGTGCCCTTGACACTAGGGTGCTCACAGGCCTGGGAGCAACCTCCTGCCGTCACTGCAATAACGTGAACTAAGAAGGGGGAAGTACTACATCCTGCTAGCCAAACTTTGTTGGGTAGATGTAATTGCTTACTCTGAAAGTAGGCCGAAAAGCTTAGCCTAATTGCATTTGCCATGAACTGCATGTGAAGTGTGTGGTATTTCAAATATACCTGACTATTTAAAATGTCTTGGGGTTTTGTGCTGACCAGAACTTGCTAGAAACATTTTTACTGACTCCTGCATTATTGTTGTTGTTCTTAATTAGTTGCAGTTAAAAAATACTTGAAGATCAGCATTTTACTACATAAATGTGCACAGTCTGTTGTTCCAAGGGCTTGTAGTCACCAACTACCCAGTGTCCCTCTGTCTGCAGTGGCAGAGGACAGGGTATCAGGGGCAGTCACCAGGCTAAGGAGGATTTACCTGCTGATGCCTCGGCAACTTCTGGCCTCAGAGCACCTTACGTTTCCCTGTGGGGTGGGATCCACCTTGTCCAACACTGGCTGGCTGTGTCAGCTGGACACTGAGCCCAAGGCTGTCTCTTTGTGGTCAATGAAGAAAGAGGGAGATTTGGGGGGTGGGGGGTGGGTAGGGGGTGAGAGCAATTTAACTGATCTATCTTAAATGCTATTTCCAGATGACAAGTGATTCTCCAAAGCACCATTTCTTTCCCCACCAACTGTAGGAGTCTAAGGGGCTGCCCGTGCACCCTCTCTGCCATTAGAAGGAATGAAAAAACCTGCAGATCATCAGAGAAAGGTCTGTTGGTAAAGAAAATAACTAGATATCTTATTTTGAAATGAGCTGAGATCTTACAAACTTGATTCACACATGAAGCCAGAGTCTATATTTAGCCAATAGATTTTGAGCCTTGATTAAAATACAGTAAGATTTCAGGAGAGGCACTAAAAGATTGCATTTTGTAATGTTAAAGGGATGTATTAGACACTGTAGAAATGTTGGCATCATCTGGTAATGTAATTTTCTATATGCTAAGTAATTACATAAATGGATCTTTTTGTAACTTACACCTGCTGAGAGATATAAATGTACCTGTGTGGAATTGGGGTTGTCTGTAATTTTGTTCATGTCCTCTGATTTCCTGGTAGCTGGCAGACATTACCTTGATAATATGCCCCATTAGACGCATATCATATTCTGCACTGAACAAAATCATATTCATTGCATTTACATAGAATAATCAGGATATAATATTTTTGTTTGAATAGATGAATAACAGATGCATGCACAGCACACAGTTTTGATGAATGAGACCCTAAAGAGCCATGTTACTGACTGTAAAACTTCAGTAGGAGTTTCCTTTTTTCTCCATAGCTGGAACTATACATGTTAAGTGTTTCAAAAAGGACACTGTAATAAGAAAATACACCTCCTCCAGAGATTCCCTGAGTAAGCTCTGACACACACATTTGCACAATATTGCACATGTACATCTGGAGAATCAGAGATGCTCCCTGTGTCGAGACTAGCAAACAAGCTACTGAAAAATGTGTCCTGTTAATCTTTTGCAAATCACCACTAATCTTCTTCCCACTGTTTCTGAAAACTCTCCCCTTTGGATTCCTCTGTACCTTGTTGTTAACTATTTGAGCAAAAAAATGTAATTCTGTCTGGTCATCGCAGCTATCTCTTCATACTTCAGAGAAAAGCCTGTATATTCTTCAGGAAAACTATTTTCCACTATTTCATCGAGTGTTTTCATTTTCTTTAATGAGTGGGTGAATAGTACATTCTGTACCAGCATGTAAAAGCCATAGACTTCAGAGGTTTGTTTGGTGCTTTAGCAAAGAATAAAAATGTTTATTAAGGGGTTTATTTTTCACATTTCCCTGACATAAAAATACAGATTGTTAAACTGTAGTTGCAGGATAGGTAGATTAAAAGCTAGTCTTTTCTTTTTTTTTCTTTGTAAGGGTGTAAAAAATTAGTGCATAGCCACATTTAAAAAATTCTAGCACCTGAAACTTCTTTAAAAGTGCTAGTTCTTGTTCCTTAAAAAAAATTTCATATTATGGCTACGGTGCAATCCTTCAAGGAAACCAGCATGCTTAAATAGCTCTCTGAAATGCCTGTACACCAACACACATATTCCAGCTGAGGGCTACGAAGATGATCAGGGGAATCAAGCATCTCTCTTATGAGGAAAGGCTGAGGGACCTGGGTCTGTTTAGCCTGGAGAAAGGGGATCTTATCAATGTTTATACATATCTGACGGGTGGGTGTCAAGAGGATGGGGCCAGACTCTTTTCAGAGGTGCCCAGCAACAGAACAAGGGGCAATGGGCACAAGATGGAACACAGGAAGTCCCTTCTGGACATGAGGAAAAACTTATTTTGAGAGTGAGAGGGCACTGGAACAGGCTGCCCAGAGAGGCTGTGGAGTTTCCTTCTCTGGAGATATTCAAAACCTTCCTGTACGCAATCCTGCACAACCTGCTCTAAGTGAACCTGCTTTATCAGGGGGGTTGGACTAGATGATCTCCAGAGTTCCCTTCCAACCCCTACCACCCTGTGATTCTGTGTTTATTTTTGCTTATGCAACAGTCTACCTATGGATGTTTAAGAAATGGAAACTAATCTGTGTGTGATGTTTGAGAGAATGCATTCCTTCTGCATAGCACTCAGCGACAGGGAAAGAAATTGCAAACACGCTTATAGCTTCTGAATTACCTCTTGGGTTACACAAAGGAAAAACACTGTAAGATGAAGTATCAGTGTCTCACACTATGAATAAGTGTCAGAACATAAAGCATGCGGTCTATTCTTAAAAACAGTGGCAGCAATCCAGCAGTACAGCTACGCATGTGCTTGAAGTTATATATACGAATATTTATTGTGATTTACAACAAGTGTACGTTTAAGTGTTTTTCCAGATTGGGGCCGTAACCTCTGCTCATTCCTATTGAAAGAGAGTTGCTATCACTCCCCACTCCCTGTGCTCCCATGCAAAAATTGGTGCCAGGTGTTGCACATTCATGTCTTTCAAGTTCTGAAGACAAGAGGTTAGCCAAAATTAAATTGTGCAAATTAAGTCAGATAGGAAGGAGAGAAAATTGTTATTTGAAGCTGACAGACAATGTGGCTGCACTTTGGGAATGAAATGCAAGTTTAAATAGGAAGCAGTGAGAGGAGATAAGAGAACACAGGTGTGTTGTATGTTACCTAGCAATAAAAGCCCTCTGTGATATGAGAATAGAGAATTCATTTGGAAAGGGTGAAAATGTCTAGACAGGCATGCACTGAACAGTAGCAAAATATTCATAACTTTTCATCACAAATAATCCTGGAGTTCCTTTTACATTTAACTGATGAAAATTGGACATCTCAGAATTGGAGTCTGGCCATGAGATAACAGTTTAATACAAGTCTATGCAAAATAACATTACCTTTTTGGAAAGATAGAAGCTGGGGGTGAAATCCAGCTTCTACTGCAAACAAGTCTTTCACCACTGCCTTTCTCTGGGCCAAAACCTCTTCTGGGATTTCAGGTTACATTTGAAGGACTGTAGCTGTAGCCGGGCAGCAGCCCCTGAACCTGTAGGAGCGCTCTCAGCAGCAGGGTGTGCAGAGCAGGTCCACACGCCTGGGACTGCACCGTCATCATTTGCAACCACATCCTCAGTGCAGGAGAGCCCATCCTGTGTGGGACTACCCTAAATGAGCTTCTTTTGTCCCTTTGATAGATGCATACCAGGTACCCCTGGGTGTGCTGTGATTGCAGCTGCAGTGCAGGGTTTGTTTTGCAGATTTCTGTTTTCTCTGGTAGACTCCGGCCAGGAAGGATATTAAAGTAAACTGCATGTGAAGACTCCGGGAAAGGGACCACACCAGGCTAACAAAATGGAAACAAACTGGAAACACATTGCATTATCCCCAAATTTACCAACTTTGGCTTCTTTGGGGTATCTGGGGATGGACAGCTGCAGAGTGTTTTTGGAGATTTCATTACCACAAGTGGAACGGTTCATTAATCAGACTGTGGAGTCTTTCTAGCAAATCTAAGACATATAAAGTGGTGCTGAAAAGGTCATGCTGTTTAATGTGGGATAAATAAATGTGATCTTATTTTAGTAAGAGTCAATCATATTTCAGTGTTGTTGAGGCACAGACTATGTCAAATGCCAGCATCTTTAGTAAGCAGGTTTGTTTATTGTTTTATATATCTCACAGAGGGTAGAGAATTACTTTGCTTGGAAGAAAAGTACCGATAATATGTCAAAATAATATTAACGTCTTTCTCAGATTTACCAGGTTTTCCTATTGCAAGTGACTGAGTTTATAAAAACCAAAATGAAGAAATCAATGAGGGAGCTTGATATTATGAAGTCTAAGACAGAAGCAAAATATTACAACTGCAGAAGCAGCAATACAGCTTGGCAATAAGGTAAATATATATTTATTTACAGAGATCCATTATGATATATATTATGATATTATACAGTGAGTTGAAATGTGCATAACAGGTAACCCAAAAGGGAGAATTTATTAATAAATTTATGAATTCATTTCTTATTCTCTTTCAAAAAACTAACGGTATGTCTGAATATTTAGTGTGGAATATTCAAGGTGCATGTGGTACAAACTTTTTAATAAGGTATTAAAATGTTTTATTCCTAATGTCCAGACTAATTATCAGACTGGTCAGCTCAATATACCAGCTACAAATTGCTTTTGATAGGAAGTTGCCAAACTAAACAACTCCAGAAAACCAGAACAGATGCTCTCTGGGATAAACAATCTGGGTCATTTTTGTAATTATGCATTTGCATGAGAATCAAATCACTCTGTAGAATAAAATATTTTTTGTACTGTATTCTTTGTTGGTCATTAAGCCAAGTGACCCAAGTAGCTCTGATGATGGGCTTTTTGGCTTTCCTGTTCTACAATATTCACTTCAGTGAACTCCTTAATTATTCAGTTAACCTGTAAAAGATTAGAAGGGCAAACAAAGCCTATGTGGTTAACCTGTATGTAACATGAACAATGGGAAGTATTTTTAAGAAGCCAGGAAGCTTAATGCTTACCTCAACAGGTTAGAAAATGCTCATCTCAAAATTTTATGAGCTGGTTTCACTCAAAATCCACCAAAGCAAAGTTAATAATATATGTGAAAAATTAAACTGTCCAACAAACAAAATCACATTAAAAAAAGACTCTACTACTTTGGCTGCTTTTTCTTCCACAAGCATATGAATAACATGATTAACCACAGTTTTCCCAGAACTGCTGTACTTAAATCAGTCTGTATTTTTATGCATATGGGTAAATCCCACCATAAGATAGCAGTGTGGCTTGTGCTAACTAGCAGTAAATTTACTTTGCCATAAATTATCTCTGATATTCTGCAATCTAATGGGTAGGGGAAGGGAAATGATGGAGAGAGAAGGCAACAGGCAAAGATAAAATATATAGCTGGGGGAGATATGACTAAACCTAGTGAGGCTTCATATTCATATGAGTTTCTCCTTGTTGATTGCAACCTAAGAAAACGTTTTTCAAATGTTAAAACTTAGGGCCATTCCTACAGTAATGTATTATTTATTTGCTAAAAAGAGTATAATGTTCTGCTGCTTTCTATCAAAAACATGTTACGTGCCTTGCCCCTCTGAGACACACTCTCAGGCATTCGTTCTTTTATTGAAATGTTTGCTTTCATGTTTAGTCAACATGACATCAAAAAGTACACTCCAATGTTGTGGCTGTTTAGTTTGAGACAGTTTTCAAAAGGTCAGTATTCAGAAAGTTGCAAACAATCTGCACTGTTTCATTTGGAAATACTGGGAAATATAGATACTTTAAAATGCGGCCATTTCAAGAAAAGTTTCCTGATGTGAACACTTAAATATAAAAATGTTAAACCTCATTTTTTTTTAGAGGCTGTAAAAACTCAAAAACTCAAAGGAATAAAATATTTTAAATTCTATATATTAGATTTAAGCAAAATTTCAAAATTAACAGACATTTACAATCATTGCTTCATTCTATTAAGTGGATTACATCCACTGAAGGCTGCAGGGTCTTGAAATGAGGTTACGATGCAAGTCAAACACTTAAGAGCAGTAGCGTGGTCCTGCAGCTCCCAGGCAGCTGTTGCCCAGCCCAGGGGGCACCCACTGCTGGACATATTCTCCAGCAGCGTTTTGGCGAGGGGGGTATCACTGGGTCTGCACCGGTGGAGGGGCTCTGCTGGCAGGTGCTGCTCATCGGGGACCTCCCCAGGCTCAAACCGCTTCAGGTTGGTTTAGTTCATGGCTCCTGTCTGCAGGGAGGTCCATGCCACCCTGTATTTCGGGTCAAAAATAGGGTCTGAAGTCAGACGTACCCCGAGGGCTTGGGTTTGAAGTGATTTACGGTGGGGATTTAAACTGGGCTGATGCTGAAGGGGAAGGTGCATCTTGCCTCCAGGCAAGAACGCTGAAGTCAGGCAGGAAAGCTCTTCCCTTTCTCCCACCTGAGCTTCAGAGGAAGCGAAAAAAACAACCCCAAACCATGTCAGCGATTAATAGAGCCCACCCACTTCTAACCTAATGACATCTACATGCTCAAGTTGAGCGTCCTCAGCAGCGAAAGAAACAGGCTCTGTGCCCCAATGACCTGAAATGCAGGCTGTCCCCTGGGGAGCTTGTGACCTCTTGTTGGGCTCTCCCCAGCTAATTCAGCATCCTGTGTAGTGAGAAATCCCCAGGGGTCCCCCTTTGCCCACAGCATGACCAGGCTGGGAGCCCAGTCCAGACTGATGCCTGGGGCAGTCCTGTAGTGGTGCTTACAGCAGGACAGCCCTGCTGCTAATTCACTCTCTTTTAATAAAGCAGCTCCAGTCATCGTTCCTCTTTCTGTTTATTATTTAAGTAATTTGTCAGACTCATTGGAAGAAGCAAGGCCTTCTAGGAAAGGAGTCTCTATCAAATCGCTTCTGTTAGTTTAGTCCTAAAACAAATTTAAATAAGATTTTTAATGATGTAAAAGGACTCTGTTAGACATACATTAAAAAGTATGAAGAATTGCCTCCACCACACACAAATCAGAATGTGAAGTATTTTATGAGCTCAGACAGCTTTAGGTCCATGTGAATATACAGCTTTATTCTTGGTGAACTGGGCAGCATAAATAACCAAACTAATTCTTCAGGGAGCAGTCTAAAGGTGTGAACCAAAGAAGCCTGAGAAAAGCAAAGCCACGCCAATGTGGAATATGTCTTTTTAACATAATCTGTATCTACAGTATCCAGAATACAGAAATAAATATAGCTGTGGTGCATCAGGCAAAAAACTTTGAAGAAGCTTTCTGCATGAAAGAATTGAAATATTAGCGAACATATATTAGAAGGTATATTTCAGTCTTAACTCCTATCCTTAAAGAAATTAAATCCTTCCAACAATTATCCTCAACACTCTTCCATAAATTTGTTATGAACTTCTCCCCTCCATCTAGATTTAGGAGGCCATTGGAGAACTTTCTTCTAGCTCCCCTACTGCTAAAAGTATTCACTTCCAAGATGAGCTGGAAATTAATTTCTTCCATAGATTTCTTTTTCACCTGCTGCATTGGGTATACTAATGTATTGGGTATACAAGGAACGTTCTTCAATGGCAGGATCCAGACTGTGTGTTGCTGTACTGCTGCCCAGCTGTACTGCAGCCCTGCTGTTGCCAGGATCTGGCCATGGGCTTTGTGCTGGGTTTGGCAGAACTCAGGGCTGAAACCTGTCTGGTTTGTGCTGTCTGGCCTGCCCACAGCTTCACTGTAACTTGCTTTAGCTGTAACTGTGTTTTTTCCTCTGACCAGCTGGCTATGGCTAACTTGTTTTACTTTGCTTATCACTGTACAGTACCACTGTAGTTTTGTGGCCGCACAGAAGCAATGCAGTAGGAGAAATACCACCCCGGAGGGACAGCAGAGGCTCTGGGCTGTGCAGTGTAGGGGAGTCCCTGCACCAGGTGACAGGAGATGGGGCACAGGTTGGGCACTGAAGACCCCACAGCTATAAACAACTCACCAGTGCCAGCTAAAGAAATGCAGACCCAGAGCTGGAGAAAACTGGCTTTAGGGGTAATGAGAAGAAGAAAGAAACAGTATCTATTATATGTAAAAGGCTCTACACTTAACAAATTCAGATCTGATGTGGAGCTTAGGCCAATTAAGAAAGAACAAAGATGTAAAAGCATATTAGCTAACATGTGAAAATGAACCCAAATATATCCTAGATTCAAGAAGAAAAAACTGTCAACGTGAACATCAAATCCCTCCTGGTGGAGGACTAAAGATGCCAACAACTCCCCATAACACCCCCCCCCCC
>JAHREE010000480.1:14538950-14558594 GCA_033628505.1 Tringa tobata
ACCAGGTGACAGGAGATGGGGCACAGGTTGGGCACTGAAGACCCCACAGCTATAAACAACTCACCAGTGCCAGCTAAAGAAATGCAGACCCAGAGCTGGACAAAACTGGCTTTAGGGGTAATGAGAAGAAGAAAGAAACAGTATCTATTATATGTAAAAGGCTCTACATTAACAAATTCAAATCTGATGTGGAGCTTAGGCCAATTAAGAAAGAACAAAGATGTAAAAGGATATTAGCTAACATGAAAATGAACCCAAATATATCCTAGATTAAAGAAGAAAAAACTGTCAACGTGAACATCAAATCCCTCCTGGTGGAGGACTAAAGATGCCAACAACTCCCCATAACACCCCCCCCCCCAACTCCAACACCTTAGCAAAAGCAGCAGCCAGGGAAGGGGGAGTATTACAGCAGGGGAAGGGGTGTGCATGTCACAGTTTTAGCTGCATTATAATTACTACGATGATTGAAACTTTTTCTGTATAGATATATACTTTATTTTTCTGTAAAGATATATACTTTATTTTTCTGTAATAATTACATCTGGAGTAATAATGACTCTTGGATTTGACCGCTAAGGTTTCAATTATACTAACAATAAATTCCTGTCTTTTTATATGTTGTTTCCTCTTTGACCATAAAAGAAGATATTAGGCATAACAGCTAGCTTTGTGAGCTTTAAGTAAAGCTGTAAAAATGTTAGTTGGCAACACTGAGACAGTGTCTCTTCCTTGTTAGTTTAATATGAAAGACTAAACACTCATGACTTTTAAGCTAAAACTGGTATCCGCTGAAGTTTCATGCACATTTCACAATACTAAAAGGAAATCGAGAGATCAGATTTTCAGGTGGTATATTTTTGTGTGGAAAAATTGGAGCCCTGATTTCAGGCTCTGGTTCTGGGACACATGGCTTCCTTAAAAACCTGAGGCCTGACAGTATAATAACATTTACCATAAGGGTAAAATCTTTCTCCCTCTGAAGTCAGTGGGAATTTTGCCACTCCCTCACGCAAGGAAATTTTACCCCCAAACAAACCCTTCACCCAAAGAAGACCAGGAGGAGATCAGAGTGGGACACAGCCGTCTGCTTGAGCTCATGGTTGGGACTGAGCATCTCTGCTGAGCCCTGTGCGCTGCTGGAAGTGAAAGTATGGACACAGCCCACAAAATTATTATGGCAGCACACAATAAGCTGGAGCTGTTGCCTGTGGGATGTTCCAGCTGCGATATGGAGACACATATGGGTGCATTAGATCAGCTGATGCTATAAAACACGTTATAAATAGAAAAGCGAAAAACCCCAAACAAACAAAAATGCCAGCCAATCAACCAGAAAACATAAAAAAACCCTGAGCCAGGAGGAACATACCACATGCAGCTGTGATTAAGGAAAATGAGTTTTGATGCTTCAAAATAACATTATCAGAGTTAAGACTAACTGGAATGCCTGCAAGAGAAAGAAAAGATAGCTGCACCACAGCAGAAAAAATCCACTAGGTAGGTATGTATACTGATACATTTTGTTATTTTCCTTTAGATTGTGTGATATGCAGGAGTAAATTTAATTTAATTAAGCTTCAGGCTAAAACATGTATACAAGAGTGTATATACATGAGGACACTTTATAATTGTTGACCATAAATATGGTATTTTAGTTTCCACGCAAAATGTATGGGGAAGGTTGCTAGCCTATTTCAGTCAAGTTACATCATTTAAAGTTGTAAATCCATAAACCAAGAATGAAGGGAATATGGATGACCTCCTCAAACTAGGTACACTTCATACAGCCAGGGCAAGCTCTCATGTTGTTTTGGGGATAACTGGTGATTTTGGGTGCCCAAAGTATGCAGCTCCATGCAGTGCTCTCCTGACTACTGCTCAAACATACACATGCTTAATGCTACTTTTTTTGCTTTGTCACATTAGCCTCTGAGTTTGTGTGTTTATGTGCATAGAGTACGGACTCCATCTACCCAAACTTATATTTTCTGAGAAATTAAACATCTGGGTCAGAATTATTCACTATTGGATCATTTTACAGTCTGTTGAAAGACACAGCTATTTCCAGAGGGTAATTCCTCTTCCTTTAAGATAGATTTCTAAGACAAATCATCCTCTAGAAATGCCTGCTTCTCTTAACGGGGCTTTGAAGGTGACCAGCTCAGACTGAGACATCTAAAAGTTTGCTTACTTAAGGCTGAGCAAGATGAATCTCCCTCAGAGTCTGTAGTGGAGACACGCAATGTTGTTTGTCAGTTCTTGCCTGTATCTAATCGGGAGGTCGTAAAACAATATCATGTTCTGTGTAGGACTGCGAAGATTGCTGTGAATTGGACTGTTTGGCATTCTGTATGTATTAAGTTTTGAATTTTATGGACAGACTGCTGAACTCAGATAATGATTTGGGAAATTAAAACTACTTTTTTTCACAGACGACTCATGTTCTGAATGATTTTGCATGACAAAATTTCAATTTTCTGTGAAAAGATTTGAATTTTTAAAAATATTTGTCTGATAATCATAAGAAATTAAATTCTAAACAAGGTATACGATATGTTAGAGCTTTTTTCACACAAAACAAACAAAAAAAAACCTACCAGCATTTGAGCCTTTCAGTAGAAAACAAATCCCTATCATCAATTAGGATGTTAAATCATTATTTTAATTTCCATTGAGTTTTTTTTAAATTGACTTTTAGTTTTTAAATGAACATATGAATGCTTTCGTAATTAAAAAAATCTAATTAGCTGTGCTAGGATAAGCATAGAAGAGACTCAAACCTTTGCAAATGGCCATTATTAGCATGCTTTTAACACTCATTCATTTTTCACAAATTTACTATGAAGCCTGTGTTACGCTGTTGCAACAGCCACGGGATGATGCCCATCACTAACTGAAATGCTATCTTTAAACGCAACAGTAAATTCATAGTGGGAAAAAAAAAAATTATAATCTCTGACTGGGAAGCTCATTTTATGGAGTAATTCAGGACAGGGGAGCTGCGCTCAGGCATAACCTCAGGACTGCTGCTTCCCTGCCAGATGGAAAACCTCAGGGGTGACACGTTTGGTCCCTGGGTGGTGGGGAAGAATGCCAGCCCCTTTGACAGCCCATTCACTCCGCACCGACTGCATCAGCCTTGGAGGAGATTATAGCTCCTGCCCTCCCGCCAGAGGAAAAGCTGTTACAGCAGTAAATGGAGGAAGAGCTACCAGGGCTGTCTTTGTGCACAACGGGAAGGCAGTGAGCAACGTCAGGAGCTGCTGCAGGCAGCGAGGCTGTCACAGCTCCCCAGGTCCAGCCAGCAGCCAGGCAGAGCGGGCGATCCCAGAGGGCACGTGCATACACGTATAGGCAACACACATATACATATAAACGCAGGCAGACGCACAGACCAGCAGGGACTGAGACACTCAGCACTGGTGCAAACACAGGGAGCACCAATGGACTCATCCTGCTCCCCTCTCCAGATGATCAGGATGAAAGCCCCTCAGGGGAAAACGTATACGTAGGGATCCCTCCAGTAGTCAGACCTACACAGACACGCTGGCACATGAAGACACGCACATGTGTTGTGCCATGCACTTGGGCACACATGCACACATGCAAACCGATCTTTCTGGTAGCTTAGCACTTAGCAGTAGTCAACTCCCAGATCCCACTGAGTCTCCAGTAATCTCCCTGATCCCTCCAGCAGCCAATGTGCAGACCCTCTGGTCTCTCCAGTATCCAACTCAGACCCAGAGCTGCTCCTGCACTTGGCTCCTAAGAATTTATCTAGCTTACTGGCTAGTCCATCTTGATGTTTGCTGGCAATCACACAGTGAAACACACAGCCGTATGTGCTTCACTTGTGGCACCACAGACACATGGTCCCTCAGACCCATGGTCCTGCTCCAGTTGCTGGGGCTCAGACCCAACTTACACACACTTGCACTCAGAACAGAGAACCTCTCACTCAGGAAAACAGTCAGAAATTAATAAGGAGAAAGGACAGACTGCACTGACTAGCCCCTGCTGATCTCCAGCTGGCCCCATTTACTCCTTTCCCCTCTACTTTTGCATGCTTGTTCCTCCTCAAACCATGACCCCTCACTTCCTCGCCTTTGGTTTTCTCCTGAACATCTGATAATGAGTCTTGCACAATCCCCAAATGTCCTTCCCCTGAGCCCCCTGGGCGCTATCCCACCACAGGCAGCGCCTACCTCAGTCTGTAAGAGGCTCTGCAGAACCTCCCCTTGGCCCCATGTGATGAATATCCCCGGGGCTGGTCATCTCTTGTGACAGTTTGGGGAGGGGTGGGGGCTAGGGCACCCTTCTCTGGCAAGGTTACTGCCCCCACCCACCTCCTGCCTGTGTGCCTCTGTGCTCCTTTGTGTGTGGGGAGGCAAGCCTTTAATCACATAAGGCAAAAAACACATACGAAATTAATTCCAGATAAATGAAACCACTGGGAGCAACTCTCCGAAGAAGCAGGAGGCACTGACACTGTGGCACAGTACCTGCTTCACTGAGCGGGGAGATGTTAGGTTAATAGAGACACATACATTACAGTAAGGATGGTAAAGTTCTTCCCCCTCTTTTTCCTCAGTTACTTATTATTATTTCCTCATTTTTAATTCTGCTTTTGCATTTCCAAAACCTTGCACTTTTTGCCTTCCTTGTTGTTGTTGCCCTTCCAAACCAACATAGCCAAGGCTAGCTCTTGGACTTTAATGTCACCACATGCCAACACTGCAAATCCAAGTGCCATGTGCATTTTAGGGACACAGTTTCTCTTGGTATCCTGTCATGTCTACAAAATTACTTGACAGTAGTGGGAAGCTAAGATTTTAAAAGTTGCCAAACTCAAAATTTAAATCTGGAAGTGGACACAGGCATCTGTGGGTTTCACTAGCTCAAAGCATCTCTGGTCTGGTCCCTGGGTTGTAAACTCACCTGTACCTGGAAGGCATCAGTTGTGCCACTAGAGCCTCTCTTCTTGTGTATTGTTATCTGAAAGAACTCCAGGTTTTGCACTCAAAGACCCGTCTCCAATAAGAGTCAAAGCACGGTAAGTCTTCAGCAGTGCACTCTTGCTATGGACAGAAATGTGGTTGCAGATGTACCTTAAATCAGATGAAATGAAACCAGAAGGTGGTCTCTGATTTTAAATAGAAAGATATATATACAGAGAAAGCATGACATTTGTCACACAGGAGCACATTTAATGCATTCCTAATGTTAGAATTAGTCCAAAGAAAATATAAAATATGGATAGTGTATGACCTGCCCCTGGCTCCAAAGGGCTCCCTCAGTGGTGAGCACACCAACACATGGCGCTACTCACTAACAGACAGACCCTGTGTAAGGCAGAGGTGGCAAAACCTAGTCCAATCTCACTTGCACTGCCTCCCTGGAGGGGGCCCTGGAGCCAAGCATCTTCAGAGGTATGCACGCTTTTTGTTTTGCAGAGATCTAGTAGGTTTATGCCAAATGAGTCCGAAACTGGAGAGGGGGTCACTGGAGGACAGAACTTGGAAATGAGCTGGGGAGTTATTTGACAGCATAGATGTACCTGATAGACTTAGCAGTGTCCAGGAAATAAAAGTTACTTATTCACCTCCACACAAAAGTTCATTTCTGTTGGAGAGTTAGTGCTAGTATAGCGTATCTTTTTTTTAACTTTGAAAGTAGAAGTATTTAATCTTGTGTGTTTATTAAACAACTATTACGGCAGTTTTAGTGCAATTACAGTTAGCAATAGATTCCATATTAGTTTATAAACAAGGAATGGTATTTGTAAAAGTAGCACAGTTTAGGCTCCCTGAACTAACTGAAAAATCATAGACCATGTCTATTATGAAGACATGCAGGAAAGTTAATCAAATAAAGGTGGAATGCAAGTATGCCTAAACTGCAGGCTGATAAACACCATATGGATGCTCTTATGCAGGAATAAAATGGCTTTCATTTTCTGTAGCTTAATTCTGTTTAAATTGCTGCAAACTCCAGCCTCTTTATTCTGAGTGAAAACACATGTCCGAGGAGTTTAACATGCTTGAACTTATGCCTGTTAACTTCACCCCTTGATTATCCATAACTTTCCCAAGTCTTCCTGGCCAAACTTGCCATTAAAACAAGCTATTGCTCCTACTGACATGCAAAGTGTCTAAGCAAGCATAGCAGCGTGCTCCATGCCAGCTGCATGTCAGCCCTGTGGAGCTCTTCTAATGGGCGCCTTCTCCCATGTTTCCATGTATTTTAAGAAGTTAAACTCCCAAAGACAGAAAGGGAACTGATTTAAGGAGTTCCAAACAGCCTGGCCTCTTTCTCTGCACCTTTTCTGAATTTGTCCCAAGGGCACTGGACCCACATATTTCTCTCACATAAAAAAGACGCGAGATGGCAATGTACATAAAAAGACCATGACAGACTAAAGCTGATGTCAAGCTTTAGTAACAATGCTGCTCTCTGGCCCTCATGTCTACCAAATTCCTCAGGAAGACAAGCCACAAGTTGTTCTGTTGCATCTTAGCTACAAAATGCCCTTCAACATTCAGAGGAGAAATACTTCTTGATACACTGCTTCCGATTTAATTTTAATGTTTAGCATTGTGTCATGTTTCTTATTATTTAAAAATATGGGAAGTAATAAAGAGGGAAAAAAAAAAAAAAAGAGGGAACAGCAATAAACACAAACTGATTCATAGCTGAGGTACCAGCCTATTGCCCAAACTGTCTGGCATGCGTTTGATGTATGGGATGATGAGAAAAAAAATCTCATAACAGCTATTTCAGTTGTGCACTCCTAAATAGGGCAAGAATATTCAGGGGATGTGCATCACCACTAAATAATTCACTCATTGCAGGTCTTGTTCCATGGAGCACAAAGGTAATACTGCCTTGATCTATTTTGGTGCAGACTGACATCAGCTGGGGTTCCCCACCTGTGGCAGGAGTGCTGCTGGTGTCACACAAACCACTTCCAAGGCCTCCCTCTTCCTATATGGATGCTAATTTGAATTGCCCAGGAACCACCTGCTCCAAGGCTATTACTAGTAGCTGTTTATGCAGGTATGCATCCCAGGGCTCAGCTCAGGCTATTACTGCTTGCATGCCCTGACAGATCCCAGCCGCCACCACTGGCTGCTGTAGACCTTATTTGTAGCCACTTGGGGTTTGAGAGAGGGAGGTTGTGGAAGGATGGGCTCTGAGCCAGATGCCCCAGTGTGAGAGTGTGTGGCGGGAGATGTGGGCAGCAGAAATAGAGTCAATATTCAGCGTCACCACCAACGGCAATCAGGCCAATCTGGATGTGAGAAGATGATTTCAGAGTGCCTTTCAGTGCTTGGAAAATCATTTAGAGGTGAACGATAAAATCTATACCTCTGTATGACTCTGATTGCTACACAGCTCCATATTTTCATTGTCTTTAGGGAAGTTTTACATTTGCTGTGTAACCTAGAGGGGGAAAAAATCCAAACCTGCCTCCTTCGGATGGAAAAGTCTAAGCTCCATGGATACCGTTGCTATAATACATCTTCATAACTCTGTAGCCAGACTCTAGGTTGCCTATGAAAACAGATCTTTGATGAGAAAATATGACTTTTTTTGGAAGTCCTAGAATTATATAAAGAATATTAAAGAATATTAAAATTGTACTAAGGTTTATAGAATATTAGAATTATATCAAGAAAAGACAGAGTGGCTTCACTTTTGCTAAATTAAACCCAGGTTTCATTACTAAACCTTGCATCTCTTAGTAAATTTAGATTATTTAATATGAACACATAAAACATCCTAAACTCTGCCAAAGTGGTGTGAGTGACCTCAGATTCAACCTCTAAGGAAACACAGCTATGCAGGGATCTTACGCAAGACAGCAAGCACCCAGTGTCTGAACATTTTGTAATCAAGAGGCTGGGAGAGAAGGCAAAAATGTTAAAAAGAGCAGGGAGCTGAAGAGCATGAAGAGTTAAAAATATTTGCAGTGATACCAAATATTTGGAAAAAGTAAAGACTTGTCAGAGTTCAGAAGTGTTGCATATCTTACTCCTTTATTTTTAGATTTCTTTACACTTCTGAGGATCTGGAAAACTTGTAAGAGCTAAGACTACTTGAAAACATACTTACTAGCTACTTAATGTACTCTTGCTGCCTACTCTAACTGATATGTTAGATATATATCTAACTGATATATATGGATACACTTAATTACTGAGGGAATTGGAGTTTTGGGGGGGACCATTAAGTGACCACATCTGAATTTCACCCCGAGTAGAGGCAACTGCATGCACCTCCCTCCCAACTCCTGGTTATGAGGTTGGGAGCCAGGATTTCGGGTTGCCAGCTGTGTGTGCCACACGGTTGCTTAGTCTTTGTGTGCTGTATTTTCCACCTCTGCAAGAAGAAGATTATAAATATTTCAGAGGAACATTATGCATCTTCTTCTATTAATACTCATACTGCCTGAGACCTCTGAATGAGAGATGCCATATAAATACGAAGGCAGTGGCAGGTAGTTATGTCAAGCACCAGGACAAATAGAGTGGAAAAGCTTTTAAAGGCTAATTGCAAATATGCACACGTGCGTGCGTGCAGGAAAAGAAAATCTCAACTTGCTCAAAATTTCGATGTAATTGTCAAGAGTTGGAGGGAATTAACGGAGTTACCCATATGAATAACATGAAGCAATAAAGACTGGAAACAGTTAAATGAGTCTGCCTGCTCCATTCTGTGGCAGAAACATAAACTACATGCTCTCTGCATTCAAATGTCAGGTTAAAAGATTTGGTGCATAAATTTGGATACACAGTTATGGAAAAATACTTCTGGAGTACAGGAATGTTAATTCACCGGTCAATCCTTCCCCAACATAGCACTTAAAAAAAAATTCACCTTCCCCCGGTGCCAACTTCCTATTCAATGTGTGATTGACAAATGCTAATTTTCTGAATTTTTTTAACTCATAAACTATGAGTGCCTTGAATTGGGTGCAAATGTACACAATCCTTTTTTACAGTCTGACATAATTTTATCTGATGGTTTGAGCTTCTCTGAGTAGCCACTTGACTACAAATTATAACACACTTGACTTTTCATATATAAAGGGTAAATAGCTTGAGATATTTTGAAGCTTTATTCAAAGTATGAGCAGTGTACGTACTGGATCAATATCAGCAGAAAACTAATCATTGAAAAAATCCAGTGTTTTCTTACCATAAATGTTTTCTTTCCCCTTTTTACTCTCTGAAAACAAAATAAGATAATAATACATAACATAGTGGTTATACCACTGTATTTGCATAGTTTCGATATGTCTTTCTCTGCTGCAGTTGATACTTTAGAAAGAGCTGATGTGACTGACAGACACTTCTGACGCATTATGACGAAATGAACTAATTGACTTTTAGGAGAAAAAGAGCAGAACAATTTATCCTAGTAATATATATCTTTTCCTGGGCAGAAAGGTCATGATGACAAAGTAACAAAATTGAAAAATGATACAACTTTCAAAAACATGAAAAACCCCCATTGCTCTTCTCTTTGACAATCTTGTGACTAAGATGAGACTAAAACAAACCTCCAGATACTTGCTATTAATAGGCAGTGATGAACGATGAGGTTCCTGCTCTCTCCTCACGTGTGAGGGTGTTCTGAGGAAAGCAACGCTTCCGAAGTCAATACACTAAATTCCATCTTCTGTACACTTAATGCTCACTTGCTCAGTGCTTTGAAGTTAATGGAGTTATTCTGGAGTTAATTGGGTTTAACTCAGAGGAAAATTGGACCCACTAGAACGAGTGCTAACACAAAAGGCTTTGGAAGCAAGCCTGCATTGCTGGTCAGAGAGATTAATGGCACAGAGGGAAGGGACCTCTTAGAAAGAAAGGACAGGGGGGTGATGCAGAGGAAACTTGCCCACTCTTCTGAGTTGGCAGCTGTATCACATGCTGTGATGGGGAGGCATTCAGCACTGCTCTCCACCAGTTCCAACCAAATATCTCCTTGATTCTTCATCACAAAAGTGATGTGTATGAGGTAGGAGGAGCAAAAGAGAACTATCTAAGTGGATAGCATAGGTCTGAGTAGATGTGGGATAATGATTATGGAGTCCAGAATTAGTTAGTCATATCTGATGCCTCAGATTTGTACATGTAACTGTGCTAAAAATAAATAGATCCAGAAAATACATTTTATTGTATATCGTTTTAAAATCTCTCTCCAAGTTAAAAGATGTCATCAAGTCTAGTTCTCATAGTAACATTGGATCCGTTGGTCAAAATAATTTTTATGATCTTATACCAAGAATGATGCCACCACCTATACCCTAAATTCCTTCCACAGTTACTGTGTGCATTTGCATAGCGATTGCATTTACAGTATAGTATGCAAGCCCATAAAAAGTGCCCCAAATAAAATTCATCCCTAAGACTTTTATATCCTTCAAGTACATACATATTAACCAGCAAGGTTTTATCTTTCATATACTGACTGATTTCCTTCTTTAGTAAATGATCACTGTGTAACCCATTAAGTTTTTCATGATTATTGGCAGCTATAAGAAAGATTTCTTGCACTAAGGCACGTGCCATGGAAATTGGGATACACTCACATCATTTTCTACATTTTTTAAGAATTTAGCCTGTAATTACTGGAGATGGTGATGGTAATTTTCTGTAGAGTGCAGAAGGATGTGTCAGATGTAAAACCTGCTCAAACATTTTCTCTTGTTGAACTTTTTCTCTCCTGGAGTGAAAGGAAAAAATGGATGATTGGTAATTTTTCAAATACATCACTTTGAGTTCATCTTAGATTCATTGTTAGCATTGCCAGCAGGGAACACATTTCCTCTTGGTAGGAATTATGGACAAAGACCATACTTCTGGCTGTCTAAAGCTTATTGCGTGCTCTTACTTAGCAAATACTGTTGCTAGCTGGCAAAGTTCTTTCATCAAAACAAAGATGCATCATGATCATTCAGGCCATGACGACCATTCAAGTCATCCTAAAATTTCCTCTGGAGGCTGGAGAAGCACTTGCGCCTCCTTCTCTACAAACTTTGGCTGTAAAATTACACAGATGGTTTTCCTCTTCTCAGCCACAGACTGGGTTTATGTACCTGGAGCGTGAAGATGACACATAGCGCACAGATATAAAACAAGGTGGTTTGAATGAGCAAGCAAGGACTACAAAGGCTTTTGACCCTCTCAGCATCACCAGCTGGCACAGCATGTCACATGTATCAAATGATCACATCCAGTCAGGTGCCCGTGGAACTTCTGTAGGTAGGCTGCACATGGTCCTGAAGTGTTACCTTTAGATAAGGGTGTCAGGGAGGGTTTTTAGTTGTGGAATCATCATGGAATTTTCATTGCTATTGGGTTTTCCAGTAGTCAAGATTAATAAAAAAATATTTTCATCTGGGGATGGCAGGAGACCCAGTCCATGGCTGCCATATGCCAACTTCGTTCTGAGCATTGTTGTCTTCCAGAGAGGACAGATGCAATCCAGTCAAATTAGAAATAACCTCAACTTGGAGAGGAAAATGTAAAATTCAGGCTGGTTCAAGAGAGATCAGCTGACCTGCAAAGAAAGGAAAAGTGTACAAATAAATCACTGTGGTGCCTTCGGACTCTGACCTGACCTTCAGCAGTCCCAATAGACTCATTCCAGACTATTTGCAAGATGACTTATTTCTAAAAAGCCATATGACTACATTTGCACAATAGGAATTCACATCAGTGTAATGCATTATGCAAGCTCTGATGTGAACCTGCACACAAATGCAAGGCAGGTCTTAAATGTGATGCAGTTCCATTTTGGGTATGCAATCAAGTACACTACAACGGTGCAAACATTAACATGCACCTATGTTACATACTAGCAGCTGAAAAGCTGTTTGAACAAATCTGGATATGCTAGTGCAAAGTTCTCCCATGTTGTTCAACATCATGAGAGTAAAGCTCTCTCTGGGGCTCCCTCCTTCGAGAGACTGGAAGACACAGATACTGATGCCCTCTGGCTAAAATGCAGGACTCCTCTCTATCATTGCTTTCCCACTGTAATAACTTTAATAATAATAATAATTAAACTAGATGAATTATGTGCCTTCCTCTCCTGCCCATGTTGAGCAAGAAGAGAACCAAAGATCAATATTAATTAGATTATGTAGTAGACCCATTTAATTCTCTAAAATGCTCAGAATACTACAGAGAAGAGCACAATGGAAATGCATTGGAAGATTAGATTAGATAGGTGTGATACCCAGCTGTCACTGGGATTAATAGAGTTTTTAAAATTGGGGTGGTTGGATGAATCTGAAATGAGTTCGTGGTTTGCATTTTTGCTGAGCAATTATTCAAACAGCTCTTGAGAGCTTTGCCAAAGTTTCTGATCTGTGACTCCTATTTTCTGGCTTCCCAGTGCCTAACTACAGAAACAAAAGCTTCAGGAGATCTCAAGGCTGGGGCAGCACTCATGATTAACAGTAGACTGGGTAGGAGGATGACTAACTTTCAGGTGGGAATTTGTGGCTGTGAAGCTAGAGGCAGCTAACAAATGAGAGAAAGTGGCTTTATCTGTAGCGTGATATTGACTACTTGTGCTCAAGTCACTTCCAAGGCACCCCAGGGATTCTCCTTTGGGATTTATAACACTTTCAGAACACATCCTTGGTTGCTGGTTGCCAAAGTATAGGGATTAAAGACGTGCTGGAGGCTGTCCAGGCTCCTGTCCAGCCCTGGTTTCACGGCTGCGGGGAATGGATGCTGCCTGCCCTAGTCTGATGACACTCAAGTCAGAGTACAGCAGAGCACGAACCTGGAAAGCAGTGCCAGAGCCTGTGACATGAATGTAGGCTCCATCATTAAGTCCACAGTAGTAAATCTATCAAGGTCTTGGAATATTTCCAGGCGTGAGAACGCTTGCGCTACCAAACTGCTCAAATGTGCCCCGGCAGAGCTTTGGGCTATGCCAGCCAACACCTCCCAAACAAGTCCCAGGCACAGTTGGGGTGTTAGCACGGTCAGGAACCATTCAAAATATGTAGGCTGCATGCAGCCGTTTGGTTTTGGAGGTAAAGGCTATTTAATGCTAAGGACGTGAGCCATCCCATAGTAGCTAAGACTAGTGCTAGCGGATGAGCCAGGTATGTTTAATTCAGCAGAGTTCAATTCATTAGCTCTAGTCCACCAAGGAACAAGAAAAACAAAACAAAACAAAACAAAAAAACCCAAAGCAAAACCCAAAACAACAAAAATATCATTTGTTTCGCACTTGATCCGGGTATCTTTTTGTGCAAAGCTTGCTTTCTACTCTGATTAATTAAAATTATTTTGACTCCATCTCTGTGGCTTAATTCCTGCTGAGTCATTTTAGGTATTTCAAATCCACCCTGTCCAATATATTCTTAAAATCCTTTTCTTCTAAAACCTCTCCATGCTTTGGATGTCTTGGCTTTGATGATAATATACTGACATTTTCTCCTTTATTTCCTCCCAATTTCAATACTCTCCCGTATCTTCCCAATTCACTGGTTTCTCACTCTTTTTAACACTCCCTACCTTTAGTTCCAGCTGTGTCTACAGGTTGATCCATATGTACATTAGCTTTCACTTCCTCTTATGCTCCTTGTTTTTCCCAGTTTCTTGTAATATCTTCTTCTAATTATTTTATTGCTTCCTGTACTGTATTCCCTGTCATTCCACCTTTTATAATGCCACCTTTTAACCTCAACCCATCATTTCCTTACTATCTTTCATTATTGCAAGTATTTGAAACTAGAAAAGTTCTTTCCCTTCCAAAAATATTCTTCATACATCTCTGTAATAAAACAATATCCTTTACCTTATTCTCTTGTCTAACACTAACCCGGTCCAGCCGTAAACAGCAATACTAAAGGAACATTAAGGACATGGTGGTATAGAAAAGTCCAAACTATGGTACTGCTGTGATATCTGAAGACTTTACATATTTAAGTCTAACATATACTCTGGTTAATATTGATCTGCAGGTATCCTTTTGATTTGACTATCAAACTCTCTAAATTCCCTTGATTTCAATGTGACACCATACGGATGGACCTTTAGGTCTGTGCGCAGTCCCAGTATAGCTCCAGGGAGAATGTGGGGACCAGAAGGGACAGCTCATAGGAACAGGACCTTAGGTCACAAATTTCTCAAGCTGTAAACATGAAGCTTTATGTATATGTATGAAATCTCAAATAACTTCTAGTCATAGCAGTATCAGGGTGCATTGAGGCATATTTAATTGTAACATAGATAGGCTGCTATATACGAGCAGTATTTGAAATTATGTGTCTTTTTTTTCCTTTTCCTGTGAAATATGCATGAAAGTAATAAATACTTCTTAAGGCTGGGAAATTGGGGAGTATTTCCATAACAATAGCTTTTAGAGAAAGTTGTCAGGGCTGAGCAATAAAGCAAACCCGTCAAGTTTCCCTGGTCATTAGGAGCCAAATTGCTCCTGCCCACTTCATCCACAAAAGCTGGCTGATACAAAGTCTTGTGGTACTGGAAGATTTATAGTCTCTTTAATTTATTTGGAGTAAATAGTATCCATGCAGGATAGAGCCCATATGCAGCAAGGACAAAGAACATGCTACATTTAAGAGGCCATGTCTGGTTGGAAGACATATGGCAATGCTTCCTGAAGTCAGAAATAAAATGTAATACTTGTAATATGGCATGTAATACTTTCTGTACTCCACCAAATTACCAGGGAGACAGATTGTGCTTTTCTGAGTATACTGACAAATGTCCCTTCTCATTATGGTTTTGCCCTTTTTATATTACCATATCATTATTCTTTTTCTTTTGTACTCCAGTGTGCGATTTAGATGACTACATTCTTGGGCAATTCCAGAATGTTGTTTTATTTTCAGGATTGCTTAGAAAATGATCAGATATTTATTATTCTTTCACTAATATGAATCCATCAGTAAAAATATATACCTCGAGGGGAGCCACCCACTGCATTTAGCCAAGCCACCCAACCATTCCAAAGGTAATAAAACAGCATTTATAACTGTGACATTTATTTCTAATGAGATTTCCAAGCTGACTCTTGTTGGCAGCCATTTTACATTTGTGATGCTAATAATGAGTGGGAACCTGATGTTAATAATTAGTAGCTGTTTTCTTTTATAATCTTTTCCTAATAATTTTAGCACAGAAGCACACTTCCCTCGGGTTTCCTATTGTTTCAAGTGGGGCATTTGTGTCGCGGGAGCATAAATGCAGCCTTAGCCTAGCATGGTAGCTGAACAAACAAACAGCCTCCTCGAGCTTGTGCCTAAAAAAAGAAAATGAGAAGGCCCACATAATGCCACCTGTGTGTATATATTTTCACCAAGAAACAGAAAACTGTTCTTTAGACATGGCAGCTCCCCCCACACCTCCAACCAGGTGGCTAGTGCTCCCAAAAAGCATCCGCAGGGACACATCCACCACCCCTCTGCCACTGGCTCCCCGCTTCCCCATGGCAGCATCACTCTTTTCCCATGGCAGCATCGTGTCGCTGTGGAGTTGCATTGAGAGCCTTGGCTGGGAGCAACCATGGGATGCAGAAAGACAAGAGCCCATCACATTATCAGGGATTCCTGTTCCTTTTCAGCAACAAAATCAACCAGCCACTTGACTCCATATGGGAGGAAATGAGAAATACACTTTGGTTCGAAGAAGAGATATGATCAGAGGAAAGATAATTCCCCTCATTGCGAGAAAGGCTGGGAGAAATTCTTTGGCAGGCATCAATGCAGGAGGACACGTCAGATGGTCGAGGTGGTCCCTCCTGATCTTGAAAATCTATTAAGCCTCTGCACATCCCCACAAACCTGGGGAAGGAGGAGGTCTCAGCATGCAATTACTTGAGCCCGCTGTTCAAGAGAGGCAGTGGGACTCAAATTGTGTATGGAGTGGTTTCCTTTTTTTATTTGAAATGAAGAAACCTAATTAAAATGATAGGAATTTCCTGGGGAAATTCTCAGCCTGTTCATTTTTTAAGAGCCTTTTTATTACAAAAAGGTGTTTGAAGACCTTGAATTTTTACCCTTTAGCCACCTTTAATCTAATTTCTAATCTCTTAATAGCCTTAATTGAGCTCTGAATACTTTAAATTATTAAACATCTTTAGGGAATTATGATTTGTATTTCTGATTATACAAAAACAATATCAATTGCACCCCACCCCTCCCCCCATATTTACATCAAATTAAACCATCAGGGATGTAAAGCATATTCTTTAAGGGCAAGATACTTGCCTTTGAAACACTATGTTAAAACACTTGTGCTTTCAAGCAGGTTGAAGGGATGAGTGGTGAGAAATGAGGAAACAGCAAGATCTCAATGGATACCCCAAATTAAGCGAGTCTCATTGCCTTTTCCGCCTCTTCTGTCCTGTGGGTAGTGGCTGCCCGTGGAGGTGGAGTGAGTGACAGCCGGTGGCCGGTGGGCCAAGCAGCCTTGCACGGCACAGCTGAGAGAGCTGCCTGCTCCTCTCAGCCAGGACATACCTCCTTCCCACCCCAGGACCTTCACAACTCCCTGCTGCTCCAGTGGCAGGGACAACTGGTCAGTACAGTGCGTCCTTCTGAGTTGGCTTGGGTCTTCAACTCCATCTAAGCCCCTTGGCTCCTCTAAATTTTCCTGGTCTGCCCTGCCTCTACCCTCTTCAAAGGTTTACTACCTCACTGCACCTCAGCTCTGCCACGGACCTTCTTCCTCCTCCTTTACTCGCCCGTGGCCCCCTGGCACCAAGGCTAGACTTTATTTCCCTCCCTCTCCCTGCTATTCTCACTTCTCCTTCGAAGACACCTGCCCTGGCAGACACAGCAATCCTTGCATTGATGAGCCATCGGCTCAGACACCACCCTGAAGGCAAAAAGACTCTGGGGAAGAGAGGACAGATGGCAGCCCTACAGGGCAAGGAATGAACCTGGTGTCTATTCAAGCAGAGTAGCAATACGCTTTACACATTGTCCCAAGCTGTGGAATAAAATACTCTCTAGTAACTTGGATACAGCATCCAAAGCAGAACTCTGTAGCATGAGCTAATACTGATGGAAGAGTTCGATTCTTATCAAATAAAGCCTCTCTTGTAAAAATCAGGAATTTTTTTCCTACCAAAACACAAACAAGCTTTCTCAACTTGAAGAATGTATCAGCTTTTTCACCTTGTTGTGTGTTTGTTTGTTTGTTTAATCCAACTCGGTTTATTAGATCTCAGCTCTGGTTACTGTTAGCTTACCTCCATGTGTTTTCATCTTCCTTCCTCTAAAAGAATTGGCTTTAATATCCAGCACCAGCAACAATATCTTTTGAGAGCTAAATTCCTTTCCCTATCTTCAGGGCAAGAATTTAACTTGTCATTGCTGAGCCTCTTGTGTATTTTCTAGAGACCCTAGCAGAGAGTCCATGAAGTTTATGGGGAACCCACAGTTATGCTTGAATCCATCACTGGTACCCACTGTGGAGTCTGGCTTCATATCCATGAAACAAATTCCCACTCATCGTACCAGTGTTGCAGCTTGGATCTAATTCTGACACCATTACTCAGGCTGAGCAGCACTCTACTTCAGGAGTTGTCCTATTGATTAAATAGGCACAAAAAGCATATAATTAGACATACTTGAACCATTTACTGGTATTATTTACAATTGGTATTGCTGTAGCAGCTATGATTGCCAGTTGAACTCTAGGGAGTTTTGTTTTTGACAATGTACCATGATGGAAAGGCAACATCTCTTGTGAGCTGGCAGACTGAGATGCTGATCCAGGAGGTGTTGAGTATTTATAGTCTATACTGCTGGGTTCAGGCTTGTACTTCAGTTGTAAACTCATTCCTGTTCTTTTCATTCTTCTTTCAATGTTGAATTTTACTGTGTACTTACTTTTGCATTTACTATCTAATAAATTGAGGCTTGCTTAACAGGGACATGTATATTTATATATATTTTTTCAAACACAGTAATTTTTAATGCACTAGATGGACCAGAGTAATTATAAAAGATGAGTTAGGACATAATCCTGCAGTTCAGCATCTGTGCAGAAGCCTGTCCCATATGCTTTACATAAAAGGCCTGACTCATGCAGGTGTGACAGCAAGAGGAAAGCCACTAAACTGAAAGATGAAAACAGACGAAAGACTTTGGTTAAGGCATTTTTGCTGAGACACTTTAGTTTAAGAAGGTCAGCATGAAAAGTCATTCAGCTCTCCTTTTGACTTCTTACCCTAGAAAGAGAGAACAATAATAAAATGAGGCAGCAATAAATTTAGAGCAAATTAAAAAAAATACTTTTATGTAGCACATGTCCTGACTATAGAATTCATTGCTGTAATAGGTCATCAAGTTAAATACCATGGCTGGATAATTTTATCATTGCTCATAATGAGCCAAGTCCTCCCCATCATAGCCAACCCAATGCTCTTCAGTGAGACTGAAACAAGAACATTTGCCTGAGTGAAATAGTGGGATTTACCCCCGTAATTATGAGATGGCTATGATCAATGAAGGTAATTAGATCACATGCTCAATACATCATCTCTTTACTGAAGGGGGGAAGTAAGCTCCCCTTTCACTGTACTGTAATTTGCTACAACCACTATAAAGGGGCTTTAAAAGTAATAGGTACTGACCACTGGGATAGTACTGGGTCACACACGCTTCACTGAAAAACTCGCTCTAGCTAAAAATTACCATGGCAAGTTATAGAGATCCCAGTGCATTCTGCAATGATGAACTGTAGGGCTTCATACATATTTACTGAGAACTTACTTCCCCTCTCCTCACCCATGAAGAACTTTTCAGCACAATTAGAATTACACTATGGTGTTATAAATTATATGCCAGGCTTCAGTCTGATCTTGGGTATTTACTTCTAATCCTTTCAAACTACTGGTTTCTAATTAAAATTATGACATGCTCTTTCAACAACAATAACCCAGTATGTAGGGATCTTGCATACCTTTCGAACCTTTCATAAGGAAAAAAGTCAGCCTTAATTTGCAAGTGAGGTTTATTGTTTCAGTGGCTTTAGGTAATGCAACCTCTTTAGAAGCAGACTGCCTCGTCGGTGTGCTGGCAGGAATGTGACACGGGTGACACATGTCTAGAGTCAAATTTAAGGAAAGTTACAGCGCCAAAGCCCCAGTTCCCAGTAAAAAGAAGTTTCTTTGCACAGATAAGTACAACCTTTAAAGTGAGGGTCAAGTCTAACAAATGCTGCTCAGAAGACTCTACCTGGGACTCCAAGGAGAGGTCTTACCAACTCTACAAGTGCCTTACTGACCCTCATTGCTAGTATTTCAGCCAAATGTACCGAAATGGGAGAGCTTCTGTCGCTGCCCCTGCCTTGAAAAGGGATTCCTTTGCCGTTGCCAGTTCGGGGCTGAGGGAATCCTCTTTCTTCCTCATGTACAGATATTAAATGTCAGCGTCAGCAGCTGGCGTTCAGCAGCCGACACCGTCAGAGGGAACATCTCGATGGCCGTCGCCTCAGCCTTGGCAGGAGAAGCAGGGTGAATGCAAATGCAGGCAAAGCTGTGCTCCGGCCAACTCACGAGCAGGAAAAACACCCTTTAGTGGTTATTTATCCTCTGCCTGAAGCTCGGGACCGGGGGGGAGGGCAGAGAGGGGGG
>JAHREE010000480.1:14558951-14848130 GCA_033628505.1 Tringa tobata
GGAGGAGGGGGGGGTGTCGCTCTCCCCCTCCCCAGGGGCGGCATTTAAACATCCGTGATGTACAGGGAAGGGGGAGACTCCTCCGGGCCGGCGTGTGCTTCTACGGCTCTCTGCTTCTCCCGCTCTCCCCCCCCTCACCTGTCCTCCCCCAAAATAAAGTCTAACGAGAATAAAATTTGGACTTTCTGGAAATGCTTTTCTCTTATTCTGCGTGCGCTGACATGGCTTTAAGACTGCTATTTAAAAAGGTCGTTTTGTGGTGGGTTTTTTTTTGTTGTTGTTGTTTTTTGTTATTACCTTTAAGTTAGGCTGCAGCTGTGATTTGAATAAATCACCATCTAGTATTATATATCTTTTTATAAAGATAGAATGACCGGATGGGTACAACTTTTGAACAACTGCTACATTGTGGGAGTTCTTTATAACATGCTGCATGCTACTAATGTGACACTTTCATCATCCTTAAAATTTCAGGCATATAGCATATGTTTTCAGTTATTCAATCCTGGCATTTATAGCTGTCGAGTTATAATTATATTCAGTAACATACATAGTTTTGCTGTTTCTGAACTGTTCTCAATCCATAGAATAATAATGATAAAAAAAGAAAAATGTCATACTTCATAACCTAAGAAATAGAAAATATTAATAAAAACTTGAAGGAGCTATGGATCATCAGTATTAAAAGCAAACCCTTTTCAGCTTCAAAATGTTTTACTACAGCTATTTAGCATCCAACATTTTTACTGTTTAAAAAAAAAAAAAAAGATCGTGTAGGACTTTTTAAAATCAATGACTGAGATACCTCCTCCATATTTTAGGAAAGCAGAAAAATAATGAATTTGTGGATAGTGCATTTTTAAAACACTTCAAAAAATGTAATGCAGCAAATATTTTTCATAAATGACAGGTGAAGTACGTTGCATACTCTGCTTTTGTATTGCATCAATATACAATCAGTTGTTTAAAAACAACAGGCTGACTAAACGATAACATTAAAAGTGTGAGGCTGGATAAAGGTCTGTGGTTAGAAACCAGTTAATAACACACAGAACTGTAGATCTGTTTTTTAAAACAATTATGTGAACTTTACAAAAAAATCAGTTTTTGCAATCGCGCCAACTTTTTGGATTATGAAGCTTGTTTTTTAGTGTTTAACCTGTTTATTCTGGTGCAAATGCTCAATTGTTTCTCTGGAGCACTTTCATTTTTACTGGGCAAACACATATATGTTGCTTCAAGCTTTCATTTCTTCATTTTGTATTCTGAGTTGCAGATGAACCTTCATTTAGAGTGAGGTGCAAAGAGACAAAGCACCTGCAGCTCAGACTAACACTGTCTGAGGAAAACCACCTAGGTAGCCACGATAGTTTCAGAAATTGAGCCTGGAAATGAGTATGACCAGCAGCTATCGGCAAGTCTGGTCCTGTCTGATGGATCATACCTTGCTAAGTTCAGAGGAAGGATGGTAGTGGGTAAGGGCAAGTGGTCTTGGCTACAGCAACTTTGTTTTCCTCGTGTATCACTTGTAGTGTTGCAAATACTGTTACTGAAATCTGTTCTTCTATTGCTTTAAACACATTGTCTCCACCAAATTACATTTCTGAAAGTCTCTGTGTTTTAAGAGGTACCCAGAACAGTTCAGTAAGTAAAACATGAATGTGTCTTTGTCATGAGAACTTCGGGGTGAGTGAATTAGTGGTCTTAGCATTAGTGGCAGTCAAGTCTGGCTTGCATAAATTACATTAAACCTCAAGATGTGAGGATATTTTGCTGACTTGCTGGGGTTATTTTACAGAATTATAAACGCTGAACTGAGTTTTAACCTCTTCCTTGAAGTAAGTGCCCTGCTCTGTAATATGCCTGCTCAGAGCAGCTCTGTAAAGAGCATTCTTCAAAATAGATTTCAATGTTCAAAGCAAAATCTTTCCTTTAAAAGGAAAATCCTACTGTTTAACGTTGTTTACAGTTATCTGAAAGTAAGGGGAAATGAAACACTTCAGATTTTATTGCTCTCAGTGTTTTTGTGATGGTCTTGCTGGTATGACCTGAACATTTGCAATAAAAAGCCCTGTCTGGAATTCTTTAGGCAAAAGAGCCATTACCTCAGTGGCATTTTGTTCAGGGCAGTGATAAAGCATCGGGCTTAGTATTAAAAGATGTGAGAAACGAAGACAGGGAAAGTATTCCCACTCAAAAACGTTAGATAAAAGTGCCGAGCTCTGGGCTGGATGGCTGGATAGGGAGCAGGCTCAAGACTGTGGGTCTTCATGGAATAAATGCAGCCTCTCAAGTATCTTCTCATTTTTTAATTCCTTGATACACGTGATTGGTCAATGGATCCTTTAATAGTCTATGGACTCTAACACTGCTGAGATACAGAGTTGTACCTGGAATTGGTTACGCAAATAAGCGACTACCTAAATTTCTATTATGAAAATGTGTATGATAAGTAGTGGACCAAAGTACCAGTTAAAACTTTGCAAATGAAAAGGACAAAAACGAGCGGAGTCTGTGTCAGCATGTGAGTTCTTGTCTGGTTTAAAATGAACCCACGGACAGAAGATTAACTGTCATAGAGCTGGAAAAAGAGCAGATGGATTAGCTCATCTCTCCCACAGGATGGCACATTGGATGTGGAGGATAAAATGAATATTTAAATTGATTCAAACTGTATTATTTTGCTTTTCATATACTTAGTACTAATTTTAAAGGCCCTGCATGGATCAGCGAGCTGAAACTGTGTCAATCACCTCCTCTGCCTCCCCTTTGGAGGACATGTGTGGATTCCACTGCCGCGTTGCAAGACGTTGACACGTTGCATAGGCGAGCGCCGTCGAGCGTCATGGCTTTCACTGACTCAGGAAGGGAACATGTCAGATGTGTTTTAGATTTCTGAAGAGCCGAGAAAGCTCAAAGACACGCAATTACTTTCCAAACATCAGGATGTTTTTAACCGAGTCTTGTAATTTAACTTCTTTTGTCTGAGGTTATTTATAACGGCTGTAGTTTGATAAGGACTCGCTGCTCTTAACAGTATTCTAGTTTTAATTCAGTACCAATGTCTCAATGGCAGAATCTGTTCAAAAAGGCAATCCACCTGGAAAAATCGATATTACTTTATCTAACAAAGCTTAAATATTTATTTTTTGTTTGCTGAATGACAGCTCTTAGAGCTTATACTAAGCTCATACAGCTTAAACTGCTGTAATGGTAGTCATACTCGAGAAGCTGACATCTGAGGCATGGAGTTGTTCTAAGGGCTTCTAATGCTGAGGAATGGGGGTTTTTTACCTCTATAAAGTCTACTCTACCAGCATTAAGAAGGACATAAATATTTAGAAGGACTGGGGGAAGGAGAAACATGAGTGTGCTAGCAAAGAGAAAGCAGAGTGCAAAAGTTCCCCATTTCGATGATTGAATATGACATGGATTTAAGAACTGAGTTTCTGTCTGATCTTCACGTACACAAGTTCATGTCCATTTCCAGTCGTATGTGTGTTTGCGTGAAGTTATCATGGGCTGCTGACAGCTGTCCTCCACTTGGTGTAATGGGAATTACGTGTTATTCGTCAAGAAAATGCAAGGGTTTGTGGGAATGCTCTGAAATGAGACAGTCTCATATTTAGTAATGATTTAAAAAAAAAAATTTGCCACGGGGATCCTTTTACCTCCTGTTCCTGCATGTGCAGAGCCCTAGGACTTCTGTGGCAATGCCCAGGTCCTGCTGCATGTTCTCAACCATTAGGTAGGAAGAGGGAAGGTCATCAGTGAAGGTACAAACCCTCTTGCATTATCTAGCAAGTGGATTTAGGTCTTAAAGCCAGCAAGGATGACTCCTGTATTCAGGGTCACTATCAGACCTACCTCATTTTTTGCCTTGGCTTTTTCTGAAGAAGACTCTCTTATGGACAGAGTTTAGGAGAGAGCCTTTTCTGTAGTGTAGGCTGGACCATAGAGGCATACAAAGGCCTCTGAGCATCTACTTTCCAGCAGAGAGAAGATGTGCTTCCATAAATGTATGCGTGTCATTTTGGACTTTCAATTTTGTCCATCTTTCGTGGTTTTTTTTTTTTTCCAATGGTTTATTGAGTTAAAGGTGCTTTCTTGTGCTACTTCTCTTCACAATGCTTTTAATAGGGCCCTTAACAAATGCAATTATTAGAAATAATATGGAAAAGGCTGAGTTGTCTCAGGGAAACAAAATCTGGATATTTAAGAGTATGAAAAATGCTTGGCTTCTGAAACTTCAGTTCCTTGTGAAGCTTGTGTAGATGACTGATGAGCTGCAGAATAGTCATCAACTTGAATAGTCATTGCTAAGTGCCATATGTGGAACAGATCAGGTGTTTTACAATTTGTCAGCATCAAAACTCTTGTTTTTTTCTCCAAAGGAAAGAAAACTGAAGTTTTGCAGTAGTGGAGGGTACATACAGTTTTCCATCCTCTTTGAATTGGTGCTATTAAATGGAGTTATGACTTTTACTGTAACGTGTAGCAAGAAAATATGAGAAAAAGCTGTAGAAAAATATAAAATAGTGCAATAGTTGGAGCTTAATTTCAGTGAATTCCCAAGCTTTTTATAGGTAGTTACTCCATTTGTAGGAAAGTAATATGAATTTCAGTAAGACAAGTTGGGGGTCTTTTTGAAGAGGGGAGTTTGCACAAAGACAGATAGTCAAGAGTCAAACTGTGCTATTCCCAACTTCAGTTTTAAGCTTTAAAGCTGGAGTGAAAACAACGCTGGAAGATCTCTCTCTTTAGCTTGTTTATTTTTGCTGTGGATCTCTCACTTTTCGCTTGCCCTTCTGACATTAAGAGTTTCAGCAGTATCAATGGCCAGCACATCAGTCACGGTGATACGTTTTAGAGCATTTTGCTTTGTGATTAGAAAACCTCTCCTGCCATTGTTTATCAGCAGAAAATGAAACTGCAATTGAAAGGGGGATGTGACAAAACCCAACAGCCTGGGTGTTGCCATAGCAAAGGCAATGTTACATAAGCAGCCACTCTGCAAATAATTCATGCAGCCAAATTTTAAGCAGAACATGAGAATTCATTTCTAAATTAATGATCTTTTTCAGGAGGGAGCTTTCCTAGATGAGGTGATCTCACTCGCCACCGAAATTAACGTGCTAGTTGTGAAGCTCTTTCAACACTGCCCATTTACACCTTTATTTTGTTTGAACATATTGTTCTGTTTCTGAAACATCTGTTAGTTTAAATATGGCCTCACAATATGTTTTCTCAAGTGGTTTTTTGCAACAGTTCAGCGAAGCTCTATATTCTGATCTTATTCAGATTTATTTGCATGCTGCAGTATTAAACTAAGCAATTTACAAATGCCTTTTCTGGTTAATGGGTGTCAAGAATTTTGCACGGCAGTGATATAAACCAGATCACTTTTCAGATGAGAGTTTTGAAATATATATACAGATACATTTTTAGAATCTTTGCAAGTAGTTGTCTCTTAGCGCTCTGGCAATAATAAACCAGGCAGTTTTATCTTCTAAAACCCAAATTGGCAAATGGTCTAGCCTTTCTGTCGGGTCCTCGGAAGTGTAGATAACCATTTAATCTCACTAAAGTTACTGTAGCATTTGATTGTATTGTATTTCTCGGAGTCAAGTAGTAATATTTGTTACTGATTTCTAGAGGAATAAGGAAAAGCTGTTCCCTGAGAAAATTCTTCATTCAACCAGGAGAAAGAGAAAACCCATTCCCCAGCCTTCTTTGCTATGTAGATGGTGGTGGCTTGTAGGTTTTTTTCAGAAAGTTACCACTTCCTCATTAAGTCATAGGATAACTATATCAATGACCACCTGTAGCAAGCATTTACCTTTAGCAGGATAACTTAGCTATAGATTTCTAGGTCCAACTAGAACAAAACTGTTCTACTGTCACACTTACTGCTTAAATAATTTAGTTAATGAAACCTTTAAACCTTCAGTTTAGAAGCTGAAGAGTTAACAAAACAAATGCTGTAGGATAAGGGTTCCCAAATACCTTACTCAAAACAATCCAATTCTGGAAGGGCTGTGTTGTGAAACTGTGAAATGCTACATTCTCTTAATTTGTCTCTTCCAGCTTTTAAAAACATCCACTTTTTCTGAAAAGGTGAAGTAATTAACTGAAATAAGGGAGTTTAATTTCTTCTTGTGGGACAGTTAGACCTAGCAGGACATTTGCTCTAAAATTTAAAATAGCTGACTGTCTAAGGGCAAGTGTCTACTGCTCCTCATAATGCTCCTTTCCTGCAACTGAAGGGTGGAAGACTCAGGACCGTTGGTCTGGTGCACCCAAGATCTGGAATGCTACATGAACATCCACTCATACACAAATTTCACCCTCACTGTATATGGGGGTTAGCAGATGTCTGGTAGATGAAACAATTTTTTCCTTGAGGTTTCCAGTGCAGGCATTTCTCTTATGCAAAGGGAATTCAGTATATCAAGTCATTTTACAGCACTGGAGGCTTGAAAATCTAGCCCTTTCTCTTCTGCTTATCTGCCAAATAATATTATCTTTGAGAAAATAGCCGTGAGTGTGATTTTGTAGGGTGCTTGGCATTTCTAGTTTATCCTTTAAGTGGAAATTTAGGGCACTTTTAGGGTACCTCAGATGAAGTGCCTAGAACAGTAATTTCAAAATGTTTGGCCTTACATGATTAACATCTGCTACAGTACCATATGGTGGGAATTTCCAAGTAAACAGTTAATTAATATATGAGTATACCAGAATAAGCCATAATTAAACTATATTCAGCTGAAGTGTATTATTTTAATACAGTGGGATGCAAAGTGCTATACTTTTGCATTATACCTTTTCTGTTGTGTGAAGAAGAGGGCAAAACGTTGATGAGAATTAATTGAGCCTTTAAATTAAAGGCTCAAGTAGCTTTCTTTAATAAACAGATTAAGACTTGCATCAGCATCAAACATCCATTGATTTGAATGGGACAGGGTCTTTGGTAATGCTGAATTTTTGATAGTGAATACTCTGCAGACTCTTCTGCTAGGATTTTACTGGTGTCTGCTGTGGGTGGTCAGTGGACGTCCAGCTGAGCTGCGCAAGCATATAAGCCATTTTCAGCTAACTTCAGATATCTCTAATGAGGCTATGCCTGCGCTGCTTGGTCTAGTGCTGCTGCTGGAATGAAATCTTCCTGTGTGAGCTGGCCGAAATGGCCTGGAGGAGTGTTGGGATGGGAGTGAAGCAGGAGTAGTGCTGGGACCTCCTACTTGGCCCTCTTGTACTTGGAAGGATGAACGTACCCATGGATACTGTTGAGCAGCTGGCTATTTCACCTCTAAAGGGCTCTTGCCTCCCACAGAAGATGATCGTTGGCTGTGTAGAAGTTTATGTTACTGTTTTTGTTAAAGTGTGGAATTTATTTTTAGTTTGGCCCCATCCACCAGTTGCCAATAGCTACAACTATAAATGACCTATTTTAAAATAGATTCTTCTTCCCTGACCTCCCTTCTTTTTCTCTTTCCCTTCTCTCCTGATAATCTTCATGTCAGTAAGAAGGTGAAGAAAACCTTTCCCTGCATAATGAGGCCAGGTAAATATAGGTGGGACATGCCAATATTGTCTGAGTAATTCACTAGATGGCATTCTTCCCTCTGAGTCAACACTGAAACCGTTCATGGGAATGACAAGAGACCTTCGTGTTTTCAGTGAGATGTGAACCTGAAATCTTGGCCAGGTGTGGTTGCTGAAGGCTCGCTGGCATTCTTCATAATAGTGGGAAAGTTAACTCTAGCGCCCCGATTAAATTACACGTTAATAATTAAAGTCTTTGTAACTGGACTCCCCTCGTTGACATCAGTGACTGAGATGTGCCTTCCTTACTTTTTTTAATTACTTTGTAGTTTTGTTGGTTGCTTTTGCACAATTGATAATTTGATTTGCAAGGTGCAGTGCCGTTCTTGTCCTTGTTTTGTTTCGATTTTCAAAAAAATAATGGTGGAGGGACCTGTTGAATGCAAAGGAGAAGTTGCTCTCTGAAAAAATAACTTAAATTGTGTACCATTAACTATTGTGAATCTTCACTTGTCCTGCTTTGTGTACACCTTTTAAACACCAAACAAATAACAATTTTCATCTTGTCTTATTCTGAGTAAAGTGTGACTGAAATATGAGGTGAAATATGCAAAAGATACCTTGTTGAGTGTCCAGCACTGGTTGACTTCTGGCTGGCTTGTTTATTGTTTCTTTATGGTCATGGACAGAGCCATGTGCCCTTTGTCTCTATTTTTCTTCAGAGGTCAACCATGGAAGTTTTTTTGTAGACTTTGTTTTATTAGAACTAATATGAAAAAAATACAGATCTGTATTTGTAGTCTGTATCTGAATCTTTGTGGTCTGCTTCTCCTTGTTTCTAAAACTTTCTGTAAGGGCACGATGATGAAGTGGTCATTATTGCTTTTTAGAGAGGTGTTTATTGCCCTTTTCAAATATTGCGGTCTTCAAATATTTTCAAATAAAACAAACTATATGTTATTTTAACCTAGAATGTGGAGGCTTATGGTTTCTTAAATGTCTCATTAATTTTTTTAGTATAATCTTGAGTGTTATTCCCCACAAGTCCTCTTGAAAATACCTGCGATCAATAATTTCACTGTTGGGTACGAACTTCAAAATCAGATGTAGTTTTCATTACTTTAGCCGTTATTTCACTGTATGTTTTAAACCATATGGATCCTAGCTGTTTAATGCAGTCTGTGGTCAAAAGCCTATTTCTGGAGCCCTGGTAATTGAGTCCAACAGCAAGCATAGTGTGAATAATTTCTCATGCTCTGCATGTGAATTTAAGAGAGAGAGGCTCAGCCTGGAAACGTAATCATTGCACATAAGAAATTTTCGTACAAGTGTCAGTCTGAATGTTTGAAGGAAGGAGGTGAGTTTATCATTAGAAAAATAAGGAAGTTAGGTATACGGCAGGAGTCCGTGAGAGCAAATAAGCTCATCTTTTAAAAGGAAGGGATATTTCATAGCCTTCAAAGTATTGTTTTAAACATCTGCTTTAGCAAATTGCATTACTGGCATAGCATTCGAATGCCTGCCTGAGTTATGACGAAGCTACCCTTAGCAACTATAGAAAGTAAAATGGAACATATGCAGTGATGAAACTTCTGTATTCCTAAGATTAGTGTATTTCCTTGTGCTTTTTTTTGTTTTGTTTTGTTTTTTTGGTGTTTTCTGGCAACTACCTTGGCTTGAATAAGACAGATGAAGAGTTGTGGCAAAGCTCCTGAAGAAGGGCTACCCATCTCCCTGATTTGGTCTCCAGAGATGCCTTCCAACCCCATATCATTCTGTGATTCTGTGGAAGTGTCAGTATTTGAAAATGGTTTTACTAGCTTACCAACCCAAGATTTTGGGAAAAACAAAACACTTGGTACAAGACGAAAAATCACTTTTCTATGAAAATATACCCCTTGTACTATGTAGTATTCGCTAGATGAATAAAAGATGAAATTTGTTGCAGAAAGCTAAAGGTAATTTCAGTTACTACAAGCTTACAAAGTTAGTTTAGAAGGAGCTCACTGATTCCTTCCATGTTCTGTCTTGGTCAATAAAATCCTTTTCTGTTACTTATTTGGACATCATCCCGTTTCTCTCTTTCATCCTAACTATTGTCCTTCAGCTCGCTATAAGCCACACTGAACTATTGTTCTAAATGATGCTAACTAATGAAGTAACTAATGCTAATGAGATAGGAATGAGTAAACCTGAACAGACTGGACAATTAGTGACTGCCTCTGGTGGTGTTATCAGACATAGGGTTTTATTCTTCTTCCTGAGATGCTGCTTCTGCACAGGGTGCAATGGTGTGCTGTAGGTGGCTGCCTGGTCATCTGAATGATGGAGATTGTGGAACGGGGGCTTGAGTTTGCAGGATACTATGTTCTGACTGCTTTTCATCTTTGCAAATCTGTGCAAACTCCTGTTTAGAGGTATGAGTGCTGTCTGTGTACTAGAATAACTGAAAGGATAACATCCATGTGTGACGTGCTCCTTCAAAAAAGTGAAAATTAACCAAAAATTTGTCTTCTGGTTGAAAAGAACATGAAGCAAACAGAATAAAAATTTTGCTGCCTGGTCCCTTATTAAAAAAAAAAAAATATTAAAAGACCTTTACTTTAGATAACATTTTTTTTCAGTTAAAAATATATTGCAGGCTGTGATGAGAATGGTGACATTTTACATCCAAAGGAAAAATGAACATGCTCATAACTCTTGAATTGCATATGTACAAAATCAACTCAACTAACAGGCAAAATTAAATAACATCTAGGAATTGTAATGTTATCTTGTAATTTCATTAGATTTCCTCACTTTGTGTATGTTTGGTAATGTGGTCTACCTCCTACAAGGTAATTGACTTGTATTTCTCCTAAGATTAAAATTATAAATCTTAAGCCTGTACCCTCTTGTTTAGTGCTCTCAAATACTGGGAGGATTTTCCTGCAGAATACTGCTTTGATACATCTTAATAAATCAAAATTCACTTCAAGAAAGAATTAAAATGAGACCTCTGAAGGAAAAGATTGATGTGTGTCGGGATTTAGTTTCAATCGATGATAAAATTGTTTCTAAAATTACAAATCTATCTCCTTTACTTTTCTTTGATAGAATCTGTGAAAGTGTTATGGCAGTTCACAAAGTTGTAGCTCAAAGTTTTTGGGTTCAAAGCATTTCAGTAGTGTCAAATGTTATGACTGTATTCCCTAGAAAGAAAATGGCTTCCAGATTACAGTAATTTAAAAATGGGCAAATAGATAGAAATAGCTTTTTAGTGGCATGATTAGGTATTTATATCTCAAGAGGTCATTTGTTTTTGTTTACTGCTCAGTAATTCAGGATTTTTGTGTCACTGTGGAACGGCACTAAATAGTAAATTGGAAATGGTTTAATGGTAAAAAGCAGCCATCAGTGATAAGAAAAATAAATCCATGTAGCTCCCCTAGAAGAACGCACCCTTCTTGCGTGTAATCAAGCACCATAAAAACAATTGACTTGCATGAACTTTTGATGAGTTCTCAAAAATGTGCTCCCTTTAAAGTTATTCTCATATGACAGATGGGAAGTAAACTAGCTAGGAGTTCAGAGAGGTCGGATAAGGCCAGCTATAAAGAGCTGTCTGCCTGTTGTTTTTTTTTTTACCCTTTTTTCTCCCCCTTCCCTTAATGACTTTTTGCTGTGGCATATGTGACTTTATTTAAGTTTGCTGTATGCACTCTAATCCAATTGCTTTGTTTAGTCAAATGAACATTTCTTGTTTTGTTTTGAATTTTAGCTTTTGTTTTTAGCATTAAATGTGCATTTTTAATTAGGATATGTTATTAAAGATTAGATTCTCAAAATGGGATGTGTGCCAGCTCTTGAAATGAAGTCATGCTTGTCAGGAGACAGTAAATAATAAGCTTAGTAAGGTTTAAAAGATGTGCCTTGCAAAACATTAGCCCCTGTAATGAGTGCAAAGTGGCAACAGCACATAAATATCAATTGTCTTTCTCCAGTGGATCTGTTTGAATATGGGTTTTCTTAATTTGAATTAAATTTTCTTTTGCCACTTTAATGAAACAAGCAAGAAGGGATGTTTGTCTTTGAGAAACCACAGTTTCCCATCCCAGAACAATGTCTTGTTTTGAACTGAAGGGGAACAATCCAACATTCATACAGTATCTTGTAATCTCTGTTCCCCAAACCATGTTGAAAATAAGAAACTGCTGTCCAGCAAATCCCCATTTAGCTGCAAGGGGGAGTCTTGGATTCCCACTTTGCTTTTGGGACAGTCTGTATTTTTTTCCAGAATTTTCTCATACTCCTGGGAGCAAGGGCTTGGAGCATAAGGTTCCCTGTGCTCTTGAGTACCTTGAGCATCTTGGCTGAAGTGTGTGTACGTGTGGCTGGTGTGCCCAGGGTGGCATTGGCAAGAACAGGAATTCGAGACAAGGATGGGTCTGTCTCCATCCTAATTTGATCAGACAAAACTGTCTGCAATCATGCCCTGAAAGATTAAGAGCAGCTTTTGACAACTATGACTTTAAATTCAGGCATCTAATTTCTGTCTTTAAGTGCGTGAGTCTCTCGGTGGGCCCTGGCCAGAGTAGTTCCTCTGCTAATAATCTGTGCAGTGGGCTTTTCATCGATGTTTCTGATGTGTCTTCTGGCCCCTGCAGGAGAAGGAGGAGGAGAAGCTGCTGTAGCCCTTATTTGGGGTGCAACTCTATCCTGAAACAAGGGGGGACGTGAAAATGGTATGTTGGGATACAAATGTATGATGCGGAAAGCAGAGTAATTTAAGTGGAGATGAGGAAAAAAAGGCGTGCTATGCATGCAAACATAGTCACTTTTGTTTTATGTTGAATTCTTTTTTTAAGTTATATTTGTAACATTTTTGAAATTGCATCTATAAAATAAGTGCTTGACTCAGGACCCATGTGGTGTGAGATGTAACCCCGGAAAAGAGAAATTGCTTTTGCTAATGAGCAAATATTTCACTAAGATTATAAAAGAAAAGAAAAACAAAACTAGACAAGAAATGAAGAAATTTCCCCATATTTAGTAACACAGAGACACTTACCAGTAGCCAAAACCTGGAGTATCTGGTGCTGAAAGTAAGTAGCCATTATGCAAAGTAACAGCATATTGCTGTGGGTACTGCAGACACCATTTTTAGCTAACACAGAAGTTTTGTACTCAAAACTGGAAGGCCTTAAGAACCCTAAATTTTGGGTTGTAAGAAACTCTTCTGCGTGTCTGAACAAAATTACAGAAAATGGTTCTTTATACCTCTGATTTATTTTTTTTTTCCATGTGCTGCTGGACCCTCTGTGCGTTTGGCTTTACTGGGGAGTTACCAGTATTTCAGCATCAGGTGAAGAGGCTGCTTGTCACCCCCTGCATCACAAGTCCTCCGACTCCCCCTCATTACAGAGGAGGGAGAAGGTTAAATGCCTTGTGTCATCTCTACTTTAAGCGCACTGAAGCATTTCTAACTGACTGGCTGCTTTTTTAATGAAAGAAATTTGTCTTGTAACAGCTTTATGTGCCCAGCTAATTAAAACCCCTCCATTATATTACTCTCCATATATCCTGTTTGGTAGGCAGAAATCGTTTGCTCTTTGACAGATTCATTTCTTGTTGATGTTGGTTTTGTAGGACGCCTCTGCCTTGGACTTGTATAACTTAGAAATAATAAGGCATTAAGGCATTTTATATATTGGAACATGCAAAGATTTGTTAATCGTTAATAGAGAAAACATTTTCAGTCTTGCTTAGATAAGATACAGTTTGTTCTGCATGTGTAAATGCCTCAGCTTATGGCAAGACTAAGTTGAGGGATGTTTAGTTTGATACATGAAGCTTGGGAATGTGTTATAAAGAAATCGTTACAACACAGGGTATACCTTTGCTAGCAACCTTTTAAAAAGCTGTCAGGCAGGAAAAATGCCTTTTTTAGTAAAGAGGCAGGATTGTGCATACTTTCTTAGGCACTCAGCGTGGGTTGATGCCCTTCAGGTTATTTGAAGCCTCGTATCTTTTTCCAGTGGTCTCCTTGTTGCAGCATTTTGATTTCTTCCATACGGATCTGCGTGTGCACAGGTGGGAGTTTAAGACTGCCATGCCACCTGTCACTCCTGATTTGAGACCTGGAGGTCTGAGGAACTTCACCCAGCTGGGAAGCTGGATCGGCTGTTGAGAGGGAGCCACCTTCTAAACAAATCACACATACTCTGCTTTTCCTCTTATCTTTTTCTTATGCCAAAAGCTGTGGGATGGACTGAGGATTAACAATCCCATTAATTTTTGTCCCAGCTGTCAAGCAGTGCCTTGACAAATTCTTTGGTGGTCATGTTAGTGCAGATTCTGTAGCACAATGAAAAGGGAAAAAGTCATTACTAGTGGCTTAAAATTTTGCAAATGAGGTTTCTATTTAGTATATTGTTGCTGAGCCTGTTGACCAAACAAGTTGGGTTCTTTTTGCAAATGCAAGAGTGTTAAGACGACCAACCACCCTGACCTCCCCAGAAGGAAGGGATAGAGAGGGACTTGAGTAGGCACCTTTCTTCATCCCTAAGTAGAGAATCATTCACCAAGGCCATTATAGCCTGAATGGCATGACAGAAAAGGTGAAGTGAATTACTGCATAGGTTATTTGGAGGGAGAGAACCGGTAACCAAATGATATTTGCGCACACTTCTGGCTGAGCAATAGAAGCCATCACAATTTGCCATCTGCTTTGCCATTATTGTGACTGAATGTAGGAGGGGAGAGAGTGTGTGTAATTCATAAGGTGGTATTTTGGGGGAAGCTTGGTTCCGGAAACCAAGCGTGTGGGTGCCTGTTGTCTTAGGCTCTGCAAAATGTAGGCCCTTTATGGCCTAGTTTGTCATACATGAAAAGAGAGAGTCAATATATGAATAGAAGGAGAAAGAAGAGCACTTCAAGCTTTTTATTTCATATAGATTATCTGATTAAATTATTTTGAGTAATAGGAAGCCCTTCGGTGTAAAATTCCTGTCTGCTATAAACTATAGGTCTGCTTTGATCTTGCTCAGTGCTTATCACTGTTACAATGATAAGTGTGGCACTACAAAACAAAATTCTGCTGATGCAAAATAAACAAACGCACTGTCAAAATCTATTTCAGAAGCTCCTCAAAGCTGTTTGAGAAATACTAGTGCTTTGACAAGATGCAGATAGATGGTGTTGCTGTGGGTATCAGCTGGATTCCCGTCCCATTTGTTATGAGGGTGGGAGGGGCTTCAGTACATATTGCTCAGTAAGTTACTGATTATGAGTCAGGTCATAATAGGACTTAAAAGATTTTAAAAAATCCTCTAAGATAAGATTAACATATCGTTTGGTGAGTCTGTATAGTATGTTTGTGTGTTAAACTCAAAATATCAGTTGGGGTCCTGAAGAGTACTCATTATTAATAATGTCACAGCAAATGTTTACATTCGTGTAATTTATTTGTACCAGTATTTGTGATGACTTGTAAAGGGATGTTTCCAAGGGTATTTACGGACTTTCTCAAGGAAAATTTGAAAGGACATCATCTTAGAGTTTGAGACTAAGTCTTTTCTGGTTTTGAGTTTGCATAAAAGAATTGGTGATATTAAAATATCAAGGCTGGTAGGAAATAAGCCAACATAAAAATTAAAGAAAAACGAAGTAACTAATGCAAAGTGTCTTGAGTAAGCTATACATGATTTTTCTTTTTTCATCTCATGTCGGTAAGATATGAAAAATGCTTGTGGCATTTACCATACTCCAGGGCGGATCACAGGGGAGAGCAGGTGGAGACACTTATGCTTTTGGTAGAGGGACTAAAAGAAGGTATGCCCTGGCTCTCACTGTAGCCCACAGTTGTGCGGTTACTGGTGTGGGCGCCAAGCTCCAGATGTGCAAGGAGGGAGGCTGCTGCTGGTGGCTCCGTGGCCGTGCCGGGGCAGCGCTGTGGTGTGGGGCAGGGGGAAGTGTCTCTTGCCGTAGCCCCGTGCCTCCCTGCAGTGTTCATGGGTTATTGATGTCCTCGGTAATGGATGGGGGTGAAATTACTTGGCACGTGTGACAGGCCTGTGTCCAAAGAAAGTGTGTGGTAAGCCCTCACGGTTAACAAAGAAACCTCTTTTAGGTTAGTTAATCTTCTAGAAGGCGAGGAGGGGGTTAATATCGTGTTTTTAATTAGAGTTAGGTTTCTGAAATTGATGGCTGCCCTTGTACAAAAGCGTGGACTGTGTAGAGCAGAGAGAAGTCAGAAAGCCTGCTCGGTGGGTAGGCGTGAGCTGAGACACCTGGGAAGTCCTGCAAGGCAGTCCCGTAAAGACTAAATCTGTGTAACCCGTGCTTAAGCTACCAGGTCTGCAATGTTCTCATTCTGACTCAAGCAAAACAGAAAAGTCAAGTTTATTCATCCCTCTACAGTGTAGCGAAAAGCTTTATAACAATTGACATTTTTGTCATGTTTTGAACAATCATTAGCACTTCAGATTAGCTATTAAAGGACATGAAACGTTTAATCACCATGTCTTTTCTTGTTAGCAGTAGTCACTAGTGCAATGCTTTTTTTTTTTTAAAAAAAGTAATTAAGTGAAAAAATTATACTTTAGTAATTTTACTTGGGATGCAGCAATTTCAAGCATTGAGATTAATGGCCTAAGCAAGCTACATTTTCTTCTCCCTGAAATAATGTTTTTAAACTCTTGAAATCTCAAAATAGTAGTAAAATAATTCTAAATGTCATGCAGAAGCCTGGAAGATCCCCTTTCACTGCCTCTAAATGTTTAGGCATTTTTAGTGTTTGGTGCAAAGGTGAATACTTTCACTCACGATGGAAACTAATGATTTCTCATCTTCTAAAGGTCTGCTATTTAATGAAATATTATAAGCGTGATACAACATTGGTTTTGTAACAGTGACACATTCATTGAATTGCTATTTTCCTCCCTAGTACTAGTTAACTATTTAAAAAGCTATTTGGAATAGATTGCTGACTAGCTTTAAAAGGGAGCTCTCTCAATCATAAAATAAAGGAAAATTTATGAGCCTAAGAAATCCTCAAAATACTGAAGTACAGCCTTTTATTATGTTTTCAGCCTGATATTCAAAAGGTTCCAAATAACAGTAAAATAAAATAGCCAATTCCTTCAGGGGTCTGTAGTTGTAGAACCTTTTGCTTAAATTGAGATCTATTCCTCTGTGCAAAATCGGTATTTAATCAAAATAATTTTTGTGTAACTACTGGTATTCTAAAAATACAGAAAGTGCAAAATATTAAAAGCAAACACTCATTTTTAATGGTATATTCCAGGGAACTCTGAAGGGAATGCCATGGAAAATATCAGTTAAAGTTTGCTAATTAACCTCATGTCCTTCCCTTTGCTGTTCTAAATGGCTGCGACCTGCCCCAAGCCGTGGTGGGTGAATGCTTCATGGTGAATTCGTGCTGTGGGGATTTTTTGCCAGCTTTGCTAATGATGAGGGCACAGGCAGCTCCGTAGGGGCAGTGATGCCCCAGCGGTGCGTGGTGAAGCAGCAGATGGGATCCCATCCCATGTGGAGGGCAGGAGGCAGGCCAAAACACTGGGGAGGGGGTGTGTGGGGCTTCTTGCAGCTTCTCCCCTGGCCTTGCAGGCAGTGAGCGGCAGGTTGTCCGGCTGCCCACATGGGGAAGCATGGAGCAGACATCAAATGGGTTTTGGGTAGAGATTGGAGGTGTTCACACCAAAGTCTTCCCCAGCTGGAACAGATGCAGTGAGGGACCCAAAGTGGGGAGGAACGGTGGTGGTTTTGTACGTGGAAGTTAGGCATAAGAGAGAGGGGACTTTTGTGGCTGTTGTTCCCACTTGCATTGATGAGTTGGGACCAGGCCAAAATGCATTTCTTTCTCCTTGCCTCAGCCACCCGTGGAGAAAGACAGTGGGCAGCAGGCGATGACTGCTGCAGTCAAAGGTCTTGGGAAGAACTGAGATGCAGGAAAATAGACTTTTGTTTCCTGCAGATGCTGAAGGGTAAGGTTTTCTTTCAGAAGTAATTGTGAAAACCTGACCAAGAAAAACAGTACCTTGTTATGTTTTTCCTGCATGCCAATCAGGTAAATTTTCCTATTGGCGTTTAGAGGATGCTGAGTGATGAGGATTGAGTTTGCAGAAGGAAATCTTCTTCTCTCTGGAGCTTAGCTTCTTTCATACAGCGAGGGGAAAAACAACCTCTCTGCAAGCCTGGCTGAATTGTAACCTTGGTGGTAAGCAGTGGGGAAGGTGAAATTGGAGAGTAAGATGCAAACAGAAAAAGGTCAGTTACAGCTAGAACTAAATATGTTTTTGTGGGCTTGACAATACAGAAAATATTTCTTTTAAAAAAGGGAAGAATTATTGTGTATACTTCACAGTTTGTAGAATCCTAAAAATATGTTTATCCTTGGCAAACTGTCTTAAGGTCTCAGAAATGGTAAGACGTTACAAGTACCTTACAAGGAGACATCTGGGACCCTGCCTCTTGAGATTTCAGTGCAGGGTCTGAGCTGGAGAGCTCCTTCCCATGGGCAGTGTGTTAGGTTCTCAGGTTCTGTGCAAAGATTAACTCCTTGAAATTTAATTACCAGCTGCTGCGTGTTCAAAACACTGGCTAATTTGTTGTGTTTGGTTTTTTTGTTTTTTTTTCTAATACACAGCATGAGAAAGCCTTGAAGACCAAATTCAGAAAAAAAAAAAAAAAAGAGAATCAAGTTATTCTGCCAATAGTAAAGCATTTCTGGATAAAAAACAAAAATGAAGGAAGAAGCCAGTAGGTCTTATGGTTGTATAAAACTGCACTAAAATTAATTTTGGAACATGTTCTAATATATTGTATTGTCTAATACTGTGTGTTTAATGGGAAAGCTTTTTCTTTAGTCTCTCTAAATGCTTTTGAGGTTTTCACAATATTCTAAGGTAATCACATTAATTTCTGCGAGAGACTGTAAAGGGCATACTTAGGTCTGACGTTTGTACCTTCTGTAATATTGATTAAGTCATTTAGTCTCTGCCCACTAACAGCTGAAGGGACATGAGTAACTCCGCAACTTTTCACTAGAACTAAAGCTTCATCACCTAACCAGATATGCAGACTCACCCTTACATAAGGCACTAGTGTGATCTACTCTAGTTTCAGTAGGAGTATTCCTATGCTTGAAGTTAAAATCATGCACAGTCTCAGAAATGAGGTCCATACTTGAGAACTACAGTGTAGCTGAAGTACATAGACCCCGGAAACCTTACTCTGGGGGTTTTCTGATTTTGACTTTTTTTTTAATTTACTTTTGCAGCATTAATATTGTGTTCATTCCAGCATCTAGCAGTCAATTTGTGTGCGGTTAGTCCTTAGTTACTTTATTAAGGTTAGTATGTTTTGGGGTTGCCAATAGCTGTGAAAATAATGTAATGATGAATAGTCCTGCAAAAGTACTTGTGTACAGACACTGTTCCTCTGTTTTGTCTGGGATGAAGGGTTTACTTTCTGGGAAGCTAAAAAAAAGCAGTTGTTGTTGTTTATGTCTGTACCCTCAGAAACTTTTTCTAGTTGTTTTCATCCAAGGCGTTTTTAAAACATTACTTTCTCATTGCTTTTGTTTAATTGCTTCTAATTGTTATAAATGTTTGGGCATTCACGGGGCACTTTTCCCTTCAAGATGGGAATAGGCCTACTGGGTGTGATTTAGAAAGTACTGTTGCTACCAACTGTCTTAGATACAAATTGAAACTTGCTCATTTACTTATTAAAATTCTTTCAAACTCAAAAAAGTTGGGATCTACAGATTTAAGTTGGACTATGAAAGCCTATAATCCTCTGCATCCAAATTAGCCTTCCTCATCATATGTGCAGAAAGGAGGGGAGAAACATTTTGGGATGGAGTTCAATAGCATCAGGCCAAACATTGAAAGATTGTTTGCACAGCTGTGTCTAAGCAGTGACCAAGCTGTTAAACAACCTAGTGGGGGGAAAATGAATAGAAACTCCTGTTGGCCAGGGGACTGAGTTTCCTGGACAGTGCTCAGGACGTTATGAAGTCATTGCACATGCTGGGTCAAGGCTTTTACCCATATTTTCCCCTTGTGCTTGGGAATAATTTGTGCTTTGCTTTTTCATAATAATATAATTGGCTTAAGCATCTGAACAAAATTCTGTATTGACGAATGATGCACTGTAGTGTACTTACCTATAACTTCAATTAGGGAATCTTTCCCTGCCAGTGAACCGATTCACTGATGTGAGAGGAGACAGTGCCTGTATATCTGTCTTGCTTCCTTGCAAATTGTAGATTATGAAACTGGACTACTGAGCAATAATTTAATCAGTGGCATCAGAAGAGCATTAAGCTCCATTAAACGTTGGGTCACCATCAATGTCAGATGAGTATTAAATTATGGCTTGCAACTTAGCAGTACTCATCCAAAAGGCAGTGCTTAGGTTCTTGGCAAACATGGAACAGTTTATTATGGAACAGATGCTTCAGAGCTTAACATATGACTGAAGTGTCAAGTTGTGTCAGAGAAGATGGGCCCAACACTAATGTGGTGCTTAGACTTTGTGAGACACATGTTAACGAATCACTCCCTACCTGAACAACGTGGTTAAAACTGTTTCATTAATAGGATCTCCTGTTGAATGCTTGGAAATCAAAGCACTGTTCTGTCTGCCAAAGACTGGCTTACACTGTGAATAGGTTATAATAAAATTCTCTCTGCAAATGGTGGAGATGCAGTTCTCCTGACAAGGAGGGAGGATCCCTACAGGCTCCTCAGAGTTTGAATTTTTATGTAGAAGAAACATCATTTTCTTTCTGGTTCTGGCACACTATAATATTGCCAGCCTGCTATTTGGAGGGTGACTTTAATACCTCTACCTGGTAGTCACAGATTTTCCAAATAACAACAGTAAAGGTAAAACTAGTAACGCCCTGTCTGGGTGGCTTTGCTGATGTTAGCAGCTCTCATGCAGCAGCTGAATCATTGAGGCTCTTGTCAGTCTGCTGTTTGGCTCCTGCCACTTAAGAAAACTGTGTGTTGCAGGAGATGCTGACCTTGGAGCTACGCAGGGAAAGAGAGAAGAATGAAAAATGGATGCTAGAATAAAATGTTCTTCCCATTCCTGTTTAGGTGGAAAGAGAATAAGAAGGAGATAAAGAAGAGAGAGAGTGGGTTGAGCTGGTAGAATAACAGATGTGCTGAGGAAAATTTTTGCTGGTGGTGGTGCTGGGAAAAGAATAAATGAGAGTGACATTTATATAAGTAAGGCTTACGTGGTCTTTATGCAGCCTCTACTTTGGTGATGTATTCTTCTAGTGGGAATCCTAACAAGCCCATCTCCTGAAGATGGTAGTTAGGTTTCTCCCCACAATCTTGCCCATGGTTAAGATTTTCTTATCCTACTTTAACCACAAGTTGGCCACATAGTCTTACCGGCACAATATTGTGGCAGGATATTTCAAGCCGTGTAACCAGGTTTTTGTCTATCAAGGATTGCAGCCCTGGTGCTCAGGTGCTGCCAACTTAATTCTTGCCAGTGTGCAAAACCCATAGTACTTCTGTTCTGTGGCAGTGGGCTGCAGATGGGAATGCTGCAGTTCCAGCTGAGGGAGCCTAGGACAGCCCTGCAGAAGGCGGTGGTCTTCAGGGAGGAATCCTGTCATCTGGCTGCAGGACTGGCAGATCTGAGGTGCTGGGGCAGCGTGTTGCCAGACCACTCCAGTCAAAAGTCTCCAGACTCTCCTTCTGCCTATATTTTCCCCTGAGAATTTGGTGTTCCTTCGCCTTTCAAAAAGTACTGTCCTAGAAATCTGCATGTCCAACATTGTTATGCTGTTATTTTTCTTTTCAAAAATATACCAACAACTGGCTGACATTTTAATATTAAGCTATTAATATTAAAGCTTCAGAATTTTTTTTCCATTTTCTACTTTTCTCCTGTTACAGTTGTGAAACTGGCTGTTTTGCAGAGAACCAACTCTGAAGGGGACTTTAGCAGAGCAGAACCTGTCGTGAGAAGGGGAATTGCACCTTGTCTTTATGGGCATTAGAATTGCCATTTCCTATCTATTAGTGCTTCATGCATGCTTTATTATTTCTGAAATACTTCAAGTTAGCGACGAGATTCTGAAAGAACTGAAGACTGTTAAGGTTTCTTAATGTTTCTTAACAGGAGGCTGAAATAATACATAAGCACTAGAATGCATACGATGCAGTGCAAAATCAGAATACAGCTGATAAATACGTGTTTAACAGTCTTGTTGGCATTTGGAAATCGTTATGGAAATGATCTATTTGATACCTTAGAACAGGCATTTGAAATAAATGTCTTTCAAAAAAACCCCACACCCTTTAAATCTCACACAGGTTCAGAAAGTTTATATTTAATGACACCAAAGGAGGCTGTGGCAGGTAAAAATGACGGTCTTTTCCTTCAGTCTTTAGCAACAAGGAGGAAGGTATTCAAAGTCAGGCAGAATTACTATGATCAAAATATTAATTATCCATCTTCTATGACTACTTGAAATGACATCCACCAATGTTTCAGGTACACTTTTAAGAATAAATAAGGAATAAGGAAACATACAGTAAGAAAATTAGTACATGTAACAAGTCCTGGTTAACTGTAGAGTGAAAATTCAGATTTTTTTTTTTTGTACTTTTTGGTGCTAATGGAAAAACTTAGTGTTTTTATACTTATGTGCCCTCTCCATTTCTTTTCAATATAAAGTAAACAATGCTTAAATGGGCAGGAGATACAAAGGAAGACCAAGAAGTATAGTACAGTTGGGTATATATAGCTAACAGAGGTTTAAACAGCAAATGTTTGAACAGCATTTACCTCCTGGTGATTTCTTGTGGAAATGAGCAAGAATATCCGTAATCGGGACACTTTATCCCACACTGACTGATATGAGTATTTAGTTCTACAAGCCAGGGATATGACACCATAAAGGATGCAAATCACACAAAGGAAAGCCAAGCTCAAAATTAATTCAGTTGAAAAACTTTATATGTGGTTGGGTTTTTTTTTCTTTTATGTGATAAGCTGTGGCAACGATATACCAGAGCTTGTGGAATTGTAGTGTTGTTAACTCAGCTCTGGTTTAGTTTGTCATGCCTTCTGCGTGGCTTGGGGGAAGGCTGTTTGTAAGCAGGGCTAAGCAAAACACACGAGAGCATCACTTTACCTTGTGCTGCCTTCTGGAGGGCTCCGTATGAGTAGACCTCTCACGGATGGCACATTTTCTATGATGTTTCTGGCTTCTTTCTACATGAATTGCTTGGGAGGCTGAGCACGGTACACATCTTCCACCTCTTCATAGAAGGTTTTCAATGTTCCCTGCAACAGCAGCAAAGTGTGGAGACATCAGGTTTTTCTTTGGGTTTCCCAGCATTAGGCCTCTGAATTGGTTAACTAAATGTGTGTATATGTGTGCATCATAAAATGTTAGTAGTACTAAAGTGTAGCATTTTGCACAAAGATACATAGAGTGTAATGCTAATATTTAATGACGTACTTCATCCTCTCTTTGGGGAAGAGCTTCAGGGATAGCGATTTCATACCATAAATTTAGTGCTATGCAGTTAATAGTTAAAAACAAATTGTTATTAATTTTGTGTGACACATGTACACATTACTTTCCATGTGAACGTTCACTTCTCTTTCCTGGAGATATAACGTTGACGAGACTTGAAAGAGACTAATATGTCGCTGTAGATTAATTCAATCTTTGAAGGGTCTAATTCCTAGTTACTGCTTTTTGCTCATATGGATAAATTGTATGAGCAAGTGATTATGCGAAATGAGAAACTAGCTAAAGTGTAACTGAGGTTTTCACTTCAACAGATTTTTTTAATTATTATTTTTATGTATTTACAACTTACATAAAGCTGACAGCATTATTTTAAAAAGTATATTGCAAAATAAAATAAAAAACTAACAAGTGCATTTTTCCATGATCCAGTTGTGTGGGTTGCACTCCCACTTTACAGGCTTATGGTTCACATTGTAGCTTTTACATTATGGAATATGTTCTTCTCTTTTAACAAGCACAAGGGAAGAGCAGGCATGTAAAGTTGTCCTTGCCTGTGCTTTTATGTAAAGCTTTCTACTTTCAATATAATTTGAAGAAGATTGTCTGAGCCAAGAAGCTTAAAGCTGAAATGTTTTTCACTTCTTAACACACACGAAATCTGTGCATATGAGAATGTAATAATGCTGTACTTGTATGACTGTTTGCAAAGTTACTTGAACATATTCTGTCCGATTATGGGTGATGTCATTAGGGTTCTGGCTTAATTCTGAAATCCTTCCTGGGAGTAGGCAGATAGAGCCAGTGAACGCCGGATGATTTTGCTGGTATTAGAAGGAAAATCAAATCTAGGGGAAGCAAGAATAACATGGAACATGGATGGAAGTCATCGTATAAGCACTCACAACCAACTTAGCATCTTGTCCGCTGTTGTTCCAGAGGGAAGTTCAGTGTAACTCTAGCAAAACTGAGGAATTGCTCATGTTGCAAAATAAATTGCATTGCTTCTAACCACCCTGCTGGGCTGCATGAAATCTGCATACCCTCTGTGATGGCATCCCAAAATAAATCTTGAAGCCTTATCTGAACCATTAACAGATTTCTCCAGTGGTGGGAGTCAGTGTAAAGTACTGAGGTAAAGGAAAGCTTTAACAACTGTTGTATTATGTCTTCAGGGACGCGATGTTCCAGCTTGCTCCGAAAGGATGCCTTCTGACATCAGAAATTCTTGGCAGCAAAGCTGGTTTTGGTGGTGAACTATAATAAAGGCTGTGGCAGAGCTTATTTGACTATTTTACGTAATAGCATATATTAGCCCATGTGAGGGAGGGAGAAGAGGAGCGCCCTTCTTGTGACAACAACAGTGTGTTTAATGTGGCTGCTCTGGAGCGCTCTGTAAAAATGCAAACATGGGAAGGCATTTGAAAGAACAACCAGTACTTATTTACTTACTTGGTTAATGTCAGGGGTGTGCTTGGCTTACATAAACATCTTCTGACTGTCTTACATATTATACTTGGTTTTTCCCTTTAATATATGATTCATTTATATTTTGCGGAGGGGTGGGATGGTTACTGAGACATTGTATGTGAAGTGATGGAGGTGACGAGTATTAGAAGTGTAGCTTTCCCTTTCTTCTTCAACACACTCCTACACATATCAAAGTATTTGACCAGTGATTTTAAGTTACAGATGTTTCTTTGTCAAGTGGAGGGGGATGTACAGCTTTTTCTGCCCACAACCCTAAAACCGTCCCAAATCTCACACTGTTCTGAATTGTGCGAGCTTCTGCTAAAGAGAGCTCCAAGCCTGGGAATTGCATGGGCGTTGTGAGAAGGAAGAATGAACGGGAGGGAGTTCACTCAGAGTTTGAAGAAACTTTCCCTCCTGTCTGCCTGCTGTAGGCTTGGACGCTTGATGGCTTTGCACTTCTTATAGTCGTGTGCTGGTGTGAAGAAGCACAGCTGCAAATCATCATGGGAGACACTGAAAAGCCATGGAAAAAGAAGACTTTCTTATCTGAAGTCCTGAGGGGTTTTTCCAGCTTTACAGCCCCTTCCAAACTATTGAAGAAGCCAATGCCACACCTATTTAGACAAAGCCTCCCATCCTTAGGGGCTATGGTGGTTGCATTTCAATGCTTAGTCATATTTGGGAATTTGGTAGTTTGTCATTGCTGTGCTGTGCAAAATTGTTTGGAGGGCAGGTGCTGTGTATTGGTTCAATTGGGGTTGGAGATGCGCAGCCATAGCTACAGGGCTGGGACAGATGGAGGGCTGGTTTGCTTTGAGCAGACCATGCCCTTGCTAGCCCTTCCCAGCTCTGGTACTGTTACGCTGGTGGTGGGCTTCAGCCTGGTGGTACTCACTTCAGCCTACTCTAGTATCATTAGTGCTCGGTGTTTGCTTGAGAGACATGTTGGAGAAGTCATAAAGCCACTTGCTGTTGTTAGATGGACAGTTGAGCTCCTTTGTAAACCAGTGGTGTAGCCTTTTTGGTTGCAGGCACCAGAACGTTATATGATTGGTGATAAGCTGAGTTTTAATTTTGTAAAGTTTCTTTGCGCTAGTGCAAAGATAAATCTCTACAAACTCTTAAGTCAGGAGGACGCTGCTGAGAAAAACTTCTTGTGCTTGTTCATAAATTGCTTTATATTTTAGGGGGAACCTTTTAGTAATAAAGTTATTCCTTAGTCTGATGTATGGTAACAAGTTCCTAGAAAACATCAAATCCTCACAGTGGTACTGATGCAGACAGATGTTGTACAAGGAATCATAATATAATATAATAAGTGTTTGAAATTAAAAAAAAAATTATCTGATGAAACACAAATCAAATAGCTGCTAGTTAAAGGCGTTTAGAACCCTAAGTTTTAATGTTGATTGAAAAATGTCTGTATGATAAGGTAGTTGCAATGTATTCTAGTTTACATGTGATAATTGGAGCAGAAATTTAGTACTTTGAGGAAGAAGTTAAACATTGATTGGATCCAAGATGACTTCCCTCTACTGAGGACACTCTGCAAACTGGAGTGCATGTGAAAAATGAGGAGAGTGACTGAGAGTGAGAAAACTGCAAAGTTAAACAGAATAGAAATAAAAGTGTCTTCTGAGAGATCTACCTTTATTAACTAGCCAGCTTGAATTTCATGGAGAAAGAGAAATTTATCAAGTGTCTTGGGTCAGGGCCATATCTCTTGGTATATTACTTTGTACAGACTGCAGCATCATGGGATCTTGAATAAGACTAGACTGGCTGGATTCTTGTGTATCATAAAATATATCATTGCATGTAAAGTGACAATGCCACCTTCTCCTCTTGATTTTGCAAAGCTTTGATGCTACATTCTGTGTCCTTAAAGCTGCCTCAAAAATCATGAGGGCACAGATTTACGTATGAAAGAAATTAAGAAAATAATGGGATTTTCTCTTTGAAATTTTAGGAGTGTATTTCATTCAGTATTTATAGTTTTATAATCTTGATAATGCTTGGACAGCTTATTGTAGAACTTCTGGTTTTAGTAGAATACAATATTTACCACCCCCCTCCCTATTAGCCCATATAGTCTCTTTGTTCAGAATAAAAGTAGGATTTGGTGGTGGACTTGGGGGGCAAAAAAGAAAAGAAAGTGTGCTGAACTTCTAACCCTGAGCTTAAAATCTGTCATTTTATACATTGAATTATGAAGATGAATGCACACTTTCTCATCCTATCCCCATTGTGACTGCCCTAGGCTGCTGTAGTAGTGTTTATCAGGAGTAAATGGATACATTCCTTTTATTAGCTTCATTTGAGGGATTCCTGATACTTAATGATGCTGTGGGTTGTTTGGCAAGCTCCTCTCCCTTCCACTAGCAAAGAGATTTCCGCTCCCATTATCAGCCACACTAACTTTTCAGCAAACTTCAGCATTTCTCATGTGCAAAGGCCACAGCTGTAGTTGAACAATGTGGTTGTTGTAATCCAATAATAAGAGTCCTAAATATAACAATAATTATAACTTCTTACGTTGAGAACAATATTGATAATCAGGAATACTAATCCTTGAATATCATAGAAATAGAGCTCGACACTGGTTGTTGTAGCTTTATCCATGTTTGAAGATTTCAAATACATTGTAAAACTTGTATGTGCTTGTGTAAAGATTTGGCTTTGCTATACAGATGGGCATAATGGAAACAAAAAGCTTCCAGAGAAATATGAATGATTACATTTATCAACAGTGAAACAGAACACTTTGGATATTATTTTTGTAATTAGCAAGTCTAACTTGCTATTATAAGTCCTGATTATAAGTAGTCTAACAGCAAGGACTGATTTTATTGAAAATATTTCCTGTTAGACACTGCAGCCAGTCTGGTCTTGCGTATCTTTAAATCATGTTTGTAATTAGTCTACATGTACACTTTCTGTCTCCTTTTTAAAATGTCATTTTCTTTTTGAGAAAATCCTTTTAAAAGTTGGTCAATGTGAAATTCTTTGTAAAGTAGAGCTGTTGATGAGCCATGTATGATCCACTCAGTCTTAATGTTTCTGCAATTTTCTGATCAATAAAATTGCTATTTATTGCCAACATGGTCATACAGTTAATATATCCAGGTCTCATAAGAGTTCATGATCATTAAAAGAGACTGTGTCTGTATGCACAGAAACAGCAGAAACTTCAGGGTTGGATTGCTCTAACAGGATTTGATTTTTAATTGTTGAATTCATAGTGACTTGATTCAGCACTTCTTTCACCTCAAACTTCTATTTCAACCCACCTCTGTTGGAAATACACTCTTTGACTCCAAAGTTCTCACCTGGCATAAAGCCATCTCCTCATTCACTGGTGGCTTTTCCTTTGACTGACTACAGGCCCTTCTCCTGGTAAGGACCTGGAAAAGAACAGACCAAAATGCAAAGTCTACTTCTATTTCAGTTCCTCGTTTTGCTCACCTCTTCAGGTGCCCAGTGTGATACCTTCCTTATTTACCTCACTGTTGTACACAGTACCCGTGGTCCTAGTAGCCAGGGTCTCGGCCTTTATAATACCTTCAGTAGAGTCTGAATTTGGCTTACGTTGCTGCTTTTCATGCTCATATCTTCTGCCTTTTGAGTTCTTCATTCTACAAACTTAACATGCTTTTCTGGAGGTAGTAGCATATATCTAGCAGATATAAAGTGTTTTTTTATGTATTGTATTTCTCTTCCACTGCCTAAAAATTTAGGTTTTAGTTAGCAGTACCTTTCAGCTAATGTTTTGACTATGAACAGTTGGAAGATTCCTAGAAAAAAAAATACATCTACCCTAAACTGTACATAGAAAACATGTAATCTTATGCTATATTCTGTGAATACGCATGTTATGCTTGAAGGAATAATTATTTGCATCTTCTCAGTCATTTTTAATGTTTCTTTTTAATGCGTTTGGAATTTTCTTGGATATATACAGAGAAAGAAGGAGAGGGAGTGAGCAAGAGAGAATAATTCTATAGAGTGAAACATAAATATGTTTTGCAGTTAATGGGCTTTTGCCTGAAATTGCAGATAGTGCACAAAGTCCTGCTCATTTGCAAATTTTGCTGTAATTATTGCTGTAATCCAGGCATTTGGTAATTCTTTTTTTCATTAATCCTGCAACCATTCATAAATCTGGGGCCAGCAATTAATTTATTTTTTTTTTCTCCTCAGTTTAAAACATACTGTAATTTTTTCCCAATCTGTAGTAAAAGCTGCTTCTGGTGTTTCTTTTGCCGTCCTACCTGCAGTGCTCCTCTGTGACAGGGCATTACTCTTTTGCGGCCTTCCTGTCCACAGTAGGCGTTTGCCATCTACTGCACTTAAAACATTCTGTTCTTTGCTCTGCCTTTTGGCACTGATAACTGTGACATCTGCTTGTCACATATGAAGCCCAGGAGGTGCTGAAGACCCCGAAGCAGTGAGCATCCCTTACGTGGGCAGAGGAGACTTCTCTTTGCCTCTCAGGTGGGGAGGCGGCTGTCTTGGCTTGCTCTCGGTTTCTGTGGTGACATTCAGACAGAGGAACATGGAGAGTTTCCAAATGCCCATCTCCCGTGGACAGATTGAGGGGAAACTTGGCCTTTCCTAGTCTCCCCTCTCATGCTCTAGTTCTCCTGGGGAGGAAACGTGAGTGTGTACCCCAAATAGGAGCTGCTGTGGTGGGGAAAACTGCCCGCCCTGGGCTGCCTGCAATGTCCATGCTGAGGAGCAGCTCTCTGGTTGAGGTGGAAGAGAGGGAGAAGTTTCCTGGCTGCTTGTCTTGCTCTTTGACATAAGGAAAGCTTGTATTTTTGTATAATAAAGGGAATAGGCTAGTAGCCTACCAGCTCTGGATTAATAAAACCTAGGTGTAAATATATGTCATAGCACAATGCTTTAACTTATTAAGAACTCAAACATTTAACATTTAAGTTTGAAAACGACGTAGATTCATGTGTGCTTTCAAAGGTGGTCAGTCCTTAAGAATCATTGACTTAAATTTATTGCATATTTAATGGTGAGCAGGGAGAAAACAAACGTGACTTTTTTTCTGAATGTTTAGTGTTTTAGTGGTCCCTTCCATCATGCTAGTTTAGGTAAAAATGTTGCAAATAATTGTTTACAATCTGAAAAGGCATTGGCTAGTGTTACATAAACGCCCAGCTTATATTAAAGTCTAGTTTAATTTTTTTTTTAAATGACTTGTTAAATTCTGCACTACAGTCCATTGCTTGATTTTGTATTTGTTAGGGTGTGAAACTGATGGAATTCAAGTAGAGGATACTTTTTCTGTTCAGATTGAAAGATGAATTTGTTTGCCTGGTATTTAAAGAAAAAGAAAAGCCCCAAACCTGTCATTTGTTTTTTAAGAAAGCTGCGTGTCTTTCCCTCCCATGCAAAATTCCATGTATTCCATGTATTGTTTGTATATTATTGCTTGTCAGTAAATGCTGGGTTTACAGAACAAGGACTTACCAAGGGAAGTTGTCAGTTTGCATCCTCTTTCTGATTTACCAATATACTCCTTGTCGAAGGTTCAGGTATGATAGCTAAACCTGAAATGTTCATCATCTTTCCCTTAATCCCAAACTGAAAGGAAGGATGATAACAACACAACTTTATTCCAATCTTAAGGAAAAATTTGGGAAGAATAGTCTACTTAGTTGTCACAAGTTTTAGAACTGTATCTTCTCATGTATATCTGAGCAGCTGGTTACAAATTTTAGTCCAGATCTAGTCATAGAAAAAGATTTTATTACTTTTTAGACTTCTAGAGGCCGGAGGAAAGACTGAACTGATGGCAGAGGAGGATCAGACTGTGGGATCAGAACCTCAGGATATATATCATGGAGAGGGTCATTTGAGTTTGAATTACCACAGATGTGCGTAACCTGTTCTGACACTGAATTGCAGGGTGGTTTGTTGGTTTACTTGTTTCAAAAGATAATCTCTTACACACATCAAAATAAGACAATACCTCAGAGAGATCATGAAGTGTACAGTTGTGTTATTACTTAGGAGATTGCAAGCATCGAAGATTTCCCTGGAGGATAGTGCTGCATCTTGCAATCTTATTTCAGAAAATCGTATGAGTAGAGAAATGAAATTAAACATTTCTTGATCAGTTCCTATGTGCCATTGTAATAAAAGGAATTCATTGCATAGAAATCTGCCCGATTACCCATCTGTGAGCCATTAAATATTGTTAATATTTGATGAACTCTGACTCGGCCTACACAAGGTAGAACTCAGTGACTGAGTAGGGGAAAAAAACCAGCTCCATTATATTTTACTTGCAAGAGAAACATTTTTAGAGGACTCTTTTTTAATGTTAAAAGCACTAACTCTTCTTTTGGAGGAGGTTTCTCTACTTTTGCTATTGTTTTTCATTAGTTTAGTCCCACAGGCAAGTAAACCTTGCTTTAAACTTAATGAAAGGTGTTGCTCCTTTTCTGTTAATGCACAGAGTATTCTGTCAGTGTACATAACACCTCGGGAGTATGCCAGCTGACAGAGATGAGCAATGTATTAACATCTTAAATGGCCCAAATCAAACTGCCAGGTAACGAGTGTACAGTGGGATCTGGAGAGCATTGCCAGATTCCGTGGTTGATAACCTCAGGTGGAAGGCACGTGGCACAGAGGAGTACTTCTTGAATAGTTTGCAGCCTTGGAGGTCTGTGTTATTTCTGGAGCACAAGAATCTTTCAAGAAAAAAGAAAAAAAACTTACATCATACAGTGTTTCCTTTAAAGAGTAGGTCTAAAAGGAAGAGGAGTACCTACATACAGTTTTACTTTAAACTCCATTATTACTGGAACATCTGTGCCTTTACATATGCTCAAAAAATCTTGGGGTTATTTTGGATGAGGAGCAGAGTTGTCGAATATGAGACTGTTACTTGTGTATTGACATGACAAAATTTGTTTGATATACTATGGGGCCTTATGCATCCAGAATATAATAACGAACATGATTTTTGGACAGAGGCCGCTGTTCTCGAAATATCCAGGACTGCTGGATGCTTGGCAACCTTAATTGCACCCACAGACAGGAACAGGGAATAGTACATCAAGCTGAGTTATTAGCTGGGATTCCTGTGGTATGTGGGTTGTGTGACACCCTTGGATATGAGGGCATCTAGGGGTAGAAGCAGAGCAGACCTCGACGGCTAGAAAAATTCCTTACTGCATTGCAGTTGGGTGGATGCTGGACTTGTAGGAATATTATAAAAGACGGAGTGCTCTTAAGAAAGCTGTGCTTTCCCTCTTAGGTTCCAGGGTGTTTCCGTGGACGCCAGGCACCTCATGTTTTTTTTGGTACATCTTGTCCTGTCCCAAGGCATGGGACATTAAATGGCATTATCAGCCATTTCAGTTCAGTTGATCTGAAGACAGCAGCGGCTGGCTGGCTGCTGGCAAACAGGGCTGTCTGCTCTGGCTCTGGGGACAAAAGGTGTGGGTAAGGAATGCTGGCGGCCTTTTTGTATTATTATTATTATTTCTGATCTGGGCAGAGTTGTGTTTACAAAAAGAATTGCTGCTCTTAATTAAGAAATAGAATGTCAGAAATAAATTACTTTAAAAGGATGTGCTCTTTAGGGAATGAGGCGAAGTAATTGTGGCAAGCTATTCTGAAAATATCACGCAATCTATGGTTAAATTATTTTGTTCTTTCCTGGCTGTAGTTTTTACGAAATTGGTGAGTCAAGCAATTGTCAGTAATATTTTTGTTGTCTTAAATTTTTTTCTTACCCTATATGAACTACATGCATCTGTCTAGATTACATCTGAATGACAAAAACATATAGATAGCAGGAGGAGGAAGCGTAATGGCTTTATTTAGAATTAACTGTCAGTAAGTGTTTATTAAGTGCATCTGTCATGTCTTATTCTGGATTTGTGTTGCTAGTTTCTTAGCTGGGAATTCATTTTTTTTTAATACCTGATGACGTTGACTATTTTAATGTTATTATTCTTATTCAGCACTCTATGTAAGCAGTGTGGGACTTAAGTTCAGGAATATCGGAAGCAGTTACTGCCTTCTTTTTTAGTCATTTAGCAAAAGCACATCTATGGCCTATTTTTAATACATTTTTAGATGAAATGTTTTATGTATTGTCAAGAATATTCAATTTCTTTGGAAAAATAAGTGCCATTATACATTTGACTGTGCTTGTAAAACAGTTCATGCAATTAATATATCAGACATGAAACTTGGACTAAGAAGGGCTTTGGGAGAAAATACGTACAAATATGGATAAATATAGAAGGTTCACGTCAGATAATTCAAGATAATGGTATTGTGTGTGTGTGAACAAGTAAACTGGATTCAAGATGTGAGAAAAGTTGTTTCCTTTTGCGACCTAAATTTAAATGTCTAAATGAGTTCTCATAGTGCTGCGATTTGGTAAATGGCTTTACTTTCAGGTGTCAGGCAGAGATGAATACCTGATTTTTATTGTTGCTTTTCTGTTTGATAAAAGTGATGAGCGTTGCCTAGCATGTAAGAGAGGGATGGCAGCATTTGGATGAATTCAGGGCTTCCACTGAAATGCCTTGGGAATATGCAGGACTCGTGTTCTTTGACATGTTCTGAAGCAATGGTGTCTAAGAAAGAGAGAAATTAAGATCCTCCCTTTGTACATCACACTGACTACCCATGTATTGTGTTATTTTAAAGTGAAACTTTAATTACGATTAACAAGCAGTTCTAAGGCCAAAGGCAGAGTATTCATTATTTAAGTACAAAGGGGAAAAATATCAAAAATACAGTGGAGCACCTCACAAAGCAGCAAGCTGTGTTGTTTTAACCATAATGAGTGTTCCAGGTCTTTTTTTCCATGGGTATGTGTGGCAACCAGGTCATTTTAGGGATCAGTCTTGGTGGTTCTGAAAATTCAGTTTCCCCTACTGTAGGGGAATGAAACTTATGAGAATAAAAGCTGTACTAGATCATTGCTCTGACTGAAAATTTAACCATTTATATTTTCTTTGTTGGAGAATTAGGGAACAATTTTTAGCTCCTCACAAGCTGGTCAAGCACATCTGAGAACCAGGCTGTGTGGTGATATGTGATCATTCCTGGATCACCATTTTTTTTATCTGTCAATATGTTGTAATAGAGTATATTACTTATTTTAGCAACTACTTGATTAGAAAGGAAAATGAATGCAAGGCATAGCTCCAAATGCTTGATTAACCTAGACCATTAAGTGGCTTTGTTTTGGAGGCAGGAAATCAGCGGGCATTGTCTGGAAGGACATGGTCAGAGGCTGCTGGAATTGGGAACCTGCTCCTGTGTCTTGGGCCTGGAGTATTGATTTACAGTGTGTTTGCGTGGGGTTTAGTTTTGGTGTGTGAATTCTAGAAGTTAAAGCTGGTGTGTTGTAACAGGACAGTGTGGGTGATCCTTGTCCAGGGTCCAAGCAAAGAATGGCAGGCTGGCCTGGTACTGGGGAATCCCTGCCTGCACCACCAATATGTTGCTCATGGGAGTCTCTTTGGAGGTGTGGCTACACCCTAAAAGGGGTGAATGAGAACCAAAAATGCAACAAAACCAGTTCCAGAGAAGCTATATGCTATAAGCTGGGGCTCTTACGAGACAGATGAGGCTCAGCAGACAGATCTTTTCTCCTCCATGTATCTTCAGATTTTGACTAGCAACTAAAAATTTCCTTGCTTCCTTGCAAACTAAGTAGATGACTTTCCAACATTAGGGATTGTTTGAATACAACCATCAGAAAGGTGTTATCTCACAAGAAGCAGTTAAATTAATGCATTCAGATTTTTGTCAAATCCTGCTACTCGGTAGCAGACACGTTGATCCATTGGAAAGTACTCAGACACAAATTTTAGATGGACCACCAAATACCCAAGAGTCTTCTTTATCGTCTTGACACAGGGGTGTACACACTGCAGATCTTCCCTCTACTAGTCTGGTTCTCTTAGGCAAAGATTGCTGGAAAAGAGAAGCATGATGGATTATCTTATGTTCTGCAGTCTTTGTTGCAGGCAAAAGCATGTAGTCAGCTGTGTGTCATTAGACTGATAATCAAACTGAATAGCTAGAATAGGAGTGGTGCCCAAAGCAGGACCAGGTCCTGTGATCCGTGTCCTGAGCAAATGTGTTACGTGAACTTCTAGGATCTTTTTTGGCACAATGGGCCTGTTTCTGCTCCCTGATTACTCTGTTCTGGGGAGCACACCCAGGTCTTGATTTTACTGGCTCAGTAAACATTTGTGTGCCATGAGTGACTCCGTACAGCTTCTGAACTGAGGTACATTGAGCTGGATCTGCTGCTGCAGTTGGGGCCTAGTTTACGCATTTGCTGTGCTACCACCTTCCTTGTTCTCTGGAGCTCTTTGCAGCTTGTTTTAGAGTCTGGCATGATCTGTGAACTTTCAGGTGGCTCAGCAGTGTATGAACAGTCTTGGAGTAGGAGGGATGCTATGATGTGGCACTGCTGTTTTGTGTGTCACTGCATGGGGCACTGTAGTCAAGTGTCCCATGATGAGACTGGGTTCCTAGCTGAGAGCATCTCCAGCAGCCCCTCCTTGCCATGCAACCTACCATGGCAGAGGTATGCTGGGAGTGAGGTTAAGAGGCACTGATAGCTAGTCACTCCTGGATGTATGGCGTTAAGCATATTCACACTCTCAATATTCCCTTAGAATTTGTCTCTGGCACAAATTCTTTCCCCTGTTTCCAATGTTTTACAATGCTGTAATAATTAACAGCATCTGTTGATACGCTGCATCCAGAGAAGGATGCAAGTCTTCGTCCCTTCCATTGTTCCCGCTGCTCCTCTCCCCTCCCGGATGTAACGGAGGCATTGCTAACATACCTGTTAGTAGGGGCTGCCAGACAGGCATTCATAGTCCAATAAACTACAAGAATTCCGGGTTGTTTGGGGTTCACGAGTGGTTGGTATCATCCACAGATGGAAAAGCCATGGCTGCGGTAGCTCTCCAAATCTTAAGATTTCTGGGTAGCATTAAATTTTGTGTAATGTTGAAATACTTATCTGAAAGGTAGGGCAAGTGTCCTCCCTTGGCTTGATTTTTGGTTCCAGCCTGTTATTACCTCCTATGGCAGTACAAAATGTTGCTAACTTTTGCCTTACCTTCTTCCATCCTTTTTTCTGCAGGTCTTGATGATTGCCTGCAGCAATACATAAAGAACTTTGAGAGAGAGAAGATTAGTGGCGACCAGCTACTACGCATCACTCATCAAGAACTGGAAGATCTTGGAGTCACACGAATTGGCCATCAGGAGCTTATCTTGGAAGCAGTAGACTTGCTCTGTGCACTGGTAAACTTCCTGGGGCAAAATGGCAGCTGGGTGGGAGAACTGGGCCTATTCACAGTTTCTGTATTCGAATTTCTAGTCCTAAAGACTATCTAAGTAGTTCAGGAAACTCCTGACACGAAATGTATGAACAGTTTAGCATTTTAAAGCAGAGGCAAGATAAAGAGCAATATCTGCTGATGGGATGGTGCTTATTAAATAAATTGGTATCAGAGATGTAAGGCTTGCATATCTGTCTTTGTAGAAGAAAAGTTTATCTGAAATCACAAAAGAACTAGACAGGGTTTGGTTTGGAATGTAAAACAGTTATATATGTGAATGCATTAATAGAGTGCCAGTTGCCCTTTACAAACAAAATGTCCTGATATTAACCATGTCATTTTTCACTGATCCTTTCATGCAAATTATGTTTTAGATGATTATTCGAGCTTGCTGAAACATAGCAGCTTGTATTTCACAGTAGAAAGGATTAAATACTGAAATAATTATCTTCTGTGTAAATAATACATACAGCTTTGGTGGAGCATACAGGGGGATTTTGGTAATGGTCTTTCCAGTCAGGTCACATCACGCATAACTGGGATTATCCCCTCGGTGAGGGGTGCGGGGCTAACTTCACCCTTCTTACAAACTTTTTGTTTGTGCCTTTAAAGATTAGTGATAGATTGGGCACACTCTGCATTCTCCACTGTAGCAAGGATTGTGAACAGCTCTGCTAAGATGTACTTGACTGCCTAAAGTGGGCTTTTGTGGATTTTTAATGCATACTACTTTTCCAAGCCTCAGAAGCAGCTTTAAGAAAGCTGAATCCCAGTAGAGGCAATCAAAGGTGGTAGGCTGAAAGGCTCTTCAGAAGGGCTTGTGGATTCTCAGTATGCAGCAGCTTTTCTGAATACCCTGTTGTTGCCTCTTTGGAAGATAGATGTGAGGGGTAATGAAGAGAAGAGAGCGAAAACAAATAAATGCACAAATAAACAAAGAAAAAGTGAAAAAAGGAGAGAAAAGGTTTTCCATACAGGAAGATATTTGGTTTTAAACACATCTCAGATTCTTTTCCTTAGAGTAATATTTCTAATAACATTGCAAAGCGGCTCAGTGCAATAAGATAACTTATCTGCTTGTTTTTTAAATAACAGAAAGGATGCAATCCTAAAAAAAAAAATAATGCGACTGTTATGGAAGGAAATGTAAAGAGTTATTGACAAAGTACTTTTCTCATCAGACAGCGCAAAAGGAAATAAGAAAATAAATACTTTAATTAACTGGGACAAAATCTAAGTTAGGGTGAAGACTGATGACCATTCTTTCCAGGCACACAGGGAGACAGATTGTGGCTCTTTCAAAAATAGCCTACTGTCACAGAAAAAACCTTGTTTATTAGCAGAAATTTCTTTTCTTTCCTGAGTATGTAATTATAGATGTTATCTCTAGACAAACAAACATAACTTGTCTTTGTAGCTCCCTTATCTTAGGCAAAAGTGTATGGAACGAAGTTGAATATAAAATAAGGAATTTGTAGCAAAGGCTAACACTGCATCCTTAATTCATGCAGCTGCGCTCTACCTTCATGGTCTTTGTTGTACATATAGTGTTGTTGGCTTTTCTGAGTTCGTCTTAAAGAAAATTTCATCACTGAAACACAATAGCATGTGTTCAGATCACAGCTTCTAGTTTAAGCTGAGGTTTTTGCAGTCTCACAATTGGCTCCTGATGGCTCCTCGGGGATACAAAATGTGATCGTTACATTGATTTTAGTGGACTTAATTTGAATTTATTGTTCACCAATCAGATAAAACTCTTAGGAAATTTAATTCAGAGACAATCCTTTTGGTTATACTGGTCCTATATACAGGCTTTCCTTTTTTTATTGCATCACTATCTGTCCTGGTTAGTGCTTGCCTATTCTTCCGATTAGCCTCTAATGTTGACTGTATTGTTTAAGAGAAGTTTAAGCCTATGACTCTCCAGGATAGGTTAACTGCTAGTGCAGGTAGTCACTGTGCAAGGTTTTTAAAATTAAAATTATGTGATTATTTTTTCTGTTTCACTGGAGTTTAACAGAGGTTTCATGATAAAATTTGGCATGAGTTACAAGTGTATGATCCAACTGAGTTAACATCTGTTTGGATGCTGGAGATGATGAGTGGCATGATGAGGTAGGAATAATAATGTTAATTTTGCCTTGCAAGCATAATCTCTGGTTGATTTTAAACTAGCTCTTAAAAACCAAAACAAATTGTCACTTCTGATTCTTCTCCCTATTTTCTCTGAGTTAATGAGTGACCACCTAAACAATTTTTGGCATCGAGGACAGAACCACCTCCCACTGTTCATTTCTTCTCCCATTCTGCAGGGAAGTTTCCAAGAGAGAGTTAGCATCAATGAGGAAAGCTTCTGCAATGTTTATGGCTGATGCTGCTTACAAGCTGCTTTCTTCCTGCCCCCCTTCCCAGCATTTTTCTAGGGTAAACTTCTACTTGCAGTTTCTGCCCTGTCAGCTGTGGATGCAGCAAATGGCAAACCAGCTGCTTGTGTTGCATGTCTACAGTTCACAGGGCAACATTTTCTCCTGGAGGAAGATGGAGAGCCTGGACAAGCATATTTGGCTGGTATGGAGAGAGCATGGGACCTCCTTAGCCCAGGCGGAGGCGATCGAGCAGCGCTAAATAGACAAACTGCGTGCTGCAATAATAGTTGGAAACCAGTTATGATTGATAGCACTATTTAAAGGATGTGCTTTATTGATTTTTTGACAGAAGGTGGGTGGGTGGCTATGGCCTCTCGCAGTATTCCCCTCCTGTCATAATCACTTGCAACAAATGGATCTTCCACTGTTTGTTAGCTGATCAGAGAACAAATGGTGGCCTGTGCTATCCATCTTATTCGAGTCTTTTTTGGCTGCCAGCCTGCCATACTGTGCTCTTGACAGGAGAGCAAGCATCCTGGGAGTGAGACTCACAGGTTTTCTTTTCCTGTGGTGCTTCAGAGAAGGAGGAGTAAAGATTTTGCCCAGCTGCTGCTGCTGTTACAGGTCATGCTTGCCGATAATGGTGGGGGCGTACATACCACATACCATCACTGAAGCTGAACGTGCTCCAGGAGATAGCAGGCAATGTCACTAATTTGGTTTGTCTCTTCCCTCTCTCTTTTGGTCTGTGAAGGTGGGAGCACGTTAATGCATTGTCTTGCCTCGGTGCAGCTTTGTCTTTTATAAAGTCCATATGTCAGAAAGGGCAAGATAAATGAAATGTTCTCAGTGCTTAAAAGAAAGAAGTAGTGAAGTCTGTGATGGTATTTTGTTGCTGCTAAGGGTTTGTTGCGTGGTTTTCAATCAGTTCTTGAGAAACTACCATGACGGATATATGCCTCTAGAGTTGTTCTATTTCCAGCAAAGCATATTTCTTGTCTTTCTGTTCAAACTGGGACATGAAACTGAGATCACACTGGTGGTACCAACAGGTAGATTCCTGCTTGATATGGATGTATGTGTTTGGTCATACTGAAAAAATCTCAAAAAATAATTGACATCTGAAAACTGGTTGAAAAATGGTAAACTAAGAAACTGCGTGTCCAGCTTTGTGGATACAGGAGAAACAGTACTGAGTTAGGTACCATGGTATTTTTTCTCCAGGTTACTCCCAGGTAATAAAACATACAGTTGTTCATCACTTATAAAAATTACCACCCAGATCTAGCCTCAAAATTATCCTTTTCAGTATGCGTGTGGTGGTAAAGCTAGTCTAATACTGCTTTACATTTATTCAGTAAACAAACAACACTGTAGCAGACCTTCATCCACACATAAAATGTGATGAGTTTTGCTTCTTTGGTGGTTGCTTTAAGAACTGGATGTGAGTGAACAACGTCAGGAGAAAGTAAATTGAGGAAAGATGGAGGTGAAGCTTTTGAAAAGAGAAATGCATACTGAAAAACAGATTACTTAGATAACGGGCACAGGCTGGAACATAGGAAGTTCAATTCAAAGACAAGGAAAAAGTTCTTTACGGTGAGGGTGACAGAGCCCTGGAACAGGCTGCCCAGGGAGGTTTTGGAGTCCCCTTCTCTGGAGATTTTCAAAAGACCTGCCTTGATGCAGTTCTGAGTAATGTGCTCTGGGCAATCCTGCTTTGTCAAGGGAGTTGGACTAGATGATCTCTAGAGGTCCCTTCCAACTCTGACAATTCCGTGATTCCATGATCCGTGATCACTGTATCACTCTTCAGGTTTGGAGTGCCTCTGGAGGTCTTGTAGCTCCTGAAATACCTAACTGTGCTACACAAAGCAAAAAAATGCACGTAATTCTTTTCTCATCATCTGTTTGTTAGGAGATGGAGTTTCATTTTTCAAAACTGGCTATAACCATATTTTTCTAAACATCCGTGGACTCTAAATTTTATGTCTCCTTGATATCATACTTCTTCCAGAAAATGCTGCCTTTTGCCTTACTGTCTGGAGAAAAAAAAAAGACTGAAAATTGCACAGCCAAAGGTTTCTTGTTCCATCTTTAAGAAAATGACTGGCTTACCTGACATATCACCACAATGCCTGGATGAATGAGGATTTTTTTTTTTTTTTTTTTGCTTTACTTCTCCAAAGTATCATGTACATTTATTTGCATGAAGATTAAATGGATTTCATTTGATTTTGAACATTTTCAAATATTTTTTAAAAGGAAACCTTAAAGCAGGAAATATTTTGTTCTGGGAAGATAATATTTAGAAAACTTCACAAATAACTTTTGGATGCTTTACAGTTTTCCTTAAACAACATACTTAGTAAAGTCCCTCTGAATTTGCAAAATACTTCTTCAGGGAATCTGCTTTTGTGCAGAGTAGAGTTTGGTTAAAAAACAAAACAGTTTTGGCTTTGTACAGCATACTGGCTTTGTACAGCATACTGGTTTCAGTGCTGGTTTCATGCTAGTTATTTAAATCTGCTATGGCTGCACAGGAATTTATTATACACTATATATTTGAATCTGTAAAGCTGGACGATTGCAGCAGATGAAATAGCATTATTATTTGGCAGAGAAAACATTGGTGTGCCCTAACAGCATGAAATTACTTATCATTTACCACTAACACAAAACATTTATATGCAAATGAATGTAAAAAATAGACCTACTTTACCCATGAATTATTTGATTCCTGTTAAGAATGATACCTTTTATCTTAATTTCATCTTCTTGCCATTTCTCACACAGAAATCCTTTCATTTGCCCTTATCACTAGTCAGATCTTAAAACTGCTTTTGTCAGTACTAGTGAATATTAGACTTAATCACTGTAGTGCTAAATGAGGAAGACTTCATTTCGGAATGGAGATTTGTATGTACTGGAGTTGGGATTTATTGTTAATATTCTGCATACTCATAGCAGAAAAATTACTTACCCTTTTTCTATTGCCCTTTGCAAGTTAAAGTTCTGCTTATATATCATTTGCCTTCCTGTCTTCAGCATGAGCTAATTTAACTGCAGAGAAGGAAATCCTAAAGTCCATCACCAGATCAATAAAGCTAAGGAGTTAAAGACTTTCTGATATCTCATATAGATCACACTGAAAATGTTTGTTGCTGTTGTTAGTAACAGGCAGTAAATATGTCTGTACACAAAGGGTGAATGTCCTTTCTCCCACTTGCCACAAGAATCAGCTGTGGATCCTTAGATATTTTTCTTAGTTGCTTTTTACTTTGGGCTGTTTGGAGTTTTGGGAAAGTATGAAATATAGGCCCTGGTTCACAGAGTCATAGTAAGGTTTGGCTTGGAAGGGACCTTTAAAGATCTAACCCCCTAGTTAAAAGCAGACTGGATAAAAAGGGCTGTTACAATATCAAATATTTTTAAGAGGTAGCATGTTCATAATAATTTACTTATTTCCCTCCTCTTTTTCTTTTTTCTTTGAAACTGCTGATTAGCTGTTCAAGACTTTGTGAAATGCATGTAACTGAATATGTAACTGGTAGTTTGAATTCTGGAGAAATAAGAGCACTTGGCTGGCTAGGGACAAAATTACATGAGAAAGTAGAAAAACAAAAGAATAATGAGCACTTGGTCTTGCAGAGTCTGCTGATTGAATAAGAAGAATAGTTTATGTAATTGCTCTATTAGTGCTACAAAGCATGACCAGGACTTGGCTTTTTTGATATGTTTCTTGATTGTGCTGTAGAAGGTACATTTTTCAGGAAAGAGGATGATGATGATGATTATGAATATTTCCTGGGTTCTGCAGGGCTGTAAGTATCATGCACCTGATTTTTTTTTACTATAAACATTTAGGACAAATATTTATACTCTTTCAAACCATTTGCATTTTAATCAGTATATGTTTAATAATTGCAGTAAATTATAAGTGTCATTTAAGCTATCTAGCTTTTTCTCCTTATCTTCTTATTCTGTGTTTACGAAACAGATGTGTAAAGGATCATGTGTTGTGCACTTTTAAATTACCCCATATGTCAGTGCTATTTGAAAGGGAGATAACCTTAGTGTTGGCATTTCGTGATGCTGGGAGAAGGGCCGTTAGAAATATATGTCGTAGGCAGATCTGATGAGGTATAAAGTTACATAAGGCACCTTCCATATGACAAGCTGCATTCTCAGTTGCTCGCAACTTTGGGCTGGTAAGCTATCTGCCTCATACATTGTGGGATGTGTTCAGCCAACTGTTTTGAAGAATGAGGTTCAGATGCAGTTTGTTCATTTTTAAAAACAACTTTGGAGACAAAGGTTGGAATTTTTCCTGGTGAATTTTTGGCCGCCCCAAATTTTGAGGCATGGTTTTGAAACGGCTACCACGTGCCGTGGGATCCATGTGATGCTGTTTTGATTATTCATTTAAAAACTCATCCTGAGAACTGAAGACTCTGAACTTTACTGTTTCCAGGTTGCAATAAATAATACATACAGAAATGATCCTCAAGAATTAAATATGGAAGATGAAAGCACTGAAAAATAGTGAGGAGCAGAATTAAGTTTGCCTGAGGTTACCTTAAGTCCATTTCTTAGCAGTGATACACTATTCTTACCTAAAACTCCTCCATTCAGTCTGCAAATAAGTAGAAAAAGACTTTTTTAAAAGTTGCAATAGAAAGAAAACTTATGATTTCATCCTTGTGATTGTTACCCATATTACTGAGAGATATTAGGCATAACTGAGAAGGTACATGTCTTCATACAAAATTTATTATACACTACACATAATTTGTTACACAGTACAGCTGTCTAGACTATAATATTTGTCTTTTCAAAAGGTTGCAATTTTTTTCCTTCTTTAAAAGATAATGTTTGTATGCATGGTAACTAACATTTGCCAAAGAAAAATAAACCTTTACCTTCGGTAGTTTATACAGTCATGGTTGTCTTCTCCAAAGGAACAGCAGAAATTAATCGATGTAAGCACTGCTATCTGCTCTGTCTGCCTGGAGAAACTGTTTTTTATTTTCCTTTTACCCCCAAGCACCAGTGTCACCGTAGTATCTTCAGTTCCCATCTTGTGTCTCTTCAGTAAGAGTTAGCACTGGTCACTGCATGCCTTTTGGTCCACGAGTTTTCCAGCAGCTTTCTGGGCTGAAGAGAAGGAACAGTTATTTAGGGAGATGGGCAAAGAGGCCACACACTCATTTCTCTACCTTGGGTTGTTTGTAGGAGTCAAACAATGTCATTGAACTTGATGTGGCCTTTGGGCTTGGAGATATGGAGGCATTTGTGGCTGTGTGAAAGTTGTGCTTGAGACATCTGTTCTAAGGGATTTCTGAAGCTGGGGTTGTTCAGCCTAGAGAAAAGGAGGCTGAGGGGAGACTTTATTGCTCTCTACAACTACCTAAAAGGAGGTTGTAGAGAGGCAGGGGTTGGTCTCTTCTCCGAAGTCACAGGCAATAGGACAAGAGGAAATGGCCTCAAGTTGCGCCAGGGGAGGTTCAGATTGGATATTAGGAAAAATTTTACACTGAAAGGGTTATTAACCATTGGAATAGGCTGCCCAGGGAAGTGGTTGAGGCACCATCCCTGGAGGTTTTCAAAAGATGGGTGACATAGTGGTTAGTGACATGGTTTAGTGATGTTATTTTATCAGAGTGAGGTTGATGGTTGGACTAGATGATCTTAAAGTTTCCTTCCAACCTGGACAATTCTATGATTCTATGACTTTGGCTATCTCTGTATGGCTTATTGTGTGTTTAGATCCAGACTTTTTTTGTTATTTGAGTTTGGTTTTTTCAGTTAGATGAGATGTCTTTACATTTGCAACGGGCAATGTGAAAATACCCTAAACTAAAGGTCTCAGCAGCTTCTAGAGCTTCTGTCTCTAGCTTCTGGGTGAGCCCACAGAGATAGTTAACACTATATGAGTTAGGAACACTTTTTAACCTGTGCAAGCAGTGTGAGGTGTGCTTTCTGGCCAGGAAAGGCTAGGTGAATTTAACACAGGGAAGACATGAAATGACCTCTGATTATTTTTTTTTTTCTCAACTGGGGAAGCAGGGGGGGCAACTAGTGAACACTGATCAAGCTAATCCAAGAAAATTTCACTTTACTTCCAAAGCTTGGTTACTAAACTCTCTTCCTACCCTCTGGTGCTGGTACAAGGATGGGCTGGCAGAGGGATTAGGCTGGCTCACCAAAAAAAAAAAAAAAAAAAAAAAAGCAAAACTCATCAGTGGTGATTAGAGCTGCTGCTTGTCAGCATGTGAAGAGAAGAGCTACAATTCATCACTCACACTGTCATGTGAAGCCACAGAAAAGTAATTAGCAGGTAAAATGCCTATTAATAGCTCCCACCACGTTTAGTTTGAACACCTGCTGACAAGCTATTGCTCTGCGTAGCTTAGCTTCATCAAGTTCTTGTTTTGTGATTGCCAGAAGAGACTCCATTAGAGCCATTTCTGTTGAGGCGGGGTGTCTCTGAAGAGACTCTTGCTCCATGGTCTCTTGTTGGGAAAGCGGATGTGTCGAGTTGCTTCGCTTCTGGTAACCTCTGCAAAAACGCAGAGATTTCTTTGAGGTTCTTTCAGTGACTGTGAATTTATTTTGGCTAATGAAAGCATAACTTCCGTTAGTGCTGGCTAAATGCAGAGTAAGGGAAAACAAAGAATTGTCTCCTTTGCCTGCAATTATCTTCTTACGGTGCTTGAAAATAAATGCAGTGCATTTCTAAGAAAACCATGTTGTTAATAGTATATTATCACATATAAAGTATGATTAAATTTGGCAGTTTTTATTTGAGCAAGCTTTTTTGCAATATTAGAACACGCAACTCTTTGTTCATTTTTAATGTGGGCCAGAAATATTAGCGATAAACAAAGTGGGGATTTTGTTAGCTTGACTGCTGTGTTAGGATCCTTCTACTTGAAGGCTTCGATAAACACAGCTGCCCAAAAATCTATTCTGCCTGAAATTTATGTTTTCCATCCCTGGGTTTATCTGTCTCATATCTCCTCTCAGGTGGAGGCTTTACCAAAATCATCTCACGTAAGACTGAATTTTTTATGTAGCTTAGGCATTACATTTGTCCCTCAGTTTTTTATGTTAAAGAACACACACATATTTGATGAATATGTGTGAAAATAGACTTTATATCTGTTAACATTGTCTCTTCCTTTCTGCATATCTGACAGTGAAAAAAGGCATCTGAAAAATGTGTCTGTAGGTGGCTGTTACTTGAAATGTTAACAGGAGGCCACTGGGCTTTTATAGGAGCTGATTTTCTAAAGAAGCATAGGCATAAATGCACCCTATTTTCTTGTAGAATAAATTTTTGGGTATTGTTTTGCTCGGTCTGCAGTGTCCTATATGGCAGGCTTTCTTTTTGCTGGTGCTTTGCTTTCTGGATTCTGGTGGGAGTAGAGCCCTGTCCATCTCCCACCAGCGATCCGGCTGCCCTGGGCACAGCACGCCTGCACCAACTGGTACCCAACATCCCCCATCGAAGCAGATGAGGTAGGGACAAGGTGATGAAGCGGGGGATGGAGAAGGAAAGGGATCTCTTGGCTGATCTGCAAGACATTTGGTGTGACGTATCTTTCATCCAGAATATCTTCCATTTGTTTCTTCCCCTCTTAATTTTGCCAAAATGAGCTAGATGCTCAAGAAGCAGGATGAAAGAAAAGGAAGCCTGGTATTTTTTTCCAGCCTACCTAGTCCTCAGTCCCCATCTTCCTCTCTCAGCCACAGCAACCACAGAAAAAGGCAGCAACAACAATTTTTACCTGATGTTTATCACTTTAATTTGGACTGATTTAATAAGTTATTAGTTATGAGCCATTTAGCTCCATAATGAAGTACGTTTTACTTTTCCATCCCAAATTATTGTTTTCATCTTGTAATTTTTTATGTATAACCTAACTCTGTTGTATAATTGTTCTCAATATTTACATGGTGGAAAAGTCACTGCCCAAACACACAATTTGTCTAATTGGGAACCGGATGTGGTAGCAGAGGATGGTGCGTGTGCAGAAACTGTGGGGTTGAGAAACGTGCCCACAAAGCCTTCCTTGCCCAGAATATGGCTGTACACAGACGCTACAGCGGCGGTTTTGAAAGCGCAGCCTTAGCATATGGTCACTTAATCCGAGTCCCAGAGTGTATCCTCTGCTGTGGAAAGATGGCTGTTGGTTTAGTGTCTCCCTCATGAAGAGCGTTCGGTTTACAAGCGAGAAGAGGGGCTGGCTGGGAGGTGGCAGACAAGCTGTGTGCTGCAGTCTCTTCTTTGCGTGAGGATCTCCCATTTGGACCTTGTGGGAGGGCTGTGGCTAGCCTCAGTGTAATGTTCCTTCAGTCCCTGTGTAATTAAAGAGGAGATTAAGTTCGTTTAGTAGATGGTTTGGATTAGGAGCATGACAACTGCTGTAAGTAATCACCTCCTCCCCTCCCCCTTTCATTTCCTATAGAAAAAAGACTCAGGTAAATAAGGTTCAGCAGCCTTAAATTAGCATTGGCAAATATATCCTGTCTCCCATCTCTTCACTCTGTGGACAAATTAGCAAACTTGGGTCCTGGGAGGATAGCTGATGAAGATGGGGGTGTGTTGTTACGAAGTAGATTTCTTCTCTGTGCAGCTGAGGGGCTTTCTGTATCCTACATCAGCATTTGTGGTAGGAAGTGGTTCACCTTTGATGGTCAGTAGCCCTTTCCATCATCAGCTGAACAAGTTGTGAGCGCCCCATGCTATAACCCAGTGATGAGGTTAAAGGGAGGAGCACCTTCAGAAGTCCCCTCTTTCTCTTACAGGAATAATAAGCACAAGTCTATGTAATTACTTATTCCTTTACAAAGGCAAAATAAGATCTCCTTTGAAATAACTCTATTATTATTTGCATTTGTGAGGAAAACAAATCTATTACAGAAATAACAAATTGCTGATTGTACTATATTGTATTGTAATTGAACATTAAATTAAGGCATTCTCTAGTACTGTTTCAGCAACATTTGTATATTTGAAGGATTTTCAAGTACTATTTGTTAATATTTCTACCTAATTATTTCTGTCTACTGCACAGCTGAAGAACATAATTTAAGTTTAAGTGATTGACTCTTATATGGAAGCAAAGTTTACAGCTTGACTTTAAAAGGGCAACACAGACATTGAGCAGAGTGTCACTGTGTTCTCTGGTCTGTGATTCTGGTGGTTCTTACTGCTAACAAGAATAAAAATAAGGTAATGAACATATTTCTTTCACTGACACCAAAAGCAGTTGGGTGTCACACTGTGTCCATACAGCATACTTCTGCTAGTTGCAAGCCCTTTTGCCTAACGTGATCTTAGGAATCGGTGTGAGTATGGACACGAGGGACTGACCCCTAACCATCAGATCTACTGAGAGAACCACCTGATCTACTGAGACTGATGCACTGCTTTGAAAATCGATCTTCCAGACGACGTTTTTTTCTTCATTTTGAGATGTTTTTCTCGGTTCACTGAAAACCAGCTAAAAGATCACTCATAATTTTGCTCTTCTTTTGTTCTATTTTTATGCATGTTAGAAACAGAACATGCCATACATTTAAAAACTAATGAGTGGGTGTATTTCTACCTTAATTATTAGGAATGGTTTAAGTTTTGAAGCAGAAGAGCAGTCTTGCTGTTCTTGGTACTTCATGTTCAGCTGCAAAGCTAACTTTTCTTTGTCTTTTTTTTTTTTCCAATGCAGAACTATGGCTTGGAAACAGAAAATCTAAAAACCCTTTCTCACAAACTGAATGCATCTGCCAAAAATCTGCAGAACTTCATCACTGGGAGGAGGAGGAGTGGTCACTACGATGGAAGGACCAGCCGCAAATTACCAAATGATTTTCTGACATCGGTAGTAGATCTGATTGGAGCAGCTAAAAGTCTGCTGGCTTGGTTGGACAGGTAAAATCTCCCAAATGTGTTGCAGGTAACCAGATCACGCACACACACAAACCCCCAACTTCTTTACAAAACGTAGTGTCAGCATTGAAATGGAAGCAGAATTCATTTACAAATTCTGAGAGGATGTTTGTAGCAATTTTTTCTTGTTAAGTCAGCATGCAATTCAGATAGCCTTTCAGTACAATACTTCTAACTGCACTGCAAGCCTATGCATATCTGGAAATACAATATAGCAGCAGGATGACATCATTAGGTTCTATAGGTATTTTATTATTAATACAGAGCAACACTTTGATCTGCATAACTCAGATTCATTGCTCTGATAGTATCATATTCACAATACTATCTATGATCATGCTTTTCATTAAATAGGTGTCAATATATACATCCAGTGTGTGTTTGAGCATGTGTCTGTAAACATGTGTGTTGCATTTTAGGTTTTTTAAATGGCAGTGAAATACCTCTAAAACTGTAGATGCAATTGGAACTGTCTTACACTTTTACCTCTATTAACTAGGATATATGTGGAACCAGGACTTAAGTCCTCTCCTTTACTGTATCTGTAGTGACATTTTTCTAATGATAACCAGAGTAATATGCAGGTATTTATGATGATCATTGAAACTCCTAAAGTGGTTAAAATTATTCTATCTGTATGTCTTTATAGAATGAATAATAATGCATTTCTATCAGCAAAGAAAAAATGCTTATCTTGATTTAAAGGTGTATCTTATTTTGTATCCAGCAGCTGAAGTTTTGTTCAGAGTATGATCTTTTTGTAATTCTTAAAATCCAACAGAATTATTTGGATTTACTGCTGTAGGTTTTGGTATGTTTCATTGTTCTGAGGAAAAGCAGCTTCTGTCCCATAAATGATGTCCATATGAAAAGTTTAGGTGAGGTATGAATCTTTTCCATTTCTTAAGCTGAACTGCAAACTCTTTCTTTTTTCAATAGACTGCAGCTACCACTGCTTCTTTTTTTTCTCCCCTCTTTCTAGCCTAGAGTACCTGAAGTTGGGCTTCTAAATTTCTATTTAGATGATTAACATTAGATGTGCAGAGAAGCTATACAATCTCATGGGAAGAGCTTAGTATTAAGACTTGAAAATTTTGGAATATATTTTTAGGTCTGTCTCCAGCCTCTTGTTACTTGGAAGACCTGTAGGCTTTGCTTTTTCTCCCTGCAAATAATTTTTGACAGAGAGCAGCATATCATTCTGGGCTTTAAAACAGAAGGAAGAGTAGAAAGCAATGTTCTTTTGCATAGGCAGATCAATGTTTACCACTTCTTTCTATTTAGAAATAATCTTGACTGTTTTCTCTTTGGAATTGTGGCTAATGGATAAAGACTTAGTTACAAAGTTGAGAATTTGGTGGTGAGTTGTTTTTTTTTTATAAAATACACTGGTATTAAAAAGTAAACTTTCACATGTGTATATTTAACACATTGAAAAACAATGTGTTTCTGGCATCTTTATATGAACTTAGCAGTTGAACTTCAGGAAGAAATTAGTTGTTGATGCTACGAAACATCTGCATCTGAGCACTAATGTGTCACTCTAGTACCATGCACTATGCTCAAATTATGCATTTTTAGTATTAAAAGACAAATTCAGTCTGTAAAATTTGTTGGTCGCTCAGAAGTGTGTTGAGAATTATCTCTCAGTAAAATTAGGTTTGTAAAGGCAGCTATATTGCATTTGTCAGACATAATTCTGTTAACAGGTTTTAGCATTGGTGGGGGAAGATCTCAAAAATAATTTCTAAAAAAATGCGTATCAGTTCTACTCCCAGTAAAATACAAAATTGCTTTGCATTTGTCTGGCCAGACCCAGAAGTTCCAAGAAGTTAAAAATGAGGGCAGCCATGGTGGTAGCCCACTTTTAGCAATACTGTCTTTAGTGTCCAGATAAGGCTTCCTAGAAGTGATATTTTAATTTCGTTCAGATTTCTGGGGAAGTCCTTTTGAAGATCTGTGCAGCTTAAACATGTGGTTCTTGCAAATGTTTTCTGTAATATTAAAAAGATTTTTCTGATTTATGAGCTTGTGGGTATTTTAGTTAGGTTTGTTGTTCCTTCTTTCTGAAGCCCCTAAATTAAGATGAAGACAGGCCAATGACTGTATTTTTCTCAGGAAGTGGGAACATCTGGAGATTAATAGGATTCTGCTAATTACATTCCTTCCAAGAAGCTATTGGGGCCACTAGGGGGAGATAGAAAGATTTTAAAAATAAAGTATTTAAAGTCAGGAACATGGATTTAATTTTATTCTGCGCAGCTGTTACTATTAAATTGGGGCCCCAAATCTTAGGTTTTCTGATTGGATTCTAACACTGGTTCCATCTCTGGGGTGCAAGAAAAGGGAGAGCAAACCATTAGGAGGAATAAAATGGCTATAGGGTTGCCCACCCCATTTTCAGATCCATAGTGGGCTGCGCCCATGCAGCGTTTTTCAGGTCACGTCTGGAAAAAGCATCTTGCAACAGCTCCAACTTGCATAGAAATGCAATTATGTGTTTTTTAAGTGTAGGGAAAGGTGATGACTCTACACAACTTGTGCTTCACTTGCTGCTTTAGAGAGCTGTCTTTTTATGATGTTTCTGTAGGACACTTACAATATATAAAGACCTCGTTAGGCCAGGCACAATTATCAAAAGGATTGTAAGAGCTGTGATTTGCTGAGTTACTTTCCCTCTGGCTCCCTCGTGGTGCCACTGTGCAGGGCCAATCCAAGGACACTTTTTGTTCCAGGTCTCTGCCTGGGGCAGTCCTACTTCCACATGTATGTCAGAGATTTGAGTTTTACTGAAAATTAGGGTAGCTTTTATTTCCAGGCTTTACAAGTCTTTTGGTTTAGTTTCATTTAGTAAAACTTAGGATTCTAGCTATTTTCAGAAGAGGTTGGCTTTTGATTTTGAGGAACATGAAATAGCTCTCCAGTAACGTCCTGTAAGAAACTGTCACCACACTAATAGATTATATCTTTAAACTTTTTAGATTAGTTTTAACTTCCTGTTACTTTCTCAGCCCACAAAATCTATCCTCTCTTACAGAAGACTTCAAAAAAATGTTTTAGTCTTCAAATTCTTCCAGGCCAATTTGCTGATGAGAATGGTGTTTTCTTGAAAAACTGTGAGAGTCTTTTGTAAAAGTATGGTGTGTTTCCACTTGACACTTAACATAGTTCTTAGGCTGATGGAAAACCACACTTTAGGCTATAACAACAAACTACCTCCCTGATGTTCAAATCAACATTACATCGAAATGTCTCCAGTGATACTTCTCAGGAATTAAAGAATAATATATACAGTCATACAGGTGTTCTAGACTTTCAGTTAGATCACTGGAAGTTAGATCTTTTCAGTCTTTATTCCTGTAATTCATGAAAATTTTTGTTTTGTTTTGAATAGTTATATAAGTCACCTTTCTGAATCCTCCTTCTCTGATGTGTCAGATTCCTGGAAATTATTCTGCCTTTTGTAGGGCTGATACACTCTATCCTGAGGAGGATTTTTTTTAGATGTATAATTAAAGTAGGATTACTGTTGTTAGTTCACTACTGTGGACCCATAACATGAATGCATTGCAATTTTGTGGCATAAAGCTATCTCCAACCTCATTAAAGTATTTTTTTCTGTACAGTAGTATGTTCAGTAGTATCTGCACATTTAGTTGAAATTGAAATTAGACATTTATTTCTGTTAATCCCAGATAAGGTTTGTTCTTACAGCACACGTTTACAGTCCCCCTGAAAACCACTTTGTAAAAGTGTGGCTTCATGTGTTGATGTATTGTTGTTCACTGCCTCTCTGAGATTTCTGAATTAAATATTCATCATCCATCCATGGATTTCTTGATCTAAAAGCACCATGTATACCCAGGGGATTTTGAGAATCAAACTCTAGAATTTTACCATGTTACTTGCATCTTCAGTGACACCACTGAAACTTCCCAGTTTTTATCCAGAGGCAAATGTGAACATAGAGCATTTAGCAATACTTATAACTAACTTTCTCTCTGGTTAAGACACAGCCACCTCTTGTACTGTACTCACATCTCATTCCTTTTCTACAAATTTGTTACTACCTATTGGTTGTGCTACTGAAATTGTGATGAGTCCTGAGTGAACAGTCCTCAGATTAATCCAATACTTTTTCTCCCAGAATTTAACAAACCATCTGACAGGCAGACAGAAGGTTGTATTTTTATCAGAAGTTGGGACAATGTTGAGTGTTGAGTTTGTCTTCTAATGAGCCAGAGGCTGCTGCAAATGAAGGCAGCCTTGGGAGCAAAAGCATCTTTTACACATCCTTTAAGCACCCCACTTTCCCCCTTCAAGTCCCACTGTACGTTATGTGTTTTTCTTTCATGGGACAGCTAGATTTAACAGCTAGAGCTCATTACCATAGTCTTAACTGGGAAGAACTATAACGGTCTTTGTGGAGGAGGAAGGATCCTAGAGAACCTTACCTGGGGTGACATTTGGTGGCAGCTGCATGAGCTCTGTCTCTTCCCATCTTGTCTCCTTGCTCTGCCAGCATGTTTGCATCCCTTGCTTCTGCTGGTGCTGTCTTCCATGTTGCTCTTGGAAGCATATCTTGTCTTCATGCACCTCCACCACTGTGTCTTCTTTGCCAACCAAACACCCTGGAAGTCTGTATTTCCTGGTGACCGCACTGAGCAAGAAAAAGTTCTTATTTGTGCCTCTGGGCTTCCTGCTCCTGCCTGCTCTGTCGTGCTCGGGCCCTGTTATCTGAAGCAAGGACTCCCCATGCCATAGATCTTGTGCAGCATCAAGAAGAATTTTTTGGATCTTAGCAAATAATAACAATATCTGTATAAACTGTAAACGTGCACTTCGAGACCTGGAGTAAGGAAGCAGGGGTGATGGTTGTTTTTAGGGCTTTAATGGAGTCTCCATTAACAAAACAACTAAGATAATGTGGTAGTTTATTTTTCAATTAAGAATTTAAGAAAATATAAGCAATTTCCCATGAGATAACTACTACAACATTTTGCGTCTGTTGTTGTGTCACCGATTTTAATGGTCGTGAATTAGGATTTGTCAGGGAACACTGCATTTTTTTAGTCTACTTGACTCAGCCATCTGTGTGGGCAGTGATTCAATATGTCTTTCACAGCAACTCTCCTGTATCCCTTGTTTTTCACTCTAGCACTCTCCCCCTTTTGGAAATAAAAAAACTTAAACTGCTGCTGCATATTACTAGGAGGAACAAAGAGATCTTGCAGAGATAGATTTTGTATTCAAGACTTTCACTACTGTGGCCAGAGAAAAGCTAGTAGGCTGACAAATGTGCACGGGTCTGATTAATTTACCACTGCTGTCTGGATACATGATACGTGAACAAAATGGAACAAGGAGATGAACAAAATGCCCAACTGTAAATAGAAATTGTCGGTCATATAAAAGATATAGGTCAAATTGCTGATACAAGATGTAGAATTTCAGAGCAAAAGGCCTTTCTGGCAAGTCTGGGTCTGCTTTTAGGACCATTCACAAACTGGTGGGGTGTAATCCTTTGACTTCTAACCCCAGGTGGGCAAGTCATTTTGGCATGGGCTTAAATGAGCTAATATTCTGCAAAGCACTCAAATGTAGACAGAACACCTATTAGGTAAGGCTAAAAACTATGCCTAAAGTTCAGGACGCTTGAATGGTTCAGTGCTTAAGTCTGGGCAGCAGAACAGACCTCCAAGCCTCACTGAGGGCTGTGTAATCTTTTTTTGGTGATGCTCTGTCTGCAGAGTAGTGCAGCCTGCAACGATGAAAACAGTCTTGTTTATGTATGACCAATCCTGGGTGTTCAGCTTCAGCGCACCCTTTAAGCCTGCTTTGTATGGAAGCGCGGTGGTAGCAGAACGCGTTCCCCACTCTGAAATGGATCTCCCTCTTTTCACCATGGCGACACACACAATGCATACGTTTTCTTCCACTGTAGGTAAAATGTTGTCGGCTGGATTTCTTGGTCTCGTTTTTTTTTTTCGGTGAACGACCCTTGGGGTGTTTATGGTGTGACTATTTTGTAGGTTTAAGTAAAGAGGAGCATTCGTTGGGAAAATTATGCTTGGATGTTTGCAAGCCCATAACTTCTTACTTACAAAGGAAGTGTTACTGGTTTAGAGGCTCCTTTATAAAAGACTTCATACAGTCCTGTTAGCCACGCTTGGTTATTGCTTGTCCTGACAGGATAGATCTGGTTTGCACACAAGATGGTGGGGGAAATGAAAACCCAAACAAAGAGATAACCAAAGAGTTGAGCGATTCTTCACTCACCACACAAATAATGCACTTTCTGTCAGTTGGTTTTCAGTCTTAAACCTGTGAATCTTATGTTTCCTTTATGCATTTCCCCTCTATGCTTGTTTGAATGGTATGCCAAACCTGCCAGTAAGTGCTCGCAAAGAATGCTATGGTATTTAGCTGTATTGTGCTACTCCAACAGCTGTAAATGTTTAACAGAGCACTCATTTAAAGAATTCCTTTATCCAGTGTGAATTTTACTGCGTTACTCCCTGCTTCTACATAAAGCATTAGAAATGCAAATGAAATGTTTGTTTCATCAAAGCCTAAAACTATGAATTTTAGATGGATTTGGCACAAATATGTATGCAACAATATTGTATATTCAGATTTTTATTTGACCTTAATGTGTTACCTTTGAAGAACATTACTGATTTGGTTGCCCCTCTCTTTAAAACATTTTGGACTATTATGTTTAATCAAACTGCTCTGAGGATATTTTCCCTTGTCAGGAAGCTAAAGCAAGGTTTTTAAAAAAGAGTTTTTTAAAAGATGGTTTTAAACTCCTCACAATAATAATCGTTATAATTTAGCTCAGTACTACAACTAGTGATGAAATATGATTAACTTTTATTTTGAGGCAGTGCTTTTAATAACAACAGTCGGTATTTGTCTGAATTGCACCTTTTAAAAGTGAAATAGTTATTTCTGTGTATCGTTTTCTCCTAACCAAATGTTATATGAAGAAGACAGCTGAGGAGGCTAAAGCATAGGAGGCCGAAAATGTTGATAATGTAAAAATACTAAGCGTATGCATCTCCTTCACAATACGCAACTTTTTTTTTTTTTTTTAATTGTTTGGGAAGGATTTTCCTTCATGTGCAGTCAGTAGTTGTGAGCATTAATAGCTGTTGAATCATATTATTTCTTAATTCTGTGAGGGAATTAGCTGTGCTATATTGATGTAGCTGGTTTTTCTACCAATCCTTCAGGGTGGCTTAATTAATTAGTGGTAGATAATAATATTAATTTTTTTTCATTCTGAAGTGTGCTGATAATTGGTAAAGTTTTAATTAGGTCTCAATTCATAAAAGTGTATATATACATGCATGTGTTACAGCCTGAATTACACCTATGAACCAATTCATGTTTCTGAGGTGTTTTATTACTTATCTCAAACACAGATCTAATAACCATGAAAAGGAGTTAAAAGAACCAGTAGCTCTATCATGCCCGGTATTAGAGTAAACTTATTTCCTATATATTAGTGTCTTGAAGTTGATTGACTTTAATCTTAAAAAAAAAAAAAGTAAACATCAATTTTAAGCGTTTTTTTTTTTTTTTTTTTCCCTGTGAATGAGGTGTTTATCTCTCTGCAATCTCTGGTATGTAATATGGTGCAGGCTCACAACGTGGGCACAGTGGAAAAATTAAGAGGCTCCCACTTTTCCAGCTGCATGCATGACGACACAACATCTAGGAACTTAATTACCCTTGAAACCTATTACCCACCCATTTGTGAAACTGGTTTGAAAATGGCTAACCTCTTCAAATGTTGGAAAGGAGAAAGCAGGATAAAAGGTGAGAACAAGGGCAAAACCACCCTGCACGTGTGTGCAGAAGCATTGAAGTGATTGCACAGATTTCCTTTCCTTAAGATATCAGGTCTAGGAGTAGACAAAGAGTGGAAGGTGGAAACCAACAAAGGTCTGGAAGAGGGAATGAATGGAAAGGGCATATGGTCAGGTAGGTGCCCAGTGGAGCTATGGGGGTTTTCATGTGGGTATTGCAGAGGAAGAGAATCACAGGGAGGTTTTGAAGGAAGAACAAATACATTATAAGAGAAACTGAGTAAAACGGTTCCATGAATAGGGAAATGTATGTTGGAAAAGGTCTTGGAAATGACTGAAAGAGGTGAGATGATGGGACACTGAGGTCAATATCATAGCAGGAAGTGGGGCAACATGTGGCCCTGGTCCAAAGCAGTTCTTCAGTTCTCGTTTAACTTAAAAGAGCACTGTATTGGACAGCACACGTGTTGAAAATTGCAGGGATTTTGTTTCACTGGAGCCATAATAGGTGTCTGAGACTTTAAGGTCCACGGGACTGTGAAAGATGTGGCTTTGAATAAAAAGAGTAGAAATCAGAAGCTGATAGAAGTGGCTCAGCCAAGGCAAGGAAATAATTTTTAAAAAGTAGAGAGAAGTGGTCTAATTAAACAAGGAATTCCTTTTGCTTGATGTCTTTTTGATACCTTTAGAAGGAAAGTGCTTTAGTAACCAACTGAAAAGTTACAGTGTATGTAAGCTTTATTTGCATTTATACATATTGTTTCATCTGTTCACAGTCAATAATATTGTGCTGTATTAAAATTACAATCAGTGGATATATTATCAATGAAGAGGGTTTTTTTGTCAGATTCATACTGTGTCTTTTATGAAATCCAATCAGTAATCCTACATTGAAGTTTCTGTTGATATTTTGGTTGTAACTGCTTGTGTGTTGTTATACAAAGTCCTGCTGGACTGGCACTATTGAAATTCAGGCTTGGGATGGGGATGTAATACCAAAATGCATTTCCTTTGGTAGGTAAATATTTAAAGAGGCCCTTACCATTTCCCCAGCTGCTTATGCAGTACTGGCTGTATAGTTGTGTGTGCAGGTTGCCTCCAGGGAAGTGGTCTGAACTGGGGAGAGGGAGGAAAGGGAATTGGAGTTTTACTGGTCCAATTTGCAGCAATACCCCAGAGAGGCACTGGCCAAAAGTGATGTGAGGGAGTCGGTTTGTAAACTACAGAGACCTACAGAGGAGGTAGCTTGAGGACACCTTACATTTTCTGCAGGAGCAAAGTCCACGTAATATGGACCTGCCTCCCTATGTTTCCAAGTGGTGAAGAACTTTCCAAATATTGCATATTAGTTATTGATTTTAGTAGTCCTTTCCCTCCTGCTGGCACCCTTGCTGCCCGCTTCGGGTGCTGTTTTCAGTAAACTTCAATGTAACATAAATGAGTAATGTCTCAGTCCCTTTGCCTGTTCTTTAATGTCAACAAAGTTTATTTGGGGCATTTCTAATGATCTTCACTAAAAGCAATGCCGGTAAAAATGTCATTATTTTCCTCATGAACCGGGAAACCAAACTAAATTATAAAAGTATGAGGGAAGATGATGCGGTATTAGAAGCCAAAGCCTACCATGCAATTTTGTTTAGAGAAGTGCTGGAGGCCTTGAAATGTCAAATAGATTCCAGTTGTGTAATTTGGGGATCAAATTGTATTAACATCCATACTTAAAGTAAAATAATACCGTTTGCTGGCTTGATTCCATTCATCTTCATGTTATCTTCATCTTTATGTTCATAAATGAACATAACCTTTTTAAATCAAGGTTTCAGGTAGATTTCAGAACCTCAACAGTTACAATTTTGAAAGAAAAAATATCAGTGTTTTTGTACATCTTGGCTAATGTACTTTTTAAAACGCAATAACCAAGCAGTTCAGTTACCTTTTATCCTTTAATATGCTCACATCTCCTGAACTTCAGTAATAATCTCTGTGTGTGTCTGTGGGTAGGCCTGCTGTAGTGTGTGCCTACTGTACAGTTGCCATGTACTGCATAAAATTTGGACTTTGGATTGCGATTATATGTCTGTGTCAAATAACTTTTGTAAGGCACCTTTTGGAACCTACCCACATGCTGTCTCCTAAGTCCTCACTCTCTTGTTGCTTTTATGTTTCTTAAACTCTGCCTAGGTTCCAATTTTTGTCCTTTTATTTTAAAAAGAATGTACTGCTTTTCTCGCTAGAAAATACAAACAGAAAGTATATGTTGCTGTATGATGTATTACATCAAATTAAAGCTGCTAGACTTGTTTAACCCCCTCAAAGTGCATTCTGTCTTATGAACCATCAGGGCTGGATTGGGAGCCCTGGAGAAGAAAGAGGGCATTAGAAGAAGCAGGTGGAGATACGGATTTCACATGGGTTTATTAACGGACAGTTCCAAATCTGCCTGCACTAAAATTTCAGTAATTCTGCATATGGAGAAAAAAAAATTAGAAACCTGTTAAGAAGCAGTAGAACTGTATTTGTAGTTACTGTTTGGATATAGCACAGTTCTTTGTACTGGAAATTTTTCTCTAGTCTTAAATGAGGAAGGCATAATACCAACCAGCATGGTAAAGCTCTTAAAGGTATATATGAATATGTATTCTCTAAGAAGTGATGAAAGAAGGCAGTTGGGGAAGGGACTAGTCACTCAGCTTAATTTAAAGGCAACCACACTTAAAGTATTGTTTAGTAATCTTGCCACATTACATGATCTATTGTTAGTTTATTCAGACATTAGAGTCCTTATTGTTCTTTGCCACCTTTTTTTGTTTTAAATGTTTGAAGCAGGGAGAAATGCCATCTTTGTGATGGTAATAATGCCGGTAAAAACATCATTTGCAATTCACTTCATCAGAAGTAAAAATCTTGACTCCTTTCAGGGAAAATACCAGTCCTGCCTAGTGTTTGGCTACTTCTTGAATAGAGAAACTAGGCCAAGTTGAGTTTTCAGCTTAACACAGATCTGTAGTTAAGGAATCGGACTGCCATCCTAACTAACTAAATACGTTTTAGCATTGCGTCTAGAAAGCTTCTAGGTAGGCAAGCATTTTAAACATTCTTACATGAAGTTTTAAGGTATGGGATACATGTAGGTGATGTCTATAAGTGCTGGATTACACTTTTCATTTCACTAAACACTTCTGATTTTAGCACAGTGTGGGGATGTTAGGTTGTGCCTCCAGTTTAGCCTTTGCAGCTGCTTCTGAGTGTTAATGTATCTCTGGCTCTAAATGTTATTCTCAGCTTTGAATAAAGATTTTACTACTTCTGAGTCCCTCCAGTACTTTTACCAGATATTAGATCAGGTCCCAAGAATCTCAGTGAATCAGCCAAATGCTTTTCTGATCTGATTCACATCTGGACACCATTCATATCACAGGTGGAAGCGCTGCCTCTGGTTGCCTTTATAAGGCTATTCCCAAACAAATGCAGAAGGCAAGGTGGGCTTTTTCTGGAGGAGTAAAAGCAGTCCAGAAATAAACTGGAAGCCTGTGAGAAATAATGCTTTTATAAATGGAATTTCTTAAAGAGGAACTTTACAACTGCAAAACCAAGGAGACATGAACGTTTTCCATGGATATGTATCCTGTATTTTACAATTTTAGTAGTACATTTTTAGATATTCTGTGTGATTTTAATATCTCTAAAAAACAATGTATATTAAGTTCATTGTGCACCAGTGAAGCAAGTGGATATATGGTAGTGCTATTCAACATTTTTTTTTCTTCTTTTTTTTTTTTAGATCACCTTTTGCTGCTGTCACAGATTACTCAGTAACAAGAAATAATGTCATACAGCTCTGTCTGGAACTAACAACAATAGTACAACAGGTATGAGAACATCTACTTAGCAATTTATTTTTTCCTGAATTGTAAATGACCGTTACCTTTTTCACACAATTTTGTATTACTCCGTCTGTATCATTGTCTAACAAAAATAAGAGTATACTAGTACTAGGTAAACACTTTATAAAAATTCTGTGTCCTGGTTTTATATTTTGTCTTTAATTTCTAATTAACTGTCTGTTTCAAAAAGTCTGTATGTATTGGACTTTGGTCATCTGCTCTTTCATACAGTTCATGTCATTTAGACACCTGTTAAGATGATACATGACCCCGTGAGGCTAGAATATTGTCAGTATGTTATTGTACATCCTACCTTCAAGAAATCCACAGGAGTTGCTGTGCATCACCGTCTAGTTTTCTAATTGAGGGGAAGAGCCACCTGATCCATTTTCATGTGTCTACTGTTAAATGAGAAAGTGGGCAGAATATCAAACGCTACAGTACTTCCTCAGAATTAGCTCAATATCAGTTCATTTTCTTACAAATTCATCTCTATCCATGATACCACTAATTTGCTATGGTGTAGGTAAATATTTCTCTATGTATATTTTTCAGTGTGAATGAGAGCAAATGTTACTATTTAATACCTTTGGAGAACAGCAGTTTTATCTTTGCCAAAACTGATATGATTCCCCAATGAGGAAGCAGTTCAGTACATGAATCCATACTTTGAAGTCAAAAGGAGCATTTATGTGCCTAAATTTAAGCATGCTCTGAAATTGAATTGGGCTGTAGTCAGAAGAATGATAATGAAAAATTCCATTACTAGTCCCAAACACATGTGGTTTGATCTCTACTTAAAACAAATGCATTCCAATGTAGCATTTCAAAATGTCTTTGCTGAGCTTTTCTTTTGTAAGACCACTGAATACACTGAAAAATCTCATTGTGCTTTTTTAAGGCTGTAAATGGAACGTTTCAGTATCACCTTATCAGGTGTTTTTTCTGTCTCAGAATCCATTTTCTTTTGTATGAGAACTACTTTATAGTACTTCACTAACTTACAATAATTTATAATTTGATATATATAATTTTATAATTTGTGAAAGACCTACGGAAGGCAATGTTAGAATTGTTCTTGTAACAACAGCTAACAACAGTCTTTTATAAAGTTTAATGGTTTATTTAAAAAAAAAATACAGTCTGTGCATTTTCTTATACCTTTGCCTTTTTTTTTTATTTATTTTAAGACATTCATACAATTTAAAAACAGAACTCCAATATTCACCTTAGTAACCGAGTACCAGCAGGACTGAAAACTGTTTTTTTGGGGGTTGTTACATCTGACATTCAGATTTATTAACGACAAATGATTCTTTAGTCAAGATGGGTGTAAAAAAGATAAAATTATGCTGGCTTGCTTGAATTGTTTTGCACGTTTTGAGGCTAATTTTAACTAAATGTTTCTTCATAGAATTAAGTCTTGTTTTGTCTGTTTCCCTCCCTGCCCCTACCCCACCAGTCAGTGCTAAATGGATAATGAAGAAACAAGTGACGAAATTACAGCTCTCTCTTATATGTATGAAGTCTAAGAAAATCTATTAAATGTCTGTGCTTTAACTTTTAAATACTTAGAAAAGTTGGAGCAATAATACCTACTCAGAGAGAGACTTTGAAATAAAATGCAGAATGGTGCATACTTTGTTTTAATCATTTCATTTTCTATGTGTGTTGCACAATGCCAGAACCCAACTAACAGACCAGCATGCTGTGGATATTTGCCAGTGGAAGCAGGTCCCTCAGAGTACTGCAAGTTATTATTGTAACCTGCTTTACATTCGCACTAATCATCTGCTTCTATGCAGCTTTTTATTTTGGCTTAGGGATTTTTTTTTCCCCTTAGGACTTTAGGATATTGTTTCATAGGCACTTCCTGCAGGTTTTCACTCTTAATACCATCCTCCTTGCTGATGGCTTATTTAATTCAGGACTTGCATTCTTGTTTCATTTTTATAATCAGCTCTTCCCTCGCAGCAGAACACTGGAGGAAAAAAAAAAAAGAATTTAAATAACAAACAATTTTATGAGACTATTGTGATTTTTTGCTACCATTCCCTTGCACTATCTGCCTTTCTCTCCTCCATATATCTGCCTCCCCATAGGAATCAGAGGCTGTGCTTCGTCTGCACTCTCTGTCTGCACTGCAATAAGTAAAAAGGGCCTGTTCTTTCTTGATGGTACAAGATAGGTGTTAAAGGGATACGAGTGTACAGGTTGGGGGGGTCTGTGTGAGAGAGACAGGTTCTTTTGGATTGTGCTTTTTTTCCCTTTTGGGTCATTCATAAATTTAGGTTTGTGTTGGCAGAATTTTTCCAGTCACAAACACATATGCGGAAGAACATGAGTGACTCCTTGTTTTTATGGTGTTCATGAAAGTCTTGCTATTGACTTAGCTGGAGTGTTCAGCTTCAGAGGGTGCTAGGAACTAGTTCTTTTAAGTGTGCTTGTTTTATTTTAGAAAGGTAGCAGTAGCTACAATGATAAGAAGTTTTATTGCTTTCTTAGGCAATCTGTAGGTAACTTTTATTATCATTCTCAATGCTCTTATTTCTCAGGAACCCATTAGTGTTTCACTAAAGAAGCTTTCTTCTTTAGAATTAAAAACCTGGAAATCTTGGGAATATCTGAAAAGTCTAATTTTATATTGACTTTTTAAGTTATCAGACGTGTAAAGAAAATTTTACTGCTGAACACTGTAGTTCTTATTAGTGCTGTTTAATTGTGATCATTAGTAGCACTCGTCATGTTTTTTACTTTCCTTAATCAGCTTTCACAATGATTTGCTGTGTTTATTTAGTTTTAAAACCACTGATGTTTGTCTCGCAGCTTTAATGTCTTGTGGGATTTACTTAGCAAGATGCTCCGGCAGAAGTATAGCTGTAGGCCTGTAAATACTCCTTTATAAAAGCTCCACCGCAGTTACTTCTCTGCCTAAACAGCTCTTTGAAGAGAGACTATGCAGTGGAAGCAATTCTATGTAACTAGGGTGCAGACGGAGAACAGTCACGTGGATCTGGCTTGCACTGTTGTCACAGAACATAGTTCTGACATCATCTGTCAGCAATGTTCAGAGGTAAACTCAGATTTTGGATGACAGAGCGTGAGAACCTGGGTGATGCAATTTGGGAGGTGGCAGCCAGGATGGAAGATAGCTAGGAAAGACCAAGCCAACCATCCACAAATACTCTGTCTGGACATATAGACACCTGGCATTTTGAGCTAAAAGCCCTAATATAGAGCACATACAGAAGTGCCCTGTGCACTGCCTCAGCTGAGTGATTTGGAGCTTATTCCCTGTTTAAAAGTGTTTGAGATTCAAAAAAAGTAAATGTCCTTATACTCCATGCCCTGCTAGACTCACTTGCAATGCTAGAGAGGTAATCTTTGTTAGGCTCCTAGTCATTGCTGTCTTTCAGATAGAAGATATTGGAAAGGATCACAAATTATTTTATGAGTAATGCACTATTTTTGTATGACACTGCATTTTTTATAATCAAATGGCTATAATTTATGTGAAGAATGTTTCAAATATTATGTCTCACTGAGAAACTAAGTGCGGACTTGCTTTCCAGTTTAAAGAATAAAAAGGGAATTTACTTTCTTAGCCCCCCCCCATCCCAACACAGAATCTGAATGCAATAATATAAATTGGTTCTATTAATTTTGTTAGGACAATATCAAATATGTGAACAAAGAGGAATAATTAATGTCCTCAGTACTATTGTTACAAAGTATCTCTCATAATCTTTTCTATCACAATTCCTCACTTTCGCTTTTAAGTCCTAGTTAGTAAGGACTTTAAGGACTCACTAAATATAGCCAAAAAAATTTGAATTTTAGGTCGTACCAAGTAGCTAATTACCTCAGGTATCTTTAGCTAATAAACTGGCTTTAACAATTTAGTGGTATGAATGTTAGATTGGTTCCTCATTAAAGCTGTTTTGCGCTTCCAGATTGTTGGGGTTTTCAGAGCAAAATGTGTTTGATGGAAACAGTTATGTATTAAATTTCAAAGTTTTTAATTTAAATTTTCAACATTATTCCTTCCACCTCAACTTTGCTATCAAATGCTTGCAGGAAAAACTTTGTTAGCCTACTGTGGTAATAATCCTCTCCCTCCCCCTGTTGTTCAATAAAAATACTTCATGATGAGGAGGCCACATTCTTGGAATTTTAAATATATATAAGCATAGTACAGTGTTTATACAACATGCCCCACTTCTGATGAGTGTACAAGTAGAGGGTTAAGTGTACAAGTGGATACTTAAATAGATATGGTGAAAAGTTAAAAAAGAACAAAAAAGCCCCCCTTGAAAACAATACCCAGCTATTATCTGCCTGTAGCACATGGAATTCAAATGGTATTCCCGTAAGAGTGTTATAACTCATTGCAAGGAACACTGAGCGAAATTTAGACTCACCTTGTATCCTTCAATTACTGCTCTTATGCAAGATTTTTCTGTTGCATAAGGTACAAAGCAGTGCTCGGAAGTAGTGGTGTTTCAGATACGTATCATCCTGTGCAGCTGTTTTCTTCACATTTAGAAGTCAGTGTATAATGTATGAGGTAAAACAGAATTTAAAGGATTGTTGGAAGTATGAAACTTTTTTGTTTACAAGGAGCTATATCAAAGTAGTTTCAATTTATGCTCCTTAGCAATGTTTTTTCTCTTTTTCATAGGAGAGTAGCTTATTTCTCAATAGCACACTTTTATGGGAAATTTCAGATGTAATTTAATGTAATGTGAAAAGTGCCTAAGGTGCTTAACATTTATGTCTCTTTCTGATTCTGCTGATTTATTTCTGCTATTTTATTACACTCCTTTCCCCCCTTGAAATGGCTTACTTGTAGATATATTGTTGTCTTTTGATCTAAGTTTTGAAGTCCTTTTTCAAATGGGATTAGGCACGGAATAGCTCAAAGGTTAAAACATCAATAATAGTCTGTAGGGATATGAACTACTACTAGAAATAATTTGATGCCTCATTAGTTGTCATTGAGATATATGCTGTAAAGATGTTTTTTTTTCCCCAAACTTGTGTAGTCTGTGATGTGACATTTCCAAAGTAGCTTATGAAGCCACTGCATGCTTTAATAAAAACCCACCTTGTAAAGTCCTGTGAATTTGTTAGCTGTGTTTTCTTTTCCATTCTTAGAAAAAGTAGTTTCTTTTCCTCATGGATGGAAGAATACAAAAAAAACCAACCAAAAAATGCTAAAAGATTATTGAGTACGTAAGATGCTTAGTGTTAGTGTTCCTAAACCAAAATGTTTTGGTGTTGGCTTGTTTTTGTGTTTGGTTGGTTCTCTTCTAGATGAATGATTGACAGCCTCTGAACATTGTGGAAAATGACACACAGAGTGGAATAATTTGTGGAAAAAAGAGTAGTCTTTTTGGTGGGGCACATGCTGGTAAACCAATGAAGCTGTTAAATTTTTCCAAGAAAAGGAGCCAGAGTGGTTCAAGGTGATGGTGAAAGAGTCAGGGACTGTTGAGTGAATTCATGCACCCATGGAAGCACGTGTAGAAAGTAGCAGAAAGTTGGTGGAAACTGAGATAAAGTGTAGACAGAGAGGAATAATATGTTTTAGTATCTCATGTTTCCTTTGAATAAAATCTTTTCTTTGTAAATTGATTGTTGTGGGCACAGTGTCAGGGCATGTTGAGTGGCATCACAGCTTCTATTTGAATAGAAACAGACAGAGGATATGCCATGCTTCCTGTGTAAATCTTCGTAAATGCTATATTTAATCATTATGTTGGTCATATCAGTAGAAGTGAAGACAGAAACTCTGCATTTCTTTTACTTTGGAAACTGATTTCCCTTTCCAGAGACAGTACAGTCTCTGTTACCAGGTGCAGTGAAGCAAGATTTCACTTCAGTATAGTGAATTACAGAAAGTATGTGTTGCTAGGTAGCTAATAGAATCCTTGAGCATGAAAAAGTGTAGGGTCAGTCTTTATTTCAGGAATATACTGTGAAGTATGTGTGTGTTTGTCTGCTTAAATCTGTTAAAAACACATCAAGAATTTCAGATGATTCAATATGAAAAATTCAAGCCATAGTTGAGCCTGAAATGCCATCTACCTAAATAACATTACTTTTTCTCAAGTCTGATTAATTTTATTTCCTCTGTTGGCAGAATAACCACCTAAGCACTATATGAAACGTAAAATATTTTGCTGTAATTGTGCCTTATAAACCAGAATTGTTTTTCACAACAGTTCTAGAAGAAAAGCAGAAGTGAAAAATTAAGACATTATTTACCTCTGAATGGTCGTGGAAGTGACACTGAAAACTTAAGAACTGCACATCATATCACAAACTCTATTTTGTGTGTCAGTAATAAAAGATTTGGGTTTGAATGCATGACACTTATTTTTCTGAATTAGAGGTGTGAAAATAAAGGGGGTTTTGACTTTGTTTTTTCTCCTTTGCATGGAACATTTTTGCCTCATTTCCAGCCTCTCATCTGATGATAGTTTCAGTGGATTTTATTTTTACCTGCTGAGAGTGTTGCTGCTTAGAGGAATCACCCTAAGAGCTGAAATTCAATTTAGACCACATACGCATTTAAATTCTAGCAGGATATAGGAGCAAGTATCAATGCAATTTTAGTCAGTGCTAAAATACTTGCTATGGTTTCTTACCTAATGATATACCAGCTCATTTTAGAAATGGCGTAGCAGGAAGAAGCGCTACTCTCTATATGCAAATTAAGAACTAATATGTGACCAGATCCCAAAGGAAAGTGAGATGATGTCTTTTACAGAAAGGAGGGTAGAAATAATTGGAAATGGAAAATGACTTCAGAAAGATAGAAGAAAAGAGCTTAGTGTAGACGTTGCATTTCTCTTAATCCAGTGAGCAATTTTTCCCAGAAGTTGCTTGATCTGTGGGTGATTTATGTAAGTTGTGTTAAATTTTTACATGAAGTATTCTGTTACTATGGTGATAGGTGCCACTCCACACAGATTGTTTAAATAAAATTAAGGCAATTTTTTGTACTGAGTAAGCTGGGTAATTGCTATTAGTTTGTACACAAGGGTTATGAACTTAAAGAACTGCAGGTTAAATATTCAGAGAAAGGCTCTAGACTTCTAGAAGCATTTGTGTAGGTTGCATAGGAAATGACCTTTTACGTAGCATTTATTTAATAGCTTGCATTCAATTTTTCACAATAGAGATTTTTTTTTTCCTCTTCCCTTAGTATCTCAAATGGCATGCACTCACCATTCTGTTTTCTCCCATCTCTGTCGGTTCTTACGCACGCTTCTGATGGGGGAGGACAGAGTGGGTTGCTGCAGATACAGACGAGCCCTGGGTTCAGTGTGGAAGGGCAGGGAATAATAACTGAGTGAGGATGCCATAGACCCAGTGGCAAGAAACTGCAGGGATTGACTAATTGTAGCATAAGTGAGAAAGAAAGCAAATATTTCTGAACGGCCGTGGGAAGAAAATCGACAGGATTTGTGTGGGAAGTGGAGTTGAAAATGGCACCCAGGTTGTGAGCTTGTGGGACATAAGGTGGTGGAGCTGTTGACAGAGATGGGGAAAGAAGGGGGAAGCAGGGAGGGTTTGGGAAGAAACGTGATTTCAGCTTTCCAGCATACTGCGTTAGGGCTGGTGGCGAATATCCAGAAGGAGATTCTGAACTGCGAATGTGAACAGAAGGGACGAGAGATCTGTGACTCATCCGCACAGAGATGATAATTAAAGCAGCATGATTTTAGGAGGCTGCTGAGCAATAGGGAAGAGGTTGCAGAAAAGGGGAGAGCTGAGGATAGAGCTCCCTGGGACTTTGGCAGTCAGAAGAAGAGGAAGAGCCATGATAGGAGGACTCTTTTGAAGCAGCTCAGTTGGAAGAAAGTCAGGGAAAGCACATATTTTTGGGACGTTCACTTAGAAGTATGGTGTAGAAATATAATATGTTTCTAACAAGGGCTGTGTAATTTTAAAAATTCATTTTGTATGGCAGCAGCCAAGGATTACCTATGCAAGCAGTGGGTTGCTGCGTAGCTTAAGAGAAGCTTTCTATTGCATTTTAGCTGGTGAGACAGGAAACAGGTATTTCCTCTTCCCTCTCTCTGTTCCAAACATTTGTAATTGTCAGTGTCCCCAGGGCCCACACCTTTTGTATCCGAAGTCCTGCTAGACCTCTCAAAATCCAAGATGTGGTAAAGAACTGCAGTAAACCTCTGCATGTGTTGTGTTCTTAAATCTTTGCCTGTTGCCAGAGGAGAGCATTACTGGCTTGCCAGCTTCTGTAGCTTTGGGGATACTTAAGAGTTTTTTGTTTCTTGTTTTAGAGAAGGGGGTTGGAGGGGAGGGAGTTGAACAGAGCTGTATATCTGCCAATTTGTATTTTATTATTCCATTAATTACCCAGAAACACCTGTAAAGCACCGTCTGAACAGAGTTCTCTACTATTGTTCATTTTTCTGATCATCATGCTCTATAGAACACAGTATTTTGCCATAGCCTATATTATATCAATCAAGTTTATTGTTTCAAAGCTGTCATTGTTTAATCCTACCATCAGCTGTATTAATTATATTTTTCATGCATTTTCTAAGCAGTGAAAGGCTAAATTAACTCAACCTGCCTTACCCTTGTACCTGTTTGGAAATTATATACTACTGTCTTGGTCTGAGAAAAGAAATAAAGGCTAATAATAAATGAAGGTATTCTATGAAAGCTATAAAACTTTTGCCTTCTTCATGTGTTGGCAAAGCTTTAGACTTTGTTATCATTGTTGTTGATAACTTTTGTGAGAACCTTCTGTGATGACTTCAGCAAACCCCAGTCTTGTGGATTTCTTGCTATAGCTGAATTGGGCAGAATTCAAACCAAATGAGCCTTTTTAAAGCCAATGGCATAAATTCCCTAGAGATGGTTACACTTGAACAGGCTAAGGGTGGGCTCCTTGAAGCTAGAACAACTTATTTTTGATGGTGCAGTGCTGAGGCTGAAGTAACTGGGAGTTATAATGTGAGCATTCTCAAGTTAAATTATTTTTTATTGTTGCTAAGTAGCAAGACCGACAGACCATCCATTTGACATATACTGCTATTAAAGGATTCGGTTACAGTTTTAATCAATTTGAGAAGTAAAGGGATTTAAAGGATGGCTTGGCTTAATTCCAACCAATGGCTACATTGCTTAAGACAAGATTTTATGTGAAAGGTTTGGCAATGCTTGAGAGTCTGAACCCTCTTTTAGCAATCATGTAATTCATTATTTTTGTTACAAATAGAGAACTGGAGTTACATAATTTAGAACATTTTGCGTGACTTCAAAATAATGGTGACAGCAATTCTATCAGACATCTGTTTTTAAGCAGTACATAAAATTTATCTGTTCTCTTAAAACTAGACATGGAAGATATGTGGGATTGCTCATGAAAGATGCATTTCCCAGGCAATTTCACTACCACTTTTAAAATTGTTTTCCTAACCTTGCCTACATTTTATCAGCAAAATACTGGTAAAAACGGTGCAATATACACAACCACACACATGTAAGTTCAGTTGGACTGCAGAGGAAAACAAATGAAAAACAGTGAAGATGCTCCACCAGAAGCAACTTGAAAGCTGCCTGGAGAACAAATGCACTCATGGCAAGCTTTTGTTCTTCACAAGTTGCTCCAGTTGACTCCACCTCTGTAGCACCCCACAACCTGCTTTTGAGCAATGCTGCTATCATAAGAATTCACAATGGACATCTTTTGACTAACGTATTACTTGAGAATCAGGACATCTGTTTTTTGTTTTTGCAAGTCATGTAACTTGCTTCTGTATCAGCTCTGCCTAGGAAATTTCCTTGCCTTGGAGGAAAAAATAAATTAGGATGACTAAATATGTATGACCAACTAAGGCATTCTGCTGAGCAAGAAAATGCAGTGAAAGAAGTCCATGCTCTTGAGCACTCTGATCTAAGGATCACTAGAAATGCTGAAATGTTGCTGAAAGAACTAATAAACATATGTCTGCAATTCTCCCTTTTTGTATCCTTTAACTATTTGTATGTATATATTTCACTTTCTGAGCTAGCATAACTTTATTCTGAAGTTAAGTCATGGGCTTGACAGGAATTTAAGACTACCAAGAAGAATGCAGTGCAGCAGCTGCCTACAATATGTAACAAACCAAGAATAATAATAGTATTAGTAATAATGATGGTATGTTTCAAGATTATAGCCTGCAAGTAACCTGAGAGGAGAAGTGTTTGACAGGTAATTGCAACAGGTAATTTGACAGGTTGCCAACTTGGACTTGTAAACCAGATCATAAAAATGCAAAAATAGAAGTGTTTTCTGCTGAATATTATCCCATAATTATAGTACTCGAAAACTTCATGAACATTTTTTCCCTGTGGGATATATGAGCAGTAGGATGAGTTGGCAGGTCTCCTAGATCTCAGTACGTCACATTTTGAGTTGATTTAATCAGCTTGGGTACAAAGGAAAGGACTAAAGAATAAGAAAAGTGCTGGTGCAATCAGCTGACCCCATTCCCCACTTCTATGAGATACTAAGAAAAATGTTTTAAAAAAATACAATAATAGTGAGGAGAGAAGAAAACAAAATGGAACAATAAAGCATCATAAATATAGCTTTTGAAAAATAAAATCCACAAATATTTGTATTTTATATATGTTGCCTCGTGTGTGAATTGTTTTAGCAATGTCTGGGGCAGGGTGAGGTGAGGCGTGTGTATTTTGCAGCATTGTCACCAGTTAGTGTTGTCTAATTCAATGGGTTTAATTTGAGTGTCTTTGGTAACTATTATTTATAGCATTACAATAGGATCTTTGCAGATAAAACTTGTAATTTTTGTAGAAGTAATGCAAAGTTGTGGTTATGAAGGTCAGAAGTTCTGGAAGAAATATAAGTGATGCCTCTCAGTTGTGGTGTAGCATTGGTCTTGCTAGTTTTGGACCTCATGTTTTCCTTTTTTTAGGATCTTAGCCTAACCCCATCTGTGTCCACAAACATCATTTTGCCATTTTTGATGCATGAGGCATAGCTGGAAAAACTGACCATGAAAATCTGGTATTAGTAATTAAGTTGTTCTATCATATTCCCCTTTCATTGCTCTTTCTTTGCAGATGATACCGTCCCATTTTCCATTCTGAAACTGCTCATGGCCAATATTTGACTACATCTTCAGGAAGTATAAATTAATACAAGACTGCTTTTGTTGCTTTATTAGGCACCTGGGTTATTAATCTTTTAGAAAATAATGTGCATTTAGAAGATAACCTTACGCTGTTTCAGCTGAAGTTTTGTTTGGTTGATTAGATTAAGATCGTATGGCCTAGCTTTAGTTATAGTTTGTCAGTAAATATATGTGTGCAGTTCAGAGAATAAACAGGTAAAATGTCACCTCCTCCTTGCTATATCTTTGCATTTCAGTTCAGGGGTAATCGCAGTGTTGTTTCACTAAGTGTGTAGCAATTTGTTAGCTTGTGTAGGAGTAAAGCTTGGTTGCAGATTTTATGTGTGTTCCTGCTTTTCTGAAGTAGAAAAAAGTTGATGTTAAACTTGGATATGATCTGATTCTTACCTTAATTGCAATGCTTTGATACTGTTGTTAAACAGATATTTGAGAAGATCAAGAGTAAGATATGGGCTTGTACTCTAGGTGTGGAAGGAAGAGATGTTCTCCAGCTGTGGGTGGTATGCTATTAAGAGTACAAATTTATTTCTAATTGCATAGTTAGAGACTCTTTTTATAGTTCTTAAATGTTCTAAGCTCTTCTAGTTGAAATGAAATGGGTATGAAAAAGCAATAATTGTAAAAGCTAAAGGCCCCCAGTAATAAGCATTCAGCTTATCGTTCTACCTAAGGCGTGTTTGAAGAGGGTGGGCACAGTTATCCTCAGCACTTGCTTAAAGATAAAGCACAAAGCAGTGAGTGACTTAAAAAAACTAAGGGGAAAGAAACTGTTCACTATGAAAGAAAGTGACAGGTAGGTTTTGCTCTTGGGATCATTCAGAAGCAGCCTCAGCCTTTGTCTCTAGGGATGGCTGCGGGAAGTTAAAATGAGCTAGCTACAATGCGGGGATCAGCTTGGTGACCTTTTCTAGATTTCTTTGAATCCTAGACTTCAGGGCTGCTCTGGGCTATGCTGGCATGCATCTTTGCATTCCTGCACATTTCCCCGAGTTCATGCTTGAATTATGTTTAGTTGGATGTCATTCATGTATGGAAAAAGGATATTTTGAAATTGCTTTTTTACCTACGCATTGCATTTGCTTTCCTCCAGTTTTTCTGTCTTTTATGGTTTCCTGGACTGTTAATTGTTCTTTGAATATGAAAATGTAGCATCAACAATCAGCCGTCCACTATGTGATGAACTTGTTTGGCAATTTGTCTTCCCAGACCCTGGATTTGTAGGTAATTGCGTGTTGAGGAGAGAATTTAAGGGTGAGGCCACCAGCACCTCTACATCTCTGGATGCCTGAGAAGTTTTCCACTTGCTTTACTGTCTTTTGTAGATTCAGAAATATTTTATTTTTTTATATATATGCTCTTGGTTTGTCAGAAATAAGCATACTTCTTAGCTTCCTTCATGATAGTGTGGAAGACTTTCATTTCAAGGATGTAGCAACATTTCTTTCTTATTCACTGATTTCTTGGTTGTAATAAACGTCTACGGCATTTCACAAGCCAGCATCCTCCTTCCCTTACTACTGAGACTTTTCAAACAGTATCCTCTTTAAATTGAATGCTCAAACTTATAGTAAAGTCTTCCTATTACCAATGAAATAATTATGTCTTCTTAAAAGCACTTTTTTTAAAATATAACTGTTGCAGTCCATTCCTACTATTTTTGCAAAATGATTCATAAGAAACCATGCAGAACATAAATGTATCCAGAATGAAAATGTTACATGCCCTCCCACATATAACAATGAAATGTGTGTTTTGCTACTAAGATTGCAAATACTTCATTGATGTCTGCATATAATTAAATGTGTTAGATTTTCTTTCCGGCTCTACTTACTGGCGAATGTTTCCTGAATACCAACAGCTGTTACTAAGAGAATACTCCTGGTCAGCCTGCTGCTTCTGCATAGGTTACTTTGTATAAAGCTTAAGAACACATTGGCTTTTCTTGCCTGAGTAACACTAGAAATGTTTCATGGATTAAAAGTTCATTTTTAAAAAACAGTTGCATATAACAAAGTTGTTTTTCTAACAGGATAAAGTGATTTTGAAATGAGACTGAAAACATGAAAACTTTGTCACATTTTTCAAGTGGGTTACTAGGTAGGATATAAAGCATCTGTTCTAAACAGAGTTTGCACTAATTACCATAAAGCTACAGCATCTGATGAACTTAGGAAAGAGTGGTTCTTTCACCAAAGTTGATTGTATTTCATGTGCTCTCTGCCTTACTAATTCCATTTCATTGTATCCACTGAGATTTTGGCCTGTCAGAAAAACTTCCACAGCCCCCAGCCTCCCATCTGTTGGTCTTCCTTGTAGAAACTGCCTCATATGCTCTATAAGGTGTCAACACTCTGCATGCAGTCCCCAGCAGGCCGTATGTAGTAAGATGGGCCGACTCAAGTTTCCTGTGCATTTTGTATTCCACATTTGTCTTCCCTCCCATTGCATGGAGTGATATAAACAACCAGTCATTCCCTTTTCTCTTCTTCCTCATCCCAGGGTTTTCCTTCTCTGGCAGGGTGTGTGCAAACATGTTCTGCTCAGCAGGAATTGTTCAGCTTAGTTTTCTTTCTTGGTTACTTAAGACTATTGCTGATGCTTCTGTTTCTCAGTGTTACCACTAGAAGCGGGTGATTTTTGTCCATGGTCAGGGACTGCTGGTTGAAGCCACTTTTCTGGCATATAAGTGACTGGCTGGTGTGTGCCAGAAGGACGTAAACTGGAGGAAGATCGTTATCTGTCTCAAGGAAGGAAGCAACAAGAACTAGTGAAGACATATAAAGATTTACCAGTATTTGCCTTCTGTGGTGGCTTTACACTTTGATTACATGAATCTTTTCCTTCTGTTTTAGACTTTGAAAGCTTTTGCTTTGGGCTAAAGACTTTTCAATTCAATTTAATTTAATTCTTTTTAAGGCTAAATCTAGGAAGGGTGAATGATTGCATCAATTTAACCTTCCTTTTCTGCTTTACTTTTTCAGGATTGCACAGTATATGAAACAGAGAATAAAATTCTTCATGTGGTGAGTAGTGTTTGGATTTCTTAATAAACATATTTGTATAGACTACATAGAATTATAGATCTGTGTGTTTTGTGCTGTTTCTATGCAGTGCCAGTGTGATAATGAACTAGTCCAGGTATGACAGAGTGAATGTATGGAACTACTTGTGAATAGGCAATGATGTTGTGGCAGCTGAATGCATATGAGAAGCCAGGAACACTGCAAGGGCTTGTATTTGTCTGGCACAGGCCCATCTGTTATTTGCAAACCAAGGTCAGAAGAATGATTTTGAAAAATGGCATTTTTTTTGAGAGTGAGCTGGTTGCTGGTCTTCTAGGAAATACATATTTATGTTAGTGATATAGTTTAATTTATACAGCTTTATTCCTCATAGGAGCATGGAGCTAGCCTAGTGATAGGAAAACTAATGCAATTCCTTCTTTTTGAATTCTCAGTATTAAAGCAATGGTCTGTTGACAGAGTCTGTGGTGCTGTTGATAATAAATAAAGCAGATGAAAGTCATCAGGGCATCAGAACATAAGATGAGTTTGAAAGGCTGATACTTCCATGGATTTGTGTTTTGTTTTGTGACTGTAGTTTAGTATTAAGTTAACTCAGGGCTTGTTTCTAAAAGTTAGATAGGAAGATGTTCTTCCTGAGAGTGAGTAATTAATTGGTTTAATTCATTCACTGTATTTTATATTTAGGTAGGTTTTGATATCTTACTTTTCTTAGTGGAGCTTTAGCAAGAAAATACTGCATTTCTCTATTTTAAAGGGTGAGCTTCCTAGTAAATTTTGCTATAACTTTTTTTTTTCAGTGCTCCCTTATCAAAAGCTTGGCAAGCTGAATTCTATAAGCTTTTGATGTTTTGATTTCACAGTGATGTGGAATAAAATGTCTCCTTGAATTTTTAACTTTCATTGACATTTTGGAGTACAAAGAATTAACAATTTTAGTGAGGTTGACGTCATCATCTTTGCTAGGCTGATCTCTGCAAGTATTTAAGTAATGAAGTTTTTAATTGCATAACCTTGGCAAAAGTTGAAGTGTTACAAGTTTGAAATCATTATATATAGCCTTGTGTTCAATATATGATTGTTTTCTGCTTTAGGAGCCAAGAGCTCTGACATCTGCTGTATACAGTATGTATCTTTTACAAATTAGCAAAAAGGATTGTAAAAGGAGCTGGCAGTGTTTGGAGCTGACGAAGCATCACTTAATATAGTCTTCAACAGAAAATTTTGAGGAAACTAAGAGGGATTCATTTAAGAGATGTGAGTGTACAAATGTGAGACAAGTTTCAAAATTTATATTATCTTACATCGTTCAGACTCACATAGGCTTATTTCTTTAATCCACAGTAACTTCATTGTGGTGACAGGTGGACATATGTATTATTGTAGAGAGCTTAATTAGCTTCTAGGATTAGTGCTCAAGCTTGCAAGGAAACATGAACAAAGCGTTGAATGTTTTACTGAAGCCCAGGATTAAAAATGACTGTATGTATTACTCGTATCTTGCATTATATCTGACCATGTTGCCTTTCAGCTGATGGATGGGATTTCATGGGGAAAAAGCTGACCAAATTGAGGAAAGAAAAAATGTGTGATTGAGTAATTAAAAGATGGGATTTGAAATCATATTTTCAGTTTGAAAAGTGGTATTTTACATGTGCAGCTGAAAAGGTTAATGATAGAACTGCAGTTGAAAGCTGTCACAGTTCTCTCTAACCCTTCTTCTTGGAAGACAGAAAAAGGTGGTGTGGTTTTAACCTGTTAGACAATCTGCAAAAGAGCAATCTAACATGTAGATTTTAAAAAAGAGAGAAAATGCCTATTGATGTTAAGATCTTGAGAAAGTGCATGGTGCTTTTATGTCAGTGTCAAAGAAGACAGGATGTTGGATACCTTATGAGATAACAATATTTGAGCGCAAGAGTACAAACTAGATTAAAGATGTTCTATATTAGGAATTTAAATCTCCTGTTATAGACTGTGCATCCAGTAAATTTAGAGGTGAATGTTAAAAATAAGTTTCTTTGATATAAAAAGAATAGTAGTAACTTTTGGTAAAGGTGTAGAAGAGTCTTGAATAAGAAATGCTGGGAGAACTAGGAAAGATTGGGAGTAGAGGACATGTACATGGATGATACAGAGAGAAAAAGTAGATTTTCTTTCCTTAAATTCAAAGACCAAGCTATTGCAAGTCCATTTGCTGAGTTTGTTTCCTATCTGCAAACCATGCAAATTCCTGGAGGTAACAAAAGTGGTGTCTGGCCAGCCTCCCATCCAGATGCCTTTGAATGCTCAGATGCCGACATATAGCTGCGTTCACTCAGATGACTTGGAGAAGAAAATTAATGCAAAACTGTGGGCTTACCCTGTATGATTTCACATACCATGTTCTCCTCATGACACAAGGAAACAAGGATCCTCACAAAAGTGAAAGGCACTGACTTAAAACTAATTAGTAATTCATGCAATTAGCCTAAGGAAATCCTTGTTGCAAGGTATTGTTCTCACTATGGATTGAAGTAAGTTTTATGAGATCCTTCTCACACAAATGAAAAAGAACTACAGCTAAAGACATAATAATGAATTATATGACAGTTATGTGTGCTTATTCTTTAGGGCACCAAGAAATTTACCACCTTAGGAATAGATCATTGGATCAAAGTAGTAAATTTTTGTCCGTGTTGCCTGTTGGTGGTCCATTGGTTTACTTCAGGTTGAACCTGTGTCCTGGGTTGAACATCTCCATTGTTCACATGGCTTACAAGTGTTATTTTGGACTCGTGTGCTGTGGTTCAGGGGCTGGAGCTCTGTAACCACTCATCCTCTGGAGATGCTGCCCCATTCCCTCTGGAACAAGCCTACTTCGTGGCAAATCAGGGCGGTGGGAGGGTGTGTGGGCACAGGCAGGGAATGTGAGACCACTCTGCGCTACTGAAGCGCAGTCATGGGTACCTCCAAAGCTAACCCATCACTGAGTCTTCACACTTTTCTCTAAAGCATGGTGGATTAGGCAACATCCCTCAGCAAAGGCAAAATTCTCAATTAAATGACCTATTGGTTTGCTTTAGTCAGGTAGGGCCAAAAAATAGTTAATGTGCTCATATTATGATCACATTAATTTCTTTTGAAAAGCAAATTAATGCCCTCTTTCTTTTAGAGATGGCAGTGTGGGTGTTCATGTGGAGAGACTGCTGAATCACCTTGCACATAGATAGTATGTTTTAACGTCAGTAAACTTATTCAGATGTTAGCTTTCTAGATAGCACTGGTACATTTAAGAAATGGTATTCTGTGGAGACAGAAATGTGTAGCTTTAGCTTATGTTCAAGAAAGAAATATTTTTCTTTACTCCAAGCAATTCAAGTTTCAAATGCTATATAAAAGCATTTTGATTGTCACTCACAATATTAGGTTAAGTAGTAAGCTAATCAATGTCAACTAAACACATAAAATGTACCTAAAGGAAAAAGGTCTTATGGAAAACTGAAGAAGTTTTAAAAAAAAAATTACCTGCTTCAATTTGTTTATTTCTTCTAAATGGACTTGCAAAGTGTGCCTAGGAAAAAATGTCTCTTTTATAATTTTCTGCCCTGGAATTGCAGGTGTGACGAAATTATTTTAAAGACAACCGTATCTCTTCAAGATTTCTTGCTCTGAATTTGTTCATGGAAACACTTGGTTTCTATGGAATAAGAAGCATAAATCCACACAGGAATAATGTGTTGGGTTTTGCTCATTAAAATTTTGATGCTTCTGAAATATTCATGAATACAGAAAAATGCTTCATCTTTCTGCCACCTCATTTCTCAGTATTTTTTCCTGGTTACCTTTTGCTCAGTAAGTGATGTAATAAATAATTAAATAATAATAATACTAATAATTTACTAATAATAAATAGAGAGTAAATATCAACAAAAAATAATACAAACAGCAGTAGATGGCAATAGAAAATATTAACTTAAAAAGAACAGATTTTAAAATACAGTGGGCCTAAATATGAAAGGATAAGCCATAGGTGTGGTGTTTGCTTCAAAATTGGAAATTAGTATTAGAATTAGAAATTAGCTCTGGGTAGTTTATATTTAGAATATTTATATTGATTTAACTTAAGATGATAAAATGTGTGGAAAACTGCTCAGCTTAAAAGGGTATCAGTTCTGATTATTTTGGGGAGTTATAAGTTAATCCTTGCGAAAGTCTGAATGGAGCTTTAAAATATTTGAATAATAATTGATTGATTCCATCCAGCTGTTCAGGGCTGTATATGATGGAAATATCTAGTTCAGGTTAATCCATGTGAAGCAGTAGAGTATTAAAGTGAGAGCAAAGCAAGAAGGACTAATTATAGAAAGTAGAAGCCAGGCCCCAGTCAGATTAATAAGTTTTAACTTAATTTCCTTTTTAGTTTAATTCTATAAAAAACTGTAATGTTTTCCTAAAGAATTTCACTTTCTTAAAATTATGTTGCTTTTCCTGAAAAAATAATTAAATTATTGAGTTGAGTTTCTATGGAAAACTGTAGAAAGGAGAACCACAGAGTGAAATTAATATTCAGAAGTTTTTGAAAAACAAATAAGCTATTTAAATTTAAAGAGAGTTATTAAATTGGAAAAGAAAAGACCAAGTAATGGATCAAAATGTTCTCTTTTTCCTAAGAGCCTTGCAAAAACCACAGTGATGATAATGCATTCATGCCCACTATATTTGAATATTTGTTATGGAACTGTCATCAACTAAAAATGTGTTGTCAAAGGTATCATTTTTTAAATGTTAAACTGTAAATGTAAAAAGTTTCTTTTCAAGAGTCTATACCTTGCAAATTGGGCCCAGCAAACTTCACTCTAATAGAAGCCTCTCTTTTTGCATCCAAAATAAGATTTAGTTCACTATTTAAACTTCATGTATATGCAAATTCAAGTCCAGGCCCAGTTGGTTCTAAGAATGCCAGAATTAATGATGTATTCCCTAGAGTTCAACAAATGTTTTGGACTAAAATTAATTGGTTAATAATTATTTGGTTTGGCTTAAGCTAACTAGTTAGACTTCATCCTGAATCCTCATGCAGCAAGTTGTTTCATCTCGGTCAGTTTTTACTAACTGAGCTTTTTCTTTTTTCTTTTCAAACAGATTAAACTTCATATTGCCAAAAACACTTTTTTCTTTACTTTTAGCCCTGAATGTCCATGTGTCTTATTGGCATCCTATCCCTCATTTAAATGACATAGGTGAGAGAGTTGATGGGTGCTTTTGCTGGCCTCAGCCCTGGAAATGTGTTTAAGCCGGGATGCTTCAGTATTGTAAATACATAGAATCATAGAATGGTTCAGATTGGAAGGGACCTTAAAGATCATCTAGTTCAAACCCCAATCCCACTAGAGCAGGTTGCTCAAAGCCCCATCCAACCTGGCCTTGAACATTTCCAGGGATGGGGCATGCATAACTTCCCTGGGCAACCTGTTCCAGTGTCTCACCACCCTCACAGTAAAGAATTTCTTTCTAGTATCAAATCTAAATCTCCCCTCTTTCAATTTAAAACCATTACCCCTCATCCTATCACTACGCTCCCTGTCAAGGAGTCCCTCCCCATCTCTCCTGTAGGCCCCCTTCAGGTACTGTAAGGCTGTTATAAGGTCTCCCCAGAGCCTTCTTTTGTCCAGGCAGAACAACCCCACTTCTTTCAGCCTGTCTTCATAGAAGAGGTGCTCCATCCCTCTGACCATTTTTGTGGTCCTCCACTGGACCTTTTCCAACAGATCCATGTCCTTACTGTGTTGAGGACTCCAAAGCGGGACACAGTACTCCAGGTGGGGTCTCATGAGAGCGGAGCAGAGGGACAGAATCACCTCCCTCAACCTGCTGACCATGCTCCTCTTGATGCAGCCCAGGATGCAGTTGGCTTTCTGGGCTGCCAGCACACAATGCCAGCTCATGTTGAGCTTCTCATCCATGAGCACTCCCAAGTCCTTTTCCTCAGGGCTGCTCTCCAGCCGTTCTCTGCCCAACCTGTATTTGTGCCTGGTATTGCCATGTTCCAGGTGCAGGACCCTGCACTTGGCTTGGTTGTACTTCATGAGGTATGTATGGGCCCACCTCTCAAGCCTGTCCAGGTCCCTCTGGATGGCACCCCTTCCCTCCAGTGTGTCGACTGCACTACATAGCTTGGTGTTGTTGGCAAATTTGCTGAGGGTGCACTCTATCCCACTGTCCATGTCTCCGACAATGGCCCCAGTACTGACCCCTGAGGAACACCACTCATCACTGGCTTCCGCTTGGACACTGAGTCATTGACTGCAACCCTTTGAGTGCAGCCATCCAGCCAGTTCCTTATCCACCGAGTTGTCCATTCATTAAATCCGTGACTTTCCAATTTTGAGACCAGAATGTCATGTGGGACAGTGTCAAAGGCTTTGCATAAGTCCAGGTAGATGATGTCTGTTGCTCTGCTCTTCTCTGCCAATGCTGTGGCAGTATCGTAAAAGGCCACCACATTTGTCAGGCAGGACGTGCCCTTGGTGAAGCCATATTGGCTGTCACCAATTTACTCCTTATTTTCCATATGCCTTAGCAGAGATTCCAGGAGGATCTGCTCCATGATGTTGCCAGGCACAGAGGTGAGACTGAGTGGCCTGTAGTTCCCTGGGTCTTCCATTTTTCCTTTTTGAAAATGGGGGTTATGTTTCCCCTTTTCCAGTCAGCAGGCACTTCACCAGACTGCTACGACTTCTCAAATATGATGGAAAGTGGCTTAGCAACTTCATCTGCCAGCTTCCTCAGGAACCGTGGATGGATTTCATCAGGTCCCATCGACTTACGCACCTTCAGGTTCCTTAGATGGTCTCAAACCTGATCTTCTCCTACAGTGAGCAGTTCTTCATTCTCATAGCACTTGTTTTTGCCTTCTGCGACTTGGGCAGTGTGGTTAGAGCCCTTGCCAATGAAGACCGAGGCAAAAAAATCATTCAGTAACTCAGCCTTTTGCATATCCTGGGTGACCAGGTCTCCCGTTTCCTTCCAGAGAGGGCCCACCTCTTCCCTAGTCTTGCCTTTATCCCTGACATACCTATAGAAGTTTTTCTTGTTATCCTTGATATCCCTGGCCAGAATTAATTCTATCCAGGCTTTAGCTTGAGTAATCTGGTTCCTGGCCACTCAGACAGTTTCTCTGTATTCTACCCAGTCTACCCATCCTTGCTTCCACCCTCTCTAGCCCTCCTTTTTGGTTTTCAGCTTATCCAGGAGCTCCTTGCTTATCCATGCAGACCTCCTGGCTTTTTTTTCTGACTTCTTTTCTGGGATGCACCTTTCCTGAGCTTCGAGGAGGTGATCCATGAATACTAACAAGTTTTCTTGGGCCCCTCTCCCCTCCAGTACTTTTTCCCATGTGACCCTGCCAGTCATGTCCCTCAAGAGGCTGAAGTCTGCTCTTCTGAAGTCCAGGGTAATGAGCTTGCTGCATACCCTCCTTGCTGCCCTATGGATCTTGGATTCTACCATGTTGTGATCACTGCAGCCAAGGCTACGCTTGAGCTTGCATTCCCCACCATCCCCTCCTTGTTGGTAAGGATGAGGTCCAGCACAGCTCCTTTCCTCGTTGGCTCATCTACCATTTGAAGAAGAAAGTTGTTGTCGACACATTCCAAGAACTTCCTGGATTTCTTGTGCCCTGCTGTGTTGTCCCTCCAAGAGATATCGGGGTGGCTGAAGTACCCCATGAGGACCAGGGTCTGGGAACGCAATGCTGCTCCTATCTGTCTATAGAGGGCCTCATCCTCCCTGTTGCTCTGGTCGGGTGGTCTGTAGCAGATCCCTACTGTAACATCACCCGCCCCTGTGTTCCCTTTAACCTTGACCCATAAGCTCCCCGTTGGGTCTTCATCCATTGCCAGGTGGAGCTCCATGCACTCCAGTTGTTCATTGACATAGAGGGTGACACCTCCTCATCTCCCCAGCCTGTCCTTCCTGTAAAAGTTTGTATCCCTCTATTCCAAGACTCCAATCATAAGAGACATCCTACGATATCTCTGTGATGCCAATAAGATCATAGCCCTGGCATGTTTAACTCCTCTTGCTTGTTCCCCATGCTACATGTATTTGTGTAAAGGCACTTCAGCTGGGTGCCCAACGGAGCTGACTTGCTGGCTGGAGTGGCTGCATTTCCTTTGTGCTGCTCTTCAGGTGACCTTCCTTTGAGGTGTTTTTTATCTCTGACTCCCTGGTTCCTATTGCCTCAGGAGCCCCTAGCTCATCCCCCTGAGATTTCGAGTGTGCTGCAGTGTACCCAGCACATCTCAGAGCAACAGGCTGAGGGCCTTTGCTAGTGACCCGTCCCACAGATCTTGGGATCCCTTTGCTTGTCAGGAGCTAGGTGGATAATATCCCCCTCCCCCAACAAGGTTAGTTTAAAGCTCAGTCAATGAGCCCCCCCAGCTCATGATCCAACACCCTCTTCCCCCTTTCAGAATGATGAACCCCATCCGATGCCAGCAAGCCTGGTGCTGTGTAGGCCATCCCATTGTCAAAAAAACCCGAAAATTGTGGCGGTGACACCAGGGACAGAGCCATGCATTCATAGACTGTACACGCCTGTTTCTTTCAGAGTCCCTGCCTATAACCAGGAGAACAGAAGAAGAGATTATCTGCACCCCAGATTCCTTTATTAACCTTCCGAATGCCCTGAAGTCTCTTTTGATTACTCTTGGGCTATGTGTTGCCACCTTGTCGCCACCCACATGAAAGAGCAAGAGTGGGTAGTAGTACTTGGCAAGATAGATTTAAGCTTGGTCACTCACCTGGGTAAAATTAAGGAAAGAAACAAACACAAGTCTGTTTGCTTGACCAGAAATGCTTTGTGACCCTAGAGCTGCCTGAATTGTTTAATGGATGAACAGGTTGAGGCAAGGCCATGGCTTTTGGAGGCCTCTGTGTCCCCAGGTACCTCCGCTCTCCTGCAGAAGAGAGACATTTTCCCAGCACAGATTGAAGCAGCCACAGGGAATCAGAACAGATGCATAATTGCTCTAGGTCCTCATCCCCTTTGCTGAAAGAAGGATCGATTGAGAAAAATCCATTTTTTTTTTTTGCAACTTTCTTTTTTTTTTTGGCCTGGCCAAATCCTTTTCCTTTGTTCAGACACCCAGCAGACTGAAAGCTGAATGCAGCTTGAGAAAGGCTGGGCATTTTTAATGCCTCCTGATTTTTGTAGGAGCAATTGGATGCTCATCTTCCTGTGTGCCTTCCTGTAGCTAGCACTGTATTGCAGCAGGGAATCAAGAGTTACAAAAGATAAAGGATCCTGATCTCATTAACAACGTTTCCATAAACAGAAATTTAGTTTTGCAAAGTAACAAAAGGTACCTGCCATTTGGGAGAGAAGGAGTTGTAGAGTTGTAGAGTTAGGAGTTGAAGAGTTGTACTTCCATCTGATTTTAGTGAAACTGAAATACACATCTATGATACAGCTTGTGCTGAAGAGTTATGCTGAAAAATAATGTGTTTGTAATTTGTTAGGAACAAATTAGTAGCAAAAGTGCACTGTTTGTGTGCCTTTCTTCCACTCAAATTAATTGAGTAGCCTACATGCAAAATATTATGTCAGTCCATTACTTTCCATCTAATAAAATAATAATTTTAAAACCCTATAACAAGAAATAATAATTAAAAAATGTAATAACAACCCCCCTGTACTTCTCACACCTACATAATTTGTTAAATTGGCTTTGCATCTGCCAAGGTGAAAGCTCCAATGAAGTCTGGGAAGCTCAGGGAAAATTTAGTCAAGCTAGAGGTAAAGTAGTATCGACTGTAACTTCAGATTTAGGCAGGTTGTTGCTTGAATGTATATGGAATGAACCTGATGACCAACAGTGTGAGATTTTGAGGAGAAGGATCATAGAGAAGTCAAAGGCGGTTTACTTCAGAACTTTCCAAGTACAATAGCATGTTGTCTCCATTAAATTAACTGCTCCTGTGCCATGTGGCAGCACCTTTGCTATGGAAGGTTCTGATCCACTGAATAGATCCAAGGTCTTTTTCCATAAAGAAGTCTAACGGGGAGGAAGCGTGCTCCTGGTGAAAAGGCTGTTATGTCTGTATGCTGATTTATGCTGATTGGTACATTAAAAAGCCTTAGCCAATTAAACCAACAGCAGTAAACTGGATGGTAACTACATTCAGAGCCACTGATTGAACTCTCTGTTGTAAACTGACACAGCTGTACCCTATGAACATGTCCCAGGGCCATCCAAGCTCCGATATGTTCCTGGGGCTGAATTTCCCTCTTCCTCCTTCTCCTGTCCTACACACACACAAGAAAACAACTCACAAACTGTGAATGAGATGTTTCTGAGAGTAAAGGCAAGGAAAAATGCATCATTTTGCCTGTGTCAACCTCTGGATGTGTTCCAGGTACCCTGTCTTTAAGCGGGGAGAGGGTGCCTGCAGTTTAAGAGTGGGCCCCTTGATATCCTTGCTCTGGGCAAGCTCAGAGTTGATGAAAAGTTGCCTTTCACACAAGCCCAATAGACACTTGACCCTACTTACAGCCCAACCCTTTAGCCAAAGAGTATTTAACCAAAGTTATTTAAATGTATAATAGTTAAAGGAAGCTTGTAAGATTCTTTAACTATTCTAACACAAACAGGCTTCTTATACTTTCAGAAGAAAACTAAAGGAGTTGTTAGATATTTTCTTGTAGCAGCTGAAAGTTTTGGATGGTTGGGCAGAACCCAGGTCCATCTTCTTAAAAAAATAAGCTTTTTTTTACCCAAGGTCTTGGAATTATGCTGGAACAAGAAAATCAAAATAAAATGCATAGTATTCTGAAATTAGGTGAGCAGTTTAATTAAAAACAAATTAGCTAGTCATTCCTTGGAAGTCCAGGCAACATGAATATGCTAATTTGCTATGCAATAGCATGCATAGCCTTAAATTCAAAATCCTCTTACAGCAAACATCCTTTCCCCTCCAAAGGAAAGGATAGTTATTACAAACAAAGCAAAACGAGTTTTAATGAAATTAGTTTGCTGACAGAACTGTTGCATAATTGCTAAGCAGACAATGTTGTGATTAGGTCTCATCTAGAGTGACTGTTTCTTGAGAAACTCTCTTTATGGGTACAGTAAGTTCATGGCATGTTGTCTTACTGAATTGCTCAGGTCTGCTAGTGCTCTATTAGAAGAAAAAAAGCTAATTCTGTTAGTCAGAAACTGAGAGAAGTAGTTCAAGAACTTTCATTTTCACTTTTCTGTACCTCCTGTTTTCTTTTGCTGTTTCCAGTCATGTCTGATATTACTCTATGGTAATTAACCTGATAACTTTTAATGGATATTTACGAGTTGCCTGTCTCCAACTTTTGTTCTCACCCTGGTGAGATCTGGGTTCTCTTGAAGCGGAAAATATTTTATAATAATGCAGCAGAGTTTTGCCCCTAAATACCGTTTTTCTACAAGGACAGTTATGTATGCATCTCCACATGTTGAATGAGTGTTTACATTTTGGAAAGGTCATAGAATTTGAAGCCTTAATCTGAAAGAGCAACCTCTAATTGTAGGGTCTTCTCTAGGGACTTTGTTGTTGTTCATTTATTGTGCTTAGAATGGGCATGATATCGTGTTGTTGGACAGCAGTGTGAATATCTAAGATGGAAAGAAAGCCGCAAGACCCAAAAGACAATAATCTTTTAGAAATGCATAGAAGCATATGGCAGATGTTTTTACCGTGGTAACTTGGTGATTTTGGCATCCAGTATTCCCAGAGCTCCTCTTGGGGAATATTCACACCACCTTGTTTTAGGATTGTAACGAATATAACCATATTGGTATGTTGATCTCCATAGGCTTATGGACTGTCTGTACCCCTCTCATGCAGAGGGAGAGCAGCTGCTCCAGGGAGCTATTTAATGCATCTCAGCTTAGGCTTCTGTTCCATGGCACATCCTGCACTTGCCTCACTCCTCTGCTTTCCCCATCATCTGTCAAGGTAGCCGAGGACTTTTTTTTAATGAGGAGCTACGTCTGTGAACTTGAAATGGCATACCTTGTGTTAGGTGGTAGGAACACTCCTTTTCTGTGCCTTTTGGCATCTCTCTGCAATGTAACAGCTGGGAATTGGAGAAAAAAAATCATACATTAATTCACTGTAAATAGAACTTTATCTAAAACTGCTAAGGACCCCATAAATTCAGTAGTTTTAGAAGAGATTAATAGGAAGAATAGGTAGGTGAATACAAGTTTAAAGATACATGAAAAATTCAGTTTTCATTATCAGAGAATGATTTATAATGTAGGTCTCTTCATTTTGCATGTGGAAAGCTGAGTGTTCTATAACTTTCTAAAATTAATTTTCCAATAATTGTCAGTGCAATTACAAGAGATGAAAATAGAAATAATATTTCAGCATTGTATTAAAAAAAATGACACAAACAGGAAATTTAAGCTTTTATTTTATTATGTAATTTTATATATTTTTTACCTTTTTAAAATGTCAGCCCAAAGCAATTTTCATGTATCCAAAAAGCCATAAAAAGCCAATTTTGCAATAAAGTTCACTTTTTCACTTTTTCCTTATTCAGGTAAAGCACAAAGCATTCTTAACCCCATTTTATGTATTTCTTTACTTTCTTTTTTTCAGTAATGATTCTGCATCATGAAATATAGATAAAGCAGAAGGGGAGGGTAGGGGTGGGTGTGCGTGTGTATGCTTGAAGGTAATACCTCTGGAAGAAGGTCATGTTGATAATTTAAATTTCATTATATTTTCCATTTGATTCTGATTTGTTCATTCATTCTGAAACATTTTTTTTTTTGATAAAATAAGCCATCTATATACAAACCTAAACTTCCAACTGTTTATAAATAATTTAAAGAGGAGAAAATCCCAATGTAATGGTCTGTAACAGGATTAAAATTTCACTGCCACTGGATTTTTTGTTGCTTCATCACTTAAGTTTTTTTACCTTGCTTTTCACGTGAGATATTTGTAGTTTGGCATTTGGAATTATAATGGTGATTTGGCAAGAAGATTATATCCAATATTATATTACATTTCCATAGAGTTGCTGTAGATATATTTTACTTTAAGAAGTATGCTTTTTGGTCTTGGAAGTATGGTTGGTGCAGCAGTCTGTGAGGTTGTGTTTCAGTCATTAGAGGAGACTTTTTGGCTTTCATCTTTTGAATTTGAGAGCAGTTAAGCTGGTTCTTAATTGGTTTTGGAGGTACCCACAGTTTTGGGACCAGAAGAATGTCCTAATCCCTGAATTTGCTGACAAAACACGCATTTGGAAACCCGAACTGAGAAATCAGTTTTAGTTGCTGAAAGGGGACTTCATGGAAAATACTGAAACTCCCAAGAATCACTTGCTTACAGAAATAGGAGAGAATGATAGGAAAAATATCACGGCTTCCCTGCTTCTGAGAAGAGGGTTTTCAGGGGGTGAGAGATGAGTAGAAGCACAGTACTTGTTTGACAGTCCCAGCCTTTTTGAGAAACTTTTTATTTCTATCTTGCTGTGAAGAAGCTGCCAAGGATAACAGGTTCAGGAATTATCCCAATGTGAAGTGGTTATTTATTGTAATCTTCATGACTGCAATAGTAAATCATGTTTGGCAGCAGTAGAACGCGAGAAACTCCGTCCAAAGTCAATTACCATTGTTTTGTAGTTTTATTACTACAGAATAAACTTCAGAGTTAATGAGAGTTACCCGTCATCATTAAGAGCCCGATTTTCTTGTGCACATTCAACGGAAATTAGTGGGGTTGGGGACACTTAATGTCTTTGCAAAAGATGTGGGCGGGGGGGTGGGAGGGGTAGGAGCTCACCAGGCACTCTATGCATGCCTGAGCAGGGCTCGGAGACAGGGCACCTCACCCTCAGGGCACAGGGGAGCAGTCCCTTTTTCTCTCCACTCAGATGTAAAAGTGTTTGCCTCTTGTTCTGCCCTGGTCTGATGCTGTGTTAGTCTGGGGTCATCACAAAAAGCGAATTTTGTACTGTGCTGCTGACTTGAGGCGTTTCACCATCCACCTTCATTTCCTCTGCCTTGAAGATTCAGCAATGTGATTTATTACATTCTTCAAAAATGCAGTGCTTTAAATTGTAGGTTGATATGCAAATAGTTAGCAATGGTATGCTTATTGTGACGTTTTCTTTTTTCTTCTTTTCTTTTGTTTCCTAGTGTAAAACTCTCTCTGGAGTCTGTGATCACATTATCTCGCTGTCTTCTGATCCGCTGGTTTCCCAGTCTGCTCACCTTGAAGTGATCCAGCTTACAAACATCAAGCCAAGTGAAGGGCTGGTAAGAAGTACGCAGTTAATCAAACCCATCATCATCCAGGATGAGAAAGTGAATTTTCTAAAATAAGTTGTATATATGGAGAGGAACAGGACATTTTGGCCTTTTTTTAAAATTTATTTTAAAGTCTGCAAATAGTTTGATTTCTCATGCTAGTTTGATTTCTTATGCAGCTGGGCCAAAAGTGAAGTATTTTGTAAGGCTGACGGATGTATGCAGAGTTTAGTGACCAGGGAGAAATGAGCGAGAAGTTCTTGTCATTTATACCAGCTTCTGAAAAATGGTTCAGATTGTTCTCGGATCTTGAAGTCTGAAGGGATTTAAATTACTAAGATCAACTCAACCAAGAAGTTTGCGTGGGCTTATGCACAAAACCTGTCAAATTCTGGAATATGCTTCATAGTATCTCTGGGATATTAAGCTATTTTATAAGTTATTCAAGGGCTCTAGAGCACTGCTGAGAAGTAGCTTATTGAATTTTATTGCAAGAACTCTGCATGTTTAATCAGGTGCTTGTAAAGGCTCAGTGCAGTCATCCCGTGTTTGTTGTTCAACAGTTGACCATTGATCTTTTGTTTACTCAAGTATCCTACACCCACTGCATGGAAAAAACCAACACTGATAACAATTACAGCTGTAGACTTTACATCACTAATAATATCTCTTCCCACAATTCTTGGAGGTAGTAGCAGGTCATCAGAATACAGTTAACCATTCTTTGCCTAGTGAAATAGCTTTTGCAACTTCTGCCCAAATTTGTTCTTACTCAGTTTTCCTGAATAAGAACTGCTGTACTGTTTGCAGCAGGTTTTTGAAGTTGTTTGGATGGTGTAATTTTGGAGAGTGTTTTAGTTTGTGGGTTGGTTATTATTGGGTTTTGGGGTTTGGTTTGGTTTGTGTTTTTAACAAATTTGATGTGCCAAGGTATTTAGAGCAATTATACTCTAAATTAATTTTCTATTCTTTCGGAAATCACAATTAAAATATGAGAAAAACCCCAAACACTTGGAAGAGTAAATATTGCCCTATCCTTTATTTTAGTCTGCTATTTGTTTTCCCTTCCTCCACTGGCTTTCTTTTTTATCTCTGAATCCATTTCAAACTAGTCCTCCAGGATTTCAGCTTTTTGTGGATTCTCTCCTCCCTCTCTTTCTCCTGTAATTTTAAATCTTCCACTAGCTCAGTGCAGTCAACCTTTCAAAATCCTGTCTTCTACCGTAATGAAGAAGTGTTCTTCCCCTTTCTCTTGATCACCTTTTCTGGAGTTCTGTCCATTTTTATCTGAACTTTTTATTTCTTCTCCTTTCTGTCTTGTGACTGTTTGGGGTTGTTTTTTTTCCCTCATTTAAGCTTTTGTGTAGGGTGTTGTTAACCCCCAGTGACTGAAAAATGTTGAGTGGTATTTTTGTAAATATGAATGTGTTTCATGGGTCTGTTCCTGCTGGGTAGCTGATGAGACAGAGAATCTCTTACCCCTCTGTGCCTCTGTTTTACACCCTCCGTCTGTCTTGTCTGTTTAAAGTGGAAGCTCTTGAGGCAGACCTTTTTCTTTTAATATGTATTTGTGAATGAACTGAACAAGGTTGTGATGCTGACTGAGGACTACCGTGTCACTGTCATAAAAATAATTATGCATATTTTTAAAAAATGGAAAACACCAACTGCTCAGTATTACAAGCCCGAGAAGGATACAATGCTATTTTGATATGGTCATATCTTATTCCCCTTTATCCTTGCCTCTATGCCAGTATTCTATTGCCTCTGTATTGTGCTGTCTCCTCTAGATTGTGAGCTCTCCAGAGCAGGCACAAAGGACGACATAATTGCGCCTAAAAGATGAATATCATACCTTTCAGCTTGCTACAGTGCCAGTCTTACTGACAGATCATCTTTGTCAGGTTGCTCTTGGTGCTTTGTGTGAAAACTTTGCTTTTGGGTTGATGGACGCTTTTTTTTTGTTCTTGTTTATTTGGTTTTTTAAACTAATATCTTTCAATTAAGATACACTAAATGCATACAGTACTGCGCTGTTGAGTTCTAAGTGTGTCAGTTTAAGAATTGATGGTGGAACTTGGAGTTGTGGTATCCTCTGCACATCAGAAACACTTGGATGAATGTGAAGCTCAATAACCTCTGGACCTTCTTCCAGGATCTGTGCAACAATGGAGGTGGAAAAAAAGGATTGTTGTCAACTTTCTTCCTAGATTTCTGACCCGTATTACAGTTCTGTGCTGGCTGTACCAATCACTAAATAAAATCTTCTATAAAGGTGGAAAGACTTCAAGCAGAAGGAAAAGGACAAGGATGACTGCTAACTGGGAAGATTTGTTTTTGCCACATACCATAAACAGAACATCTAACATCAAATTTAATATCTAAGAAGCTAAAGTAGATCAGGGAGAGAAAAAGGAATGGAAAAGAGAAGGAAATAAAAAGTTTGGAAAACAATGTTATTTCCCTAAACTCATATGGTAAATATATGACAGAATTGAGAAAATGGTTGGAGTTTTTATGACTTAAAACAGACTGGAGCACTATCAGGATGTTTTAATCAACACAAATAGTTCCTTCACTATATTTGATCTTTCCTTGTGGAAACGTAAGTATCAGTCAGAGGTAAACATTAATGTTAACACTCATACCTTAATGCAGAAGGAACAGGTAAATGTGTTGCAGAGTTTACAATGTCTTACAGGTATTAAAACTAGCTAACACTTATCAGAAATAAGAGACTAAAGAACCTGGAAAGTAGAAAATGTTGTTGAAGAGTGTGATGTGGGGAAACTCTTGTCTACTGGGTAAAGCAGACTCTTCTCTACTTGCTTTTCTTGGGTAAAGCAATGTTATGGGTGGGTGGTTTGGCATTGCTTTTTTTTTTTTCCCCTCTATCCATGGTCTGTTGCCCAGGTCTGGTTGTGTGACTGGCTGCAAACGTGTTCTCCAGTGAGTGTTGCTGTGGGAAGAGATGTGGCCTGCAACAGCTGTGAAGGGTGAAAAGGGAGAAAGTAAGGGTTGTCAGCATAGAAAACTATTTAAAAATGCCTAAAATGGATCAATGTGATCAGCTTTGCAATCACCAGCATGCTCCCATGTGTAATCACTGCTTTTTTTGTTGTTTTTTTTTTTCTTTTTTTCTTTTGAGGGCTTGGAAGTTGTTTCATCTGTATCAGTAAGCAGAATTTAATTTTGTGTGGTTTTACACTACTGATGTTCTAGAAAGAGACAAAACAGACTAGCTTAGGTAGTATTTTTTGCCAGGAAATAGGCTTAAAAATATTACTGCTTGAGTGAAAAACATGAGCGTATTTAGCAAAAAAGCAGAATACTGTACACCATTTGTTAGACATAAAGCAGATAACTAAGTTTTACTTGGGAAATTTTTCTTCAACAGTTCCTTTCAATTTTTTATTTTTTAAAAATAGAGAACCGAGGATCAGAGAACCGTGGCAAGGGTTAATCTTCAATCTCATTCTTTTCCTGTTCATATTATCATTCTAATCCTACTAAGTTCAAGTATTGTCATATGATTTGAAGTTGCAGCTATTCACCAGAACATGCAACTAATTGTTCTGGGTTCCTCTTTGCCTGCTGCAGCAAACACAAAATGAGCCTGTCATGTAAAAAATAGCTCATAAAATGCAAGTTGTAGATACAGCAGAGTGTGGCAGCTGGTGAAAAGTGCACTGCTGACTCCCTGGCTAGAAAATATTTTCCAGAAATCCAGGGTAATACTCTTCCTAATATTTCTCCTGAGTTATTTGATTTGAAATATTTGAGGATGAAAAAATTATGAGCAGCGTTCTGAGAACTGCTTGGGGTTAAAGAGGCACGTGCAACTCTGGGGGACTCCATTGAGATGGTGTCACTGTGAAAGAGTAAAAAAACAATCTTCTTTTCTTTTCCATCCAGCATTGTGTAAAATATGCTAAAAGTACATGAGATTCTGGTGGTTTTTAAAAAAAAAATAGGAAAAAAGAAGAAAAAAGGTATAATGTCTCTTTTCTATCCCTTAATTGGGTAATAGTACACACCAAGATAAAATGTAATGATTGGTTTGGAATTAGACTTTTACCCATAACTGATCATGACAACCTCTGATGTATTTAAGGTGGAGTTATCCGATCTTTAATCTAGGCATACTTTTGTTCTTGATTACTAGGGTGGTACCTTATGGTTATTTTAGTGTTATTAACTGAGTTATCCTTCTTTTTATTTGATGTAACTGATTCTTGTAAATTCGTAGGGACCGTGGCATTATCTTTGGATACCTAAGATGTGTATCTGCCTATTTGTTTCAGTACAAATGTACAGCACACGCACTAATCTCCCCTCTATTCTTGATCGCTAAAAGTTTGTTGATATTGTGCAGCCACAAGGAGGCAGAGAGGGGAAAACTTGTCTGTGGTATTCTTATTTCCATTCCAGATTGAACAATATTAGCCAGAAACATTTTATTCTCTGTACCATTTCCCATACTTAAAACAAGTTCACTCAAAACAAGGAGTGGAGGAATGTGGGTGAAAGGGTAACTCATCTTTCTGTTGCCTCTCCCCATTTAAAAGCTGTTTTGTAAACAGAATAATGTTGGCTCTTGCAAAATTAATGTGGCATGGTACCAGTGTAGCATTTATTAATTTTTCACATCTGGAATAAATATAACCTGGTGGATATTTTGCAACTTCCTTCTTCCCTTTTTTTCCTAATTAATGCAAAAACTTGATCTTAGCCTTTAAAGAAAATTCTGAAAAAGTTCTTTCTCCTCTTTTGCCTTTTCAAAGTCTTTTGAATTTGTAGAAAAGACTAGACTGGATGTGAATTACACTCTGCCACAACAACATGCTTGGATGACCACGCCAGCCTTCAGAATAATGCTTTGCACAAAGCTAAATGCTGTGTAACCATTAAGTGTTAGACTTTATCCTCAGCTTTCACCTTGATGCTTTAAGTTGAAAGCAGTAACTCACTGTCAATAAAAACAAAGATGTGACTTTCTTCAGAAATTGCTCTGTGTGGGGACCTGACTCATAGTTCCTATCACCATGAAGTCATGATGATTTCAGCTTTTGCCATGTCTCAAGGTGTATGGTCAGGTCACTTAGATACAGATCCCGAGAGGGATTTAGGCCCTGATTTTTTGGTGCTTTGAGGGTAGGTATGCGTACCAAAAGACAGGTACCAACATATCTCAGCCTCTTGTGGGGCTCATCAGCCTCTCTGTAAAATGTCTGTGTATTAGTTTTTCCCTACCTCACAGGGGTGTTGTGAGGATAAATGTATAAGAAATTGCCATTCTATATTTGAGATAACTGAGTTAAGCAGGAAGCTACATGCATGGAGCCAATCAATGGTGAAGATTGCTGAAAGTGTATAGAGGAGCTGGAAGTTGAAGGATGATGACAGGGGCTTGTATCTGTATAGTAACGAGCAGATTCTTGCTTTGTTCTCTTTTATCTCTGGCAGCCCAACGTGACAACTGGATTTGATGCCATTACTGCTATGTAATGTGCAGAGCAAAATAGGAGTTTAGTTTTGAGCCCCCTCTCCTGAGAAACTCATAAAGTCTCTTTTTTTTATATGGGGGATATCATCCACTTATGTTAAGTAGGGGGTACTTCCTTGTTCCCACTTGTCTGTGACTTCTGATCCCAAACTAGATTACAATCCCAAATTGATACGTCTTCTTTGCCTCTTTACCATACTTAATCACCAGCGAGTGCACCCTGTTCCTCAGTTATGAACAGACTTTGTGACACTCTGATTAAAAGGAGAAAAAGTAGGTCATGAAGAGAATGCTAACTCAAGCTCACTATTTACCTGCTTTCTATGAACGGTTCGGGGAAGAGGAGATTCCTCAGAAGCTGATGAAAGCACAGTGTATGCCAATTACCTCTCCTTTTTCTTTCTTTCATTGTCTTAGAGGATGCCGTTAAAATATTTGAATTATGACTTGATGAAAAAACAGATTTGAGACATTGTCTCTGACTACCCATGCAAGAAGTTAGGTCTGTTCATAAGCTATGTCCACTTTCCCATATTTTTTTTTCTTTGAAAAAAGTGGGATAGCTAACAAAGTTGACATTTGAGTTTTCATCATTGAGTTTTATAGCTGATCTGCTCACTGAGATGAGTGGGGCTATCAAAAAGTTGTAGAGCCATTTTCCAGGCACACTTCATTGGTTATCAGTTTGAAAGTTATGTTTGCAGCATTGCCTACCAGAGACTCCAGATCTTTTAAAGCCTTCTGTAGCTTCCAAACCAAAATGGAAATATTGATCATCCTAAGGCAATTTGTAATTCTTGGGGTTTTTTGTAATGAGATGCTGTTTTATTTCTAGTTGAAGGAGTGTGTTAAAAAACCTGGGGACTATTTATGGAGATGACTGTGGTAAAAGTTTTAGTTTGCTATTGATAATTAGGGACAGAATCGTTTGGGCTGTTTTTCTTGAAGTGTATCAAAAAGCACTTTCCTATCCAGAGACAGATTCCTCATAGCATATATTAAAAGGTCACAAAAAAAAAAAAAGGCTTTTCTTTTAGAGCTATGCAAGTTATGTTTGGATGGTGATGGTTTGTGAAACACTTTAAAAATTCTTTCCCATGATGTCTTTTTCTTAGGGTATGTACATTAAATCAACATATGATGGTCTCCATGTAATTACTGGAACAACAGAAAATGTAAGTATTATTAATACTGTGTGTTCAGGCCTGGAAGCCTTTTGACCTTACCTGTGGGTTATGCTTTCCCTTTGCTATAGACTACCTTTTGCTTGCAAAAGTGTGCTAGTTGGCTGTTGAGAACCAATAGCATGTTGGACAGCAGAAATGCTTGTGCTTGTTCACCTGAGAATTGAAAGAGTTGTTCCCAGTTGAGGACCAGAGAATCAGTTTTGATTTGTTCTTGCAAGACACTTAAAATGCTGCAGTTGATCAAGATAGGAACTAGCTGTCTTGGAGTTACCTTGCTCTGTGAATAAAAGATAAATGTCTTTATTATGTGTAGGCTGATATGCTGGAATTTGCTGCAGTATTAGACAAACAGCTTTTATATTTTCCATCTATCAAGCTCTATTTTGTAATAAATAAATGCATGGAAATGAGGACATCCCTTCACATTGACAAATAACCATATATTTCTGCATGAACTTCTGAGTAATGCTTATAGAAAGGGAACACTTATTACTGGTGTACTAATCCTCACTGAAGGTATTAAACAGCAAGCAAAATATAATGGAATCCTTTTCATCTGCCTTTGAAATACAACTTCCTTTCTTTGCACCATATTTGGAGAACTGACTGGCTGTTAATAAGTGAGCTAAATGATCATTTTAGGGGAAAAGACTTTTATACATGATCTTCAATGAACATGGAACAAGCCACTAAACAACACTGAACTAATTCCGTAATGTTTTAGGCAATCCCTTTCAAAGATATTGACTGCATTTTCAAAATGAAGCTGTCAGAAATGTTTGTTTTCTCCTTCTACTGTGTCATACTGTGGAAAGTGCAAAGTATCTACATGCTATTTACAGTTGTTGCCTCTCATCTGCAGTGAGGTTCTGTTAGCATCTCAATAAAATAGGAATATTATTTTCATCCCTTCATAGGAATTGCAATCTGATAGCCTTTCTTCTTTCTTTTTTCTTCTGCTGTAAGCAGGATCCATGGATTATTCCCAATAGATTATAACCATTGTAGAACATCTGTGGATGTCACTTGTCTCAGAATAAGGAGAATGTAAGGAATTTCAACCTTGAAATCAAAATTCTAGGAAGTCAGACCTACAGGTACAGATCTCATCAGTGGAATTAGCAAAAGCAGACAAAACCAAGAGCGCCATACGTGAGCTTAATCTTGAAAACAGATGAAAGAAAGAGGATGGTTTTTACAGTTGAATTTCTCTCAAATTAAAAAAAAGAACCATTTCTCTCCATGACTTACTAATATTGGATTTAATTTCCCACGGGCAAAGATAAAAATAAAATCTTAATGCATTCTCTCAAAACTCCTATCTTTTGTGATTCATGAATATAATTTAAAGCCACGTCAGGAAGCTTCAGTCGTGATGACTTTTCTGCTTTCGTTACTGACTCTTTCACTCGCTGTAACACCCTGGAGGTGGTCACAGCAGACTGAGAAACTGCAGTCTGCTATCCAGAGAAAAACCTGTTGTGTGTTAAAGCATTTGTGAAAATGAGTAATGCCTTAAAGAAAGTAAGATGTCTCCTGCTTTTAAACACACGGTTGCTAGCTGCTTCCTTTAGCTAAAAAAAAAGGTATGATTCTGGTAGATGGGAGTAGAAACATCTAAGTGGCATAAGCCAGAGCAAGGTCATGATGGTGCAGATGTGATCTGACTTGTTGATGTTGATATGGTTACTGTTTGTGATACAATTTGACTTCTAGGAAAATAAGAATCCAAATTCTTTTCCCTTTGAACAAAGTTTTGTGGCCTTTTTCTTCCAAATTTTGCTCTTCCTAGTGAGTCATTGGCATAGCTTTTTTTGTCTGATGCTTTCCTGAAAGATCACAGAGCAGCACCTGTCTTTTTAATAAACACAGTAGCATAGCAGTGTTAGCAGCATTAATGTAAAATAGTATTTTTTGTAGCCACAGTTCTGCTTTCTCTGTTTGCCATTCAAGGTACTTAATGTCCAGCTACAAAGCCCATTAGATTGGATTTTGCTGTTCAGCATTGGGAATCATCTCTCCCAACACATCAGCCCTGCAGTTCAAAGCAGCTGAGCTCTGAAATGTGAACACTGAGAGACCAGGGTTTCTCACAGGTCATTGCCCCGAAAGAGCTTCTTTCTTGGTGGTCCTGTAGCATTAGAGTAAGCTGAGCTTTCTGGTTCACATCTTCTCTCTTTTGTTTGGAAGAAAAAATTCTAAAGGTTGTATTGGTCCAGCAAGAGATTACAGCTTTCTTGTTGAATAGCACTTTTAGACCATGTTGAGGAGATTCTTTTAATTCATAAAACCAATACATTCTTCATATATGGCCATTTTGTAATTTGGTTTTCCAGTAGAAAAGAGTATTTTCTAAAGTAATAGCATGCGTTACATCTCCAGCAGGAGGGTATCTTTGAAGGAGGTCCTCCCAGTACTCCCACTTACTGTGCACTGGTTGAGTTTGCAGGTTGCCCTTAGATCTCAGGGAATAGAGGCCTTTCAGAAGAAATAACACCAAAATCTCCACTCTGGGCATGCAAACAAATGTGCTCCAGGGGGTCTAAACTGGTATTTCAGACAGCATGGATATACTGGGGGAATGTGACACAGACAACATTTAGCCTAAAGGACAAAACTAAATCTATTCTGAAGAATAAACAGATTCTGAATAGCTTGTATGGTATGAATGTGTGAGCCTCAGCAACAGGTGCTTCCATCTGTTGTTCAGCTCCCGGTTGAACTGAATTACCAGCTAGTGAAGATATAGCTGTGACGTGTCACACTTTGTTCCTCCTAGTAGGACTTCATGAATGGATATTTCACTTAATGATCAACATCTAAAAAAAGAGTGAGCTTATCAGTTCTCCCCTGTTTTCCTTAGCGATGATAAAAGATACAATTTCTTTGCAGCAAGATCTGTATTCTTTACTTAGGAGGAAAAAGCAATAATGAACAACAGTTGCAATCTCTTCATAGGACCACAACCTTGAAACTCCTTTATACCTCACTTTACAGTGTGTTTGAGGCATAATTGCAATGAGTTGTTTTAAAGTAGCCCTTTCCAATTTGAAGATTCTCAGACCATATTTACTGGCTTCGCAAACTGCTGCACAAAATGCCTGTTTTATCAAGATTTAAGCTGCAGGTGCTGAAGTCAATGCAGGAGAAAGTTTGCATCATAATAAAGTCCTGTAGAGTTCAAGCGTAATGATGCAAGATTCACTTGCATGGAGTACTTGAATGTCTTAGGTGTAACTACATCTGAGCTAAAATAGCAATATTACATAGGAGGATTATAAAGATTGTTAGAGGTACGAATGAGTAAGTGTGAGTAGTGAAATGGCAGGAAGAAGATAGATCATTAGAACATAATCACCAGCATTAAATTTTTTTCCCGAAGTCACTCAGCCAACACCTTTAATGCTGAAATAGTGCCAAAAAGTCAAGGCTGCTTTTCTTTGTGTAAGTAAAATTACGCTTTTACCAGCCCAGCTTGATTTAGGATGTTCTGAGCAATGCCTCCTAGGACTGAGTCATGAGTGACCCTTCTTTCAGCCTCATGTTTCTCTTGGATATCTTCCATTTAAACACTGTCTTTAACTTGGGCCGTGAATTATGTGCAATTGTACCAGAAAGTCATGGCGTAGCTATGGGACATATATTCTGAATGGGGATGCAGTACATAGCTTGTTACAGGTCCACATTTTAGACCTAAAGGATATTCTCTAGATGACCTGTTATCTCACCTGAAAAGGAATTTGATCTCATTCCTTTCTGTAAAATTCATAGCAGCATTTTGGAAACCTCCTCCTGAGCACCTTGATGTTTTTCAAACTGTCAGTCTCACCTTCTACCTTTAAGTTGATTAAGTGCCTTCGTAGGCTGGCAGCCACAGTATTGAGAGAAAAATCAGAGCATCACTTTATGAAAAGATGAAGGAGTTTATTTTCCTCTAAACATAGTGTATTTCCCTCAGAAAACAGTTGATCTGTTGTAAATGTAGAAGACAGAAGAAGGGAAAGGTTTTGGGGGGATGTCGCCTTATGGGGGTCACTTAGTGGTTTTTGTTGTGGGTTTTTTTTGTGTGGATTTTTTTGTTGTTGAGGTGTGGATTTTGAGGCAAAAGCAAAGAACAAAACTACTTTGCTTTTTGAAAGCGTGGTCATTGTAGGATTTTAATGCTGGTTGCATTTCTTTTACTCTAATTATGACCCAGAAACTAAGTTACAATGTAACTTACATGATCTTCCTGGCTGTTACCTAACCTAATACTCTCTCCTTGTGTACTCTTTGAAGAACAGTAATTTACTGAAGTTCTCTGCAACATACTGAAACATTGTAGAACAAAAAAGCAACAGATGAAATTTGTTTCTGAGGAATTGCCAATTAGTCTTGACAGGTTCAAAATTCAGCCAAAGATTGGCTTCCAAAGCTCAAGAGATGTCAGGTAGATTAAAGCACTCTTTTGGCAGAATTAAATTAAAAATAAATCCTTAGGACTTGTTTATCCGTTAATAAAAAAATATTTATACCTTTCTCAACATTTTATTGTATTGTGTACAATAGTACATATTATTTTTCTCCAACAACAGTGAATCGATTTACTAAATATTTCTTTAATTCTTTATTTCACAGTAGAATGTAATTGTCAATCTAACCTGATTTACATAGCTTAGCAATCATACTGCTGAAAGAGAGATGATGACCAGTAAGAACTGTATTCTTGATCATCTCTTTTATTTTAAATTCAGTCACCTGCAGATCGGTGCAAGAAAATCCATGCTGGGGATGAAGTGATTCAAGTTAACCACCAAACTGTGGTATGTATAACTATATTCTGTGTCCATTGGAGATAGAGTTGTCATGGCACATCAGCATGTGTAGAGAAGAAATGTGTAGAAAAATGTGTTTTTATAAATCATTATTTATTCTAACTTCTAAATTTTTCTTTTCTCTTCTGAAACCACGTGGTTCTTAAGTTCATAAGCTTAGCCCCGATCCTCTGAGTAGCACTGGAGGTAATGAGTTAGGCTAAATAGCTGTGGATTGGGAGGTATGTTAGGCTGTTTCCTGCGTACCCATGCTCTATTGATAAACAGTGGGGTTTAGTGTAATAGCAGGTTTGGGTCAAAGGGATGCAGAGAGTTGGGACTGTTGTGTCCTTGTGGGTTTTAGAGCAAGATTACTTCCTGGAAGCTGGAAAACTTACTGCTTTCCAAACCTACTGTAAAGTATAGAACATGGGTTTTGAGAACAAAGCACATAAAATTCCCATAGTGTGCCTAGGATATTTAGCTTAATTTAAATACAGATTTTAAAACTTGGAAAGTTAAGGTGAAACAAATCTTTCAGATATGATAGGGAAGAAAACTGATACCATGGAAATTGCTTTTTTGTGTGAACAGATGCATGTTATTCCTGGTAATTTTATTTAGGATTGATGAACTGTTAAAATAAAATTACCTTTTCTAAGGTAAGACTTGGTAACAGAAAAGAGCAGATTGTCACTATAGAAAGCAACTATTCTTTTTCTGAAGTATAAGGTTTCTTAAGAGTAGTGAAAGACAATATATGGTATTAATTGCATGTGTCCTTCCAAGCAATTTAACTGACAAAAAATATCCTAGTTCGCAATTATTAATACAGAAGTCATTTGTTAAAAGTGTGTTTCATCATTCCCCATGGGATTCCACTTCTAGCTTTAGGCCATTGTACATCATGTCAGCTCCTCTGCACAAATTAGTGTAATATTTCAGTATAGCCTCCAGCTAAGTTTGATATCAAATATATTGTACATATGTAGGACTTAACTGATGGGAAGCTATCTTTTGAGCTATGCAATGTAATTTGATAAATCTAAGCAGATCAGGGTGAATTTCAATAATTTTTTGCCATATAGATTATTCATTAGTATTTTATCCCATGATTATGATGATTAATTTTTTATTTTTATTAATTTTATTATTTTTATAGCTTATGACATCAATTTAATATGAAAAACATTTTAGAACGTTATTATTTTGCCTATCAAAATATATATACACACCTGAACAGGCACATCAACAAGCATTCAGTTCTTATGCTAGCTATCTTTTCCAGCAAATTCTGATGGTGCCATATAGCAAAGTTGCCTCATCAACTTGAAAATTTCCAATCAACTAGATATTTATTCTAGGTTTTTTGGCACATCTAACTGCATTTATTTGATGGAAAGATCAGATTCTTACTCCTAATACTACTAGTAAAAGCTCTGTGGCAAACCTTAAGATGAGCTTTCTTACCTAATTGGATGGTATTTTGAATGTAGGATTTGAGTGTTTTGGCTTTTGAGTCAATGAAGCTAGGCATCGGAGAGGTACAGAAAAGAAAGTTGATTGTAGTTCTAGGAAAAAGGACCACAGAGAGCTAAGACAAACTTAATCCAATTTTTAAGCAGTGACATTTAGTGTAGAGGATATGTATAATAATAGACTACGTTTCACATTTACGTATCTTCTTGCTTTGTTGTAGCAACAATGTAGTTAAAATAATTGGCATCTTACAGTTCATGTATGAGTAACTTCCTTGTATTTTAATGTCACCTTTCCACAATGGCAGTCAGCTGGCATTCTCTTAGGAATGTGATTGCACTTCCATGTTACCTTTACAAAGGTTCATTCACTTTCCAATTTATAGAGCTCAAATATTAAATCTTTTCTATATGCATTACACCATTTTTAAATTTATTTCTTTTTGGAAAGAGTCTAAATCAGTCCGTTTGTACTCTGGCCCTTATCATAAGGAATTTACTGTCTAGTTCTAGCGATCTCTTTTTCTGGGGAGAAGAGGTATTCTTAGTTACAGTGATTCTTAGTTAGGAGAAAAAGAATTCTGAAGATATTTCATTTTGTCTTTGCTTTTTACTGATTTTTTTCACACTTCATATAGTGCTCAGTAGTTGAAAACACAGGATCTATTTTTCAACTTGTTCCTTGTAACTTATCATGCATTGTCACTCATATCAACTATAGAAATAACTATGACTAAATTTTTTAAAGATCTAACTCTAAAACGATATGGAAATATTGTTCACATATAACTGTTATTTAGGTGATATCTTGTCATTGGAGAATCAGAATCTAAAAAAAAAATAATCTAAGTTTAAATTTATTTTAGAGTTAAATTTTTTTTTCTGTATTTTCTTCAGTTATTTTGGTGTATTCTGTTTGTCAAAGTGGAGGTAATACTTGGCTTTCAGTACTATATATTTCAAAGAATGAATGTAAGTATGGGGAGGAGAAATTTCACACAATTATTTTAAATGTCCAACTTGCTACTTTTTTTGCTAGCTAACACTTTTTACAAGACTCACATTTTAATAATTATGAGAAGTCTTTTATTTCAGAAAGCCCACTGATTTTCAAATAAGCAGCCTAAGAAAGTAGGAGAATAGTTCAGTGACGTATTGATTTTTATTATACATGTCCTAATACTGGGTGTCAAGTAGTTTTAAATTCTCTATTGACATCCTCTGTTTGTCTGTAGCATTGCTTAATTTTCATAGTATTTTGTTTGGCAGTGAATTCAAAGGATTTTAGGTGATTGCCCTGATCTTTTGCTATGTTGATAGAAAACATGCGTAACAGGATGTATTCCACTTGGTACTGGCAGGATGTCTGCAATGTAAATATCTTCTGAATTTTTAAAATAAGAAATAATAAGATTAAGCCTAAAGTCAGTGAAAAGCTAATGTTCAGAAAATTTTCCTAAAAATTGTGGTTTATTGAGCTTAGATAACTATATGAATCTTCTGTGTTGGTTTTGCCTTACAGAATAGATTTTTTTTCAAATAGCTCTGTAACTAAGAGGCATGACTCCTCCATTAAAATTCAGAGGACTTGGGCACTATCTTCCCTTAAACTTCCCTGTAAATTCTGTCCTTAATCTCCTCTAAAAGCCTGTCTGTCTAAACTATTTCCAATGTAAACAAAAAAAAAAAGAAGTCATTCAGGCGATTTAGAATTTGCACTGTATGGCAGTACTCATCTTTCTGCCCATATATAATTCAAGAGTGTATTTTGCCTCCAGATAGTCCTCCTTTTAACCAACTGAAAATGCAGGAAACAATATTACCGCTTACATGAATTATTACTGTTCACAGTACTCTTTTTGGTTGCATCAGTGATCAAACTGTAGAGAAAATACTCCAAGCAAAAAAAAGAGGAGGTATAGACTCGGGATGGTGTATGATTCTTGAATAACAGGCTGTTCTTGTGTGATCTCCTGTGCCTATTTTTTTTATTTTTTGGAGGCATTTTTGGCCTCCAAAAATGATATGACTTTTGGATTTAATACAAGTATGATATGATGCAGTAGATGTCGATTCACAAAATTTATGTCTTTTGGCTAAAGCTCATCAGAACAAATGTAAATATAGATGACAGAAAAAAATATAGCACAATAATTTGGCAAACTAGGTGAATACGGTCAGTTATTGATCTGCTTCATGTGGAAGCTGGTATGCTTGATGTCTTTAACACCTATAAGTTACTGTTGAAATTGGATTTTTTTTGAATCATGTACAATGTAGGTAACACCTAACCTTTATACCCTAACTTAATCTTTGCTTGTAAAAAGTAAGGGAGGGGTTTTTAAGATTCACTGTACTATTAGTGAGAAGAATTCAACTTCCACAGAACCTCTCAGGGTTTGTGGAGAGCTGGCAAATTCAAGCTGATAGGAAATGCTGATCTTGGGGTTCATATGAATCTCAGGAGTATATGCATCCATGTTGTCTTATGCATGTAGATGTCATCTTAAGTTTGGGAGAAACAAAACATCTCTAAGTAGAAAAGTGACATTGCAAATATTTCTGTTTATCCAGTTTTATCTGCACTGCTTAGCAGGATGTTTCAGATCCAAGCTAGGTTTTTTGAACACAAGTTCTTCAAACACAGGTTTTTCATTTAAGGCCTTATTAACTTGGCTTTGAAGGAAACAGTATTTCTAAAGAGAATCAGTGAGGAAGTGGGCTGGAAGAGTATAAGGGAGGGGACAGCAGTGTCAGTCTAAGATTTTGACATTAGCGGTTTGACATCTTATACAACAACTTCCACTAACAACATCTTTCATTTAAAATAATATTTTTATGGTCTTGTGGTGCTTGATTTGAACAGCAAGACAGTGCATCAAGATTGTAAAAGTTCAAAAGAAATATGCCTTGTGCTCAGCTTCCTTCTGTTGCTGCCATGCACATGCTTTTATGGAAGAGGAGATAGAGTAATAGCTCCCAAATCATGATTTTAATCCTTTCCAAAACCTTGGGCTTCCTCTGTTTATAATGGCTTGGTAAATTTTAACGTGGATATTTCATTTTAAATATAGGTGGGATATACATCTAAAAGCTTTTTAAGTGTATTCAGAAATGTTAATGGAAGTCTTTATGAAAGTAACCTGGCTCTCTGCAGGGCTCTCTCCTGACCTCTGTAGTTTGTCAGGATATGAGGACTGTACTTTGATTTTGGCAAATATAGTCTGTCCTCCAAATTCCCTCTCAAAATTTCAGTTTAATTCTTTTTTCTTTCTTCATAGTCACCATAAGTATTGTGTAATACTGATAAAGAAACTAAATTATCATGATCCTCTCAAATGGAAAAAATCGTTTGTGAATTTGCAATTCTCTTTAACATGGAATTTGTGTTAAGGTTATATGGTGTTACTTATGATCTCTTTTCTACATAGATTTGCAAATACACGCAGAAATATATTATTTTATATCCCATATGTCAGGAAGTGTGCTATTGCAGAGATGCAGTGTGTGAGGGAAGATGATCTTTTGTTTCCCTATAGTTAATGCAAATGCTTTTACATAAGTATAAAAGAAAAAGAGAAACAACTTCAAAAATTTGGCAAATGCAGATGAATTTTATTGTGCTTTCCAAGAAATATTCTCCAGGGAGAAAAGATTCTCAGGTACTCTGAAGAAAAGGTAGGAGGTAGTCTTTTCAGGAATTAGAGAGGTGTGTGCATGTGAGTATGTAGAGTTCATGTTTAGTTTTCCACAAATATTTTTCGAATTAAGTAAATATCTAGGAAAATAAAATTAATGGAGGTCATTGGTGCCAGCTCCATGGATAAAATCTCTGCTTTGAGAACTGCTCCAAGCTTGGTTTTGGGTTGGTAGAGTTCGAATGGGCGAGGACACTCCTGCCGGTTCTGACAGTTCTGCAGCTCAAATGTTGGCTGCTCTTGTCCGGTAAATCTGTTTTGCATAGATCCCTGGGGCTTGTTCAGATATAATGTGTGAGAAACACACTGCTTTGATGAGCACAGGCTCATTTTTATGTAAATGTGTTATGTGCTGTGTCAGTGTGGGCATCCACTCGCACTTCTTATTCTGGCACTTCTAACTCTGGCACAACAAATCAGCTAACAAACAAGTCACTGTTGCATCTGTGTTAGGTAGAGCAGCATAAGCTTGGCCAGCCCACGCCACTTCATGCTTCTGCCAAACTTTAAATAATTTCCCTTTGTTCATTCTACATGAAATTTTCACGCTTAACTACACACCTGTCTCACCAGGCAGTGGAATTAGCTCAGTTCCAGCAGAAAGCCACTCTCTCCTGGCTTTCAGCACCTAACCTGTCTCCTAGATGATAACAGAGCTTAACTATATGAGCACTTCTACCTTACTGTAAATTCGACCTGCATGGCTTAGCTGAAAGCGTTAAACCTGGCCCAAAATGGAAAGGGAACACCAGTAGGGTCACTCTTAAGTCACAAGTGGTTGTGCTCCTTATTCTCTTGGGCTTTGTGAGTAGTAGGTTTGGTCCTGTGGCGTGGTCACCAGCATCCCACTTTCAGTGAGCTCTTTGACCTCCAGAGCACCTGATCCTGACCCTCTGCTGTAGAGTTATGGTGCACTGCAGTACTTAAAGAATATATGCTGGGTATGTTAAGCCTCATCTGTGGGATTTGTACGCTATTGGTGGAGCTGTGTAGCAGTCAAGCACTGAAAGGTTCAGAATATTATAGGAGGTCTTTCAGGAAGTAACAGAAGAAACTGATGCAACAGGAGATGCCCATCCTTTCATATGTCTGGGACGTGGGTTTAGTGGCCACACACTGTATTTCTAGAAGCATTCCCTGCCAGGTAATTATGGTCTTGGTCACCTGTTGCCATTTGCTGTGTCCCACAGGTCAATCAAAAACATGCTTTTTTTTTTTTTTTTTTTTTCTGTCCTGGATGTACACCAAAATGGACAACTGTATTATCATTGAGCCCTGGTAGTCTACTCATATGATTAGATGAACATATATGACTAACCATTGAGCAGACTATTGAGTTCTTCTATTATTTTTCTTCTGAAAAAAAATATGTTCTTTTGTAACTGATGGCATTGACTGCTCTGTACGGCACTGACTGCAGTTTGGAAATACACACCTGGGCTGTCTTTGAAGGCACCAATGTCTCTCTTAGAAGCAGCATAGTTGTAGTAAGAATTCTGCTACAGTACCGGTTAACTTTTTCTGTGGATGTCATTGGTGGGCCTTCATAGCTTCACCACTGGTGGTAGCAAAGTTACTAAGTCCATAGCCAAATCAAGTATTTTTATACAAGCTATACTTATGACCATAGTCCTGAGGATGTGTCTGCTAAAAACTGCTGCAGTATTCTGTGGAGTATTCTTGGGACCTAATTGTTAAATTCATCTTTCTGCACAGAACATACTGGGAGATGAGATGTTTTAATTTATTTATTTTGTACAGTTGTTTTATGGTTTGCTTTTTTTTTTCTCACATGGTATTGTTTCTATAGGGAAAAAAAAAAGTCCTCCAAGAGGGTCTGTAAATGATATTAATATTTCCAACAGAAATATTGAAAGACAGTGTGCTGCCAAAAACCTTTTGCATATATTCTTGATAAAAAATATTTTCATACTTTCATAGTAGTTGCTAGTGCCTACTAATCTTGGTACAATTTGTATGTGCAGGCAATTTAAATGGCAATGTTAACAGGATAATCTTGATAGTGAGAATACTGTACATTCTGCAGTTAAAATAATTCTTTCAAAATTTCTTAGTCTCTGATGTGTAAAGTATCTGATTAGAGCATATGATTTATGCCAAGGCAGCAGGTAATAAGAATTGGAGTTTTATATTGTTAACTACGTTGATGCTTATAGAACAGAATACAGACTATAGCACTTTTTATCTCACAAGAACAGGTTAAAAGGTATACTATTAGTATAAGTTCAGTTATGTGTATTTGGAAAGCAAGGCAGGTATTATTCTGCTGGTAATAAACTTTCTTTTAACTGAAATTGCTGAAAAATGAAGTGCACTGTAGAGAAGGAGATGAAAGGTAGGGAGAGATGTCTTCAAAGTTGTGCAAATTAATTTGCTGATAGTACAATTTTTCACAGCCTGGACCATGTATGAGTTAGGATTCGGCAGTTCTGAATACCTCTGTGCTTTGTGCAAGTAGCAGCTGTGTACCTTACACAGCTGATTTTCAGGTTCCAGCTTGATCTTGTGTTGCATAATTCATTGTCTTATCCTGATAAAATTAGGACATAATTGTAAGGAAGTGGAAGACAATGATAGTTGTTGTAAAAGTAGATCAAAACAGTAAGAAAAGCAGGTTAATGCTGTGTCATTAGGGAGGGAAAAGTAAAGCAGGGAATTTCTATGCCTGATTTGAGTAAAAGTACTCTGAATATGTAAATTTTTATTAAAAAACTCTCAGTACTGGCTTAAAACACCTCAGTGGCTTAAAGACTGTACGTAGTCTAGGGCTAATTATTTTATTAGCAGTAAAATGGAACAAAAAAAAAAAAGAACTCTGATGGCTAAATAATTACTGCTTTATTATGACAATTTCTTTACCCTCCTATCCCTGTCCTTCCTTTAGCTAAGTGATGCTACGTAAGTTTTCAGCTCAATTAAAGGCTTTTTGATTATTATCTTTTTTAGTGTGCTTGGCTATTAGTGACCTTTAAGAAATTTTTTTAAAATTTCTTTGTACATATGTTAATTTATTTTCATTATATTAATTCAGTCTCAAAAAACATCTGTTTCAAGGATAGCAGCAGTACTTAGCTGCAGAGCAGCTGGGGATCTCAGGGACTTTATTTATGCATTTAAAAGGGGGAATCAAAGACTGTTGGAAATACTGACTCACTGGAATTATCCTAAAATATTAAGTTGTGATAATATAAATTTAATCTGAAACAAAATTATTTACATATGTGTGTGTGCATGTATGTTTATACATATTCATTATTTTAATTCCAGGACAACCATTTTGGGAATTTAAATATGAGAATATGCGATGCACACACACTCATGCCTCAAATTCCCAATGTGAGATGTAAGCACACAGCAGCACAAATGAGTTACTGTAAGGCAAACAAGGCTGTGGTGGGTTAATACTGCAGGGTCAGTCCCGAGGAGCACGTTCCTTATACAGCCGCGTGAAGTATGGAGAACTTGGCCGTTCCTTTCCCTCTAGGAAGGATGAGGCCACCCACATCCATATTACGGAATCACGGAATTGTCAGAGTTGGAAGGGACCTCTAGAGATCATCTAGTCCAACTCCCCCGCTAAAGCAGCGTTGCCAGAGCACATTACTCAGGACTGCATCCAGGAGGGTCTTGAAAATCTCCAGAGAAGGGGACTCCACGACCTCCCTGGGCAGCCTGTTCCAGTGCTCTGTCACCCTCACCGTAAAGAAGTTCTTCCTCTTATTTGAATGGAACTTCCTATGTTCCAGCTTGTGCCTGTTGCCCCTTGTCCTGTCACTGGGATCCACTGAAAAGAGTCCGGCTCCATCATGCTTCAACTCACCCTTTAGATAGTTGTAAATGTAGATGAGGTTTCCCCTCAGTCTTCTCTTCTTGAGGCGAAAGATCCCCAGCTCTTTGAACCTTTCCTCGTGAGGGAGGTGCTCCAATCCCTTAATCATCGTAGTTGCCCTACATTGGACTCTCTCCAGTAGTTCCCTGGACTCAGGGATATTGCAGCTCAATGGTGAGAAACTGGCGTGCAATCCAGTCTGCCTAAATCCTGCCTGTGCCTTTAGCTTGTACCACTAACTCTCTGCACCTACTTAGACATTTATCAGCATTTCCCTGCTCAGCCTTAAAGTTTCTTTAATGCTCACCTGTGGCCACCCAGGGATGCTAAAATGTCAGTTCTCAGGCAGTGGAGGTCTGTCCCTCACCAGGAGCCCTGCTGAAGTGGAGGAAGGCACCTGGGCTCTCCATATGTTCCCTGGAAGCCCCTGAAAATGAGGCGGGGTGAGGACTCTGGAAGCAATACCTTTATTCATAATAGTTTAATGTCCGTGTCCTTGCTGAAGAACAGGTAGGGGCTGCTCACCACAGCATGGCTTTCAAAGCTCATTCCCTCCACTAGTGTGTAATGCATTTATATTACACAAAAAAACCCAGTGGTCACTGGGAATTGAGACCAGAACCCTTGTTTCCCTAGTCACAATGCAGGGACCTGAGGGTTTCTTGTCTGTTGTGTGATTGGACTTTGTACACGTGTTTCCATCAGCACAGTACTTTACCTTCAGGGAGGGCCTTAAACCTTTGGTGCTGGAGACACCCCTCTAGGGTTTTAAAGACTGAGTTTAGTTCCTATGAGGCTAAATAGTGCTGAGATATGCATTCCGCAACTGGATGGAAGGCTAGATTAAAACCCTCCAAATTGCCAGTACCTGTCTCTTCTGGTTATCTGTGCTCCTGGGTGAAGACAGAGATGCCTTATAGTCATCACGCTGGAGGCAGCCAGTCACTGTGGGGAAGATGCTTCAAATTCCAGAGGTACACCAAAAGTGACCGAACTGAAATCAACCCCATGTTTTAGAGCCATACCCTGAAGTAGGGAAATGACACCCATTTTCCTCAAAAATTGTACCTAGCCACTGACCGTACATCTGTAAAGTAGGATATAATCAAACCCATAAAATTGGAATCTTTGCTGTTCCCAACAGATATACTCATTTATTTGTTCTAGGATGTTGCTAGAAATGACTCAAAAGCAAAACAGTGAGGTAGCTCTGAACTGAAGGTTGATTGTATCAGTGAAAAGTGAAAGGTAAGCATTGTTATTAGTGTCCAATCTTCAATATAGAACTGATTCTGTGTCCCTGGATAACTCAACTTTTAGTTCCCCCATGGGCAAAACAGATGCTTGTCTCCATTACTGTGGTGCTCTGTAGTTATGTTACTAACATTTGTGATGTTTTTTTAAATTATGGTGGAACTGACCTGTGCAAATGCCTACAAAGAGCAAGGTAATAAAATCAGTCAGGTGTTATGGTCTGGATCAGATACGTTTTCAGACATGGAAATGTGATAAGAGCAGCTTAATGAGAGGCAGCGACTTCTGTATTCAGCTCTCAATTTGGGTCCTTACTTAGTTTATTCTTGTGAAAGTCTCTTAATTGTAAGCTTTAGTTTATGTAGCCAAAATTAATATAAAAAATTACTTATTTCATAGTTTAGTGGTAGTAAGCGGAAGTTTTGATGAAATGTCAGGTTTTGCTCAAGTAATAGATGTGATTTTCTTCAATGTACTTCATACACAAACTGTGGTGTTGTGACTCTGGGCAACGATACAGTGATGTTCTAAGGATGCACAGAACTGATTTTTACACTGGATTAAAATTGCATTTATTTAAATAACATAGCCAAGATACTCTTTAATTAGAATTGCAGCATATGCAATCACAATATTATTAACCTCTCCTCTTTGGGACAAAGCTGTTATGTAAGCATGGACATTCATTATCATGCTAACCTAGGAAGCTGGACAAATCCCTGAAAGGCATCTGTTACTCTCCTGACACTGCTTCTCCTCCCGCGTACAGATGCAGCTTTCCTCTCTGTGGTAGTCCATGTCGTAAACATCCTTCTGTGGTTCCCTCATCCAATAATGTTTTCTGGAGGCGGAAGACCTATGGCCTTCCGTTATTTTTTAGACTTTTCAGGCATCTGCATCTGGGGGAAGGGAGGGAGATGCTTGCTACTAACATATTTGTTTCACAGGGCTGCCAGCTGACCATCCTCATTTCTGGCCGGTGTTCATGGAAATCAAGCTGTTAATTTAGCAGCATGATGCCAGGTAGTTTCTTGTCAGATTCTGACTTGCTTAACAGCGTGCTAGGTTTGATAGACAGTAATTTGAAGTGCAGTGTTGTGGTTGGGTTTTTTTCTTACATACTAATTTTTATTTATAGAATGCAAGATGAGTGATAGCTATGGAAGTTCTTGTAAAAAACACCCATTTCTTAAAGTGAATACAATTTCCTCCTAGAAATTCTTTTTTTTTTTTTTCCTCAAAAATGAGTAAAGCTTGAAGCTTGAAATGTTTGATAAGTCAAAGAGCTCTGGCTGCATTCCACTTATAACAGGCAGCATTGAAAAAGTGAGAATTTTGATTATCTCCCCATTCCAGTAGCTTTTAAAAATGAAACACTAGAATGGATTTTGCATATTTGCTTAGCAAGAAAATAGCAGATGGCTTTGCGTTTATATTTAGCAGGAAAATATTACCTTTCCTTCAGACGTGTAAAGATATTACTACTTTTCTTTTTACAAATCTGCAAGTCAGGAATGAATTATTGTAACTGGGGAAAACCCAGTTTTTGCTTTGTGGAAGCAGAAAGCTATCATTAACTTTCCTGGGACCCTTTGAGCAGGAATACGCCTGTAAAAGTATGGACTGTGTTGTATTTATCATTTGACTATAATTCCACCCTCTAGATGATGGTGTTTCAGTGTGTATTATATTCGCACACTGCTTTTATATGATGCAGCTGTTCCGTGGTTTCATCAGGATACATGTGCTGGATTTTTCAGACTGGATTTTGTAGCATCCTAAAAATACTTGGTTTAGGTTCATCCAATTGTATTCGAGCTGCCTTTATGTCACTATTTTACAGAGCTCTTTTCTGGCTCATAACATACAGCAGTACATACAGAAATCATGAATGAGCACAGGAGTTTGGGAATATTGTCATGGGTGCGGCTGTGTTAAAAAAAAACCACAGTGAATGGTCACACTTACTTTCAGAAAAAGGGAAGATTGCTACCAGTTTTCCAAGCTTGTCATAAAAGGGGCAATAGATTCATCTGGGAAAAAGGGTCATTCATTTAAGAACAACTTTTTGATAGTTTAAAATGTCGACATTCTTGGCAACTTAGAATAAGAATCTAAAATAAAAGTTCCATTTCAGGCCATTGTGATATTGTGATCCAGATGTGCTTGCTGCAAGCCACAGAAAAGTTGGGATCTTTTAAAATGTCTCCTCTTGCTCAGGGACATCTTTTGCTCAGTGGTGGCTGGGGGAGCAGAATTGTGTAACCTCACCCTGCTATTTGGGTTAATGGGTGCTGAGTTATTCCAGGTTGTAGAGAAGCTGGTGGGAAGTGAGGCAGAGAGGGAGAGGAGATGAGGAGGGTGTGTCAGAGCTGGGTGAAGCTTTACGGGGCTCCTGTGAGCCCATCTTGCCCTGTTGAACCAACTTGGATGGCCCTGAATGTCTCTGGAGCATACTGGTGAGTCTTCCCAGCCTGGCCACAACCTCTGGGCATGTAGTGATGGGATGAGAAATTTGGAGGTTGCCTGATACTGATGTTGCAGGCACCCTGCCTGCAGGCTCACTTTTCCAAGCGCAGAGCCTTGCCCTCCCCTTTGGGCGGGTGATGGGCCTTCTCCTGCCTTCCCCCAGCAGCACTGTTCATCTGGCTTTGGGTTATCGCTCCTCAGGTGGCATGGGCGTGGGCTACCCTTTCTACCCCACCTTTACCTGGGCAGTAGACTCCTCCAGCAAAGGTGCCGTAACCTCCTTGGCAGGAACTGATCAGCATGACCCCTTAGGGCACCCTGTGATGCTCCCTTGCTCTCCTTTCCCTTTTCCCCTGGTTCCACTGTCTTTGCAAGCCACGCTTACCTTATTTTGCTGCTCCTTAAGTTCATATTCATCTTCCTCCCTCCTCCCCTAAGAAAACTTCTGTGGCTTGTCCTGCTCCAAGCTCCACCTTTCCACAAGGTGTGCTGTGCTCCCTTGGGCACCCAGGCTTGCACCCATGCAATGGGCATGCTCACTCCTACAGGGAACACGGTATTACCCAGGGACTGGCTAACTTGTGCCTGTGCATGGTGGCCAACCCCCTCGGGCTGCCTTCATCTGCCCCTGGTCCTCCCTGCGCTTGGCCATGAGCTGCACTGGCAGCCAGGAGGGATTGAGGCACTGCACAGCAAAACCTAATGCTGGGCTTCATCTGCCACTTTTGATCACACTTGGTTTAACAATGTAAGTTTATTTTAAAGCAAGCAACAATAACTTGGTTGGTCCCTAAAAGTGGCTACCTGGTCAGTATAGTGCACTGATTTAAAAAATAATGGCTTGGGTTGTTTTAATGTAAGTAAAGTTGTCTGTTAATATAGTCCTTTTACTTATCTGTTGAATTTTCAGACCAGTAATGAAACTTTCTTTTTACTGTCCATTTTTGCAATACGTGAGCAGGATAAAGCATACAGTAGGGACTTTGAAAGCTCTGCCCAAAAACTTGATGATTAGAAGTTGAGAATAACTGTCATGGTAGTGAGAAGGGGGAAGATCCTGAGGAGAAATTGGAGAGAATAAATTCAAATCACACTTAAAATGAAGTGTAGATTAAATATCACTGAAGTGGGTTTCTGGAAAACGGTTTTTAGTTCCAGGTATATTCACTGCCTTTTCCTCTTTCCAATCTGACAACCTTACATAAGATTGCTTTTGTTTAGTCTGTGTCGATATGAATTTTCATAAAATCATAGAATCATAGAATGGTTAGAGTTGGAAGGGGACCTTAAAGACCATTGAGTTCCAACCTTCCACTAGAGCAGGTTGTTCAAAGCCCCATCCAGCCTGGCCTTGAACACTTCCAGGGATGGGGCATCCACAACTTCCCTGGGCAACCTGTTCCAGTGTCTCACCACCCTCACAGTAAAGAATTTATTTCTCATATCTAATCTAAATCCCCCCTCTTCCAATTTAAAACCATTACCCCTTGTCCTGTCACTGCTCTTCCTGGCAAAGAGTCCCTCTCCGGCTCTCCTGTAGGCTCCCTTCAGATATTGGAAGGCTGTTATAAGGTCCCCCTGGAGCCTTCTCTTCTCAAGGCTGAACAACCCCACCTCTCTCAGCCTGTTTTCATAGGAGAGGTGCTCCATCCCTCTGATCATCCTCGTGGCCCTCTGCTGGACCTGTTCCAACAGGTCCATGTCCTTCCTGTGTTGAGGACTCCAAAGCTGGACACAGTATTTTGATGGAATCTAAACTATGTAGGAACTGAAAAGCATGCCTCCAACACGGACATCAATTTCCTTCAATCTATTGTCGACAGCCTCTTATGTGACTTGTTCGTCTTAGGCCAATTTAGTTGGTTCTGTTCAAAAGATGAGAAGCAAGAAGAACTCCCTGGAATAGCCAGGAAACTCCTGTCAGGGAATAAAGTAAAATTAGAGGATGAACTTCATTTGAAAATGAATAGTAAACTCAGAATTTTCCTGTGAAAAAATAAGTTAAATTGTTTATATTCATGAGCTTCTAAATTAAATAAATCAGATTTAGTGCTTTGAAGTCATTTTTTTCAATGCCACTTTCATAAAGAGAGTAGATAATCTCACATTTATTGCCCTGTAACATGTAGTTGAAATACAGTTTATCTCTGTGAAGTATGAAAGTGCATGTAAAATAATTTTAAAATGGCTAGCATAACCAAAAAAACCCCACCAGTTTTATTACATTTATACTTATATATTCCTCTGGCTATTTCAGTGAGAAACAGATGGCTTTAAAGCACAGCTTTTGCATGCAGCGCCTTACCAACTTAAATGGCAAGAATTTTACATTCTGACTCCATAACTGGGGCCGTATCATGCTCTCCTCAAGGCTCCCTGTGCTGCTTTATTCAGCAGAAGGATTCCTCTCCAGAAATCTGTCTTCAGTTGTTTACATTAGGGAATTAAAGTTTACAGTAGCTTACACAGAGATACCTGATATGAACTGTAGGCTTTTAATTCCTTCTTTTGGGTAGCAAATGCCCAAGGTAAAATGGAACTGTGGGGAATATATTGTTTCTAAGTAGTTGTGGAATTCTCTCCGAGTAGGAAAACAGTGTTGTAAATAGCAAGGTATTTTTTTACAGAACCATAATACTAAGACACAAAACTTGGACTTACAGAGACTTGGTTTAGATACTGTTGAAACAGAATGGGGGCTTCACCGGGACAGGGGAATTGAGCGGAAGTCAATTATGTTCATGTTTCTTTTTATTCTAAGTGTAATAGGCATATGCCTAGTACACTGGACTGAAAATAAAGATTCCAGCATGCTTTGAAGTCTTCTGTGGAAGCTGGAAAATATTCCATAAAGATGCCTGTTGTTAACACCCTGTTTTTGTTTACAATAATATTACTGTAGAAGTGCATCCGGGATATAATGAACTTTGCTGTGGTGAAAACAGGACAGGTAGGTTGACAGTAGCCGAGGAAGAGTGGTGAGGTTTGAACCTTGTCTGTGATTCAGGGTTGTGGGTAAACATCTGTGTTGGCCTAAGTGACGTGTTCATATGGGAGCATCAGCTCTTAAAATATGTGATATTAAGCGAACAAAGTGAGTTTTGGTGTAACAGGGGATAAAGTAAAAAATAAATAGCAACTACCTACATGTGATCACCTTGTTTAAACAGAGGTAACAAATATATATTTGTGTCATATTACACTGTACCAGTGATAAGGAACATCTGCATTCTCTTTGTTCACGTTGATTTTTTTCAAATATATTGACATGATATAAAATAGCCTTCTTATGATGATGTTACCTTATCGCTTCAGAATTCTAGATGTTTTTCAGTAAGAGTTCACTGCTCAGATAATTTTCTTCTTGACATTGTTTTCATACAAGTTGTATAAAATATTTGTAATTGGGATCCTTTAAACAACAGGAAAAATTTACTTAGCGGGGAGAGAGAAAAAAGTAGAAAAGCTGTAAAGTTTACAGAAGTAATCGCTTTCTAAATCTACAGGCTGAGGGATGTATGATTCTGTGTATTGTCACTCTAGGTGCCAAACTTGAAAATGCAGGGATTTAATATCTTAAAGCGTTTCAAGATAAATACCTAAAATCAGGTATTATTTAGACTGAAAACCATTGTCATGAGTTGTACTGTTTTAATATTTGAAGTATTTTTTTCAAAAATGCAAAGTAAATGATTCAGAAAGTTCTATCCTGCATTTATAAATACAGACTTGTTGCTTTCTGTGTTAGTCAAGTTCTTAATTTTAGAATATTTCAAAATGCTGTAATTCAATTAGGAAAATTTTACTTTGGGCTAATACGCAAGTAGTGGCTAGACTACATTTCTGTCATTAATTTACTGCATTTATTTCTGAAATTATCGTGAAAGAAGTACTATTAAAATAAAAGGCCTTGTGATTCTGATTTTATTTTTATAGCAGTGTGAAGAGTAGAAGATTTTCCTGAACTGGTTTGTGCTTGCATAAGCTGCTAGGAGTAGAAGTAGTATGACTACATGTGGTTAGTGGACTTTAAATAGTAACTATGGACTATAAAATGCTCAGTTTTGAATTGAACTGTTGGGGGAGAAGCCAGGGCTTTTTAACCTTCTAGTCTCTAAAGTCTATGTACCAGAGCTAATTTTGAAAACACTTTGAGATTTAATTGTGCATTTACAGTGGAGTAACAGTAGTTTATTAATTCTAAAACCTGAAATGACGCATATCCATCTTAATGCATTATAATAATTATTTTAGTTGACATGATTTTTATGCAGTAATTTATTTTTTACATTTCTAGAGTTAATCTCTTTTAATATATATGCACTCCTATTATGTTATTTTACTAATCTTATTTAAAAAGGGAACATTACATACTGAATACTGTACCTCAATTTTATTGTACTGATTTTACTGGTTACCAGGTGGGGTGGCAGTTGAAAAATTTGGTGAATGCACTACGAGAGGATCCGAGTGGTGTTATCTTAACTTTGAAAAAGCGACCTCAGAGCATGCTTACCTCAGCACCAGCTTTACTGAAAAATATGAGATGGAAGCCCCTTGCTCTGCAGGTAATGAAGCTTAATCATAAGTCATACACCATCATTTTAACTATAGATTATCTCAATGATGCTTTATTGTGCTTCATCTCAGCAGCATATGGATTTACTCTTGTATACTTTGAAAAATTGTCTCTGAAATGATTTCTCTGCAGTTTGTTCTCATAGGCTCAATGAAATTAAACCTGTTTTAGAACTTTTCAAAGTTAAGAAGTAATCATCCCAGGGTTTTACAGTGCAGAAAAGTAGCCCCAGATAACTTTTTTAGCCAAAGGGAAACAGACATACTTCAGAAACTGATAAATTTTAGTGTGACTTCTTGTTCAGCTGCTGGAGGGGAGGAAAAAGATCATGAGTTCGGAGTTTCATTAAAAATGGAGTTATAGGAAAATACATAAGGGGATTTTATTCGTCATGTTAAGTTGTATTCACGTCAGAGTTGTCATTGGTATTGAACCCTTATACATAAGGAGACGTAGCACAGGATGTCCGGATGGGCCTTTGATTTTAGTAAGCCTGCAGTGTTCTGGAAACCAAGGAATGGTTTCATTAAAGCTTTCGTGTTTCACTCTAGGATAAAATGTCAATGTGACGGATTACTCTAGGAAATAAAAGTTATGTCCAGACTGATGAAAGCATGTAACCAACAGATGGAACTGACAAATAATCCCTTTTTTTCATTCAGTTCAGATAGAACAATGCTTAGAAATTTATTTTCTTTGCATAACGAATGCATTCTTCAGGACATTTTTATTATCACAATAAAAAGTCTAATTTAAAATTAAGTATATTTGAGAGAGGAAAGACTTCTGCAAAGTTCAGGTAAAAGGAAAATGAGATATAGAAATGCCACTGCAGTGGCTGTAGTCTTTGCTATCTAAAATATTAAAGAGAATCATGAAATGAACTATTGCCATGAAGAACGCCTTTTAAATATGTATTTATATAAAAATTATTTTATAGTGGTTAAATGCATCACTGTCTTTGAAACTGAGTAACTTTTTAAATGATTGAGATGTCTTGGTCTTTCAGATATAAAGTATTGACTATCCATGTGACAAAAAACTTTCAACCAGAAATATCTTATTAGCATCTGAACATAAAATTGCAAATATGTATGCATGATATGGGTGTATGAATGTCCATACTTGAAGGCTGCACTTTTGGCATAGCTTTAGTAAGAATGTAAATACAAATGAAAAATACACATCATTGCTTTAAATGAGGTGAAATACTTTCAGTCTAAATCCTCTTTGGGTGAGTTTGATATTTCTTTGGGTGAATTGGGTCATTCTCGTAAGTAATAATTTTTGCTTCACTGTGTCATTTGCTGCTAGAATAATTACACTGAAAACCACACAACAGAAGTTTCTGACATGGGCCATTGATCCAGACAATAGCAAATAAGCAATTAATTCAAGACAGGCTACTCTAAAAGGGTGGAAAGAAATTGGATAGAAACGAATTTCCACCATTTAAGCTAAGTCCGGTTGGAAAGTGAGGATCCCTGTGGTCCTTTTACAGTGAATGTAGTCGTGACCTACGGTTGTGGGCCTGCTTGAAACTCCACACTCACTTCCAGACGAAAAAATATCCAGTCGTCTTTTAGTGTGTTTGAGTTGGCACTGATTTACATCTCAGCATCCTTAGTTCAGTACAGATACTAGGGTGTTATTCAACTGATCTAATCAGCTTTAGGTATCTGCTATGAACCTATCTACACATCATTCAGGTTTCTCATTTTCACTCCCTTTGGCCAGTGGACATAAATAAAAGTTGCTGGTTCATGCGTCTTCATTTATTTTAGAATGATCTGCTTTAGAATGAGGTGAATTTGACCATGTGCATGCCTCTTTCTCTCCATTTGATGATAAAGGCAGTCTGGACAGCTAGCTCGAATGTAAATTATCTATATTAGATAAGGTAAGACTGACCCTAGATAGAGGTTTTGTGTAATCATACAGGTTTGGGGAAGGCGGGGGGGTAGTGGGAGTTTTGGTTTTCGTGTGGGTTTTTTGCTGACAGCATAGAAAATATGAATATTTTTAAGGTTAATATAAGTACAAATAGACATGCTGTTAAACTTTAGAGATATAACTCTGGTAGCATGATGACATTGCTCTGATTTTATCAAACATGACGCTAGGAAAAGGCCAGAACCTCATTCAGCACTTATGTGTGCAATGTGCATATGTGTGTCTGTTGTAATTTGTGATTTTAGTGTGAGAAACAACAGTTTTCTTAAGTGAATTGAGTGTCAGAAAAGCTCCAGGGTGAAGACAAACTTCAGAAGCTGCATAATGTGGAGATTTCTGTTGTTAATTTATGAAGATCAGAGGTGAACAGCTGTTAAAGTCAGCTGATGTTAGTTTAAATGTAGCCTAAGTGTGAAATCGGTCCTGTATGTTTGGTTAATAACATGCAGGAAAAGCAGTCAGAGTGCAGTGTAATTTTATAGCTATTAAAAATAAGAAGAAATGATGTTTATTTAACAGAATCTACTTCAAAAATTTCAAAAAAAAAAAGTCTTCAGAAAAGCTGTATGTATTTTAATTGCAATTTGCCCTGTGGCTGTTGTGAAATTTCTTATGTTCCTGATTCACGTAAGGGTGCTATTCTTTAATAGGAGCTTGGGAGATAGTGTGAGAGGAGAGGGGGAAAGTGATAGCAAACAGGAAAAAAACATAAAGAAAAGCTGTACTTCCATCACCTTTGGAAGCAGGGAAAATTATGATAACTTGTTTTCCTATGTCAGGATGTCATGAAATAATTGAGAATGTTATAACTGTGCTGACATCCCAGAGCTAAGTTAATTGAACCATATGTATTATTCAACAGACACAAGCTATAAGGAAATTATGACTCAGTAATAATTCTGTTAAAGTAAAAAATATGAGCAAAATATTCAGAAGACTCTAGAATAAGATGTGGGGATGAAATTTTCACAAAATGGGAATCTGCAAACTGGCTGCTATGTTTCTTTTGGTTCTGCAAAAGGAGTGAACAGAGGAGAAATGTGGTGTCCCATCCTAATCAAATTGCAATGAATGAGGTGGGAAGGTGAAAGTTTGCCCCCTTGTAAGGAGGATGACACAAAAGCAGAAACTGAGTTTTTGTATGCACCCCACCAATGTGGATTGGCATTCAGATATATAATTACGTGGATAACGGTTCTACCTACATATCTTGAGCATCACATGATGCTTTTACTAATTACACTTTTGGTCTTACCTGGGGCAAGTTTACTTTGCCCTTTAATGATTATGCCAAAGTGACACCATCAGAACTAGAGGATGGAGACAGCTGTTGTAGTGATGTAGAAGGTAAATATTTCAATGAATTACATTGAGACTCATTTACATTGAGATTTACATGAAGATGTTTCACTTGAGACACTCAAGTGTTAGCTCAAGTTTTAGCTCAAAGTGAATAATATGGAGGCATTATTGGTAAATGGTATTCTGCTTGTTTAGTCAATAATTGTGTGTAAGAACATGAAATTTGCCATTTACCTACACGAAAAGCTAGACTTAATAGAGAGATGCTAAGTATGCCAGTAAGTTGGGAAAGTGCTAGACGATTCTTCCAGTTCAGGCATTATGTGCTACCAGTGTATCAAGCAGTTTGGTGTGTGAGTGACAGGGCATGCTGGTAATTAAATTATGCATTCTGATAATTAAATTTTTAAGAGCTTGCTGTCCACTGTTAGTGATCAAAATTAGCTGTATACTATCTCTCTGGCATATGGTCTCTGAGTGCAGAAAACACTTTTCGATCATTCAAATATTAACTGATTACTAATTGGCATAAATACTTCTTAGAATGTTCGGTGGTTGACTTTGAACAGCTCTGCCTTCACATTGCAGTCTTACCATGAATTATGAGTCAAATGTAGGCTACATAATTATTGATTGATTCTTTGGGATTTTTTTCCTTTTAGCAGAAATGTGGTATTTTCATTCTTTTCACAAATATTTTTATCCTTAGAATAAATACAAAAGGTTAGGGGAAAGAAAGAAGAAGAAGGAAAAGAATTATGTATCCTGTGTAGCAGTCCTAAAACTGATATCGAATTACTTGATGTACAGTAAAATAATACAATTAGCCTATGGCTATACTATGCACCATCACGTAATGGGTTTGTATTTACAAGTGCATTAATTCCAGCTCTAAGGTCAATCAGTACAGAAAGAAAACCATCCTTTTTTCTCCTTGTGTGCTGATTAAAGGAAGTGCTGGGGTGTTGTTTTTTTTTTTTTTTGCTTTCTGTCACTTGATGGTTATCTGTTTTAATATCCATCAGTATCCAACTTCTTTCAGATAATCAAAGTTCTCCCTTGATGCATTCTGGAAACATGTATGAATTTGTGAAGTCAAGAGATTTTTCAGCCTGTGCTTTTGTTATTGCTTTTATAACATTTGAATTAGGCAGCTGTGGCCTTGGGGAATTTTTTGGTTGCCTTTGCAATTGAAGATATTCATTAATATGGTATTGTACCATAAATATTAAGGTGTTATGCTTCCAAGACAAATCTAACCGAATTTCCCTGTCAGTGTCTTTTTCTGATACTCTCATCCATTGTGTGAAAGTTTAGAGTGATATTTCAGATTGCAATGTTTGTATTTCTAACTGCTACTGAATATGGAAAACAAGTTTAACCTTTAATTTTTCTATTTTTCTTACTTGATATAGAAGTGACTTAATTATCTTTGAACTCTCCACATTTTTGTCTGTTTCAAAACCTAACTTAAATAAATGTCCTCTACTCTAGATTGTCTGTTTTATTTCTCCTTTCCACTTTGTGTCATTTTGGGGAAGTTTCAAAGGAAGGCTCCCCAAAATGCTGTTTGAACAAGGGTGGAAGGTTTGATAGAGAAGATTCTTGGAACATATGAAATCTTATTTAAGTCACCATCATCACGCTAGCAAGAAGCTAGCTGCAAAGTCCTCCGGTGCCTTCTGGAAAATGCTTTGTTAATTAGTCAAAAGAAACTGGGCTTTGACTACAGTGTGGAAGACTTTTCATCCAGTTTCTTTATAATACAGAAAAGGACTGGTAGAGCAACGTGTTGCCATACTTCAGCTAATTTGGACTACACCCTGCCGGTACCAGTGAAAAGGCTCTTACTGATATTGGTGAGGTTGGGGCAGGTCCAGCTGCCAGTCGCATCTTGTGTGTTGACTTGGAAAAAACCTTCTGACACCTCTTAAACACTGTTACCCGCTTTACCAAGCTTATTTAAATGTCACCTTTTGTATATTTAAAATAGTTCACTGTACTGTTTTGTATGTGATTAAATTGTACTGTTATAAAATCACCAACAGCTCAGTATCTGTAGTTTTTTAAACAGTCTCTTTTGGATCAGATATGCATCATATCTCCACTATGATATGCATCGTATCTGCATTATCAACCATTCAGCTTTTCAGCCTCCTAAGAAGCAACAGCAACAATAACAATGGAGTCCTTGGTTTGAGAGAAAATGCTACTTTTATTATTTATATTTCCTATTTTTCCTTACTTTATTATACTGCCTCCATCATAAACAATGTTATATTCTGTTATCATTATTTATGATTAGAATTAATGACCTTACACTTTTTAACCATTAAATTTGAACAAAATAACAACTTGTCGGCTCTTCAGTTGTTTAGTTGTCTTAACTACATGGGAGCTGGGCAATCTTTGTAGCACTGTTAAAATGGATTCTGACTGGCTTTTCCTACAGAGTATGAATTAGTTATAGTATTTCATTACTTCATGTTATGGTTGGGCTAATAAAAAGTTTATTTTATTGAAAATATTCTGTTCAATAAATTGTCATAACCTTGATCCAATATGAAATATATATATTAGTAGTAAAATCTGTTTACTGATTCAAATACTGTATAAAGACATTACCACTTAAATTTTTGTATTGGTTTTGCTTATGTTTTTAAAAAATGTATGTCTTTTTCTGGAGCAATGTTTCTCAAACTATATTTTGCAGCTTCCAAGGGAGCTAATGAAAGGTTCAAAGAGTTTTTAAAAACATTAAAAAGAATTTTATATAGTATATATTAAATATTAATTATATTCATTGTTTAGAGGGGAAAAAAAAGGCAAAAAATGATAAGCTGACTTACTGGGGGCACCCTCTCAGTTCCTTCAGGATTGGGGGTGTGGAAAGTAGCAATAGGTGCTGGTAGCAAGAGGGAGGTAGGGACTGCGGGGCAGAGCTAACCAGGGGCAGAGCAGCTCCTGGAGGAGAGGGAAATATATGTCTCTGCGCTATCAGGCAGTGCTTACAGGGACTTCTTATTTCCCTGTGCTGGGGAAACTGAGCTACTGTAATTAAAGATGGTTGGTTATCTGTTCCCTGGCCTACTGACAATTTGAGAGAAGATTAATGATCCTGAAGGAGAATTCTGCATCCAAAATGTTTGAGAAATAGTACTCCAAATATTGAAATATGGATTTTGTGTCTGTCATTGTGGGTTAACATTGGTGCAGGGTCTTTTGTGGGACATTTCAGAGGCTATTCCAGTTTTAATGTAAAACTTCTAAACTTTCTCTATTCCCATGGGTCAAGTATTTAACACTCTGGACCTGAAAGTTTTTTAGTTTTATTGCTGTTTCAGCAATCCCACTTGGCCTGGCCAGCCTACCAAAAGGGGCTGAAGCAGGGAAAATCTCTAGCCCTTGGAAGATAATTAACTCGGTGATAACACTGATCTCCAAGGTGTCCAATTCGGAAATACTTGAATGGAGTTCCATGGGTTTTCCTGATCAGTGTGCCTGCATATGGGCAACTGAATGGCTGCCAGTGATCTGGAGAGCTGTATGGGCTGATTTACTTGCAGGTGCACAGATTGACTTGATCCAAACGTTTTAGGTCTCTCTGAATTGCAACACAAAATGCCATGTAGATGCACCTTACCAGCAGGCCATGTTCTGAAGGCTCTCTTTTCAACCCGGAGGGCCTAAAGACTTTTAATCCTTATAAAATGAAAGCTGAACTCCTCCAGCACACGGTGGTAGTTACAGCAATGCTCTCAGTGCGTAGAGCTACTACAAGGAGCGACCATTTGAATACTTTTACCACCTAGCCGTTCTTTTAAAAGAGCTTACTGAATTATCTGGTGAAGTGGTGATAAATATATATGTCTTTTAAAAAGTGGTGACCTACTTCTAAATTTGGGGTTCTGCTTTTTTTCCAGTTATCCGGCTTTTCTGTTTTTGTGGAAATGAACTGGAGAGTTGACTTTGGCAATATGATGCAAATATGGAAAAGATATGAGACATCCTAGGATGTTTTAGGACAATCCTACAGGATTGTGATTCCACTTGTACTAGATTGTATTACAGTTTTCTATCCCCTTGGGGTTTCCAGCTGCCCTGGGAAGATCCAACTGATGCCACAGTCATTCAGACTCTTGCTAATTACACTGTAATTTCACCTCTAAAAGTGTCTGACATGGGGTCAGTTTGAGGGAAACCTTTTACCTTCAGGTACCTAGATAACTTGTGTTTTCCTGTGGTAGACTGAATACCATTTCTTCCTATTGTACTCAGTGTTTTAACCACCTTGCTGAACCAAAAGATGAACCAAAATATACATTTGTCAGATGCACTAACCCCAACTGATGATTTTCAAAATCTTCCAGCAAACTATTCTGGAAGACAAACCAACCTGTATGTCTGGGCTGTGTATTATCAGGCACTGATGAAGTGTGAAATTAACGAATAGAATCCTCAGACTTCAGCAAAATTGGGTTTTTCTGGGAATTACGCCCATATCATTATTTAAGTAGTTAAGCCCAGGTATTCCAGGCTGTAACAGAAGTCATATTCTTTGCCTGTGTCCTCCAGCAGCTGGTCAGGACCACCAGGGGCTTATCAACCTATTGTAAGTCCAGATGACTGTTACACTGGAGCCTGCTTTTCCTTTTGTCACAGAAATCATAAACTCCTATTGATTGACTGTCCAGTCTCCCCTTTCCTTTTGTCTACCTATTCATTCAGGTAAAGGGCTGTCTTATTCCTCAAAGGGAAAAGCAAATCAATCTTGTCTTCTTCTCAGTGCTCCTGTCGGTGTGAGCCATGAACAACAACAGCCTGGGCTTAACAAGTGTAAACAGGGTCTAGGTCACAACATTCTTTTGGCTTACAATGAAAATTAATTCTACAAACTACTCGGCAAGCCACAAAATGTAATTGACATAGAAGTGCAAAGTATCAGAAAGCAAATAACCGGTGTTGCTTTAGTCAGTTGTTCAAGAACATCTATGGTTACAGTGTCAAAGACGAAAATTTAAAAGATTAGATTTTTCTTTCTCTGAAAGGGGATTATTAATTTTTTTTAAGTTTGTTTTTTTTTTTTTTTACCCAGTTTTGCCACCAAATTTATTCTTATTTTTGCAGACTTCTGTCTTCTTGTTTTTAGTGGTTGTAAAGTCTTTTCCCTGTCTGGTTTTGTGTATGTGTCTTTCTCCCTCTCTTCCTGTAAATACTGGCAGTCTTTTATCGGCTTGGCTACAGGATACTCACGTTAACTCTAATGAGCAAGGAAAGAATTTAGCAGTATCACTGTTTTACAGGACACAGTTTTCTAACATTCAGAAAGAGAAAACTTTTGTCATTTTATAGCTGTTGCTCTAAAGGTGGGCTTGCAAAGCAAGAAAATTTTAAACATACATTTTATTATATTTGAGATAAATAATAGTTAACACAGCTCTGTTCCTAAAACAAGGCAGCAACTGGTTAAAGGATCTCTGAGGTTTCCAAGGTGGCATGGATTATTCATACATACAGATTGAAAAAAAGTAACGGAATGGTAGGGGCTTTGCTTGATAAGCATAAATTCAAATGGCTCATCACTAGCTTATGGAAGGCCAACATTTTGAAAACAGTGCTGCTGTTGGACTCTTGGAGTTATCTGCAGTATAGGCATAATGCTACAGTGTCAAGATTGATATCTAGAAAATGAGAATTGATTATTCTGCACAGGAATGCTCTGTTGGTCTGTCATAAAGTATTCTTAATATTGCTGGCAGAAGGATCTTTCTACACATTTGTAAATACAAGTCAGAAATTATAGGTATGTTGAACCCATAATGGTAATCCCAACAATTGTTTCTTCAAAAAGATGGAGGGGAAAGAACTCTTTCAAAGCAAAACTCAGCCTTTGTTTAATATTAGATTAATTTGAGGGTATATGAAGATAACGTTGTACTTGCTGTTTTGCCATTTTTCTTCTGCTGGAATTTAGCTATCACACAAGCCAAGCAACATAAGACTATTGTTATTAGGCAGACATGTTATTAAGTAGACTAAAGCAATCAAAGTTTTATTCTCATTTCATTTTTCTGCATCTGTGGAGACACTTTTAGAAAATCTTGCTATACTTTCCAGCCTTACAGTGATTTAATAAAGTCTTCAAATGGTTGGTCATTATTTAGCTACCCAAGATAGTTAAATTGAGAAAGAAAAAGGGGTGCCTAATTCATGAGAGAGAAAGAGACATGTGATTAAGAGGAATGATCCTATTTGGACTGGAATGATAGCTAGAATTCATGCTTGTTCTGCAAGGACGGTACAATTTATTGACCTGTGAGTAAATGTTATTTTGTGAGGACTGTGCCCGGGGGAGTGTAGAATAGTAATAATCTCCAGCTTATTCTGTATCATAGTGCCTGTGCTCTGAGGACACAGTAGCTGATTTTACAGCATCTGCAGACATAAACCCAAACTTTTACAGTTAATTCTGAAGCTGTAGAGCAGATGGGGGGAGATGACATTCAATTTAATGCCTACTTATGCACCTTTTACTGTAAACAGTAGACTTCTTTACAATATTAGTTTAATTAAGGAATTCACTGGATTGTGTATGATATTTACTCATTAAGATTTCACCAGTGGCTCTACTGATTACAAGTTTTATGGGCACTGGCAATAATCTTGCTGTGCAAAAGGGAAAAAGATGTAATCAGAGCCCAATACATGTCCATTCATAGATTTGTCTCCTTCGTATGAGTGCTTTTTCAGTCAGTTTAAAAACACACAAAACATTAGAACTGTTAATTTATTTAACTTTCTGAACTATAGAATGTCTATAGCTTTTTCAAATAAAAATCTGTAAAAATAAGCTTGATTATTTCTCTCTCTCTTTTGAACCAGCCTCTTATTCCTAGAAGTCCTACAAGCAGTGTTGCTACACCATCAAGCACTATCAGCACACCTACAAAAAGAGATAGCTCTGCCCTTCAGGATCTTTACATACCCCCTCCTCCGACAGAGCCTTATGTTCCAAGGTAAGAAAGATCATTTCAGGTACAATTAAACTTCAGAGATATTTGTAAAGTAACTGACTATTCTGTTCCTACCCGTTTGTCAGCCTGCCCTGTGGGATTAGGGTGATAATACTTAATTTTGCAGGTGAACTGGTTATTAAGGGTAGATACGCTGAATCAGACCCACAGTGATCTGAATCGGTGTCTTGTCTGCAAAACAGAAAGTAGTCTTTAGAAAAGAATATTCAATACCCTGTTTTCTCAAATATGAGATAACTTGTTGTCTGTGACAGTTCAATCCTACTTCAGAAGAGCAAAAATTATCTGAAACCCTGAATCTATAGCTAGGAAAGAGTTTGCATCTATACCCTTGGCTAATAACCATGATGTGACAAGGGAGGCTGAGATAAAAGCAAGGAACTTTTAACTTCGACAAGTGCACTGTTTTGTTCTGCCATAATGTTTTCTTTTAGAGATATATTTTATTTGATAGTGTTAGAGCAAAGTTCAGGATTGCATTTTAGTGTGGCCACTCTGTTGGATTCTGCAGTGACCATCCTGTTCCCTGTAAATAGATCTGCTACTCTGACCTGCCACCTGGAACAGGCATTTTCGTCTCTCCCAGGTCTCTGGTCTTGCTGAGCCAGAAAAGCGGCAGATCCTCCTTGCACATTCATCACCCTACCCTTACATGACCTCAAATGATTCAGTATAATTCCGTAATGTACACAGATGTTGCTTTCCTAAAATTCTGAGAGAATAATGGCCTATAAATAGTAGCTACTTAGAGGTCTAGGAATGTATTTAAGAGGAGTCAGTATTTTTAAAGCTTCTATATTCTTAGACACAGGCTGTCATTCGTCCAGTCAATGTATTTTTAAAATTTTCTTTTAGTTAACTTTCTTGGAAAGGTTGTAAGAGCAGCATCACCTTTCTTGTGCCTGAGTTTCTGGTAGCTGAGTTTTTCTTCAATTTTGTTATCAGTAACTCTTCTAGCCAATTAATAAGATGTATGACCTGATACTGACAAGACTTCCCTAGGGGTTATCCAAGAGTGAGGTATATGGCAAATTAAATTTTTTAGTGGGGAGGAGAAGTGAGGAGAAGTTATGATAAATTCTTACTCTTCAGAGATATGAAAAATGTTCCAGGGCAAAAGAGTGACTTTCCGCTTCATGATGTAGATGATGTCACAAGCCTTTTATGAAGCCGTAAGCTGAGTCCCATGTTCCTCCCTCACCCCTGCCTTGTCTGTTGCCTGGCCTGGTTTTTTATTTCTTGAAAAAAAATATTGCTGTTTTATTTCAAAAGTGACACGTATGAAGCAGTTGACTTGCTAAAACAATTACTCTAATATCTGTCTTAAAGTGGCAAAGATACAGAGTACATAGTCTAGTTCACTATTTTTTTTTTTCTTCCAATTAAAAACATTGTTGGTCATGACACTTGAATTGTTCATAAAGATTGAATGTGTCTTTTACCTCTCTGATAACAGTATTTTGTTATGTCTATGTAAATATTTAAGGACACGGTTTTAGAAAATCCACAGAAAAAACCCAAAGTATTTAATTAATTTGAATGCATTAGCAAAGAGAAGCCGCAAAAAGAAACCCTGACCAAAACATAGTTTAGGTTTCTCTTTGGATGCACTAGTTATATGATGAAGACCTGTTGCTTTTGACACCGAAACTGTACTAGCTTAAAACAAATAGTGCCTTTGTACTGCCAGTGATCATGTTTACCACCACAAGAATAGTTTTATTTGATAAGAAATACATCCTCTTTTTGAAGTATTTTTAGTGAATATTCACTGCTCAGCAGTTTTTGAGTTCTGCTCTAGAAACTGAGATATTCAAAATGCATTTTGATTATTTATTAATAGCATTTCCTAAATCGTGACTGCAGTAGCTTGGACCAATTGTGATTAAATCTTATAATACATATTAGTACAAGCTGTAATCTTTCAGACGGATTAAGCTATGTACATTTGAATTTTTTTATCAGTTTAATCCTAATGGACTACACTTCAGTTCACAAACCTGTCACACAGTGTACAGTATTTGTGAATAATCTGTTTTGGTATTTCATCAGGGTTTTTTTTTTTGGCCATGATTAACTATATTTAAGCATGTCTTTATTTCCATTATCATCAAATCGTTCAGCATCTGTTTCTCAGCTTGTTGTTGCCATTCCAAGGGGAAAAAAACAAACAAACAAACCCTCCTTTTGTTATGGGAATAGAGTAAGGGACTTGATATTTGGATGTAAATTACAAAACCCTGAAGCTGTGCTGCCTTGGTGACGGTACCAACAGATAGCAGAGATGATGGCACGAGAAAGAGGGACCGACACTTTCCATGTGCTGGTTACTTAGAAGTGCTGGTCATAAGTTAGTGCCTGCTCAAATTTATCAAATGCTTTTGGGAGTGAGAACTGAAGTCCTCATTTCCAGAGGGCTGTGGCAAAGGACGTTTGCCTTGTGGCTCCACGCTTCTCTCCGTGCTCACAGTAAAGATCCCTCCAGCTCAGACTGCCCTCTTTATCATGGAGGCTTCCTGTGCCAGACCCTGATGGTAGCTGCAGCTCTGATTAGCATCTGGCTGGTTTATGTCAGTCTCAATTGTGTTACCTGCCGTGGTGCCCCAGGACTGCCACCACAGAAAGTCTTTCTGTGACTGGAGATGAGCTCACAGCCCCGGTGGGGCTGCACCATCCCCCCTTGATAAGCCAACACCATCCCTGCTCTGGGAAAGGAGTCTGGCAAAGCCAGCATAGCGGTCAGCGGGTGTTAGTGCTGCTGTGCTGTTGCAGGCAGGGCAGGATGGCCCTTTCTCATCCTCCTTGGCTGCCTGGATCCCACGAGGAGGCTTTGCTTTGTCCTCGGATGGAGTCTCAGGCTGCCAAGCGAAGTGTGGGTCAGTACACTGGCCAGCTTGGAACTCACATGGCAATCTGGAGGGGCAGAAGCTCTCCAGTGAGGGCATGAGGCCCCATCTTCTCTCTTGGTTGCCTCCCATGCATTTTGCTGCCCAGAAATTACTGTCTGCTACTGCACAGCTTGCTCTCTTGTTTGGTGCCTTTGAGCAGTTTGCATTTTGAGAGAGTGGGTTGGGGGTGTGGGCAAGGAAAAAGCAATCTTCTTGGGGATCTCTGCAGAAACTCCAAAGTGCATGCCTTGCAAAGGATTGCTGTCCTGGGGCAGCAGCTCATGATCAAGTGCTACACACCGTAATTGGTACTGCAGGGATGTACCTATACAACTTCTAGGCCTGAAGTGGTTGTGCAAGACTATGTCAAATGTCTATACATCGTCGGTCCCTGGTTCTTCTTGCTCTGAGGTTAGTTTATAAGGAACCAGATTGAATTTGTCCATTCTTGCCATATAGCCACTGATGCAAATGCAAACTATCTGATGCATTTAAAAATGCAAGTATAAAAAAGTAAGGTCAACATTATTTCTCTGCCCTAAATCACGAAATGCTAGGTAGATACAAAGAAAAAAAAAAAAAAGGAAAAAAAATAGCTGCATAACAGCTTTATTTCTATGATTCTTTTCAAGAAAAACCAGTAAGATGAATATAGTTTGCCAAAGCATTCAATAAACAGAGATGTGTGAGGTAACTGGCACATATAAGCATACATATGCATGTATGATGTGTGATCCTGGTGTTGGTTGATGGCATCTGTTACCATCTTGTATAAAATATTGACATATTCCCATGTTTATTGAAATATTCACAGTAAAAAAAATAAAAATAACAGTGTGTTATTCAAATATACTAAAAACCCTCTCTTGTTTACTAAAGGGATGAAAAGGGAAATCTCCCTTGTGATGATGTTGGCAGACATATAGTGGGCAAGCCGGTTCATACAGGATCTGAATCTCCAAACTCATTTCTTGACCAAGAATATCGGAAACGCTTTAATGTGGTTGAAGAAGATGCAGTTTTGTACTGCTATGAATATGATAAAGGAAGAACAAGTGGTCCTGGAAGGAGAGAGAGCACACCAACATATGGTATGGCATTGATCTAATAAGGATAATCACCATTTGTTGATTTTAGAATTTTCATGCGTCTGCTTTTGTTTTTAAGCATGAAAATATTTTCAGTGGCCATTGATTTTGCTAAGAATTCTGTGCTACTTTACTCCAATTTCAACCTAAAAGCTTATTCTGTGCGAGAAAAAAAAATTACTTGTTATGATAGGGAGGGCAAGTCCAGTTTTATATTGCTGATTTTTCTGAATATAAGTTCTATAATTTGTTATCAAATTAATTTTCCAGATTGTGCTTCAGTATAATTTCATTAAAAACAAACAAACAAACAAACTGGCAGATACCCATATATTTTTAATAAAAAAACAGGATGGAATTGTTCTCCCAGTATACGTGCAAGATTTGCATAGTTTTAGGAATTCAGTATTAGAAAAATTTACCCAAGTATAATAGTTTTAAAGATCAAAAGCATTTCAGATTTACCAAGAGATGACATGCCGCTTTCATGCTGCACTATGGTTTAAAAGTCTTTACTTTTTCTTTAGTCCCAAAAATGAAGTATGACTGATGATAGAATGCATTTTTTGTAATACCGTACTAACCCCCTGTAACTTCCTATATGAGAAGTCATTACTTCCTATATATAGCTGTTTCTCTTTATTTGACGTTATATGTTGTCTAAGAAAGAATTTTGCATGTAAACACACAGGTGTATTCATGCTGCTTCCACGTCTTTTGGATTTTGACTTATTTAGGGTGAGAACTCAGAAACAATTTCTGGTGAGGGTTTTTGCTCCTCAGACCTTTATGTTCCAGGTTATTTTCCCTTTGAATCTGTTGGGAATCTTCCTTTAGCTAGTATTGTAACTTGTTTCAGCTTTGGACTGGGAGAATTGGTTTTCTGTTGACAGATACAAAATTGTGCAGAGTTGTTAGGATATAGAATAAAATGAAGAGGAAATCTCATATTTAAAAAAGATATTTTGACTACTATGGTATTAGCTGAGCACACACTTCAGTGTTTTTTTCACCATACTTACTATGTTATTTCAATTATTAAACTGAGCACAAGCTGTATGTTGGAGTTGTTCTAGTAATCCTGACATCATATCCCTTTGAGAAGAAGACAGACTTAATTTGTGACAAAGCATAAATTTAGTGCATCATGCAGCCAAGCTCCAAAATCACTTGTGAGCTTGAGCTGTGTAAAGTATCCTCAGGACCTGGAGTAATGTGCTTGCACAACATTAAAGGATGCATTTTTATAAAATGCACCCTTTCTATACAACTACACAATCCTGCTGCAAAATCCTCAGTATCCTTTTGATTTCAAAGTGTTTTCAGGTGTTTTCTAACTGTGCCCACAGTGTATGAAATAACTGCTAAGTTTTCAAAGTGGATATATCAATTTTATTACTCCAATATTCCCACTATTACAATCGGTGGATGCAGTCATTTCCATTAAAAAAGATGTACTCTGTGTTCCAGATGTTAAATTTTAATATTGGTGGTTTAGAGTGAAGAGGAATACATTTCTTCTTCAAGGACTACTGAGTCCATTATTGTGTAACAGGGTAGCTTTTTTAGCCTTTTTTTCTATTAGCAGAAAGGGTTATAAATACATGGATCAAAGACCGCACTGAAAATCAGTTGTTATTTAACACATTTGTTATACAGCCTTTCACTTTTGATCTCACTTCTTTTTAAATGAATTCACACCATCGAGTCCATTTTCATTTAAGTGTATTTTCTAAAATATTACCATTTCAGCATTTAATTCTAAAGTTTCCCACACAGCATTTGTTAGCATAAGATTGATGGCTAGACATGACCTTAGGATTTCACACAAATCTGGAAAATGACAATAACATTTTTCTGGCTTATGGTGACCCATTAAAAAAGGTCAAACAAAGTTCCAAGGCCTCAAGAAATAATTGTTCTCAACATGTACTCTTCATTAATTATGTGGTGGTGTTAATTTTTTAAAAAATATTTCTCAGTCCTCCTTCGTGAGAGGTTAATAGGGCCCTCCACAATTTCTTTATTGGAATCTTTTGACATTTTTTTGAAAATGTTAACACAGAGATTTCTCTTTCATGTTCTTACTGGTTTCCAACTGTTGTATAATTGTTGCTAATTGGTCTCGGAAAGCTTCTGTTCACATCCAAAGGAAGACATTTTCCTGAGTTTAGTCACCAGGGAAAACAGATTTTGGGAATCCATGGGGGTTTACAAGAAGGAGATTAGCAGAGGTAGCAGGCAACTGAAACTTGAATTTTAGGAAAGATAAAAATTTGGTCATTGCAGTTTTACTGCCAGATTAAAAAAAAAATATAAAATGTGCACTTTGAACAGCTGAAGATTTTGTGGAAACTTTGTTATGGCTATACCTTTTGATAACAATCAGACTTTACATGATTTTATTACTTTTGTTTTTAAGTGTGGAGATCCTTTCAATGAGATACTGTGAGTTCAGCCTCACGAAGAAGAAGTTGTATTTCTAGAAAAAGTAAACATTGAAAGTTCTGATCAAGTAAACATGAGCCAAATACGTCCCCGCTCAGGAAATGACTTTTTAACTGTGTGCTGGCTTCAATCAGACTTAAATATGTGTCCATAAATAGTAAAATAAATGATAAATAAGAAGTTAAATATATATGTTGTGTTTCCTGACACAAGTACAGACAGTACAACTTTTTGCCATTATGCTGCCTGCACAGTATTGGTGTATTTCCCATGGACACTATACTTCAATAGGTCAACAAGACATGTTTGAATATTTGCTTTCACTATAAACACATCTTTCTTTTTCAGCGTATCATGGATTTAACCTCCAAAATGTGGAATAAAGAAAGGATTGCCTTTATATAGGGGTTTTCTACTAAAATAATTAACAAGAATTCTGAAGTTTTTACTTTAAGTTCTGCTACTTCTAAAGACAAATTATTTTCCCACTTTTTGGTTTTGTGACCAGTAACTCTATTCAAAAAGAGCAAGGGCTGACCTTCTTGTGCAAACATTTCGTTTTCGGTCTGCCAGATTTTGTGCCGTATTCTATGCTGTTCTATGTTTTGTTTCAATATACTATTTAACTTGCTAAGAACTTCAGACCACTTTAAATAACCCCACTAAGTTGCATACCACACTTTCACTGAATTTCCAACTATATTTGTAGAACCCTTAATCAGAAATCATAGTTCACAACATTTTTTAAAAATCAATTCAGCAGCTTCCAAATCAAAATTTAAAAGATATAATAGTCTTCAGCTTTTCTGTCTCTTGCTCTCTGAAATGAAAGTGAATTTACCAATAGCAACATACTTTGCTTTTGGTGGATTAAATGCTATGAAAGAAATTACATGTAGAGTTTTTCTGCTTCTTTTCTCACACAGTTACTGCTGGATCTTTTAAGCCCACCAGCAAAGATGCTCTTTGTGAAGGTACTTCAGTAATGTAGACACGCTGTTACCAACAATTCACAAATGCTTTAAAACATATGCTGTCCATGTGTGTGCCAGGGGCTTCCAGAATTACAAGCAGATACTGTTCAGTGAAAACTAAAGTAATTTGAATGCATTTGTCAAACCCAGACATTTTGTAGGGCACTGGATTTATTTTCTAAACTTAAAAAAATCCATTAAATACTTAGCTGCTTCTTGTCTGCTAAAGAAAATGGAACTCCTATCTTAACCTCTTGTTCAGAGGTGATCCTGGATGCTCTTTCATAAGCAACCCTGTAGAATAGCAGCTTAGCGCATAATTTGTTCTTCTTCTAAAGCATGTTAGTTTAATACTGCCTTATGGTGGGTGCGTGATCTCAATTTTTTCCTCTGTTTCCAGGGAAACTAAGGCCTATTTCTATGCCAGTAGAATATAACTGGGTGGGGGATTATGAAGACCCCAATAAAATAAAAAGAGATAGTAGGAGAGGTAAGTGATCGGAACACACATCTTTTGCAAGGCATTATGGCTTTTATCATGCTTTCAGCCATATATTTCGATGTCATTTTGCTGCTTGCTTAGATATATATTTTTGTGAACCTGTTTGAGTTTCTTTCATATGTATACTTAATCTTTTGCAGAGCCTTTTTTGACGATTAAGAAAGTTGCTTAGCCAGGCAAAAGAAAATCATGATGGCAAAGCCCTGCTATTTGGCTTAACTTTATATTGGTGTTTCATTGATTCAGCTGTATTATCCAGTCCATTTCAGAACTGGTCTTAATTTTATAATACTAGACCATAAATGTATAGGTATTACTGATAAATATTATTATTCTTAAATGAGAACTATATATCACATTTCTCTGTCTTCATGAGTTTTTTTGGATGTGAAGCATTTTAGAGCAGCATGGGATTCACCTCAAAATCATTGAGAATAATTTCTTCAAGGCTCAGATAAGTAACTTCACATACAAAATTATAACCTCTGAGATGGCTCTTATTGCCTAGGAACAAGATGTTACAGTAATGATAGATATTTCAATAAAAATATTAACTAAACATTCAGTAAGCATCAAAAAATGAAGCACTGTTAGGAATTATTAGGAAAAGAATACAAGACAAATAAAGAAGTGTTCTTCTGCTGGGTAAGTTCTTGCTCATAATGGGTATGTGTGCAGTTCCGGTCTCTTCATCTCTTTAAGAAAAATGCAGTAGAATTGAAGAAGGTTTAGGAGATTACAGAATTGATCAGATATATGGAGTGACTTCCAAACCAGGGTCAATTCAGTAGGCTGGCTATCATCAGTTTGGGAGAATTTAGGCTTGACATAATAAGGGTTTATAAAATCTTGTGTGGAATGAAGTAAGGAAATATATTTGTCACTGTTTTTTTCTGAAACAAGATCCAAAAGACATCAAATGCCTCTGTTGAGTGCTGGTTAAAAAGAAAAAGAGCTGGCTTCTCATGCAGTTTGGGTTCAAGCTAAGGAACCTCTTGCCACAGGAGGTTGTGGGTACTAAAAGTGCACATTAATACAAGGAAAGACCAGACAAGTTCGTGAAAGACAAATCTGCTGAGGCTTCCTAAATTTGCAAACATTGTTTCTCTCTCAGGGTGTCCCTCAGCTATAAGCTGGTAGATTCTGGAAAATAGTGAGGGAATGTATCAATGATACGGTGAAAGATCTCAAATGAACGTTCAAAGCCAATTACTATTAAATGTATGACACCACAGTTATTTGTATTCATTAGGAAATTGTTGAAAAAAAAAAGGATTACAGAAATGATCATAAGTGTATCATTGTTCAGTTTTTGAAGATTCCAAGACATAATTTATTGATGTGGGGCTTCTTTTATATTCTATTCCTTTTATTGCCAAAAATACCAGAAAATGGCAAGAATTAGGAGTTTTCCCTGCCAAAAGATTGCTTTCATATTTTATCCAGACCAAAGAAGCAAATGGGTTCTGTAATGAAATACTCTTGAAGAGTTAAAGTTGACAGTAGCTCTTAGCAAGAATATTATATATTTTGGAAGCAGGATTAACATACATACAACAATTTACAATGATGTTTTGCATTACCTTTATTTTAACAGAAAATTCATTGCTTCGCTATATGAGCAATGAGAAAATAGGTCAAGAAGACTACATGTTTCAGAGGAATAGCAAAAAGGATACTGGGAAAAAGTCCAAAAAGAAAGGAGACAAGAGTAGTAGTCCAAGTCATTACTCACTGTTGCCTAGTTTACAAATGGACTCACTGAGACAAGAAGTCATGGGCACACCTGGACCAGAAACTGCTTTGTACCACGTGAGTAAAAATAACATTAGCAAAAGTTGTTGTTCTGCGCTTGTGATAAGAGACTGTCTTGTTTTTATAGTGGTGTTGAAACCTTTTTTGGACTACTGCCATTGCATTGATTCCTATTCTTCGGACAATAAGTAGATCTCAAAGAAATATTTTAGAGTTCTTTATTTTGCTGCTACAAATATGGGATGGACACCAGTGTTCTATCTCCTTTAACTAGAAGATGTCATGTTTGAAATGGGGTGTGGTATCTCTGCCTTGGCTTACTTGCTACTGATGGAAAAGGAAGAAGCAGCAATTTCCAGACTGACTAGAAACCTTCTTACCAGCATTTATGTCACTGCAATATGCTCAGTCTTATCAGACAAACCCATTTCTACAGGAACTTGAAAGGCCTGTTAATGGCAGGAGAACTTGTGGGAGGCATTTGCTTTTCCTTTGAGGTAAAGGGAGCTCGAATGCATGTAACTGTTCTTAACGTGTAGCCTTCAATAACTCAAGTAAATATGAAGGAAGGGATACTGCTGAATAGGCTGCAAAAGTAATATTGCAGTAACTTGCCAGATTTTAAAATGTGTCAAGAAAATGGAGTTAGAAGATCACAACATATTTTAGATCTGATACCATGTTCACCCCATCAAAGTATTTGCATTTTAGATCTCAGTAAAAAATGTCATTGTAGAGGAATATGCACACAGTAACCATGCAGCAAAACAATAGCAATAATTGAAATTATCTTGTATACTAACAAAGATTATGTAATTTAGATTGCCAGAGTCTAAGGGAGATGGCAGTGTGGGCTTGTCAGGCAGTCTGCTGTGAAAAACTGGCAGGTGAAGCCTCACAACCTTTCAGAGACAAGTAACTCATTTTCTTGTTGAAAACATCACTACAGATTATCACATTATAATTGGTGTAGATTACTTGAAACTAGTGGAGCCTTTGCATCCTTTTACACCAGCTAAGTGCTTGGTCCACTGGCTCATAAAATTCCTTAGTGTGCAGCAGTCTATAGGCGAGTGATAAATTTCAGAGAAGATGTCATTTAGTATTAAAAGTAAATGCTAGTGGTGCACTTTAATTGAATCAGGTCCCCAGATTCAAGAACTGCTATTCCTTTTCCTTTTCATTTGTAGTAGTTTAGGTATGATGATAAATACATTTTCTTACATCATTATTTCCAACTTTAGTTTTATTCTTTTTTTGTAAGTTGGAAATCTGATAGTGGGGAGATTTGCATTTGCAAAGGCAGACTGATATATAGTGTTTCTCTAATACATGAAGCCAAGAAGATTGCAAGTGTCCCCAAACTGTCCTCCTCGTAATGTCTGCAGTCTTTCCTAGGAAGAATCTAATCAATGCAAGAGCCCTTGAAATCAAATATTTACAGAATAAGATAGAAAAGTTATTTGTGTAACGGAGGACTTTCCACTCTGTAAAAAACAGTGTAGTAAATTTGCAACACTTCCCATGTATCGAGAGAATATTCAACTCTCAATAACATTTCTTTGTTAGTGTACATTAAATTCCTGCCACTGTGCAGTAAGAAAAACTTTTTTTTTAAGGTGCCGTTTTTGTTTTTCCTTGGTTTCCTCTATTACCCACTATGTCTAGTTTCCAAATTGTGTACAAAAATAAATGACACAGGAACCAGAAGATTCTTCAAAATTCTGATGTGGAAATTAATGAGCAACAGCAAACTTAAGAGATAACAACTGGAATTTTTTATTAACTTTGAATACCTGCCTATAAACAGGTGCACTGTTAACACTGCAGATTCCACCAATGTCTGCTAGTCCTTTTTGTGTATCATTACCATTAAAGGATGTCTCTCTATATAATGCCATTGAACCTTCAGCATCTTTTTAGCAGTTTTGTGGGAGCTTATTTATTTATAAAAATAAATAAAGGTTATTTGCTCTTCAGAATACAAATCGGTATTGATCTGCTAACTGGCTTTGCAGAAAAATGGATGAAACAAACAGAAAGAGGAAGCTTGGGCCATTGATTTGTCCCCAGGGAAATGGGAGGGAGCCTTCACAAAGCATTTACAACCTCTGCAGCTGATTATTGCTGGTCCTATCACTGGGAGCCACCTGGCTGCCACTGTGCAGTACAATACAGTTCCTTTTCTGTGGTAATGGCACCCAAGCATACTGACTTATGAAACCCTAATCTAGTTTGCAGATGGGGCTATATGTCTTTGTCACATAGCAGACCCAGAGATTTTGCATTAAATTGGACAGAACTTTTCTTAAAATCTTAAATAAACAGTGCAGCAAGCAGACAAAGAACAGGGGAATACAGATAAAACACAAGGAACTCATTTCTGAATGCAGTGCAATTTTATTAAACTATAGATAACAAATAGGAAAGTGAAAACATACTTTATGTTCAAATTGCAAATTTCATCTTAAAGATCACTAATAAGTTACTGTCCTATTAAAAATATTTTTTGACGAGCATCATTCACAAAGACTTTGGATTATCTGTAAATGGGAGCCCCTGGATGAGCATGAGTTCGGTGCAGAGGAACGGTTTTAACTTCAAAAACTGCGCTAATAGTAGTGAAAGAGAATGAGGTTTTTGATTTGGGTTTTTGTTTGGTTTCAGTTTGGGGTTTTTTAGGACGTTGGTGTTTTCATCGTGCAAGAATATCAGACAAAGAGAGAATAATACCACTCTCCACACTGCATATCACAAGCCAGTGAATTGTCCTGAAGTGCAGCTCCTACCTGGTGGCTGTCGTTCAACCTGTACCTATGGTGCCTCAATTGTTTGTATTAGGTCCCAGTACTAGAGCATACTCCAACACGCTTATTAAGTACTTCCAGTCCCTGGTTGCTCTTGTTGTTAAAAGTTTTCACCTTTTAGCCTGTGTTTGCCTGGCTTCTATTCCAACATTAATTATAAATGTACCTATATCCTCTAGGTTTAAATGTCTTTTGTTACCAAATCTCCCAATATAGGAATTTACAGATTGTAATCAAACCACTTTGCAACCATCTTTTGCTTAAAAAAGGAATAGAATGAGCATCCCGGGTTTCTCATCAGACAGTTTTTCATATCATTTTATCATTCTCAAAATTCTTTCAACTCCTTGCATTTAATCCTAAAGTATCCTAAGCATCCTTCCTAAAGTATCTATGCCAGAACAGGACATAAATTTCCAGGAGCTGGACAGAAAGGTAATATAACCTTTGTATTCCTTTTTACTACCTCTCTATTTAAATATTTAAAGAACTGTTTACGCATTTTAACCGTAGACTTAGAGAGTAGGAATATGTCTATTACTTGGTTTTGGTTTTATTTTTTCTGATTTGCAAGACTGGTATTCACAATCTAGTAATTTATATCTTGCATTCTGTGTTCTTATATATGTATAACATTTTGTATGGTCAGTCATATTGAAACATATATCTTCTTGGGTATGCTTGCCGAATAATCTATGTCTCTGAAGCAAGTATTAAACACTAGAGAGTAAGGGCTCTGGGCCCTCAAATTGGCCCTGAATGATTCTCAAGTCCATAATATGGAGTATCGAAGCTTCAGGAATCCGTGGTCTGCTGTGGAATGGAACTACCGAACCCCTAATTTTGAAATTATCTTTTTAAAATACATATTCTATGAAATAAATAAATAAATAAAACCCCACATTTAATTTCTTTATTTTCTTCTCTATTTTGTCTTCCCTTTTTTCTGAATTCCCTAGAATAGAAACCACGGTGCTCCCTCAGCATTGAAGTCTCGTGTCATTCACTGGTTCTGTGTTACCTTTATACAATGACGTTCTCATTCTTTTTTGAGTCCATTGATATCTTAAATAATTTTGGACTAAGAATGCATCCCACTAGTTAACGATAATTCCCCTTACAATTCCAGACCTCTTTTCTTTTGAATTTTGCAGCCATTGACCTGTGCAGTTGATTACCTTTTTTACTGTGAAGGCTTTCTGCAGAAAAGCAGCTTTTGCAATTGTGCTGACTTCAGCTCCTTGCTTCTACTGCTTTTATACTTGACTCTAAAGAAAAGAAAAATCTTTGATCAAAAAAAATACACTGATGAATACCAGAAATGGTATGTTTTTGTCTTGTAAACAAAGTGGATGGTGTTAAAAATTTACTATGGTAACTCAGAAGTGCGTGGTTGTTGTTTATTTGCTAAAAGATATTTTGAAAAATGCCAGCAGATTCAAATTGTTATATTTTGAAGTGGTCACAATAATGTGTCAGTCTAGCATTTTCCCGACTGTCAGTATACTAAATTTGCATAAAATCACTGGTTTTAACAATTTTGTTTGCATCATTGACTTGCCAGTACAATCAAAAACTATGTGGTCAAGGGAACATTTCAGTTATGGCCTTGAAAAGTGAACAGTGTTTACTTGCATCCACTGAAAAAAACTGATGTGCTAGCTGACATAACCGCAAAATAAAAACTAGTTTATGTTATGTCTATGAAGTAATAATCTCTTGTATCCACTTACAGTATTCTTTTAATCCTCACATGCAAAGTGTCTTCACCACTTTGCTTTGTTTTGTTTCCTATTTCAGAAAGTTTTTCCAGCGTATGTTGATTTCTAGCCAAGTTGTTAGTTTTGCATTCCATTTTTCTTCCTCAGTATTGCAAAAGGAATACCAACACAGAGTGTTAATGTTTCTATTAAGTCAAGGCAAACTGTTCGGGCTGTTTCTAATCTTGTGTGCAAGCAGGTGTTCGGTGTGATCTATTGCTGTAGATATAAAATGGTGCAGTTAAAATTGTCTTGGACCTTTGGGGCAGAAGAGATGAAAGCTCTGACACATGATTAGAGGTTTTTTAAAGTTCATTGTGTTATTCTATATAGGAATTTCCTTGGCAAGTTGTGCTTTGTTTTCATTGCAGGAAAATAATGCAGTTATTTAGAAGGGAGATAGTGTCGTGAGTCAAAAGAATTTCTGTATCAGGTTAATAATCTGTTCCTATCTGGATCAATAGAACTTTCCCTTAGTCTAGAAACAACGTTGCTATGGGGAGAAAAGCTTGCAGCCTATTGCAATGGTAGGGAGTTACACAAGAAAAAGTAATCTTGCTTGCATACTGTTTCCAAACCTACACCAATGAACTTATATTCTTGACCTTGTTCTTTCTCCCCTCCTGCCTCCTATCCCTTTGCCTTTTCCAGTGTACACTCACTTGTTCGTATGTATTTTGCAGTACCTAATGACTTGCTTGTCATAGGAAAAGTGACAAAATCCTAAAAGCTTCTTACTTTGCTGATAACCAGCCTATTTAAAATTGTTTAATTAATTACAGCGGTTTTCTTGGTCATTTTAATCATTTTTGAAAATAAAGTAAGTTTAGTAGCAAGAGGTACCATTTAAGGTTCATACATCTGGAACAGGTGGCTCAGGAATGCTGCAGGAAAGAAACGAGGGATTTGTTCCATAGGGATTTTGCCGAATCTACATGTATAGATATGTATGTACACATGCACTGTAGTTAATGTTCCAGTTTTACTTTAAATAAGGGAGGAATGACATAAAAGCCATCAGTTGGAGGGGTTTTTTGCTGCAAATTCAATGGAGTTGGTGCACCTTTGGCAAACATTTTTTTTCCTCTTTAGCAATGTGTAACTCTCCATGTGGTTGGAGTGCAGCTCGGTGACTCTTAACCCACATAATTAATTTCAGTACTTGCTCCAATGAGCACCTATGGAGAGCCAAGCACTCTCCTTTCTACTCTGCCAGTGAAGACACGGAGGCAATAACAATGAGGGATTTGGCCAAGGTTACAATTTCAGTTGTGTCTCCCTGCCAGTCCTCGTGAGGTTGCTGAGCCAGTTCGGATCAGTGGGTTTGCTCAGCAGAGCTGGTGGGTCTGCATCAGCCCGCGTGTACAAACTTCGGTTGGTCGCAGCCGTGATCTTGTCGAATCTACTGTAAGTGAAGATTTGCTTATGGACCTATTGCAAAAAACAGGGTTTAGCTGATAAGATATATTGGAAAGGGGAGACAGTAACTTTTAAGAAAAATAACTTTTCTACTTAAATGATGCCTATTTATAGATATTTCTTGCCTCCCACCTACCCCATCCACAGAAAAGTACAGGAAAATGCTTTTTAAAAGTTTAATTCAAAATGTATGTATTTAGATGTTCTCTTACAGAGGAGAATTTACCAAAAGCTCATGATTTTGAAAACTTTAAAAGCTAACTGTACTTAAGTGGTTGATTTTCTCTTAATCCTCCTCTTCCTCTGCAGAAAGACTGAAAGGAAGAAAAAAGAGAAGGTGCTTGAACATAAAGTACCTCCACTTTTAATGAGAATTCTTGTCTTGAATACTCATGTATTTATGAAACCTTTTAATTATAGTACTCAGTAACTAGCATTGAAGAACATATGCAAAAATCTGAATAGAAATGGTATCTAATAAGCAGTATATACTGGAGAACTATTTACAAAAAACCAAAAAAAACCCAACAAAAAAACCAAAACCAAACATCAAACAAAAACACCCCACAGAAAAACTAGCAGTTTATTATAATTGTAACCATTGCAGTATTTAAAGAACTTCTGTTTGGTGAATTTTTAATATGGATATTTGTAATTAAACAAAAATAAGTTTCTAGGGAAAAAAATTGAAAATCAGTTGCACAGATTTTAAGTAGGTGTCTGAAATCTAGAACGTCCTTTTACCATTTCAACAGATGGAGTTGGTACATTTTCTTCTTCAAAATGTTTGAAGTCCAACTATGGCCATATTTAAATATAAAGGCTTCCTTTTCCCTTTTTTTCCTCTCCGTCTTCACAATTGTCTATAGTTAGACTTGTAATTACTATAGCATAAAAATCTAGCAGTTGATATCAAAGTCCACTTTAACCTACATGCATAGTGAAAAATATTTTCCATGAGGATTTCCATAATTTGTGTTAACATTTGAATTAGTATTGCTGCTTCTCTGTGGTCTTTCATCTCCATTTAAATATTTGTACTAAAATAATACTGAATAATACTTGCAGAATGATTACAGACTTAAAGGCATCAATCATCAGCAAAGGAAGTTTTAAACTCCTTCTAGAAAATGTACTTGTAAGAAATACTTGATTTAAAAAATTATGCTTGTGTTAAAGTTAAAAAGCATTGGTATTTTTATATTCCCAGCTAAAAAACTGCAGTGGTTCTCAAAGAACTCTCCAGAAATTAAATGAACGTTTTTGAAATATGTCATAATTGTGAAAAATTTCAGTCTATCTATTACCACAGTAAGAAAGGATTAAAAAGATCATTTTTCTGCTGCTTTGTTGCAATTTAGCCCTTTACAGTCTAATATAGTTGTACATGCACTAGCTTCCACTGTAAAGGTAGGAGAATTGAATGTAGCACATATACCGCTGAAATTTCACAAGTGAAAAAATTATCATTTTTCATGATGTCTAGCCTTTTCAGAAATAGCTCTCTCAAATTGGACTCCAAGTAGGCTCCCAGGTGCCTCAGTAGAACAAGTCCAATACTCTGAACTGCTGTGATGCCCTAGTTTCTTCTCAAGTACTTGTATGTTTATGAAGGCCCAGCATAGCTTGGCCTGCTAAAAACTAAACACTGGGATATCTCTCCCTGGAGATGACTGGTACATTTATGACATGTACCTCCCTCTCTTCTATAGGTTACACCAGTCACCTTACACCTTAGTTTTTGTAGTCTTATGGGGATGTAGGAGAGCACTTTAGTCTGTGCTACAACTTCAACTCCTTGATCATTTTCCCATCAATGAGCATGTGACAAGGAAATTAGGATGTGACAATATCTAGGTCACGTAGATCGATATTCCACATGTGTGGAAATGGAACTCACTCACCATTCTGCAGTAGAAACAGATCTAAATAGGCTGACGAAGTTATAGAATAATTTGATTTGGAGTTCTTTTGAAAGGTGCAACATCTATTAAGGGGCAATAGCGCTAGTAGAATGTTTTATATAATGTAATGTAGAGTAGAATAGCCGATTTTGCTCTGAAGGCATCATAAGCGCATAGCTTGTATCCATTTCTCTTGTTAGTTTCCTCTAGTATAGTTCAGGTGTAGTTCTTTTGCTCTGAGACACAATTGGAAAGAATAACAATTAAAAAAATCAACAACAATTAAAAAATTCACTAAGGGGAAAACAGGTAAGAGGCAAGAAAGGTAATGGAAGATTCTTATCTAATTCCTTCTAGTGCCTTCATGAGTCTGAAACACTGTCGTCGTGTCCCACCGCACAAAATCATCCCATTGGCCATAGGCGGCTTTGAATGCATACACATTGGCACATGTTGGGTTTCTTTCAATTAGAGACACGGTGTTTTATGTATCTGATTGAGACAGAAGAGCAGCATCTCTCACATTCTCAATCTGGAATAGTGGCTCCAGCCCTTGGCCAGCTTCTTCAACCTAAAAAGAAACCATCTAAATGATACCATATGTATTTCTTGCTTTGAATGCAGCACTTTATAAATGCAACAAGCACAAAACAAGTAACAAAAATAGTAGTCATGTTGTTAAAAGCAGCATAGCAACTTCATCTAGGTCATAAGTGAACTGTGTGGCATATAAAACAAAATGGTGAAACAATTAACAGTTAACCAATAAGCAAGGTAAGCCTTACTTATTAAGATACTTCTGACAATTAGAAGGGACTGGGATAGCCATAAGATTATTGTGCTAAAAGGCAAATCAAGATACTCCATCTCAGTTTGGTAAAAATCTGGTCCAAAATACTTCTTCTACATTTCTGAGAGAAAAGGCAAGAGAGAAACAGTGTATAAATTCCTTGCTAATGGAAGATGGCATTGTATTATTTTTAGACTAGTGCAATCAACACAGAGGAATAGACAGGCCTCCTGGGTCTAGTCCTCTGCTGTTGCAGTTAATCACCTTCATTTAATCCTATTCAGATATGTATTAAACTTCACATTTAAACATGGTATGAATTGCTAATGATGAGACCAGTAGAAGGTGGTAAACTGGGTAAATGGGTGGCCAGTTGTCATAATTCCAAGAAAAATGTTGTACAGGGGGCAGGGAAGAGAACATTATCATTATACTTAGACTGCCAGCAAGAGAAAGGCATCACCCCTAATGAACTTGCTACAGAAAAAAACTTAAACATCTCAGAAACCATCATAAAGCGGCCTGGAGGGAACCTCAGGAGGTCTCTACTCTGGTCTTTGGCTCAAAGCAGGGCCAGCTCTGAGGTCAGACAACGCTTCTCAGGGCTTTGCCCTGTCAGGTGTTGAAAACCTCCTGAGATGGAGACCACATGAACTCATGGCCCACCTGCTGCACTGCTTGGCTCTCCTTATGGCAAAACAGCTGGAGGTGAGAGATAAAACAGGGATTTCAGCAGCAGCTGAGAGGATAGCAACTTGCTCATATTTAAGGCATAGTTAGCTGTTTAGCTGAAATCATCTTGTAAAAGTGCTTCAATAATCTCATATTTGTTTTGCCAGTTCTAGACTCTGAGTCCTTTGAACTCAAGACTGAAGAGAGCAGATGTGCATATGCAGCTTGTATAGTTGACTTCTGGTTAAGCATACATTTTGTGAAATAGTAATATTTCATGTCCTCAGGAGGGACTGCTAGGTTCTTTTAATTATGTGGAATAATATCTGCATTGTTCATGATGAATGAACTTCCTGTCACAAGTGAGAGAATATTTTCACATCTGCATTGCTTCTCTTTGAAAGAAGCAGTTAATACCATGAATTTTCCCTTATTGGGGAAGTGGTTGCCAAAATGAAATTTGAAGGCATTGAATGTGGGAGATTTTACATCTATTTCAATATAGTCTTGTCATTTTTATTGAAATCCAGAGTTAACTATTGCAGCAAAGCAAAATGCTCTAGAGATGAGGTAAGATTGGTTTATGGGCCATCATGAAGCACAATTGGAGTTTTTTGTGGAAAAAAATTATTTTTAACTTTCTCTATTACCTCCTTTCGCATCTGACCATGAGGGAAAAAATGGCCTGTTATAATTTCGTTCCATGACAAAGCTGGGGAATTCTTTAAAAATGAGAGGCTTACAGTAAAGGTCATCTAGTCCAGCTCTGCTGGTCTAGATTTATTCCTTACTGCATATGATATAATGCTCCGAAAGTGTAATTTTACATTGTCAAGAGATGTAGATCTATAGACTAATAAATCTCCCAGCTCAGAACATTTCCTAATTTCCTTTCACATCCCCATTCTGTATTTTTCTGTTATCTATTTCAATTAATCATTCCTGGTTGCATTCTGCTTTTATTACATGGTAGAGGACTTATGCTTTTGTAGGTATTAACATTGTTTGTACATCCGTAAGCTACATTACCTGTAGCTGGTACAATCACAATAGCACAGTTGAGAGGTTTGTGGGTTTTTTTAATGTAGAATAAGTGATTTAGTCCCCCAGTTATTCCCCTTTGATAAAGAAGAGGTTAAACGCAGCATTTTGTAGCAGAGAAGTGTATGTCAGGCTTTGCACAGAGAGGACTCGGCATGAGTTATGACTGCAATATGGTGGGGAGTGTCGCATCTATGAGAACGTAGATCTAGGTCCTGACTTCTCAACTGGCTCCTCTCTGTACCGCTTTCTGTGCAAAGAAAAGGGAGGCCTCAGGACCAGGAAAGCCGTGAGCCAAGGACACTGGCTGGCATGCCTCATGAAATCTGGCGTTCTAAAAAGCTTGTACTGAGTGGTGAAAAAAGCTGTTTGAACAAGGGGAGCACAGATGCCCATTTCAGCGTACCGTTTTGTCAGAACGCGTCGACAGGCAGCACAAGTGTTTCTGAATAGGTGATTTTTTTTTCAAAGTAGCGGGATTGACTCCGCAGGAGTCTCTGCCTCATTCCTCTGCCCCGCTTACGCGGCGGTGGCCTCTCAAGCCTATTGCTGACACATAATGTGGGAGATTGTATTGTTGCACCTGGGAGGAAAATGGCTCTTTGCAGCAGTGCGGCTCCTGAACAGAAGCTGTTTTATTAGGTGTTTCTATTTTACTGGAAAGAAGTGCTTGTTGCTTAGCGCCTGATCTCCGAGTCAGCCAATCCATCTCAACCACTGTGCTGTGGAGGAAAAATACCTCGTATTTTTTTATGGAGATAACTGCTATTTGTCCATTTCTCAAGTGTATCCCTTTGCTTTCAGATGAACCCAAGTAGATAGTATTTCTAACACCACAGAATTCTGACTTTAGAATTAAGTGTAAAACTAATTTTGTAAGCTGGTTTGTACTCATAAGGTCACTGTAGCCAGCACGTAATTTAAAAGACCTAATGTTAACTTTCGCCACCTCTAAGAAGTGCTGTTTCATCTTAGAGGAAATTTTTCTGAATTCCAGAAAGTAATGTGACTTTTATCCTGGAATGAACTGTTCATTTTCTACCTTAATTCATAGGTGCAATGGAAGAGTTTAGTATGAATTTTAACAGAATGTACGATGGCTGAGATACAAAGGCTCTTTCTCTCATTTCTCCATGGAAACTTCCCCTCTGTTCAAGATCTTGTTACCTCTGTAGTCAAGAGCTACCTGAATTCAGTCCTGATGTGTAACTATTACTACGGCTATTGCTGCAAACTATTCCTGATAGCATGGTGCAGCGATAAAGAGGCACAAAGCACTATGTTCTGGAAATGTCATTTTAGTCCTGAAGGGTACAAATACCAAGAAATCTCTAAGCCATGGAAATTATTATAAGGACATGTCCTTAACAGTACTGTAACCAGTAGATAAGGTTTTCTCCTGATGGGTAGTACTGCTTAAAAGGAGAAAATTTGGGTTTGTATGTTTTATCTTCTAGAGATGGGCAAGGAAAGCGTTTTGGTGGCCGTAATTTGTCTTGTGCATCTCCTTTGCTACGACTGCTGCTTTCACACATAACTGTGCAGTAATTTCCTGTTTTACCAAAGCCTTTGTAAACTTTTTAGCTCCAGAAAAGTGCAATTTTCTGTTTTATTGATTTTTCATTTATATTTTTGAAAGTCAAAATGAGTTTTTGTTTCTTTCACTGAAAGAATATTATGCCCAAGTGCTAACAGATAATAGCTTGCAAGAGTTTGTCTTCCTCAAAGCAAAAATCTGTTTTCTCAGTTCTGCCCTCAGAGCACCTACATCCCCTGCACTTTTCTCTGTCACACAGTCAGACTGAGCAATTTGAGAGATATCATGCCGAGGGACACAATCAGAAGTGTTGCTGACTGCTCCTACAGAAGGAGCTGTGTAGGTACTCTTTTCATAATAAGCAAGCACCTAGGTGTTGTAGGGGTGCATGGGACCTTTATTTTAAGCTAATGATTTTTCATCTAGTAATACTATGGGCCTTATGCAAGATTTTGTTAATGCCCTAGGGTTGACTTCTGTGGTGGTTTACAATAGTTTAAGGTATCCTCCCAGAAGGTCCAAGATTGGTTCCATGCTGTGCCACAGACCACCTCTCTAATCTAACATAGATCACTTGCAGAAGAAGTTTCTTAAATCTGCTTGGATAGTCTTACTGTTTTAATGTTTAGATAAACATACAGAGGAAAACCTAGCTTTCCCATGAATAAGTCAGAAATTTTCTAAGCAAAACCAGACATTACCTGGAGGAAATTGCATTGTTTGAAAGAGATTTGCTTGACTGACTGATACCTGCTGGAGGGGGAACACTACGGGGTACAAGTACTCCACAAGATTTCTGGAGTGCATATGGGGTGACTTGTCTCAGTGATACTTTGTGAAAGGACATAAAGTGAAATATAGGAAAATCCATGTAAACATAAGAAAAAACTACTTTTACTTTGAAGAGGGTTTAACTGGAGCAGGTTGCCCGTGGAGTTTGCGGAGTCTCCATTTTTGGAGATATTGAAAATCCAACTGGACACAGCCCTGAGCAATCCTCTCTAGCTGACCCTGCTTAGAGCAACAGGGTTGGAGATGATGATCTCCAGAGGTGCCCTCCTGCCTCAGCCATTTTGTGGTTCTCTGACTGGGTCCATTCTTTTCAGTAAGAGATGAAACTGGGAGTTGCTCTGGGGTAGAAATAAAAATAAAGGGTTAAATACTGTTCTGTAATGGGTTATAATTAAGATTCTTCTTCCATCTTAAATAAATGCAGTGGAAACATACACAGTGATGGAACAACTGATGCATCTTGGACTTTTGCCTTTAAAGAACACATATAGTTTTTGAACCCTCCCTTTCTCTCTTAGATTACTTACTGTCAATAAAAGCAGTGTGGGAGGTAGCAAAATTACATGTTTCAGAGTAGATGTAGAGCAGAAGAATGATCTCAGAATAAATTATTCTAATGAACAGCACTTGTCTAGTTTAACTTTTTATCCTCATTTGCTTCAGGCAGCTATGACAGTGCTGCAGTCCTTGTTCTGTCAGTCTAAAAGACAGTGGGGGAATATGAGAACTCTCATTTAAATTTGGTACTGTCCAGAAGTTTTACTGCTTCAGTATTTCAGTTAGAGTCCTGTGGCTTAATGGCTACGAAGGAGAATCTTTCCCTGGTGGTAGAAAGCATTTTCTCAACGTGGCCTGAAGATTAAAAAATTGTTTTATTTTTTTTTTCTAAATTTTGCATGCATTATGCTAACAAATATGCACAAACAATTTGCACTAGCTTGTGCAATTGCAAATTTGCATCCAACTAATGCAAAATTTGCCACAGACCCCCCTAAATTACGAGAAAAAGTTCAGGGATGGGAGAATGAATAAAAATCCCTGAACAGAAAAGCTATGTTTGCTATCCCATTGCAGACCACCACAGTTCTGTCCTTCATTAGCATACTCTTCTTGGATAAGCGGATACAGGAACAGTTGTATAAAAAGATTAGGCATCTTTGATATTAACAGACCTTGTAGACTGTGTAATAAGGAGACCACCCTGCACAGGTAGCATAGCTATTGCCTACAACAGAAGCACCTATAAAGTTGGCAGCTTCAAGGTCTCAGGCTACATTTTTTTACAATAAAAAGCTCTTAGTGTATTCCTCTTAGGACATGTACTGTTTCTTTATCCTTGTGGTCACTAACAAAATGCATGCATTAGGAATTCATGGTCAGAACTCCAAAAATACAGGAACCCAGTTAGAGCTGTGACTGTGCATGACAGATGGCATGTGCTTCTAGGAGGTACTAGAAGCGTTTCATAACGCTACTGTGGGGAAAGGAGAGAATGAGTAGGAACAGGAACGGGGCCATTGGTTGTCAGGTAAATGTAGAAAATTATCACGTCTGTAAGGGACTTTTTGGCTGCTGCCAAGAAAACTATTGCTTTGCCAACTTTTGCAAATACACATTCATTTGGCCTTCTGAAAAAGCAAAACTAAGGGGGGAGGAGGAGGAATACAGTGTGTAGGATAACATACCAAGCCATAAATTCTGGGATCCGTTCTTCCACTGACTGTTAATATGTCAGTGCCTCTCATAACCCATTTGACAGAACCAGTGATTCATGCTTCTCTCTGTCTGAAGTACCTGCCAATTAAAAGAGAAATACCCACATGATATTTAGTATAATGATTCTGCCTTATTTGTTGACATTATTTTGTTTGTACTACAAAAGCTCATTTTTAGAAGTCTGTTCATATATAATGTTCCTACTGTATTTTAGTATTAAATGTCTTAGCTAGAACCCTAGAGAATGCTGTCCTTTTAAACCCAGGTATGGTATTTTTATTATAAAGCGTGCTCAGGAGCAGAGCCAGCTGTTCAGGGAGAGCAGAAGTATCTGTTGCAAAAGCACCAAAAGATCAAGATTTGAATCAATAAATTTTGCTTTTGGGAGGCAAAGGTTTCAGGATATTGTTAATCATCTGTGGCATCCTTTGTCTGTAAATCACTTTTCATTCCAACTCACCATGGATTTAGGAGTTACTTATATGATGACTGTTTTGTCATCACCTGTGACTTTAGCTTAAGAAATATTTCTGGATCTGCTTTCACTGTTGTGCTTTTGTATTAGATTTTCTCTCACGTGGGCCATCCCATTTACTGTGTTTACATTTTACCTATCCAGAGTGAAGCCCGGCTTTTAGAAGGGTTGTGTAAACTAGAGCTCTTGCAGCATATTAAAGACTTTATTCACAGTTTAGTGCCACTTGGTACCATTTCTGGGCAACTAAATATTTGTATCAACAAGTAAATCAGAGAATGTTGAATGTATGACAAGTTTGAAATCCAGAAGTAGATAATGAGTGAACAATTATTCAGCAAAATGTAAGAAGGATTGTAAGAAGTAGGATTTGGAATAACCTTAGAGTTTGTGATTACTGGAACAGGGATATTTCCTAAAACAGCCTTCATGACCTGACAGATCAGATATACCAAGCATGAGATTTTTTGCAGATATTCGTTCTGTTAGCAGTCTCTGAACAGTCAACATACAAAACATACAAAACTATTCAAACTAGGCAGTGAAGTCTTTACCTTCCTAAATAGGATCATAACTTAGAGCATAGTCTTTCCTTATCCCACTTGTTTAGTAGGTTTCCTTTTGAGTGTAATTTCACCCATAGATGCTTCATTTGACCCTTAGCCCTGGTAACTGTTTCCTTCAGAGCACCACGTGTGGCCCAAGTTCAGCTCTTGTTTCCAAAACTGCCTTGCAGTTGCCCTGTAGGGACTCAGCTAGCTTCAAGACCTAGATGATTATAAACGGTAATCTTTTTTGAGGGCTAAAGTTAGTAACAGGTCAATGCCTGCTCCTGCTGTATACAAAACATTTATCTGTCATGAATGAAATTCTGCTGCTGATTGGCAGGAGGTTTCAAACTTTCTGAGCTGCCAGAGGTCTTCTTTCATCATACCTTGAAAACTATATTTTCCACAAATATGCATAAAAATATTTAATAGTGTCTGTCATTCACTCTTAATGGAGACTAAACAAGATGGTAAACAAAAAATATTTTGGCAAAATTCTCTGTTGGGAGTACCCTTAAGCATGAGTTGTTCATAGTGATGGATAGTGTGACAATATAATATCAGTAAGTTTGAATTTTTCCCCCTTTTCACTCTTCTTTTAGCTCCAAAATTTTGGATCTTAGTACACCAAACGTGGAGAAACATCTATAAGTGACTCAAGACTGTGAAAACAGAACATCGCCAGTGTTCTCAAAGTATTGAGTCAGAGATCAGTCAAATAATTGGCAGCACCAGCTTTCATTTTTTTCCAGATATTGGCTTTTCCATCTGCAGCAAAAAGTTCCAGTAATCAGAAATATTACGAGCTGCTCTGCTGAAACTAGAGAAAGTTATCTTACAGTGACAGAGGGGAACTGTCTGACTGTAAATAGTTCCTTAGTGTCTAAACTTGCAGCTTGAGAAAAATTGAATTTGACTTGAGCTCTCAAAAAAAAAATAAAGATACCTGCCATTTCCCTTCCCAATCAGACTGAGCTCAAATTCCGGTAAAAGAGTTGGAGGTTATTATTTCCATAACCTGGTTTTCTCTTCTAGCTTTCTCAAAATGAGCAAGGTGAAAATTTCTCAAGAAAAGTGAAGAAACAAGTAAGCACTTGAAAGAGGATTTTAGGAGCTGTCAAAATTAGTACTAATTGGTATGGCCAATCCAGATCTTCAGAGAAGTTTCAGTCATGGTCTTTTTTAGGTAGACCTACAAATTCTGTAACCATGAAGGAGTTCATGTAACTGTTAGAATATATCTGCTTTTTGGACAGGGATGTCACGTTCTGTTGGTCTCACATGGAATTTATATTAGATCTTAGAGAAGCTCTTATGTAGGTATAGTTTGACCCCAAATCTTTAGAATTCTTCCTCAGACTCTTGAAGTTTGGCAAAATAACCAGTCCTCCCAAATCAATAGTTTTGATAGCCAGTCTACTTGTCTTCTACATTTATTTGAGGTATCAAATGGAACAGAAAATTTCTAACTTTCATCATAATATGAGTTTTATCAAGTATTCATCTTCCCTGATAGCTGTTTCACAGCAATTTAATATTGATATTAGAAGATCAGTTTATTAAGTTTCCTATTTGGCATGAAACAAATAAATTAATTGAAACTTAAATGATTTAACATTTTTATTTAAATATGTTTTTCCAAATAGAGAGCTATTAAATTACTACTAAATAGTTCATAATAAATACTCACATTTTGAGGCTTCTGAATGTTAATGCCTAACTTTTAATCTTGCTTCCCTTCTGAGCAAATATACAGAAGGCATGGTACTAACCAAGTGTGAATACTTTATCCCAAGACCTGAAAGCAGTCAGAAGTTTGAATAACTCTGAGGGTGAGAGAAAAACCTGAGCATCTAATTTCTTGAAAATTTTGTGGCATGCATACAAAGATGCTAATGCGTGGTTGTGTGCATGCAGATATTGTTGATTATACCATGTAATTTTTTTTCTTTCTAGAGGAACAAATATAGTTATAGGTGTTTGGTGACCTCCTTTGTTGGTGTGAACCTCCATCTGGAAGATTTTTACTAAGTAGCTGTATTACTGTGCTATAATCCCAAAAGCATGGAAAGGCATACCCTAAGGCAGATTGCTACTTACAGCTGTGCAGTCTTCTGATGGGCTTTCAGAACTCTGTCAATCATTTGGAAAAGTGTTAAAGTAAATATGTCGCACATAGTAAGTTTGGTAATGAACAGTTGCAGGAAGAGAGGAAGTGTTAGGGCTCTTCCATGCACAACGAAATCTCCATTGCCCGATGAGATGTGCAGCTAAGCCCTTAGAAAGGTAGGGCTAGAGGTAGGCTAGCACTTTTATTAAAAAAAACACCAACAAAAACCAGAAACATAGCAAAAATCCCTTTAATAAATGATGGTTTGTTCCTATTGAAATACACTTGCTGTGGAGGCTGCTGATAGCAAAGGCAGACATATATATATATGAAATGTTTCTTTGATATTCTACTTAGAGGTACATTTGTCAGAGAGCTTAGTTCAGGTGTATTACTAAATACGACAAGCCCAAACATCACATATTACAGGAGAAAATTATTGCATTCAAAAAACTGAAGCTCAGGGTATTCAAGAGAGTTTTGATGTGTGTTAAACATCAAGTGACACCTTGCTTTTGCATAATGGGAAGTTTTGCTAATTTTATTTTGGGCGACTGGAAAGCATATAATTCAGAATATGATGAAACAGTTTCAAATTTCCTTCAGGAGTGACAGTTTCCAGGTGGGTTAAGGTATTAATTTATTTAATCTTTTCAATGGTACTCTTGAGTCCATTTTATTTCTTATTTTGAGTTACTAACAACTTCCTTCAACATAGAATGCTGTTTTCTATTTTTTTTCATGCTTGCTGTCGGAATTAGTAGGATACATGAATTCTTGGAAACTGGGACAAGATGTATGTGAAAGCAGTTGCCCAAAGCTCTAGATGTGTCAGAATCAAAACGCAGTGAACATATGTTGAAATTCAGCCTCGTGGGTGGGTGATTAAAGAGCATCTTGCAGCAGACCTGCTTTAGTACAACTAAATTTCTGGCTTTAGTCTGAATCCATGGTTTTAGTGTTCATGGCATTAAAAAGAAGGATTTATATTTTTTCCATATTTGCTACATCATAGAAATAAGCTGTAAAAGGGGAAACATTGGGGTCTCCAACATTAGGACAGGTCGCTTAAGAGGCTGTGGAATCTCCCTCTTTGGAGATAGCTGGATCTTGGCCGGAGATGACTTTGAAGAACATGATCCAGCATTGGCTTCAAAGCAAGCCTTGCTCTGAGCAGGAGGGAGGACATGATCTCTTTCATCATTCTGTGATTCTAAACAGCACTGAGAAAATGGCATTAAGCATTATCGAATAAGTGGGAAGAAGCTGCAGATTGCATTCGATGATTTCCTAAAAAAAGCAACAGAAGAAACATTTTTAGATTTCATCCTTACTTGTTTTTTTTGGATTACATATCATGTAGAGTTTGAAAGTGAATGACACTGACTAATGCATATTGCTTGTACTTCTAGGTGAAAAAAACCCAACAAACAAAAACAAAAAAAAACCCACCAAAAAAACTGGTGCTGATTTTGCAAAGGATGAACCAATGTGAAGCCTGAAGTCTATGTAAAATAATCTAGTGTTCTCTAAAATCACTGAACTCAGTTGAAGACTTCCCAGGAACTCCACTCGTCTGTAGATTTTGTCCTTAATTATAATTTAATTTAATGAGCTAATTTATAATAACAATTGAATTTAATGAAACCTTTCTATTTTGCAATATGACATAATGTATGGAAAAATGGCTAGACGTCTAAATTATGTGCTGTCTTCCTATTAAAAACTGATACCCCTTCATTACCCTTTCTTCCCAAAAACTGACTCAGAAGTTGAGAGGTGTGAACTCACATTTGTAGGTTACATTTACAGCTGAAACATTTAAAGAGAAGGCTTTCATATTGTTCTCATCTGCCTTCAGAATCACTTATAAGAAAACCAAGTGGTGTTTTTCCTTTTCCGTTTTGGCACTGTGAAAATATTAGTGCAGAAAAGTCAAACAGAAGTCTCTCTGGGTAGAGAACTAAGAAGTGCTAAAGTTTTGTGTTTGTGCAAGCGTGTGTTTTTTCAACCACTTTGAATTAGGTAAGATTTTCAAAACATCCAAGAGAGACTTATTTACACACTTCTGCCCAGTCACTCTGTTATTCCTGGGCCATAAAGATCCCTCTTAGTCCTACACAGGTCAAAATATTTCACATAACATAATTTAGGATGCTGTTGCTGTCTTGTCTTGCTGAGAGCTAGTGCTGATGGAGCTGGTACCAGTAGCAGAAGAAAAAGGACAAGAGCCAGGGAATGGAAAAAAAATGGCTCCGGTTTTCTTCCCAGTGGAGGCTTATTTTGACCACCTGAGGTAGCAATACAGTTGAGTAGTTTTGTTCAGATACGATCCACAAGGGATCAGCACATCTACTGATTTAGTTAATTTTTAATATTACACATAATTATCATTGTATTGCTGGTAATTTATCCCCATGGACATGTTAGTATTTGCTGCTTGAGAATGTCTCAGCTGTGAGGCGAGACATCCCTTGGAAGCTGGACCTCAGCCTCCTGCATGTGAGCTCAGATGTAGGGGAAGCGGGCAGGAGGAAAGGAAAAGCAGCTGTTTGAATTGAAAAGGGAGCCTTGCAGTCCTCGGTAAGGGCTTGTCTTATCTGCTAGGAACAGGATTTGGGCTCATAGGGCAGTTGGTGATTTTGCTTAGATTTATTTTTATCAAGTGGCACAAAAGCTTTGATTTTTGTATTGATTCATGGTAGGCTGAAATAAGAGGTTTTAATACTCAGACACTCTAATGTGGCCTTCTCTTAGTTTCAGTACTTATACATTTGTCTGTCTTTATAGAAAACTAAAATTCAGAACAATTAAAATCACATCTTTGAATTTTGGAGTGATTAATTACAGAATTATTTTTTAATTCACTCGAGTGATGATGATTAACTGAGTCAAATTTTTTTTAACAAAAATGACCATAAAATGTGTTAATATGTACTGTGATTTTAATAATCTAGGATCTTAAGTAAAGGAATAATTTCCATTCTGTCTCATTGCCAAGGCAATGGGTTGGTTCATGAGAGTGGAGCAACTGGAAGGGAATGCTTCCAGTCAAAACCCAGTAAAAAATAAAGTGTTTTCTATTTCAGAATATTTATTTGGGAGACTTTTTCCTAGTTGTGATTTAGTGAAATTTTATTGGTGTCTTTAAAAATATTAGTCCATTTCTGAGCAAGTTGTCTGATGTTCTAAAGACCATCGTATAAATGCCTTCACACCTGCACTAGGCAGTGTGTTAATTTGCATATTTGCATATTTATGTCAGGAAGACCTTAATTAGAGAATGTATTAGAAATGCACAGGCTCTGTAGCTTCACCATCCTACTAACCAAAGGGAGACATTCCTTCCTTATTAACAGCTGGAGAGAAGTGCAACCATTTTACAGAGAAATATCAGTTGTTTTGACAAACTAATTTGTGGTCTATTTTAAGGTGTTCCACTGTGTGCTTTTACTTTACAATCTTATAAACAGATGAATTAAAATTACCTTTTTTCTTAGGCCTAGAAGTCTGTTTGCTGGGGTTACCTGGTGATGACTTCAGAGTTCACAACATTACGCTTCTTTTATGATAAGGATGTGGTTGAACATTAACACTGTATTTTCACTAATTCCATTTTGATTTTCTTGTAGACATTTCAGCAGTCTTCTCTACAGCAGAAAAGTAAAAAGAAGAACAAAGGTAAAAAATAAATTTGTTTTTATGTACTGGTAGAAAGACAATTGCCAGCATTAGTGTTGGTATTATGGTATTGCAGTATCTGAGGAACTAGACCTTGTTAGCTCCAACCCAATGTTTAGTCCAGATGCTCATGCTGAGAAGGTGTTAGTCCATTACTGATGTCTCATAGTTTCCAAATACTTATCTACCTACATATATATGCTGTCATCATTTTTTTGAATACTTAGACTCTAGCTTCTTGGGGGCCAGAGCAAGTTTTTCCCTTTGTGTGCAAGTAATGCCTTACTGCAGTTCTTGCTCATTACCTAAGCTTGTCAGGTAATTTATGTCATAGTATGTTGTCCTCCTTTGATTTAGAAGTACAAAGGCTTTAGGAACTCTTTATTTGCAAAAGGAACTGCTAAGAGAGGTGTTTGAATACCCATGAAGTACGTACATACATAGTTCTATTTGGCGGTCAAGTGTGGAAGTATGTGAATTTATATGCTGTGTGCTTCAATCTGATGTGAAATATTAATTTGTTGAAAATTACAAATAACCATTTTCCTAATTTTTAAATATCTTACCTTTCTTTTCTCTATAATGTCTTCTCGGTTTTCTCTTCTCTTCTCTTCTCTTCTCTTCTCTTCTCTTCTCTTCTCTTCTCTTCTCTTCTCTTCTCTTCTTTTCTTTTCTTTTCTCTTATCTGTAGAAAATGAGCTCTGTGAGGTGCTGAACATGGGTTGTTTTGGTTTTTAACTTATGGTACCTTGCGTAGCTTTTGTGGTAGAAATAGAGTGTTTGTAATGATTTATTCATGGCAAATTGAGGTTAAAATTTTTAATTAATTTTCATAAGCAAATATAAGTAGCGCTTTCTGGCTAGCTGTCTTGTTGATTTAGTGGACAAGTCAAGTCAAACGCTTTCACGTCAACTTGTCATTTTCAGCTCCTATTCCTGGTAAAAGCAAAAGACGGATCTCATGTAAAGATCTTGGTCGAGGGGACTGTGAAGGCTGGCTTTGGAAAAAGAAAGATGCCAAGAGTTATTTCTCCCAGAAATGGAAAAAATACTGGTTTGTCCTGAAGGATACATCTCTATATTGGTATATCAATGAAGAGGTAAGCATCTGTACTCATTGTCTCAACAAATATCCTGTGTAGTGCTGTTGTCATGATTTAGCGGGAAGCCAGTGCTTTGAGTGCTTATATATGTGAATAACTTTATTCACCCAAATAGTCATACTGAAATTAATATTAACTGCCTGAGTAAATTACCATTAAGGTCCAGAGATATTTGGTCCTTCAAATTTACCTTTTACTACACACTTTCCTGTGTCCTGCTGTCACCAGCTTAGAATAAATCTGTCCTCAAACCCTTGAAAGGGAAAAAGCAGTTATTTAATCCTGTCATTCAAGCTTAGTCATGGGAGTGTAAATTCTAATAATGACGCCTGGTGTTCCTTGTTTATCTGTGCTAGTGAAATCACCAAAACCTCTGACAATTAAGGAAGATGCTTTTGTTTTCTCTGTTGTGTTCACCTGTCATTCTTTCTTTGTAGCTTTTGATATGATTTCAGTGCTCATATATGCTGAACTTTAGAGCACTGGCACAGCCCAACTGAATTGCTTTGATCATGCAACATGTTCTGCATTAGTACATGCATATTTATATCAGCTTAGCAAAAAAGGTTTTTGACAGTGAGTTAGAAAACCTTGGTTTTCAACCCAACTAGTCTCATTAGTAAATATCCTGAGATAAAATCATTGCCAACATGTGGATACACTCAGTCCTGGACTTATTCTTTTAATCACTGCAAGGAATTTTACATGACCTTTTCAGAATGTTGTGATCCACAACTTTTCCCTGAGTAGACAGAAAACAAGTTGTTCCATGAACAGAGTTATCGAAGCCTGTTTTTGCACAGACTCATCCCATTTGTGCCTTGATCCCAGCTTCAGATCGGTAACCCTAACTCCCTCCTCTCCATCCTCCCTCCTCAAGGTCTACTATGAGGTTTTCATCAGGGTGGTAATTCATATCTACAAGTATGATGACTGGTCGCTGGCCGTGGCCAAGGAGCATGTGGAACCACTGAATTGTGCCTTACTTTCCTGGGGACAGGGCAGTGATCTGAGCACCTCTGTCTGCCCCCTGGTCCCGCGTTTCCGTGAGACTTGCTGAGACTCGGTTATTTTTGAGACCTCAGCTCCCTTATCAAAGTGTCTGCAATCACAAATAGATTCCAAAGCTGGCAGGGGGATCCTCAGTGGCAGATGGACAGACAAGCAAGTAGTGCTTTTGCCAAAATTTTGTTTCCTTAGGCAACCAGGCAAAAAAGAAATAGCAAGATTATTCTAAACAGTGTCCTTTTGATTTTAAAATACCTCCTAATGCAGAACTTGTTACAACCTTGTACCTTCTACAGAACAACTCTAGTTCCTGTTTTATATGCTGATTTGTGTCTTTTATTTCTTTATTTTTAAGTAAGCATATAGTCATATGGACTGCATATGTAGCATAAATAACCATGGAGATTCTGAGAAAAAGATGCAATTCTGTGGAATTTCTTAACATACTTTTGTGTTTTCTGCAGCTTCACTTTTATGATCCAGTATTAATTTCTCATGCAAAGCTATGAGCAGTTAAATAGGAGAATCTGTGTCATTGATTTATTAGTGGGTTAAAATAAAGAATTCTTTCAAATTGTGAAAAGTCAAGGGAGATTGAATATCTGATAAAATAAACTACGTGCAAGTCTTTAGAGGAGATGTCTTCTCTCCTGAGTGTTGGAGAGAGCTGAAAGTAGCTGAAGGGATATCATGCCTCTTAGCTGTGATACCGTATAAAGATGGGAAGCAGCACACATTGAAATTGCTTTTTCCCCTATTTCTTACAGTAGACTGCATTTCTCCTTACTAATTAGTCCATCTTCCCCCAGATTAACTAATTACAATAACTAATTGCCTGAATACATTTGGTCATTTTGTACATTTTTAAATGCTGGTTCAGCTGTGAAATTGTTTGAGAAAACTGGGTATTTAAAATTGTATTTTATACCAAGGGATTTGTCTTACTACTTTGGCAAAAGTCCCAGTGACTTCTGTGGGAGGTTTGCCAGAGCAGAGCAGCATACTTTAGTATTTCTTATGTAAGAAGGCGGCAAGTGAAAATATCTTTAAGTTCTCGGTGTGGTGGGTTTTTTTTCTGACACCTTAACAACAGTAATATCTAGAACTATCTTTGCAGGATGAAAAAGCGGAAGGATTCATCAGTCTACCTGAATTTAAAATTGACAGAGCCAGTGAATGCCGCAAGAAATAGTAAGTATACTCAAAAATAATGCAATGATACCATAGAAAAAGTGGAACAAAGGACAAAGTTTTCCCTTAAAACAGTAACATATTGGACTTTGTTACAATGATCGTTTGGTTGTATCACAGAATAAGCTCATACAGAACAGGCAAATTCAGTGTGGCTTCTGTGTTCCATCTTTCCTGAAGAAGGTGGGGTTTTTTTACTTTATCGTGAATTACAGTGTTTGACAAAAGCAAAATGAATTAAGAGCAGGAAGGCTGGCTGGCTGCTTCTGTCCCTTTATTTTCCTACTTTTCCTTTCTTCTTTTGTTTCCCTTCTGTTTTGGGGTGGGGTTTTGTTTGTTTTGGGGGTGTTGGAGTGTGTGTGTGTGATAACTTTAGGCTCAATAAAGAGCTTTAGGCATAATAAAGAGACCATCAAAATAAAGTCCCCAAGTTCACGGCCAGGCATCAATCTTTAATGTAATTCCAAATTAGTTAGCATCATCTCAAAGTTTGCTGACGCAGTGTATCAGTCCTGACACAAAGTGAAAAAAGAGAATGACAGTGATTTGCTGTATTTTTGAGGTATGACCTAAAGATCTCAAATAACTTTTCTTCTCACCTAGCTGTGTCTGCTGCTGCCCAGATTTGTGTCATTGCACAAATCCATTTCTCATTAAGATGCAAATTCAAGCATATGTAGCAATGTGACAGGTACATACTCCCACAGAGGTATTTTTAGAGTGACTATTGTTGAAAACTTTTTGTCTTGCCTTCCAATGGTTTATACTGTTCTTTTAAGTTTATCAATACTGTGGAATCAATCAAATTTGTACAGAAAAGCAATTGCAAAAGTAACATGGTATGATTTGTAGTACATACAGTCCTAAAGACACTGACCTTGTATCAGTTGGTCTACATATCGCTTCAGGATGAGCTCTACAGTTCGTGATGGTCTCAAAGGGCAGAAAATGAAAACTGCATTTAAAAAAAAAAAAAAAGATCCATCAGCTTGGGCTTATTGTCCTGTGTCCTTGGGCTACATTTTTGCAGTGCTTCTTTTTTTTTTTTTATTTTTGTTGGGGAAGTAGCATAAAGTCAACTAATTTCTCAAAAATTCACCCTGGTTAAACTGTTGGGGTTTTTTTACTTGATTTGGTATCTACTGGATAGTAGAACATAAAATGTGGCTATTAAAATTCATTGCTTGGGTGGCAGATAAAGAAAAATCCTAAAAATCCATACAGCAGATGCTGTGGCAATTTTAAGAAGTGAAGTTTGGGGTCTCAGTAGCTCTAAACTGAGCAGATGTCACTGTACATCTGCTTTCACTTGCACAACATTATGTCATGCTCTAATGTGTTAGAGGAATTCTTTTTGTCTCAATTTTATGTTACCTTCATTAACAGCAACTTTCCTGGATATCAATTTCATATCCCTGGTTTTTTAAAACCTATTCTCATATATTTACATATATGTATACATGTAGACTTATATATGGAAAATTGCAAGCATGATACACATAAAGAACATCATTGCCATTTTTCTGAGATGCAGTGGATTAGAGAGAGTGAGAATTATTATATTATATGTGTCTTTATGTATAGAGAGAGAAAATCCATTGTGTCTCAGAAAAATGGCGATGATGTTCTTCATGCAATATCTTTGTAGGTTTCCTTATTTTCTTTTGGACTGTTCTGCATCTTTTGTTCTTATTTTAAGAGAAACTTAAGGCTATTCTCAAAAATTATTCTTCTGTGCTGTAAATTATTAATTACTTTCATGTGCGTTTTCTGGATCTCCAATTCCTTCACCATAAATCTTTATCCAACATAGTTAAAAAATTCTTTCTAGTAATTTATTTCTTATTATGTATGAAATGCAGTAATTCTCTCAGCCCAGTCATGTTGATTACTTTGGTGGAAAGAAAAGATGAGGTGTAATTGCCCATTGCTTAGAATGACCTCAAGAACACAGTGTTGATTTATAACAGCTTTTCAGAAGTCAATCAGCGCATCACATTTTTCGGTTTGAAACGTAGTCATTAGAGCTAAAGGTAATGTGAAGGTCATTGGGATGTGAGAAATCACCAGGACTGAGAGTTTTTCTATTGTATCAAATAAATTGTTCAGTCCATTTTCTGTTCAGAAAAAATTGACATCTATAAATATATCAGAAAAATCACCTGCTACATAAAATTATATCCTTAACTAGTTAACTTTATTCAAATATAATACACTTCGGGTTATTTTTGAACAGCATTTATGTACATATGAATCAAGCATTATTTAGAGAGGGGTAGTTGAAGAGTACTTTATTTTATGAAATCTGGCACAATTCTAAAACTTATATGTTTATATACTGTTTGCAGGCATCCAACTCAGGAAATCTGAACTCATCTCATTCCTTGGTGACTGCACTATCTTACTTTTTTTTTAAAAAAAAAGTTGTGCCATTACATCTTTATAATTATGTTTTTCCTCTACAGTGCATTCAAAGCCTGCCATCCTAAGATCAAAAGTTTTTATTTTGCTGCTGAACATCTAGATGATATGAACAGGTAAGGAAATCTAGCAAAGTTCAAGGAACCATTCCTTAAATATGACACTTCTTGAAGCTAGTAATAACACAATAATAAATTATGTGTTAATCTAAAAAAAATGAAGTTTAATAGCTGAGAAAATAAGTGCAGGATAGTATTGCTTCTGAGTGGCTGCATATGCTCAATATTCAATTAATGTAAAAATTACTTCTTATTGAAACAAAAGTTTGAAGATTTTTAGAAACCAAATTCCCACTTTCTAAAGAGTAGTAAATACTGTATGTGAAACAAAATGCAAATAGAATTTCAGAGTGACAGATTTCTGCTCTTGATTGTGAAGCACCTGCAAAGATGCAGTATCTCCAACTCTGCTTCCTAACATACTCCCAAACACATGTGCTGCTTGCTCTGGAGATACTTCTGTTTCTGGCCCAGGAGGGAATGACTTGTTGGAGAAAGATTTAAAGCAAACACTGATTTTTTCATCTGCCAGTCTTGAAAAAGAAGGTAGCCATTACAAGGAATGAATTGTGCAGATTCTCTCTACTGCCATTAATTTAACCTACAGGTTGAAGTGAAATTTTGTTTGTATTGAATTTAGTGAGGAAAGTTTCTGCAACTCAAAAAAGAACAAGGATTTAAGTATTAGTTCTTTAAGTATTGAGATTTACTGTCTATTTTAGGCCACTTGGCTATTTTTTTTTAGATAAATGATGGAGACTTCAGCACAAAATAAACACAGTTTCTCTTAAATCATTTGAATGGTAAATTAAAAACATGGATATCATGTCTATTCAAATATTTGGGATTTTATTTAATTCATTTTCACAACATAAACTGAAATTAATTCACTTCAAAATAATATGCCATTTTCATCATATGACAGAGGACGCAAACAAATGCAAACTGAGAATTGTTCTATCTTAGGTAATGTCTGTGGACATCCTGGATGAGCAAAATTGCTTTTAAAACAGAGCGAAATGGAGATAAAACTCCATCCATAAAACTGATATTAAATGCTATAATCATGGTTCAATCTCTCTTGTGTCTACTAGATTCAGCTACCTGGCAGAGCACCTTCAGGGTACTGCCGGTTCTTTACTGATAATATTTGACTGGAAAAGTATGTCAATACTATACTTTACTTGCTTTTATTTAGGAATAGCTCTCTGTTAACATTTTTTCAAAAGCTCATGCATGACTAACGCTCACTTCAGAAGTCTTTCCTCACTTAGAAAACTTAAAACCTTTTTATTTGTTTGTAAAATTTTATGCTTGCCTTTCCTTGATAATTCTGTCAAACCAGCCACTCAAAATGCAATTTGCTCCACAGCAAATAGAATAATGGTGTGGTCTACTTGGCATATCCTGAAATACAGTAGTAGATAAATCATTTCTGTCAGCAGGTCCTCAGTCAATATGACAAGGCACCTAGTTTCTAAGGATAAAAATTTATGTAACTGTTCAGTAATCAGAAAGCAGCAGCAAATATGCATCAGTTCTTTAAAAATATATACACAGCATAAACCCCAAGAACTAAAAGATCTTTAACTTCCCAGCACAAATAGTCTCTTTATCATATTTTGAAATTAGTGCTTATTAAATCATTTTGAATAACCTTGAACAAATTTTGATCTGAGTTGTACATATGTAAATTTAAAGCAACTCTTTCAAGGTCTATGGAATTATTTAAAATTCTTACATCTGAGTTACCATCACAGCCTCACCAAATTATTTTATATTTTCTCTTTGTTTGATGTGTTACAAAAAGTAGTTCACTTTCACAAACATTGAATTAACTCAATATATTGTAAAAAAAATGTCCTGAAAAGTAATCTTTCAAATGCAGAGGTAATAAAATACTTCCTGTCTAAAAGCATTTTGTAGCCTAGCTGAAGTCAAACATAGAATCATGTTATTAAGTTAATTAAGGCTGTTTTGATCAATTTCTGTTCTTTTTTGTCATATTTCTGACATACATTTTAATTATGTATCATTCAATCATTTCTATTCTGTTTATACTTGAAGCAGAAGAAAAGAAAGGAGGGAACTGCTGATACGTAGTCTAACTGAAAGTGCAAAATGGTTAAATTCATTCATCCCTGGTATAAAATGGTTTAGTTGTGATTTTTAAAAAAAAAACCATACGTATGCAGGATATGAAGTTTTTGTTTGTGTGCATCTACTCACATCAAATGGGTATCTTAATCTCAGGTAATTGTCACTATTCAAATTCTCTTAATACTTTTATGACTGTGCCACACCATTATGCTGGTAAGGAGTCTGGAGAACTATGATCACTGAACTTTATTGTTGTGGCACCTGAAGCTCCTTTTATGTGCATGGGTGCTCCAGCAAAAGTGTTCTTTCTATCCGTATAACATGCTTATTCTGGCTGAGAAGAAGGACAGAATATCCTCTATTGATGCAAGGTAGTGTTTTGCTGATGGAAGTGTATAGTCAAATAAACATCTTGCTTGGAAATTCATTGTTATTCCCATTCCAAGAAAATACTCTGGTGTAGAAGGCAGTCCATATATTTCCATTTGATGATACTATATGTAACTTTATTTTGATTTTCCATCGTAACAGTGCCAGCTACTTTATGGGCTATTTGTTCTTTACTCAAAAATCTCAATCATCAGTTCAGAGGCAAATTCATCCTTTTCAGGATTGGCTGGCTTAAATACTTACAATACTCTTATTCTTCCATTTTATTCCTAACTGTCCATTATTTTTTTTTAGTGATTACATATATGGCTGCCAAAATTATATCTTCTAGGCAAGGGAATATAGTCAGTAACTTCATGTGGAATACTTGTCTGAGAACTTCCTTGACCTGCTGTAACTGAGCTGTCCAATTTCTCTTTTTGTGACATTGAGCATTAACATAGATAAGGGTTTCCTTCCTCAGCATAGCTCTGTGATCAAGAGGAAAGATGAGAAGTCAGCTTGTAGTATTAGTGCATGGGAATGTCTCTGGAAGATTTCAGTGAAGAAGACCCCTAAAAATTCCCCCACATCATCTACAGACCTTTTCATTCCAGTTAAGTTGCAATTGGGTACTTATAGACACTGTAAGGTATCCATATTTCTATATGGCAAATTCATCCTATATCCTCAAGCTTTATGATTAAGGACAATTTGACACCCTGCTTTGACAAAAAGCATTGCATCTACCTGGAGCGTGAGATAATATAGAAAAATATTTCTTACTAGTCTGTGAGAGTGCCAGTACTATACATTCTTCTTTACAGAAGTTACAGGTCTAAAGAAAGATTTTTATTTTTTTTTAATCCTGTTCTGTGTGTCATAAAATTGTTTTAATTAAATACTGACAAGAAATGGATGTGCTGCTCTTCAAAAAAAAAAAAAGAAGAAAAAAAGAAAACCTAGATAGATGACTGCTGCAACTACTAGTGCTACTGTATTTATTGTCATACCTAGCAAATAGATTTTATAATTCTCACAAGAAAACTAAAGCTTCATTTGCAGTAAGGAAGTAATAATTTCTTGGTCTCTTGCCCTCTAAAAGATACAGTGGCTACCAGGACACAGCACACCACAGGGAAGAAAGATTTAAATCTTCCCCTGTCTTACAGCTTTGTATCTTTTAATATTCATAGTAAGGAATATTTCTATAACTGTATGCTCAGAACTTTTGTCCCCAGTGCATTGTAAAGCTGGCGTGTTTTACTCCTCTTCTGTTCTGTAGGAGATCTTTACATTTCCCTGTGATACAAACCGAGTGCATTGGATTTCTCATACGATTCTAATTTCAATGAACCATAACTCTAGCCATGATTTATTAAAACAATATTAATTCTCTAACCATATCTAAAGAAGCTTTAGCAGCCACATAGCAGAAAATACGCAGAAGAGGTCAATAGCATTCTTTTAGTTTCTGAACTAGCAAACCACTCAAAAGCTGTGGCTGTTTACTGTTTACAGACACATCAGTACCTTCACATTCACCCCACGGGCATTGCAGGTGATATTCCAAACCGTGACACGGATCAGGACTTGTAGTAAATCATTAAATGTGAAGTCAGTCTGCTGTCTCTCTCTCAGACCACTATATATTTCCTGGGTTATCATTAGATTATACTATTCAGGAAATAACATTTCTTCTGGAAACAGTCATCTACCATAGCTGTAAGCAGTATCAATTGACGGTCAATTAAGTGTTTGTTATTTAAATTGGTAATCTCAGTCTCACGCGCACTTAACACAAAATACTACCTCATATTTAGGACAGAATGAAGTTTTCCAACAGGATAACCTTTATAGTTATACCATCTAATATTTTGTGGTCAGCAGCCCTATCCAAGGGGGTTCCATAGGTGGCTGTTCCCTGCTGGCTGCGCTGAGGCACGGTGAGCCATGAGCTGAATCAGGAACCACCTCCATTGTCTGCCATGCCGTTTGACAGGGCAAGCACTTGTCTTCTTCTGCTGCTTTACCCTTTGGACACGGACAAGTCTGTGGCCTTTGCTGGTCCCTCGGCAGCACGAGACTGGAGCGCTTTGGGGGAAGTTCCTGCCTCAGTGCCTCTGATCTGGACTGGCAGAGCTGTCGAGACAGCTGAGCTTTATTCCCCAAAAGAAAGCCTTCACATACCAGCAGTGTGAACCTAAAAGATAGCTTTGCAGTGGGTCACCTTCCTGCTGTGAAAATGTGAAATCATTGTCTGAGACATGATTTGTTGAATTTCTGTTCCTATGTGCCAGTTATTTTTATAAGTGTATGGCAGTTCCTAAAAATTACAACTGAAATTTCAAGTCTCTTCTTCACCTTCCCTCTTCTGGCAGAAACTTTGATTCTATGCTAACATGAAGTATTCTGTAATCACTTCAGGAGTAAATGTCTAGCTTACTTCCCAATGTACAATGATTTATGGACCATTAACGTGATTTACAGATCATACAGTGGTCAACCATTTCTGGAAGGACAGTGACAGGAGTTAATTTTGAGGAAAGCAACTGTATTTTTTAACGTGATGCCTGCTTACCCTGCACTGAAATGTAGTGAAGGCTGGTATGGAGGAGTGATTACAAAGGTGTCCTGCTTGTTGAGACAATACTACATCCTGTTTATGTGCATACAGTATGCAGTATGCAAATGAAACCCATCAGGCACAGTTTTCTGAAACGGGAGTTTCATGTTCCTGAAGAAAACGCAAACCTGACTTTGTTTGTCCTGTATACCCTAGCAGTAAAATTGCAAGCCAGTAGCTTGGCAAACCAGGCCCATCAAATCCTGACTATGGGATGACTGGAGGAAACAATTCCAGGTTTACCATGGAGTGGGCAGCCATGGGAAATTGTCATGGAGCTTTAAAACCTTGTTGATGGAGGACCTGATTTAGCGTAAGCATTTGGATAATGAATACACTGAGAGCCCCATGGGGGAATAGGGCAGGTTGAAGCAGTGCATTGCTACAGGCAGTTGAGTGTATGCTTGGCAATGACAGCCCTACTAGAAAAGAATAGCAATAGTTTGGGTTTTTTTTCAATTTGTGCAGCTTATGGAAACATTTTTTCAATGTCTAAGTTGAGGTTAAAGCCTTAGGTGTGAATTGCATTGAGGCAACTGTCTTTTCTCCCCCGGCTTTTCTGACACAAACACAAAAGTGAATTCTGGTGTACCTCCTTCTCTTTGTACTTGACACTGTAGGTAAGCTCTAAACCACATAATAGCGTAATTAAACCTCAGTGTCTGTTTGGGACTGAACCTTTTCTTTTGACTGCTGGTTTCTGCTCTGTTCCTCTGCTAAGTTGCCAATTCAGACCTTAAAATATTGCTTAAATTTCTAAAAGTGGTGTTTATTCTTAAGAAATCAGAACAGCAGGAGTATTGGTGTGATGGCATATCTGTGAGCAGAAAATTTAATAGCTCTTTGATTATCTCCAAATCCTTTATTTTACAGGTGTTTGACATCATACATGGTTTTCCATTTGAAATAAGATCTTTGCTGTGAAAACAATTTGTTCAACAGCAAAGTCATAGATCTTTGGAGAATCCCTGAGTAAGAGTATCAAAAGAAACAGCTGTCTAATATGAAAAACAACACAATCCCAAATCTCCTTCAGATGCTTCTCACTTTGTTTTTTGTTGAAATGTACCCAAAAATTAAGAGGCTGGATTGGTATCACTGCTTTCTTTTAATATTATTTCAGATGGCTAAACAGAATTAACATGCTTGCTGCTGGCTATGCAGAAAGAGAGAGGATCAAACAAGAGCAAGGTAATGTGTTGTTATTTTGGTTTCTTCTGTCAGCTCGTATCACGAGTTCATCTGTTCTTTTTTCCCTGCTGTGTATCAGGCCTCACTCTCCTCATCTGAGGGCAATTCACGTATGGGTGTCACTGTTGTTGATTTAGAGAATTCCATCTCCCTCTGGAAGTTTTATTAGCTCCTTCAGATTCTGGTCCACAGACACTGGATTATTTCTGAGAAGTTCCTCAGAAGTTAGATAAAAGCAGCAAATGTACTGCCAGTAAGCTCCAGTATGTGATACCAAGGAGTCTGTGTCACCTATCAGAAGAAACTTTAAAATCTGCAAACTAAAAAAAAAAAAAAATTAAACATTGCATTTGGTGTTTGAATTCACAAGGGGCAGGAATGCATGAAATTGGTCTCAGGAAAAAAAAAACATTCTTCTAAAGCCTGTTAACATAATTGGATTTTCCCTAAAGACTTCCATTTTAAGGGCATTTAATTTTTTGTGATTTCTGCTGGTTTTGCTATATTGAGGTGTGTTCTGAAGCCCTGTTGGCATTTCATTTGGAGTTGCAGGATTACAGTATTTACATCTGTTTACTTTTAATGTTGAGTATTTCATGGGTTCAAAAAAGTTACATATATAAAATAATCAGTTGCTTTGCATTAGTTTGCTGCAGTACAAATCCTGCGTGCAGACAGGAAAAGTCAGTCCTCAATTGTGTTGGCAAGGTTGTTTCCTAGAATTGCCAGGGACATGGATCCCCAAAAGTATTCCTGTTCAACTAGCTGCTTTGGAAAACAGGGAACTTTTGAATCCATGGTCTTTTTTGCAGGTATATCTGGCAGCAGACAACAGAAAATTGCAGTGGTCATGATGGCCCAGAGCTTATCCAAGTGCCTGTCTGCCTGCTGCCCACCGAGTCAAAACCTCACTTTTTAATTCTGTGGCTCTGCTGCCTTCATCAGGAAGGTTCTGTCTTTTGGCCCCAACAGCTCATAGCTTGGAGCTGCAGCACCAATATATTTAATCCAGTCTTTTGTTTACAAAGACTACATCTCTAACCATTTTTCAGGGGGAGTTGCATTCAAAAGGCTACCACTAGGCTTCCAAATTTGCCACACGGTGTCCTCCTTGACCCTAGAAGTCACGGTTCTGTACCAAGTTATGTGACAGCAGCCTTAGCCCTGACCTTCTGGTCTGATACCATGAGGAAGAAGGTGCGCATGGTCTGTCTCTCTGCAATGTGTTGCCACAGTGCCATTTCTGTGGGAGACACTGTGCAAAATACTCCTTCCCCCAGCAAGAAGTAAGAGTGACTTCGGCAGCCAGGTGGAAACATCAAGAGAGTAGGATATTCTGTAACGGTAGAAGATTAAAAGACAGCATCAGAAAATTATGTCTGCCTTGATTCATGCCCTGATTCCCTCAGCGCAGAGCATCCTAGAGGGATGAGCCAGCAGCTGAAGAGCAGTGGCTTACAGCATACTGCCGTAATTCAGTGGTAGCAGCGTGCGTGGGAAGGTTTTGGGGCATTCTGTCGTTCTCGCACATAACTAGGTCGTACATGCTGTTGCCTCATTTCTAATCATGTCTTTCAGTAAGTGCAGCTGCTTATCCGGGAGTGTTGCCCACACCCTGTTTTAATCCGGTATGGTCCTTGGCACATCATGCCATTCATAACACCAGGCCCTCTGCATTCACACAGCCCAGGGTAGCAGCACCATGCTCACTGTTCCTCCAGTCGTGTTCTTGGTGCCTCACCAGACTTTAAAATCACTTTTGGAATCTGTACTCCCTAGGCAGTACTACAATAAGCAGTTTGGAGGGACCTGTGTACCATCTGTCGCTGCTTGAAGAGGCTGTGAAAAAACTCTGAATCTTGGAGTCTTCTAGGAAATCCTCCGTGTTAGCATTCAAAGCCAAATTCAAACTTTTATTGACAGCAGGTTGGCACTAGAATTACAGTAACATGTGGGACAGTAAGGGAAAAGGTGTATGAACAGTTCTGCTAACACTGACCAAGTGCACAATTACAGACATGATACACCTTTCAAAATCTAGATGGATGTGGAGAAATATTTTTGCTACCAAGCAATCACTGAGTAATAAAATAGCAGATGATCCAGCTCCAGACATGAGATCATGTGGATTCAGGCCTTGTGTTACCTATTATTAAAATGTCTCCCTATTGAAGATAAGCAATGAGACCCCACTTACTATTGAAATTGTATCCTGAGCAGTGATGGAGTTCTTTATTGCCACTCTATTGCCATTCACTCAAATTGATTTATCATATACAGGTAGGTAAAACTATATCCACTGTGTGTTGCTTAGTTGTGTTTAGTGTGGGAATCAGTATCACACTCCCCCCTCGCTGCCGTGTACTGTTTTTATGCCTCTGGTGATTATCCTTGGACACCTCTGTAGTGTCCCTGATTAGCAGAGGCATCAGGTTAGCAAATTAAAACCTCTCTATTGCTTCAAACATTTTTGCAATTATAAAAACTGTGAAGCTGGAATTTTCTATATCCAGTGACTGTACCAATTGTCATCTACATATTTGATTTTACAAAAAGTCTTTTATTTCTGTTCAGCTCAGCCCTTTGCAGCAAACCTTTATAATACCTCTGAAACAATTCAACAGTAGTTGTCAAAGCTATTTCAATTAAGAATTGAATTCTTCGGAATCTGAAGTGCATAAATATATTTCAGGTGCCTCAGAGACGCACGAATCACTGAATTGTGGGTGTACTGCTGAATAAAATGTCACATTCTGTACAGAACAGTTTTATAAAAATACCATCAACTTTCCATATTAAATACAATGAATGTTGGCAATATGCTAAGGGACTTCCTTGGATGGAGAAGTTATATACTTTCCAGTCATATAAAATCAGAGAAAAAAATACTTGCTTATATAAATAGAAAATATTTAATTAGCAAATTGCAGGTCAGTGTTGGTTTATATATAATATATGCAGTCTGTTGCTCATTTAGAAAGCTTTCAAGATGCACCTGATGCGTTGAGCTTGTCCATCACTGAATTGGACAAAATCTGCAGAGAGAAATATGGCAACTGTTCAATAGCAATATACACAATTTACATAGACTCTAATGAGTCAGTTGCCAAAAGCAGAACACTTTTAAAAATTGGTGGGAGGCTGTTTTCACACATTTCATCTGGAAGTTGACCCCTTTTACTACAGAATTTTTCTAGACAAGCTGTAGGTTGCCCACAGAATTCCCTGTCTGAGGTAAGGTGTGCAAAAGTGTTAACATACAGTACTTTATTGCATGAGGATTTGACAGCAAGAACGTCTTTGTATTTTCAGCCAAAACTGGAATCTGCACTGAGGCTGCTAAATTTTACTTTCAGGATAAACAGTTGAGCTCCAAGTCTGCAGAAATCTCACTGAGTGATGCAGTTCTGACAGGTCTCTCACCACACATCATGACATTAGACTTTGCTGAAATAGGAACAAACATGCTTATATGCCAATATTTTCAGGTGTTTTGACTTGCTGGAAACAAGTTTTCTTAAAACTAGGAGTGACTCTAAAAAAGCATTTTCTGTGATTTAGTCTTTCGTTCACCAAAGATTCATTATTTGCAGATTCCTAGAGGCATTTTTTTTTGTAATTTTTTATTTCATAGTCATGAAAATGTTATTTATGCTATTTATTATACCATTTGAAGAGAATCGCTCATCTATAAGCTTGCAGAAAGCAAATCAAGAGACCCAGCATTAAAACAGTTGTTACTGCTTAGAAAAAATAAATTAATAAATAAGACTGCCCCCACCATTACCGCAATCTAAAAATATACAGCATTTTAGGGACAGCTACTTCAAGATGGTGTCATTTTAAGGTAAGTTTTTCTTTTGAAACTTGCACAAGATTAGGTACAGCAGGTCATTAATCATACAATACAATAATCATCATGGTAACAAAGTCATTAAAGCCAAAATTACGTGTTGTGCTAACTTGGATTTTTGGTTTAGATCGTTTATGAAGCAACAATCAATCTTTTTCTCCCCTTCTATTAAAGGGAAAGTAGTAAGTCATGCAGTTCATTGAACACTTACTAGGCGAAGTGAAAATTGCCTGTGATTAGTCTGTGAATAGTCTGAGCCAAAGTGTCCTGTTGCACAACGACTTACCCAAACAGTAGAAGGTAGTACAGTCAGAAACAAAGTGGCAATAGGAATTTTTGCGTAAGTCTTATAACACGTAGAAACATTAAAGTTATCCATCTTGAGTTGAGTCAGCAGTTAAGTAGTTTCCTTTTGTAAGGAATATTAAGGTCCAGTATCCATTTAGTTAGATGCTGTTCTGCTCCAAAAATATTTGCAACAGAATAAATATAAATTCCTGTGTGATACATACATCCATGTGTTTTCCTTTTGACCAAGCTACCAAACATGAAATGTGCTTGGCCAAGACTTGATTTTCTGACAAAATGAAACCCCATATCCTATTAAATTTAGCCTACAAGCTCTGTGTCCTTCTTATTCTTTCATCAATCTTTTAGAACTGTCTGCTTAAATATCGTTGTTGTGATTTTCCTTACCATATCACCTTTATGTTCTTGCACGGATAACAGGGCAGTGGCTGTTTAATGAAGCAGATATATGATGTAAAGTTTTTCTGTCTTATTTAAATGCAGATGTTTGTTATTAGAACTTGAATTGAAAAGCTTGCGTAACTGGTAGTATACAACAGGGAAAATGTTTAGAAAAAGCACCCAGTGTTTAGTCATGTGTGCAATAACCCCTACTTGTTTGATTTGCCAGTTGGTGTTAATTACATTTCTTAATGTTTTTTTGCAGTCAACAAGAATTTTGAAAGTTACATTTTTCATCTTTTCTATTAAAAAAATACATTCAGTATTTTCCAGTCAAATGTCCAATCATAATTATTTTGATGGATGTATAAATACTTGAAAATCTGGTAGGGTTATTCTGGAGTATTCAGGAGTATTCTGTATGCATGTTAAATTTATAAGGTGTGTACAAGAGTTAAGTTTGTGGCTCTTTTGCAGGTGGTTGTTTGATATCTCTGCAATGGGGCATTAGACCTAGTATACCCCATAATGTTTTGGATTTTCCCTCTTTAGATTAAAGCAATTCCAAATTCCAGCAACTAATGTTTACAGAGTCAGCATTGACGGTTGTTTTACTCTCAGTAATATTAGGGATGGAGTTCCCAGCTGCTTTTGTGAAAGTGAGTCTCTGAGTACCGAAATGTATTAGTAGTTTTTCATCTCATCTGTATGTAACTTGTAGATTACTGGAGTGAGAGTGATAAGGAGGAAGCCGACACTCCATCGACACCCAAACAAGACAGCCCACCGCCCCCATATGACACATACCCACGGCCTCCTTCGGTAAGTCACCTGCAACTGTCTGTAGGAATGACTACATAAAGTGTCACTTCTACCTACTCTTCCCATTAAAAGCACGTGCACGTGTACATTAGGGCACTCTCCAGTACATTTTTTGAGTCAGTACTTAAGGCATTTGTTAAGTAACACACGTCGCTGACTTGCACAGCCTTCATTACTATTTCCACTGGTTCCTAGAGAACATGGATTTATAATTCCAATTGCTGTACAAAATGGATTAAGTTACAGAATTCTTTCTTCCTTTTTTTCGTTCGTGATGGCCCCCTAGTCATCCATGCAATCCCTCACCGCCTCCTTATCCTCTTCTCTGACAAAATGTTGTTACCTCAGTAACAACACAGGCTCTTCTCTAAGGCACAACAGTTGTGCTGTGAAGCTTTACAGTAACAAATTACACTTTAATTTCCACAGAAATGCCAACATAAAAATGTTCTCTCACATCCCAAACAGCAATACCAGTTGTTCGGTTATTGTGAAAAAGTAGGTTTCTCTACAAATTAGAACAAAAGGGGATTTGTTTTGTGTTTTCTCCTTGAAACATCTGTTGGTATAAAATCAGAGTGTGGATTTCTAACCTGTTTTGCACTGGTAGTTTTAATTTTCATGTCCATACGCTCAGACAATGTTAACCAGTGTACCTCACTTGAATATAGTTTTTAAAATGCAAAAATTCGGATTGAAAAATTAGGAAAATCAGGGGTAAGAGTGTTCATAATGTTTAATCTGAATGCAATACTTTATCTTCCAAAGTCCTAGATCTTTGAACTGCACCGAAGCACGGCAAAGATGATGCCAAATAAATTTTTAGCAAGATAGGATGACAGTGGGCATTTGGATGGCACTTTTAAGATTTTTAATTGACCAGACACATCTCTTCGATGTCTTCCATAGTGCCATATTCTCCAAAGTTTTCCCCGAGTAATTGTGTTGGCTTATTTTATAGACTGGGGGACATAATAAAGATATTTATTGTGACTGAGTATTAGTATTTGGCCCACAGGTGTGACGTGTGTAGCTGTGTGCGTGCCTTAAAGTTACGATGAGGGCAGGTTAAAAGTGTGTGCCCTCATTACTAAACCGGGTGCCATCACTGACGGTGAAAAGTACGCGATTATTGCCAGCAGTAGGTCTCGGTCTGCGTTGGTCTGAAGATTGCTCCATTGCTGCCGTTGCAGATGAGCTGCACGAGCCCTTACGTGGAGCCCAAACACAGCCGGCTCTCGTCCACGGAGACCTCCCAGTCGCAGTCGTCGCACGAGGAGTTTCGCCCGGAGGCGGCGGGGAGCGCCACCGACTCGCCGGTGCGCAAGACGGCGAGCCAGCGGCGCTCCTGGCAGGACCTCATAGAGACGCCGCTGACCAGCTCAGGACTCCACTACCTGCAGACGCTGCCGCTGGAGGACTCCGTGTTCTCCGAGGCGGCCGTGGTCTCCCCTGAGCACCGGCGCCAGTCGACCTTGCCCACCCAGAAGTGCCACCTGCAAGACCACTACGGCCCCTTCCCCCTCGTGGAGGGCGAGCGGATGCAAGTGCTGAACGGGAACGGGGGAAAGCCCCGGAGTTTCACTCTGCCTCGGGATAGCGGCTTCAACCACTGCTGCCAGAGCCTTTCAGTCGGTGCCGCCGATCACCACGAAGAAGCGCAGCAGAAGGAGGTGGAGGAAGAGGAGGAAGAGGAAGGCAAAGCAGCAGAAGAAAACCAGGAAGACAAAAGTAAGTATGGGATATTTCTGTGGCTTTTCGAGAGTCCTGTTTGTGTGACATAGAGGTTGTTTTTCCTTTTTCCTGTCAAAAAACCCCAACGGTCTTTCAACATCCCCCATGTTTTTACCAGGTCCCCTGTGTCACACACCTCTTTGATCTGCCTTATGTGTAAGGCCTAATAATCAGACAGAGTGATGCATGACCTCTCATGATCACCAGACACTTTCCTGGCACCTCCTACTAGTAATTCTTAGTTATAAATGGATTTTGCTTCCATGCTTTCTTCACACTTCCTCTTGCATACTGTCCTCCTCCACCGACACATGTATGTCTCAGGACATACTTAGTAAGATTTCCAGCTATCACCATCTGGGTTGTAAAAAACACTAAGTAAATCCTGGAGTGCAGGGTCAGGCTGTGATTGTGTAATATCCAGGTCACCAGACAGCCCAGAAGATGTAAGAAGTTGAAAAAGAGAGTGTATTTTCCCCAGTTCCTCACCTTGCAATTTATAGAAAGAGAAGTTCAAGAAACACTCCAAACAAACAAAAAAATTATTAGAGGAGAACTATGTGACCAGTGGAGCTTAAAAAAAATCATAACGCTGAGTATATGTCTCTTACATGGCACATTAACTCCATAGATATTAGTGCTACTTGTCAAAAATAATCCAAATAAACAGGGATTGGAGAGGGTCCCTGCTCCGCCTGAACATGTAAACGCATTTCTGTGTCTGTTTCATGCTCTGTCCTTCACTGTCATTTATGGAGCTTTTCAGCATGTGTTGCTAGCAAAGTTGAGGTCACACCCAAGTTGTAGGGTCAATCAACAAAGCCTACATCCACAAATTGTGGGGTTATGCTGCAATTAAGTTACCTGTAGTGGCAAGAAGGCAGGATGAGCCCTGAAGCTCTGAAAGTGTGTGTGCTATTTGATTCCTTCAAATTCTGTTTTTGCACTGCAGTAAAGTATAAAAATGGTAAAGAGATAGGAAAAGGTAACGAAAGTTTTGGATAATTAGCTACCTAAGTTAATTCGTTAAGGTTAACACCTTTGTTGAGCATTAAAATTCATGTGGACGTTATTTAGTCTGCTTGGAGAGATCAACAGTTTTCCATAGCCCTTATGCCTTTATCAGTAGATTATAAACATTTCAGATTCTTTCCTTTGAGAAAACAGTGATTTCTTTTGCAGATATTGAATTTGATGCCATTAAAAGTTAAAAAAGGCACGATTTCAGTTGCATTCATGCATGACACTTTCCAAAAAACCCATACATTTATTAGGGTAATATTAGACTCTTACTGACTGTGAAATGAAGCTGTCTAATTAACAGGGTTAAATTTCATCAACGATGCATAGTGTTTTATCCTATTTTTAGCCTTCAATTTTGGTTTTCAAATGGGTTTTTACTGATAGCAGTAAAAATATATTTTTTAAAAAATTCCTTGCAGTCAACGTAAAGGGTCAAGGAGACTTCCCACTGGAGTTCCTGTGCTGTTTGGGCATTACTCAGAGAGATTGTGGCAGGGCCCAAGTTGTTAGGTGTTTTAAATCTCAGCTTTAAGGCTTTTGGGTTCCTGGTTGTAACATTTCACAGCGTATAATGCTAATAAAGTGCTAGTGCTTGGTTTAACAGACCAGAACTTGGGCTTTTCTCCATTGTCTATACCAATTTCCAAAAAGGGAAAAAAAAGTTTAATTTTTGAAGTGATCTCCCTGTATACACATACTTCTATTTTAGTTTGGATTAGGAGGTTTTCTTGGTTGAAGCTTTAACAGGAGATTGGTTTTGAGACAAATAAAGTGCTCATGGTGAGTTATTGACCGTGAAATTATAAAAACAGAAAGAAAATACTGTTTAGTCTGTTGAAGAGTTTAAGTGTTGAATTGCTTGTTGCTATGGCTGCAGTGTTCTGTTTGCAATGCTGGCTTTTTCCAGTGCCCTTACCAGTAAAAGGCAGGAGGGATTTCATGCAAGTGATGTTCTTAAGTGCAAAATCCCAGTTTCTGAGCTGAGAGATTTGCTTGTAACTGCTGAGTCCGCTAGCAGGATGGGTGCCCTTGTGTGTGCTGCATCATTGCCCCTCTCACCTTCATTGCTCTGGGAAAATGAAACATTGCAACTGGCCGGAGAAAGGAAATCCTCTCCCTTGTAGAAATGTTTTAACCTCGCCTTGAACCTTCCCCGATGTGGTATCAGATGAACCTTTTCGATGTATTTATTTGCCTTACACATTTGTGATCCTGACATAGTTCTGAGCTCTTGGGTGATTATATGTGGTTTTGTGTGTACATGTATGTGTTTTAATGCTTAATCATTCCTATTGCTTTTTGTGCGGGACAAGGAATGTAGCTCCTTTGCAGTTGTTGCTGTATAAGTCAAATGTCATTGCCAAAAGTTTGTTTTCTCGGCTTTTTGTTTTCACATTCCCACTTCTAAAACCTCCTGAGTTTAAATCAAATAGTAAAATGCAGTCCTGTTTCTTCCAACTTCTTTTGCAGAATTGTTTTCAAATAACCACACCACAAATTAGGAGCTCCGTGCTTTTTTCAGATGATGTCCTCAACTGCTACAATTTAACATAATTCTGTTGACTTTCTGCTAAAGCTACACTGATTTGCAACGACTAGGAATCTGCTCTCTGCTAATCACTATTTTATGCCTTAAATAGATTTTGCAAGATTTTACAGACACTGCAAATAGTTCTGTGTATCAGTTCTGCTGTAATGCCTAGCTATATGGTAAACTGAAAATATGGGTTGTCCTTTCCTATGTTTATCCATTAGGATCTAACTTCGTTGTGTGTTCAGTTGCTTCTTTTTGTCTTGTTATTTCACGTTAACATTGCACTGATAATCTTTAGTGGATTGTTTTATTTCCCTAATTAAAAAGACTTTTGTGTAAATCATTTAGCTGTTCCATATCGACACCATCCTGTAATGGTCTTCTGCTTTGTAATTGATGGGGATTCTTTTGTGGGATCTGTGTGTTTGTCCATCTGTTTGCTCCTGAGGCTGTGAAAATGGCAAACATTCAGACTTGTTCCACCAAGCATCCTTCTTGCTGCGTTGTTCAGAGGCAGCGTGCACAGGGCGAGCGGGTCACTGGCCATGGCACAGCGCGTTGGGTTTCAGTGGTTCAGTTGCGAAGGCCAAGTTAGGCCTTTTCAGGTTTGTCTTCTGCTCGTGGGAGGTAATAGGAGGAGACAGCTGTGCAGCATGGCACTGTCACCCCCTTCCCCTCCGGCCCCACCACTGCCTGAGCTGTCTGTTGTGTTTTGACAGATATCACCACTTAATGCCAAAGAACACTTCTAGGGTCTTCTTGGGACACTATTTCCGGGTTTTGTCCCAGGAAAGCTTGCTTCATTTTTTGCTTGCTTTATTTTTTGAAAGTATTTTTGATGGTGATGCCTTCATTTTCAAAGACTTCTTTGGTTTGTGGGAAAGTAACAGGAATGACTAAGGGTTCAGCACTTAAGAGAAGCAGATACTAACTCTCTACAGGGTGTAACTGGCTGTAGACTCCACCAACTTATCCTCAGAAAAACCTGCACCTTTTTTCTCCATACTCCCTGAAAAGTCTTTGGGGAACTGTCATGTCTGTGGGAGCCTCTGGTGCTGTCACCTGCCCAGATGGTGCTGGGACAGGAGCTCCACTGGAGGCTCCACATGCTGCAGGGCTGGCCAGAGCAGTATTCTCACACCTTCCAGGGAGCTCACACCCAGGACCTGCAGTGGCACGCAAGGGGGCTTTCCAGTGTGCAGGGTCCATAAGATTTCTTCAGGAATACGGATGGAAAAGCATTGACATCTTGTGTTTGAGTTTGAAAAGGTATTTGGAGCAGGAAGAAATCATTTAGACTGTCTTCCCACTGTTCAATCCCATTTCCTTCTGCGTCATTCCTCACCTCTTTATTCTCCTGCTTAGGCAAATTTTCTGTCCTTTTCCTGCCCTCTAAGTACTGTAATTCCTGATGACTTGTTTTAGGACTTTTCTGTTGCTACTTCATCACCATAATTTTGGAGTGTCTTCTATATAGGATGGACAACTACCACAAGGTCTTAAATAGGTTTCAATAAATCAATGACTGTCCTTTGGGGGCGATTGAAGGGTGGGGACCATTTATTTGCTGCATTGATTTCATTCCCTGGAGTGTTTGTGAGATGCAACAATCTTACACGTGTGACTTGTATCACCTTAAGAAGATTTTGGAGTGTTTCTTAAGCCTGGGCACATTCATACGCATTCCCTGGCATTTTGCTCCATCATCGTAAGTCCTTATTCAGGTTTGCAACATCTCCCAGCATCCCATGTTCAGTCCCACACAGTCTACACAATCTAGTAAGTGCTGTCCCAGAGGAATGCAATAGCCTCATGCTCCACTCTCTGAAACTTGGCCTTTTACCTTAAATCACTGCAGACACTTACCAAAGGCTGGAGCAGGAGCTGGTGCTGGCATTTTGCAGCTGAGAGAGATGTCCAGTCTCTGCAAAAGATTTCAGGAAAGCTCCCCTTGATGTCAGTGAGAGCTAGTCACTGAAATAGATATAAAATGTCTCCTTGTGCTGAGGTACCAAGCCTCAAACTTTTTCTTTTGTTCCCAGTAAAAAAATTAGGAACCAGCAAAAGAGAATAAAAGAAAATGAGAGGATTTCTCCCATCCCACCAGCCAGTCGCAGAAATTAAATTCCAGGTGGCAGTGCTTTCACAAACAAGGACAGATGGGTTTAAGGAGTCCTATAACTAGCAACAAGTAGAGTTTCATGCAGTGTGCCCAAGAAGGTATATCTCTGGCAGCATTTGACTTCAAGAAAGAGTTTGCACTAGTAAAACATATACTGTGAATAAGATCAGGTATTTCAAATTCTGAAATACAGGTACAGGGAGGCTTGCCTCTTTTTAATGAGAGGGATCTACTGTGCAGTGCAAATGGTATCTCTCAGAAAGATCAATGTTTGCTAATTAAACACTGTGTTATGCTGTGTACCACTCCTAGGTTTTTCTTCTCTGCCTTTTGGATAGGACATCTTTTCACTTTGGCAGGGTTTAAGCAGCAGTGAAATGTGGGAATAAAGATAAATACATAAAGCCTGGATTGCGGGCACTGGACTTGGTGGGGATGTGTAGCTGAAATTAATAGGACTATTTGCTCTTCTGACAGCCTCTTTTCATTTTAGAGAGGATACCATTAGTGGTGTCCTGTCATCTGACCACCTAGTTAGTTTTATCTGCACCAAGAGGCAAGGGATAGACCATTAAGATACAGTATCTTCCCCTCTGGGATTGTTCAGATTAGTAAAAGTGTGCATGCCTGGTAGTGTGTCTTAAATAAGCAGAACTATGAGAAATGACAGGTAATGTTTCACATTAGAAATGTTCCTTATGAGGCTGGCAAACAGCACGAAAGGCAGCACCCTGTGGGATGCTAAGGAGGATGTTATTCTAACTTACTACTTCCACTATCAGTCCTGTACAAACCAGAACATTTGCCAGGATGGAGTTTCTTACTTTGCTCGATATCCTTCTGAGCAGCGCAGCCCGTACATGCTCAGACACTGAAGTAAACTAATGAAATGGCTGCTTTTTCTGAGCTTTGTTTTCATGATCTATTTTTTGATTCCTAATTTCCGTTTGAGCCTTCCTGTAGCACCTGGCTGGGCATTTGCACTCCTGCGAGCTGAGGACCATCAGTGTTTTGTGCCTTGTCTGCTGGGAGGCCTCTCTGCACCCTTAACTCCCTCCCTCCCTTCCTCCCACTGCCTCCGAGGTGCTAGCTTTGCTGTTAACTCAGCATAAGCTTGCCTAAAAATACTGCATGATCTCAGGCCTGTTGGTTTATAATGTAAATGGCTAGCCTGCACTGCCTTGGTATGGATAGTTTATACATTTTCAAGGAAATTTTCATCAGGGCCTCATAGTTTCAGGGAGGAAGGAACAGTGGAGAAGCAGGAAAAGACAGTGGCTGCCATATCACCTGGTCTGGCTTTCAATGCAAATGCTTTATGTGCAAAATGTCTGGTGGAATGACGTATCTTTTTTAACTAAACCACTTAGTGCTTCATTTGTCATAAGATCCAGTGATATCCTGTGAGAGCTATTATATTTGAAAATGAATGGGTGAGGGGACAGCATTGTTGATAATCTAGGTTATATGTCAGGCTAAACTTTTTAATCTTTGTTAAATTTTAAGATACATGTTTATCTGAATAGAAATCTCTATAAGCTTCCAGAAGCAACTGGATATTTGGGAAAATTATCATCCCAAATAAGAGTTGCTTAATTATCTTCTAGCTGCTACGTATGTGTGTATGTTCAGCTGTGTATATAAAAGTGAGGTTTAGACTATGTATTTTAAAAAATATTGATATGAAGACTAACTTGGAGTTAGTCTACTACAAACAAGTACTGGAGTAGGTATCTTTCTGAGCATGTGCTTTACTTCAAAATTTAAACTTCATAAAATAAATCTTTTCCAATTCTCATATGCAAAATAAACTCCATTATAGAAGTTGATTTGTATTCTAAATAAAAATGATGAGATACAAAACCTCTGTATTCTGATTTTAAATTTCAGTTCTAAAGGAAGAAATTGCCTGCAGTGTTTGAAAGCCAAATATTGAATCATTTACTGAGTAGCAATTCAGAAAGCAGTATGGGCTGTCAACAAAAATAAAAGTAGTTTAATTTTATACATGTTAGTGTTTTTACATATGAATGCATTTTACCCACAAATATGCTGTTGCCACATTTTAAATTTTAATTGATTTCCATTGCTCATGCTGCTAAAAATGCAAAGGAGAGGTGAATTCCTACTCCTGTTTTGGTTTTAATAGCTTTGAGTGTCATTGCCAACACAGGTCATCTGCTTTTGCCTGAAATATATGGATTATATGATCTTTTTATGAGCAAAAGAAATGCACAAGAGAATTTCCTATATGGCCATTCTTATAAATTGCTTTTCTTGCAAAGTATCCTTAATTCTTTTACTGAGTTGGTGGCTCCCAAAGGAGCCATCGTGTCAGAGGCACTTTCGGGCTAGGTGATGGAGCAAGGAATCTATGTATGTGAGAATATATTTCTGGGTTTTTTCTGTGTTATGATTAATTCTCTTGCTAGGTGTTACGTAACCAATCTGGTTTGCCTTTAATTTTTCCATTTCTTCTAAGCAAGCTCTGTCCCTGCTACTGCCCCGTCTTGAGTCTGGCAGCAGAGAGGCTGTCCTTGGGAAAAGACAGCTCGTAGGTGGCAAACCACTTCACAAGTGATACAAGGAAGACAGTCCAAGCCCTTTAGGGATCTTTGTTTACCTTACTGAAAGATATGCGAGTGTTTCCCAGGTGGTTGACCTGATATGTCTCAATAGCAATATAAACAAGCCTTTTTTATGCTTGCAGATTTTGCACCCTCAATTCCAAACGTGCTTTCATTCTGAAGCATCTTATAGTCACATTTCTTAAACGAAGGTGTGTGACTTTTTAAAAATTGTTCTGTGTACAAAAAGGAAAGTCAGACTGTTTTTTTTTATAATTAACATACAGTTTACCATTAAAAAGACAGGTTTCCTGTCCCAAAATTTATACGCACATTCATTTTGATTTCAAACATCAAAAAAGTACATGGTTTTTAATCATTTACATAAATTTTCTCACTGAAATTTATATTAAATACACTCTCATATTTCACCGCTGCACAATACATAAGGAAGCCATTTTTCACTGGGTTTTTTTGCAAAACTGGGATAATTTCACTTTGAGGTGCAGCAGGGACTTAGCCTAATCTAAAAGTTTCTAAATGCAAAGGAAACAGACACCTACAACAAAAAAAGTTAATGAGCTATTGTGTGCATGAGGATGTTCTTTCAAAATATATACTTTTATTTTTTTTTGCTTTATTCAAAACTAAAAAAAAAAACAATCTTTCTATAATCGATTATAATTAAATCGGAAGAATATGACATGGTACCAGTAGGACTGGGAGAATAAGGAGGACTAAAAGCTTTTCAAATTGTATTTATTGCATCTCCAGGTGGTACCATCTGCTGTCTGTGGCTCTCAAGTCCTTTAACACAACTGTTAAAACATATGCAGGGATGAACTTGAGTGCTTGGAAGGATATGGGAGGGATATAGTTTAATTAAGCTACTACCATACTGAACCTATGTAGTGTCACCATGTAAACATGCATTCTTGCTTAATTACTGTTCATTGTGGGAAGCAGGATGAGATATTAAAGCCCTCAGTGTGAATAGTCAGCATCCTGGTAGAATTTTTTGTGTTGGACAGGAGACTCTAGAAAAGTCAAATTTCTTACAAAGCAGTTTTGTGTGGTTTAGCCAATTTTTAAAAAAAAGAAGTACTCGGAGTTCTTGGATTTAAGATGAAGATTGTCATGGAGGCCTATGAAAAAAATGTTGGAGGACAGTTTTCTATGAATTTTCCTAGTGTCCCAGCCTGGCCTTTGGCTGTTTTTCCTTTTGCAACTTTTCCTTTCCTTCTGACTTTCTTTTTCCACCAGCTGCTGCTCCAGAGGGTCACAGATCTCATGCAGGTTGTGTGTCCAACCTGCCAGCCCTATGCAACTTCCTTGGATACTCTTTGGCAGCTAAAATGGCACTAGATGCTTTTATTTTGGTATTTTAATCTCCTTACTTGTTTCCTAAACCGTTCCACTGCAGGAAGGCAAAATATGTAGGCTAAAATCTTGGCCCTTCTGAAGGCTGAAAGTGTGCCGTGCACATCTTGGAGCCAGTGAGCTGGAAGTGAATTCAAAGGTTATCCAGTGTAGTTCTGCCCTACAATCTTGAGCGTACCGAATCTGTCCTTAAACACCCCCAGCAGTGGGTATTCCTTATTCCCCCCAGACAGTGCTTTTCTTCTTTCTGTATTAGAAAGAATTATTTTTTTTTTTCCCTCCTAATGGATATTGAATCGTTTCCTCTGCAATTTAAGCCTAGCATTTCCTTTCCATTATGGCATAGAAAACAAAACTGCTCCATTACAGCAGTTCTTTTTCAAGCTGAAAGGTTGTTATGAAGGTTGATTTGGTTTTTCTAGGCTTCTGACCCCTCTTGGTGAGCTTCCCTGGGTTTTCCAGCTGCCGCCCACCTCTTCTGAGATGGCAACGTCCCAGCTGGGTGCAGCACCCCTGGCTGAGACTGGGAAGAGGGCTTCGCCCTGGGCATGTTGTGCACTGTACTGGGATAAGTATCTGTTTTGCAACCATACTGTACTTCACATTTCAGTCTGTGCTGTACAGATGCTGTTCTGCTTAATGGTTATTTTTCTAATCATACTTGAGCTGATTATTCCTGCCCCTCTCACGTACCCACGCTTAAGTAGCTCATGTTAACAAAAACCTCAGGTGATTTAAAATGTCTTAATTAATTGGGCTAAAACCAACCAACCAACAAACAAATATGACATTTTGTAAAACTAACAGCCCGACTAGACAAAAAAAAAATAAAAAAGAAGCCTTACAGCTTAACCTGGTGTTTGCCAAGCTCTGTATCTGGTAGCATAGCATCTACACATGGTTGTATGAAACATGGCAAGGATTTCATCCCTCCAAGCCATTTTGACTTCTGAGACTGTCATCCAGCAGTCTAGGAGGTGTTTCCTCCCACTTTTGTGCTTGTGGATTTTAATAGGTTTATTCCCTTCCACCATCCACCTCATTAATCTAGTCTGGGACTGTTTCTGGACCCAGGGCAGCCTCAGGAGAACCTCACATAGTGGAGCCTTCCCTGTTAAGAGCGAGCCTCTGGTGTCTCCTCCACCTGGCCTTTAGCTGTCAGAGGACACCTTGGATATCAGATGTGGCTAATGTCACTCACTCCTGGGACCTGAACTTTTAGAAGGAAAAGATTGTGCTGTGTCTCATATCCCTTCTGCATCTAAATAACAAAGGAAGATGGTACCTGGAGATAGGCAGGAAACTGAAGACTCATCCTTCTGTCACTTGTGATTTCATCAGTCCTTTTGTAAGCTCTCCAGTTGTTTTCCAATCTCAGCAGTGCCCGTTCTTATGAAACAAATGTGATAATACAGTACTTTATCTAAAAAAAAAAAAACAAAACACCTCTGTAAACAGGCAATTTTGCAAGGATCTCAGTTCTCAGTAATAATAAAAAATAGGTTTCTAGCCTTGTTTTTTAAAAACTGCAGTTCAAAACCTAGAATATAAATATTGATTGTCTCCTTTTGTGGCCCAAATTTGCAAGTTTTGGATCTTGTTGATGATAGTTAACACACCCACATCGTTGTACCTAGTGTGGTGCTATTAAATAGTATGATTTCATGGACAAAGAGTGAAGCAAGTTCTCTGCACGATCTTACTGTATTTACATGAAGAAAATGGCTGCATTTTAAGTAGGATGGTTGCTTTCTGGCTCCACATCTTGAATACTGCTGACACGAAACAATAGCAGCTAATTATTTCTTCTCTTCTGGATTCCAAAGGGATGAACTTAGGCCTTTAGGAATATAAAATATCACCACTGATTTGTTTAAAAGCATTTGAGTTTTTGTCACCGTTAGAGAGTGAGGAGAGAGGCTGCCAAAAAACTTCAATTTAAAACCACTTTTCAGCCACTTTTTGAAATGTTGATTTAATCCTGTGAAGATTTATAGGCATCAGGAAGGAGGTGAAAGTAAGGAAACCTCACTTGGGAGATTTCTCCTGGTTGTAAATTCAGGGGCGATGGACTAATATCAGGCAGTAGCACTGCAAGGTCTAGCCACAGGGCATGGACGGGGAAGAAGTTTACCTTGATGGCTTTACCCAGCAAGATTAACGAGAATAAGTAATAGAGTTTAACTGAGGACCATTGTGCATTCAGTTCTGGGTTAAATGCAACTCAGATTTTGAGTTCAGTGGTCTGGTGTAGGAGAGGCTCCTGGTACAGCCCCCAGCTGGGCTTGGTGATGCCAGACACGTGTCAGTGGGCTCTTTGCAGCTGGTACGGCATTTCCCATACGTGCAAAGCAGTCACTATAGAATGCTTGAGAACTGGTGAATATGAGACCTAGAGAATTAGAGAGTATCTACCTGTAGCAGAACCACCAAAATCTGCTTTAGAATTCACATAACAGTATTTTAATAGTCTCTACCTTTGGCACTAAAGTGATTTTTTTTACTGTACTAAGTGAACACTTGAAATCCAATATGAAAATCATACTTAATCTGTAAAAAAGCTTGAAGCTGATTGTTCTGAGAATCCATCTGTTTCTTTCCTCCTTGCTAGAATATACCCTGTCAATTGTTTCCAACTTTTAATTAAGAAAATAAATTTTATTTTCAAGAGGTTTTTTTTTTTTAATCAAGCTAAGTACATGCACATACTTTTAAAGCATGACATTTTCAACTTTAATGTAATGGCTTTAGGGACAACTAGAGTAGCTGGTTTCTGTCTTTTCAAGAGATGGAAGAGAGTATTTTTATTTATTTATTTCTGGCTGTGCAAAGAGCCTAGGAAAAATCCCATTTAAATTTTACACTCCCACTAATCGTCTCCAAGACTAAATTATTTTTTTTTTGCATTATTCTGCCATCAAGAACTATGCTTACCTTCTCCAGTCTTACTGTACGATCTTGGTATTTAATTTCATGTTTCCTAATGTAGCCTCAAAAGTTTCATATGATTCTTACAGGCGTTAGGAATACTTATTAATCAATGAAGATAATTTAACCATGCCATAATTTTTTTATACCAACACATTGAAAATTTTAATCTCAGAATTCTGACAATGGTTTATGAAATGGTGAGATTGAGGAATAAAAAATAAAAAAAAAACCAAAAATGAACTTTAGACATCAGTGCACTATGCGTTAATAAATCAATAGTTTCTAAGTTTTCTGCTTACTTTGCATTTTAACCTTCCAGTTGAATTCACAAGTTCTGCCTGCGGATATGGCCACCTTACAGTGGCCATCATGAATCTTAGACCATGAACAGACTATTCTTGCATCTGTGCAAACTCTAAGAAGTTGAGAAATTTAATTCTCTGAACCTCCTGCACAGACTATAAAATGTGTGTAAAATGTCTCCATAGTAAAAGAAGAGGAAAAGACATGTATTAGTTTTCCTGGGAATACTTGTTTAAAGGATGGATGAAATGTTTGGGTCAATTAATTTTGAACTATTGGTAGAAGGTGGAAGGAAGTTTCAGGGTTTTCATAAAGTGAAAAAAATTATTGCCTTGGAGACTCACAATTTGGAAATGGCTTTTACAGTTAATTAAACTCAAAAATGTCAGCCACCTTCTTCTTACTGTCCTCTATCCCAAAAGGCCAATTTCCTAAACTTGTACATGTTGTGGCTAAACAAGATTATGGGATTTACAGTGAGAGTACAAAAGTCACTTGAAGTACAAATTAGGCCCTTCAGTCAGTTTTGAAAGTAGGATTTGGGTCCTTGATGAATTTCACTATTCCTGAACTTTAGGGGAGGTCGAACGTGGGAGAGCAAGGGTATGGTCAGATGGCCCTGAGCAGCCAGCACTGTCCCTTGGAGGCCTGTGACACCTCTAGTCTTGGGGTTTCTACTCAGAGGAAAACAGGAGTGGAGGGGTGAGATTTTATATTCCACCTGGATTTGGCTCTTCTGCCACAGCTGCCAGCAGATTGTGTGCGTTTCTGAGCATGGCTGCTTCCTGGGGTGTTGGGGAGTAGGAGGCTACTGGGAATAAACCAATGAACAAAGAAGGGAAAGCAGACCCCACCAAGGTGGTGGAGGCTTAATTTACCTGTGTAAAAAGAAAGGAAATGCTTTCTACAACCTATGATTTGTTGTGCTTGTAGGGAACAGGAAACATCAGGGTAGCTGGGGAAGAGATGGCAACATCTAGTGGGGTGATATGGAAGCAAAAGGCAGAAGACTAGAAATAGGACATACATCTATAAATTGAGGATAAGATATTGAACAAGTTTCTTTGAGTTGTGATTGGTTTTTTCAAACTAATATCCCATCATCCTTATTGCTCTGTGCAAAAATTGAGTGTGATGGTGTTATAAATCTTCCCCTCAATCAGGAAAACTGTTTCAAAAACATTTTGTCTTGATTTTGACACATTTCTCTTACAGGATAAGCTACAGTAAATGCACCCATGCTGTCTTTGCCTTTGTTTGACAGAATTACTCAATTTAGCATGCTGCACAGGTGAGCCAAGTGGACATATTTTATGCTGGGGCCATATTCTGGCAGACTGTACTAGTGCACAGAAACATATCTTCAGCCCAAGTTGTCCTCCAAGGAGGACGTATCTGGCAATAACCTCATGACTATGTTGGAAACCCTGTAATGTTTCTGTCCATAATTAGCTAAGGTGGCAGTTATTTTTGACAAATAAAATCTTCTCATAGTGTCCCCTTAGCTCATGTCTTCCAAAAGTATTAGCAGAGGCCTCTTGTGAGACTTTTTCTTCAGATGACTTACTCATTTGTACCATGTTGAAATGGAGTAGATATTTTAAAAGATGAAGTTATGAGCCTGGTTCTTTATTTTGTCCTTGTATGTTTTGCATTTCTTCAGTCTGCTGTTGCTCATCTTTAGTAGTTGCCATAGCTAGCACTGTTATTAATGACCAACAGTATATAGCCAGATCTTCCTCTCTGTTCCTCCTGGGTTTTATTAATGTCTGTCTTCCAAGGCAAATATAATGGTTGTAGTAGTTCCAAGCTGAGCAGGGGAGTTTGCTGTCTGCACTTAAGCATGTAACTGTGAATTTCCAGTTCTGAAATCCCCCCAAGGTTCCTGCACTCATTTGCTAAGGGGTTGTTTTAAAAACCTTCAGCTTAAGCTGACCATGGGTTTGCTGCATTTCATAGTTCTCAGAGAAGTGTGTAAATCGTGGTCACCAACTTTTTCTTCATCATCGGCAGTTGTGCTCATACTGTGCCTATTGCACCATAACATAACCAGGACAGATAAAATCTTTCTCATTCCTACATTTTCATGTACTTTTTCATAGAAAACTTAAATTGAGAAAGTTCTTATTTTTCCACAGTTGTTGAATAGATGTATCATATAACATATACTGAACTTTGTGGTTACTCTGTAACCACAGTAAAATATTTATTATATCTGATATAAGCAAGGACACTATAAAAGGTAGTATGATCTCTGTGTATTTCAAAGTTATTTTATTGTGTCTCTTTTCCAGAAACAATCTTGTTTTCTGCACTTCTTTTACCCTAGTTGTGAAAGCAATGACATAATTCAAAGATAAATTTATGGCCTAATTCCGTGTCATTGCACCAGGATAATTTCTCCAGAACCTCTCCACCTGTATTTCTGGAATAAAAAACATTGAGGAAGATGAACATAAATTCAAGCCACTGCAAATTATAAAAACATCAGTGACAAGTCTAATGTTGTAAAGCCTCTTTGGAATATCCGGTTGTACTGGTAGCAAGTCCTAATGTTATACAGGAAAATTAGTGAGCTTATTGACATCAGATACACAGCTTCTTTGTTCTTTATTCTGAAAGAACAAATCCTTGCAAAATTAAAAAGTCACTAAGCTTGTTGTTTTTACTATTTTGTCTTGCAGTCTAATGTTTCCAGTCTGCACAGCAGATGTGGCCTTAGTAAAAATTGTCCAAAATGTTGATTTGTGTGGTTCTGTATCAGATCCCAGACTGTGAGCTATTTGCATTAAATGACACCCAAACCTGCAAGTGATTGCACTGAAGAGCATTGAGCCCCACGTTCTATCTAACCTAGTTAGCTTGCCTTGAACAGTGCCTAAAAACATATTTCTAGGGAAGAGTTAAGAGTGTCTTGCTTGTAGCACTTGTAGCACAAAATAGTTCTGTTGATTTTGAAATCAGGGGTAGTTTTCGCTGTACGATGTGGCAACAAGGAGGTGTATGTTTTAACTCCATGCTGAAGAGTAAAGCATCTCTTTTGGTTAGTTGTGAGCCTGCCACCCAAACTTTCAGATATTCCTGTTACTGGAAGAGGCACTGGTCAACCTTTTCTCTCTTTACTTAGTGCATGTATGTACTCATAATTATATAGACCTCTGTTACATCCCCTTTGTTCGTAGGGGTGACTAAGTCACCCCTCATATATATGGTTCTAAGCCACACACTAGACTGTGCAGTCACACTTTGCAGGAAAAACTTTTCACACTACCAATAATCCCAGCAGCCCATATCTCTACCTTCCTCAGTACTGCTTTTTGAGGTGAGAAGGCCAGAGCAGTATACAACCTTCAGTATGTGACACACCAGGGATTTACACTATCTCATTTTATTTTTTATTCTGTTTTATCTACACTATTTTCTGTATTTATTTGGAAGTAGAAGTCAAACCAAGTTCTCCATTTTTGTGGAAGCTGATTTGATTTTTCCAATAAATTCTCTGTAAGTGTGGCTTTGCAAACCAAGAAGAGAGATAATGAGAATTGTTTGGTATAAGATGGTTCTGCCTTATAGGGGAAAAAAAAAGGTGTAGTTTTGATGTCGGCAAGCATGTTCACACAGAACACTGCAAATGACAAGGAAACTAAAAAAGACAATTTAGTTACCAAAAGAAATTAGCAGAAGACAGCTAACTGAGCAGCTTGAGGAATCACTCAATGGGAAGGGAGGTTGCTATGGTGAGATTAGAACAGAGCTCAGTTGCATAATATTCTGTGTTTTTCAGGCCACAGAGATGCTAATATTTTCTTTGTTTAGTGATGATACTTTGATGAAGAGCCTTGAACACTTCCAGGGATGGGTCATCCACAACTTCTCTGGACAACCTGTTCCAGTGTCTCACCACCCTCACAGTAAAGAATTTCTTTCTAGTATCTAATCTAAATCTCCCCTCTTTCAGGGGAGTTTCTGAATGAGTATTTAACCAGGAGCTTGAATACATAAGGGGATATGACAAAAGACTCCTTTGATTAGTTTGCTGTTTTTTCTCCCCTCCTAAATTGTGTATAGAAGTACTTTCTTAGAAGGCTTGAAGAGATACTATCCAATTAAAGAGATCATATTCACTCTAGCATGTTCAGGGATTTGAAATAATATAAAATTTTTTGTTTGTTGCTATCTTTAGAGTTGAAATACACTGGAGAACTTCTGATATTTTCAGCATTTGACTCCTGCAAGAGGAGCCTTTAGCCAGATGAAATCCCTGTACAACTCTGATTTTCTCTTATTACACTGGTGAGGGCATTGTTTGGCATATGATAGGCTTAGGATGTACTTTTTACAGAAAATTTGGAGCACCTCTTGCATGTTAAAAATATACAAGCAATTGTAAGCAAAAAATGTAGCAATGTTTGGCTTGCCAGAAGGATATCTTACATAAAACCTTCCTGTGCAAGCTTCTTAAGTAGAGATAATTATTCTCATAAAAAATAAAAGTTAAATTCACCAGATGAAAATATATGCTTTCAGTATCTACCAGGTGGGAAGTATTTTATCATTAATTCTTCATTTTATACTCCCAAGTATCTGCAAATTCACTGTAGCAAAACAAGAAGCTCACTGCTCTATTGGTCTGATGGGTTTTCAGGTCACTGTAGACACCAAAAAAGCAGCTGAATCATTGTTTTAACACAGGAAAGGTGATATCTGCCTTATTTTTATGGAAACCAAATTAATTAGAAGCAAGTTTTCTAAAAGTAGTTTCTTTATATGCTAATTTTGTGCAATGTATTTCAGTTTGATGGTATGAGGGAGGGTTTTCAGGTCTGATGATAGAATTTGTATTCCTAAATATGGTCCTCCCCAAGCCTGGAAGAGACCTGACTAAATGAAAAATAGAGTTGGAGCAGAACCACATGACTTTCCTGGGAACAGTCAAGGCAAGTTGGATTAACAGATGAAACACATGCTAGTACATGAGGAGAGAGAAGGGAATACCTTTGCTACATGTTGCACAGCCAGCCAGGGGGAGTTCTTAACATTTCACTTAATGGCATCAGCAGATGAGTAATAATGCAGTCTATGTTTTGTGTGTATGCTTGTCCAGTAAGCTCCCAATTTGATTAAAAAATTCTCAACATGAGCATAATAGTAATCATAATTATCTTCCCTCCCAGCTTTCCCTAACTGGGTGAGTTTTCACACCATTCATGTTGAACATTTTAGCAAAAGCTGCTCAACACCCTTAGTAGAAAAGGGCATAAAGCGGAAAATGGCATTTTTGCTCAGTCTGCTCATTTTACCTTAACCGTGTAGTCTGATATCAATGACTTCATGTTTATGTTATCTGTCTTATTGACAGACTTGGATAAGAGATCCTTGGCCAGGGTGGAAAGTTGCCGCAGTTGTCAGCAGCTGTGGCAGGAACAGCATCTCAGCTCTCTGCCCTTGGACATAGGCAGGCAGTGAGGAGATGACAGTCTAGCCATATGTTATTTAGTCATGCAAGTGATTGTGTCAGTGTATTAGTATTTTTGTTGTCAGCATGGAAGGCACCATCAGGAAAAGCAATTATGTTATTTGATCATAGGCTATTAAAGTGTTCTTTATCTAAAGTGGTTTCTGCCAGTTGAAGTTAAGAACTTGTTTGTGTAGTTATAATTAATTCCATACATTTCTGTTCACTTTTAAAGCCCCAAATGAGTTAATGTATAAAAATTCCCAGAAATATGCTGCTGATAAAGATGATACAGAGAATAGTCTGTTATGATAATTGGATCAATTCTCCTTAAATATGCCTTATTAAAAATTTTGTTGATAGAAATGCAAAAAGTTAGTACATTACTTTTTTTTCAAGATTGAATTCCAAAGGAACGTAAGTCCAAAGGAAACATATCTCCCGTTTTTGTGCCCCGTTTCAACAAACTGGGTCTACAGTTCCTGCTTCATGGTCAGGAAATAAAGACATGTCTTTTTAAGCAGTTCTCAGTATAAACCATGCAGGAGGTTTGGTAGATTAAACTGAGTTTTATATGCCATTGCAATCATAGCCTGGCTAATTTTACCTTACAACAATATTAAGAATTGGATATTGAAAGCAACCTCACCATTAGATGTACTTGTCTTCTGGGTGTAACATTGACTTCTCTTGGGTGATGCTTGTCACGTAGACATATGTAACTTAGTTTCAGTGTAACCCAGCAATTAGAGTGCTAATATGCAACATCTGAACAATGTTCTCAGAATTCATAAATTGCCCAGTAGGATGCTGAAGTCCTTTTTTACATCTTGCGCCCTCTGAACATATATAGAACTATAAGAAATTCAGCCAGCTTCTTTTTTTTTTCCTCACCATGGTTATTCAAATGTGTGCCTTTTTTTCCCCTTCAAAAGAATGAAGGGTGTTTTTCTTTTTGTACCAGAAACAATAGATTTTTTTCAGATTTCCAGTCTCTCTGTTTATGTCCCAAATTAGAGGGACTCCTGTGTCTTGGAGCAACTCCTTGTATTAGTTTACAATGGTTACGAAACAAACTACTCTAGAAAAATAACTGTGGGTTTCTGACAGAGACACAAGTCAAAATTGCTCCATCTTGGAGTTATGGACCATCACTTCAGTAAGACCCCAGTAAGGAACTAAAGGAGAGAGTTTTACAGATATTAGAGAGACACCTATACAGCACAAGAATAACCATGAGTTATATCTAATATGGAGGGGTATAATATAGGCAGAATTAGTAAGAATATAATATAGCAATGTAGTAAGAATTAGTGATTTGTTGGTTTGACATGCTACATTAAAAACAAAAAAAGCAAAAAACAACCCCCAAACCAGAACACAAAAGCCACACACACCAGAGAGCCACCAAAACTGTGGTCTGTATGAGTGGGTGCACTCCTTCATTAGGCGTTTAGTTACTGATACTGGTATCATTCTTTTTTTTCAAGCAAGCTGGAAGTTCATCACTTAATAAAACCTCCATAAACAAGTAGCAATTAATATATGAGCATTTCTGACGTTTCTGTGTGAAGCTTTACTTTAGCAGAAGGTAGGGCAGAAAGAAGGGTTAGAAACGCTTGAGAGGTCTGTCTCCATGGGCTTCCAAGTCCATGGCTGTTTTTATCAGATGTGGCTCTCACGAAGCAGTAAGAGTGCTTTGAATGAAGGTCGTTGCAGCATGCACCACCGGTGAGATGTCTGCATTTGCGCCTCGGGACAGAGCGGTGTCAGGCATCACAGCAGCAAGCCAAAGCAAGAATCTGGAGAAAAACACAATGACTTTACTGGGCTTAAAAGGTCTCCCCTGCACGTGAGGTGTGCTAGATATGATTCGGTGTCCATGTGCACAGACAGGATCATATAGAGGATAATATTGTTCTGTGTACTAATAGATGTGTCAGTGGTGTGGTGCTGGACAGTGTAGGACAACTTTATGAATTCTGAGCTGTCCAGGTGCTTTTCATTGTAACTCTAGTGGGGATTTTGCTTACTTTGTTGTTTGGGCTTTTTTATTTAGTTCTTTAGTACTGAGTAAATAGAGGGTTATTTGGCAATGACTGTAGTATATGAAGCACATATTGGGAGAGCTGGGATACACATTTAGAAATACTGTAGTAAGTGGGGGGAAGAATCCCTGCAGATCAGAGCCCTGTAATTTCCTCACCTTGTTTTTCTCACGGGGCTAAGTGCAGCACTCGTGCAGGAGCAGACACTGGAGGTTATACGTGGTCTGACACAACCACCTGTCCTCCCTGTCCCCATTCCTCATTGTGGTGCTTTCTCATGTAACATTTGTGCTTTTGGTGTTCCTTTGTTGTCACTTTTAGCTCAGTAAGGACATGAGGGATGCTAAAGCATGTGCTGTAGCATTGGGAAAACTGGCACTTGGTATTTGTAGATAGCGTATTTCTGTCTTAGCATTGTTTGATGCAGTGCCCTTTACTGCAGTAACTCAGACTCCAGAGGAGAACTGAGTGACTCCTGCTACTGCTTCCACATCTAACCGGCTTCTTGCAAGATAACTTGCAGAGATGCTGCTTTGGAGTACACTGTCTGGGGGCTGCATTGGATATGTCATAGAAGCCCTCTTTCCTTAGGCAATCTCATTGCCAGGCTCTATACCAGCTCCTTTTCATCTTTGTGTGGCATCTGTCTGAGACCTGGGCAGTCCTGAAGATGGTAGGAGCTTCCCACCGTTGAGCAATAGACAGTTTGTAGAGCTGCCAGCATTGCTCCCGAGGACTCCGTGTCAAATAGCATTGAGGCATTTCCCTATGAGGCATTTCTCTGGTTAGGAGGGAGATGTATCTGCCATTGGACTTATGATAGAAAGAGCCAGGTAGCAGTTTGTGGTACACAGGGAGGGATTTCTTTTCTCCTGTGTTGGCATTCGTTCTTGTTCAGAGCCTGATTACTCGTGTGTAGTATTTACATTCAGGGCAATATACATAACTAGACATGCTTCATTATTGGACTAGATAATATGTAAGAGCTTCTAGTCAAAGTTCTTCTGTATCTCTCATGAATATATAGACAGATGTAGAAATATGTACACAAAATAGGATACAAATGAAGGAAAGGATAAAGATTCAAAAGGCGGTTACAGTTTTACTGATTGTCACTATAGATAGTAAATCTGAAATTTCTTCTTCTAGAACTTATGTACCCATTTCAAAAGTAAGTGTATTAACCTGCTATTATTCTACCTACCCCTTCTCTGAAAAGCAAATTTACCATAAACATGCAATCTAGTAATCAAACATCTTGTAGTCTATTTAGGCAAAATATATAATGTAAACATTCATAAGAAAGTGTACTCTCAAGTGGCAGTGAAAAAACATTATGTGTTTTATTAAAAAAACTCATCAAAGTGAAAGCCCTAACTTAAATTACTTCTTATTAGTGACTGCTGGTGTGCCTTCATTATTTATAAATGGGTCTCAAAGAGAAAAAGAAATAGTTGATTCACCTTCCACGTCCCTTTCCTTACATAAGACATCTTGTGTGAGAGCCATTTTGAGGCTTTATTGATTGTGACTGTCAAGCATTTCTCTTCAGTAAGAACTTTTTTCTCCCTTTGCTTACATTTTTATTGAGACTTGTTGGCATGCCCAGAAAAGTCTGCAGAGCATCCCTTTGCTCTTGCTTGGGTGGGTTTGTCCCAGCCCTGATGCCTTTTGTCACCACCGCTTTCGATGGATAACTGCTACAGGTTTGCTCAAATATGATTCCTCCCATCTTATGTGACTGCATTAGCTGAAGAAATAAGCGGAGATTTATAGCAGGCAGTTTTGTTTCTGTAACCTCTCTGGGGAAGTCATTTGCCGTAAAGCTCTTCTCATAACGCAAACATAATTGAGTTGATAAATGCAGTAAGTTCACTTCATTATTTTCATAGGGTCGCATTCATTTTTGTATGTGAATGGCAGTTGGTTTATTTTTCAAAATGTTTGCAAGTCTCATGAGTTTCATAAATTGTAGTGTCGATAAGTATCCATCCAAAAGCACATTACTTGTTCTTTGTTATTTGTATTTGTTCTCCTTTAAAACAAATTTTAAAAACCTTAACTAGAAAGGGAACCATATGCTGGGGTTTTTTTACATAGATCATTTTGCTAATGCCAGGAAGAAAAATGTTGGTTTTATAATGATAAGGAAAAATAATTTTACTACCAAAAAGTCGAATTTCTAAGCTCTTAATGTGCATAAACACTAATAGGAAATATTGTACAGTTGGTTAATATCAGTAACAGTGATGTAGTAAATTAATAAGAAAATCTATTTAGAAAAGCCCCCAAAGTATGCCTGTTAATTATATTCACCTTCAGATAAATAGGACAGGGTATGCTACCACTTAACTTAAGACGTCCTAATGAAAGGCTGTTCATACACATTGTGACTAACCCAAACTGGGACATCCAAGAATTACCAGTGCTTGATGATAGGCCTATAATGGCCTTAACAATATTACTGAATAGCCTTTTCAAAAGTGTCTCTTATTACCAGGGGTGTTTTTTTCAGAAATAGTCATCTTCTAACGCAAAATTTAGTTGGATTTTTGGTACATAAAGTAGTCCTGTTCTACCATCTGTTGAAAGCAGCACAGTTCTCCCATAGACACAGAGGAGGTATCCCAGCCAGCCTCAGCAGGGTGTGTGGAAGAGCTGGGTAAAGACATCCACTAGGTAACGCCCTTGCCCGAACTTCAATAACCCTCCTTTATTTTGTAGCCACCTTGTTTCACAAAAAGGCAAGTTTGACCTTTGAAACTAAGCTTCCTGAATTTTAGAGAGAAAGTTATAAGAACAACATCCATGAGACAACAGGATCTCCCGAAGCTGCAGAAGTGATACATTTGAGGCAGCAATATCCTCTTTCACTTAGTGCCTTTTTCTAAACAAAGCCAAAGCTCTGATTTTAAATTCTGTGACTGTTTGTAGTGTAAAACAGGGTGAAATGTGAAAAACATTTCCTTTTGCAGTCTGCTGAAGTCTTCCTTCCCTCAACCCCTTGGGTCCTGAAATGTGCTGGTTTGGCCTTTTGTTTGTCGAGGGTTTGGTTTGGGGGTTGGGTTGTTGTTCTGTTGTTGGTTTTTTTTTTTCAATTTGGTTGTAGAATCAAATGTTCCTTATTTTAAACAATAAGTTATGTAAAAGTTTCTCTTGACTGCTATACTTAGGATTTAGTTATATAAACTGTTTTCCTCTCCCTTCTTCTTCCTCTCCTCCCTGTTGATGCATAGAGTCCTTGGAAAATCTCAGCAGTGGAGGAGAGGCTGAACTCAGTTTGAGTTCCATATAGCAATGCTCACCCTCTGCCTCTCTGGAAACTCATTTTCCAATTGTTGCCGTGGGTGGAATAAATGGCACTGATGTTTCCATCTGGGATTCTTTCCACCTTGTGCCTTCTGTCACTGAGACAACTTTTCTGCTTTCCCAGACCTTTTGTGATATGCTCTAGAGTAAAAATGGCAATGCTTGATATTTTCCTTCCTTTTTCATCCAGTCTTTTAAAAACAACAACAAAAAAAATCTCTTTAACAAGGGATAAACAAGTCTCACCAGTTAAATTGGATTGAATTTGTACATCTTTACATTCTACACAGTTGAACTCTTTCCCAAAGTGTTTTTTTTAACAACAAAACATCCCTCAGCTTTTCATATCTGGGATGTAAAATCACAATGGATTTCAAGATTCATGGAAAGTTTCATAATTTTTTACAAATAAGTGTAGCAGACAATAAAACAGGGTATGTACTGGCAGCAGCTGTACTTTTGAAACTGCCCTGTGTGTAGAGACTGCATATCCATGCAGAAAGTCTTAGTAAACAACTTAGCTATATGCTGTTTATTTCCCCTCTCTCTTTCTCTTTTCTTTGCTAACACAGGTCCACAAAGATTCTCAAGTTCTCAAGCCCTAGCTTTTGGATGTATGTAATGTCAGTGTGGTTTCAAAATCACATGATTTCCTAGCTCCATATCTTACCCTTCACTCAACGTTGCACAACGCTGGATTGTCAGCTAGGATAATGAAAGGAGCCAGACTGTGTTGTGCCACCTCTTTTTCTAGTTCATGCATAAGTTGCCAACAGGATATTTTTCTGTGTTTGTAGCACGTTTGGTGGATTTGGGACACATTCTTTGCTTCCTTTCTCCTCATTCATGTGACCCTTTTCCAGTGCTTCCAAATGAGCTAATGTCTTCTAAACATAAAGCAGACCAACCCAAGTTAGTTAGGATGTGTATTGTTCTCTTGTTTTATTGTGGGGTTTTTAATTGGTCTTTGTTCTGTTCTTTTCTTTTTTCTTTTTTTAAGCATATCCACAAAGAGAGAATATATAACTTTCTGCCCTAAATACCTCTTTTGCATCAGGGATGGATATTTTAACGGAGCAAAGTGTAATAGCAGAACAGTGCCATGTCTCTGTCCTCATGAGCATAGCTGCATGCAGATTCAAAAAGCTCTGTAGTGCTGCTACTGTATGCCAGATTTGCTATTTGCTCTTGTTTGCATGATAGTATTTCTAATATACTAATATGATATGGAAATAATGGCACCTCACAGTTCTTTCAACATATTGTATCACTGCTTTATCATATTAGGCTAATACACTGCGAGAGTTGATAGCACCTCTCCATGTCAAATGGGATCCACTTCTCTTGGCACTGAACCGATTGGACTCAAAGGTTGATAAACTTATCATTAGCGAATTGGCACGACGGAGACTCAACTTCAGCCTCTTGCAAGCAACCTAATGGCCTCCGTTCAGAAAGTCAGTTCTTCTTGAATAACTTTGATGTTTATAACAGAGAACAGACCTGTTAAAGCATAGACAACCACATGCCTGGAAATGAGGCCTCCAGGAAGGTGTCAAAGGGCATGGCCAGTCTTTTGAAGAATGCACCCTTTCCACAATGGGACTAGGCACAAAGTCAGATCCAGTCTACACGGAGCACATTTGCAGAAAATACTGCCCCCCGCACGGGAGAACGGAAGGGGAAGAGGGTCTTGGCAGGGGAAGGGCTTTGATGTCACTCAGTTTTGTTCTGCAGACCTCGAGGAATTAAAGAGGGATTCAGCCATGGTAACTGTAAAAATCCTGTTGCTTGTACTGAACTCCAGTGAACTCGTTCAGGCCAACCAGACAAAGTCATGTCATTTAAGCATACTTCACGTTAGTGAAGGAAGTCACCTTACTATGTCATGCTAAAATAAGTGTATTCTGTCAAGTGGAGGTATGTACAGACCTTTCGGAGACTTCCATTTATCTAATGATTTCTAATGAATTACCGGAGGGTACACTGGCACTGGTTTGGATGATGACGGAGAAGATACCTCACGCTGAGATTTATTAGACTCTGCAGATAAACTCTTCTGTTCCTCTTTATCTTCTAGGACTTAAACATATGAGTGATGCTGCCTGGCCAAGCAGGCACAAAGTATTCTCTGTATAACAACCAGACTCCAGAGGGCTGTTTTGGGGCCAGTATTTGTCTGGATGTCACTCAAAGTAGATTCAGATATTGTACTTATCATTATGTTCTGGGTCCCCTATGGGTTGATGTTTGCCTCTATCTCTGTGGTTAGAATGTGGATTTTCCTTAATATATTTGGCTAAGGGTGTATTGTAATATTGTTAATGCTAATTACTTGATATTTCATACTATCTTATGGGGAGATACTTTTAAAAAATGTATTTTGAAATGTTTTCTTTCTGTTTGCTCAATGTATGGTATTGCATTATGTTAATACCAATAAAATTATATATATATAGTTATATATATTTCCCTTTTATAAAGAAGTAAATTATGCTTTTTTGCCTCACAAACAGGAAATGTGCAGTGAATAAAATTACATCATTCTGCCTTACAGCAGGTGACAAAGCTTATAATAGTTTTAATATTCTTTTTTGAAAAATAAAAAGTATAGTATGACATAAACTAGTTGGAAATTCATCAAAATGCATGTTTTGTGTTTCTGCTCAATGGGACTGTCTCAAATCAGCCTAAATATTTAGTAATGTTGTTTTGGCATCTTTAATTTTTTCCGATCAAAAACATACACTGTATTGCTATTATTGATTACAAAACTGTACTGTCATAAATTTTTGCCTGTTGGCCAAATAGACAAACCCACTGAGTTTTTATGACTCTCTTGTCTGTAGGAATTGATTTTTAAATTTAATTTAGTGCTCTTTCCAATGCTTGGCAAAGGCAGAATTTATTTTTTATATAAGGTTGCCTTTGAAGTATCTGCCTCTGCCAGGGCTGATAAATCACTGCTAAGTACATAAAGATTCTGCAACCTGAAGGATATGTCATTAAAGCCTTGTTGGAATGGCCTGCAACCCCAGCCAGTCCTTTACATTCTGTCATTAAATTCCATAATTAGTTAGAGGTGAAATGTTTTGGAAATGAATTAGAGAAGCAGAAGCAAAGATGTGACTCTAAAATGTCCTTTGGCTGCCATTTGGGGTTACACTGATGGCTTGTTTGCTGCTTGTAGCCAAAGGCCAGCATATATCTGTGCTAGTATGAATTAGATCGTCTTCAGCTTCCTCTCTTTCTTTTCCCCACCCTTTCTAACATATTGTATTGAGTATCTTTGTTTTGCAGAGGCATTCAGAAGGGCTGTAATTAGCAGTCCCTGGCATTTAATTGCATACACATTTGTTAAATATTTTTCTGTATGCCTTAAAATAAAGTATAGAAAATGGCAGAAAATGTTTCTTTAATGAAGGCATTTGATTTATTCATGAAGTCAGGATTTTTTGAAGGTGTTATTTTGGGCTTAATAAAGGAAATAAGCCAGCAAATTTTCAGTTTGCCTTTGCATAACCATTATCTGTCAGGGCTAATGTTCATTTCCTTTCTCTTGTTTCTTTTGTGTGCCAACACATTCTGCCCAATGGATGGGGGACAGACCTTTCTTCTGTGACTCTCGTGCCAGTTTTGAGAGAGAGCTTTATGTTAAGGTGCATACATGTTCACAAGTTCATTATGACATCCGATGACATGAATAATATCTACAAAAGCCACGTGGTATTGCATTTCTCTCATCACAGTAATAGCTTTTGTTCTCAAAGGTACTTGGAACTCTGTGCGGTGCTTACAGACCGTGGGGGTGTGGTGGGCATTCAGCGGCTGACAGGGGGTGCTTTGTATTTGGCAGTGTTGTGCCCTACATAAGTAACATGTAAATCAGGGTGCAGATTAATTAGTCTGGAATCTAATCAGTGCAGCTATCATAACATGTGCAATTATAAATCCAATAATAAATCTGAATATCTGAATAAATATGACATCTTCTGGGATAATGTTTTCAGAAGTATTTCAGGTCCCTTTCATAAATGCCTTGGGAAGTGCTTCCCCAGCAGGCTACAATACATTACAGAGGTAACTAAGCTGGCTATTAAATTAATCTGGGCTCCACCCACACTAATTTACCATGTTTCTTTCATGTTGAAAGTAGGATTGCAATTCCTAAGTGATGCAAGTGCTTTCAAAAATTCCACTCTCAGTATTACATTTTCATATAAATAAGCAAACTTGGGATGTAGCCTGAAGTAGAGTTCATTTCCTCGGTGGGTGTTGCTCACCAGGAATACATACCCCTTCTGTTCAGCCTTGCTTTCAGGTACCAAGCCCTTAAATCTTGACAGGCATTGCTGTTGTGCAAGCGTGACTGTGGCTTGATTCTGACTGGTGAGTAATGTTGCTGGGTCCATATTGTTTGTCACTTAACCTTTCACAACTTCATATGCTGTAACAGCTTAGGTTTGTGAAAAAATATTTTCCTGAAGGAGTAATTGCTTCCATATCTTGTTTGTGAGATGTATCCATAGGGACATCCTTGTCCTACTTAAAAGTCACAGCATCCCCAGACGTGTAGCAGTTTACCCAGTTTGCTTCAGCTCCCGGCTTACCTCATAAATTCAAGAAGTTTTTCATTGTTTCTGAACTGCAGGGACTGAGGCGAAGTGTACCATCAAAATGTAATTGCTCTGTTTATTTCGCTTCAACATTGGTAGCTTGTGGTAAAATTAAACAGCACTTATATCAATATGTGGCACAGAAAAATGTCAGGATATCCTATTTCATTGTGTTAAAAATCTCCCAAAGAGTCACTAAAATCTGTTCAGCAGATGAAGGCTAAACTGATCTCTTCATAGGCAACTTAATGAGTAGAGTACCGTGTCCAAATACCAAAGGATGCAATTATAGCACTGCTGCCAAAAAGATCTGCCACTGATCAGAGTTCCCTGTTACTTTGGGAAGCTTTGGAGTTATCTTCCTCCTTATGCCCTCTCTGAAATCACAGCCCACCAATATAACCTCATGAAACAGCAGGGCTGGGAGCAAATGAGGAGCTTCTCCTGATGCTCATTCGAGGTGTATAAGAGCTGTCAAGAGGCAGCATGAACAAAGCAAGCTAATTATTCCCTCTGTCTGTGTTTTCCCTTTGCACTAACATATTAACCCATTTGCTGGCACCTGTACTTCATTGCTGAGTGGATGTTGAAAATGCCCAAGTGATACTGCCAGCACAACGCAGGTCTGTGGGGAGAAACCCTGAGGATCGATATTTATTTTTAATGCTGAGTTTAGTGTCAGCTGTTTTTAATAAGCAATTCCAGTTGTGTGGAAAGCTGGAGAGAGGTGACTGACGTGGGTGTGAGACTTCTAGTAGGACCAGCTCAAGTGTCCCATGAAGCCTGGAGGTTGAACATGCTCCAGCCTGCCAGCTCACAAACTGCAGCCCGGTGGGCAGTGGTGGCTCACAAGGCTGTGACAAGGTGTAGGCAGATTCTCATCCAAGTGCTGCCAGAAGGGTGACCTGAGAGGAAAAGAGATTTGCAGGGATCTACTGATCCAAAAAGAAAACTGCTAGTGCCATGAATAGTTCACAAAAAGAATTAGACCTTTCAAAGGTTTAGCATCTCTCAGGCCTTACAAAGGCTAGGGTCAGGTCAAAGTGGTTATGGTACCTAACTGCTACTGAGTGAACTTGGCTGTAGTGAAAAATGCCTGAAATACCTCCAGAAATCTGTCCTATGGGAGATTAGTTTTCCACTTGCCTGCAGAGTTCACTTCATTTCAAGGTACCAATTTATGCTCATGCATGTGAGAGGAGAGGCGGCCTCCTACCATCGGGTGGAAAACTCCAGCGTATTGCAGAGCTCTGTTGTGTTGGTGCTTTCAGCGAACATGATCTCTAAAGAATATCTTTTTTGCCTGGAGGTTTACATACTGGGAAAGAATAGAAACCATGTACAACTATCCTAGTAACCCAAAAATACTTCCTCTTTAGAGGAAAGAATGCTATAAAATGCAAATTTAATAATCATTTTCTGATCATCCAGCCACTAATGTTTTGCTAAACACATGTATCAAAGCTTGTTTTTAAACAAGTTTCTCCCTTCCTTGACTCAAGACTTTGGGCGAAAGCCTGCACTTTCAGGTACGCAGGGCCAGAAAGGTTGGATGATTACACAAGTCTGAAAAACCCAGGCAAAGAGAAGGAATAAAAGAGAGAATGGTTGGAAAGGTCAGGTGCTGCACAAGAAGCCCCCAGTTTTTCTTCAGCTTGCTTAAACTCGTGGAAAGCTTTAATATATATATGTATATGTGTATATATAGGCCCATTCAGGCCTTGATTTTGCCATAACATGACGTAGGAGATGACACAGGTTTCTATTTGTGCTTTAATGGGGACATCTGCTCTATATTACCTAGAGCAGACGATGAGCAGCTGGCTTCCATGTAGACCTGAGCTGCATCTTATTGCATCTCCAGCCTGCTGTGCCGTGCCAGGCTTAAACACTGTGTTGCTTCTTCCTTTTCTCAGTAATCAGGGATGTGACTTGTAGCATTTTCCTACCAGGACCCGACTTTTCATGTCACCGTGGCTCCCCCATACCTGTGCAGAGGGGTCACCTCAAGCACAGCACACAGCTGTGTGGACACTGCTGTCTCCTTGTAAATCTTTCATTGATTCCACCATTTCATTCCTTTTAGCTTGTAGTCTGGGGGGAAAGGAAATACCTAGCTTAGCCTGCCTGCCATCCATCCAAATAGTGTAAAAAATTACTGTAAATCCTGTTTCTTTGCATCATAAGCATTTGGATATGTCTCCCTCTTGAGCAGTTTGGATTCTTAACGATTAACCTGAACAGCAGCAAAGATGGATTTAAGCCTTGCACTGAGAAACCAACAACTACTTCTTTGGAGGATTTCTTCTCTCTCATCCCCTCCAACACAGCTAAAAACCACGTCCTCTCTCCTTCTACTCTTTTGCTTTCTCACCTGAAATATGGGGAGATCCCTTCTGTCTTTCTTCTAACTTGTTCCCTGGGGTTTACAGGCACAGCCAGGCTGTTGGTCCCTGTTGCCATGTTACATCCCCTGTCCCTGCCTGCCCGTTAGCACGCTTGGGCCAGCAGATAGCCTGAGCTGGGGCTCAAGAGCCTGCCGTGGGAGACCTCCCCTTCCCGAGGGGTATGCAAACATCTGACTGCTGCACTGCCTGGCAGTGAAATCACTGGAGGACCAGGCGGGTTTTGGTAGACCTGTTAGACGTGGCACAGCCAACGTGCTGTGGCATCAGAAGATTACAAAACATTTTGTCGGTCCTGGGATTATCCCTTACTAGTTAGCTGGTGGCAGACAAGCTTCTCTATTCCCAACATAGATGCAACAGGGTCAAGAAGGCAAAGGGGGAAAAAAACCACCCCGCAGAGATTTGTGCATCACGGCCCATTTTATTTATCTTGAGACTGTTTCCCAGAAGCCAGGAATGCGCTCTCTTTTGGGGGAGCATTTACTGACACCCACAGAAAGCTTCTGGAGGCTTCAGGTAGGTGCCTCCCCTCTGTGAAAAGTGAAGCAGAAAGGTGTAACTCTCAAATTGGAAGCAAATCTTGGGGATTTGTAGGAGAGAAATAACAAATGTGAGCCCCTGAGTAATGTAATTAGTGATGTATTCTAACAAAATTGCCTCCTTGAGGTTCTGAGAAAGCTGAGCTGGTTCCTTTGCCAGAGGAAGTGAGCTCACCAAAAGGAATGAAAATGGGAGTTTTAATTTCAGTGGAGCTGGGGGATTTCAGTCTGACTGTTTGTGCCTTGTTCACTCTCTGTCACAGACTTTGGAGCAGCTTGGCTTTCTCAGAATTTGCAGGGGGTGGCAATTTTGTTCAAATGCAGGGCTAATTGCAAGTAGAGGAGTGGGCGGGCATGAGAGGAGTTGCACGATGGAGGAAAATGCGTCACTGAGTTGCAAAGGTAGCAAACACCAAAGATGATAGGGGGAAAATGGAGAATGCTGTCAGGGCAGCAGTGGTGTCCATCAGTCAGGACAAGGAGTCTGAAAATGATGGGGAGTTAGGAGGCACCAGCAAAGCACAAAGGGGCCTCAAAGTAGAGCATTAACCATTAAAAATACCTGACCTTGTCAGCACAGTGGGTAACAAAATTTATGATTAACTGTGTTGTACCTACCTTGCAGGGGCAGTTAGGTGCAGTTGTAGTCCCTGGTGAAACTACTGATTCCTCTGGTAGTTCATTGAAAGGGCTTCCCCATGCAAGGGGAACCATGCAAGCTTCCAGTGGCTTCAGCTTTTACAGGGGAAGTGAGTCACGGAAGCACAGGAACCTCTGCTGAAAATTATTGGAGGTTATTCCATGTATTTAGAGCAGATTTATGAGAAACATGTGCCTAGAGATTCTTTGTGTCCAGTGTGATGTGTTAGCCAGCTGGGTTGCCTTCTGTGTGACCCTAATTCAGTAGGGTCATTCAGGATTCATCCTGAATCATCAGTTTACACGGACCGATCATCTCTCGATCCATGTAAATACCAATGCCAACTGTTTCTCTCTGGTCACTTTTCACTCAAGTGGCTGATGTTCTTTTTTTATTGCTCCTAGGATCTTGGTTTGTAAGAGGGAAATAATGGAAAAATGAATAGCCCAACAGAGGCAGGAGGTGGTTACACTTAGTACACCATGGAGCTCGGGGCATGCTCTTTTGAACAACAAATGACAGCACAGTGTAGAAACCCCACCAGCTTTTCCTGAACGCCAACAACCCAAACCATTCCTGACCTCTTAGTGCTTCACCCGCACAGCCACATTCTCCAGCTCCCTCTCCTAAGAAAATATAAAAGTAGATACAAATATTTATGGCATTTTAAGAAGAGAGGGCAGAGTACAAAAAGTTCAGAAACTCTCATGTGGAAAGCAGAATAATGAAACTTAATAACACACCATTTACTAGGCTGATGTATTCTTTACCTCCTAAATTTAATGTAAATGGCTTTGCATTCACTTGAAGACACAGAAGAAGCTTCATTGTTAAAAAATTTAGTACCTGTATATTCTCATATTTGGAAGATACACTTCTGAATTTAGACCCTGTGTGCTGCAGAGTTTATGCAACTTTATTTCTGCTCCAGAGTTTGGGCTTGGGTGGGGTAGGGGACAAAATTACTGCTTCAGAGAAGAGACCCTCCTTTTTAGCAGGAGGTAGAAACAGCTCCCTGACAGCATACTCAGCGAAACAGGAGAGATGTAACCCGTGGCTCAGCAGCCAAGTGAGGGTGAAAAACAACCTGCTGCATTGCCTGCTGTTCTGAGGTCATCTGCAAATCCCATTAGGCCACATTTTCTACTTAAACAAGGCATTACCTGAGGCCTTATTCTTCCTTAAGGAGACAGTCCTGCTGTAATAGCAAGACTTGCATAAAAATCCACCAATTTAAAAAAAGAAAATATGTTTTAAGCTCAGCTGTATATCTAATCAAATACCTCAGATGCTTTATGGTACCAAGGGTTTCACCAGCACCTACAGAAAATCAATCAAAGCCTTTAGCAGAAGGGTGAAGGAGGGGAGATTTGTGTATAATCTCATTCCCGCCTACTGAGAGCCATTGAGAGCAGCACTACCACCACCTTCAGTGTTTCTTTGGAAAATATTAGGGGCTTGGGATGTGTTAGCGTGACGCCGGCTGCCCTCTCCCCCGCTGTGGGTGGAACAAGGCGGTGTCTTGCCCTCTTTGAGCTTCCCCAGCCTCAGCAGCAGCAAGACATTTAAAGGAAGGGACCTGCTGTTTTTCTTCCCTGCTCTTTCCTTTGTAGCAAATCCCACCCCCTTTTCTACACCCCGCTCATAGCTGCAGCACCAAGGTGGTGACAGAGCCTGGGGGAGGCAGCCCCAGCCGGGTGGAGATGATGTGCTGATGCCATCAGTGCTCTGCTGCCTAACCCTGCCTGCGTCGTGCCCCTGTGGTCCTGCACCTCTTCCCATGCAGCCTCAGAGCTGTTCCCATTTGGGGTAAGGGCAAGAATCCCCTCTCAGCAGTCCCTCTGAGGCCCACGCTGAGCAGTGGCTGGCTGCCAGAGGAGGTGAGCCATGAGGAGCACCAGCCGTGCAGACCACCAGGCCAGTGGCGCAGGAGAGAGAAGGTAGCACAAGCCCCCAAGCCCAGCTTTGAACCCACATGGACTGTGCTGCCTTCCAGGTTCATTAAAGGCACTTGTCATTCACGATGGAACTTCGGGGTTGAACCTAAACATTGTCCTTTGCCATGGTAGGAACCTTTAGTGTTTCAGGAAGCCATGGCAAGCCTGGACACGGTGGCTGGTTGCTGATCCAGGCACTACATCACCCTAGCAAAGTAAATTCAGATGACATGGAGTCAAAGCACTGATTTCGTTCTTCAGCAGCGTTTTCCCCCACTAATCCCCTGAGGGTACAATGTGGCAATGCTGCTGGGGAAAAGAGACACGAGGAAAGATCTTTTTTGCCTTGCATGACAAGAGATAAGAGAAAGAGAGAAACAGATGTGAAATACTGCCCTGGCAGATCAAGGTGGGTTTTTTCCCTTTGCCCTTTAGCAAATCATTCACATTCCCCAGCTGTCGGACTGGTGGACTTCAGTATTCAGCAATAGGAACTGATAAAGAGATCCCAAACATCTGATCTCATTGCTGTATGGACTTTTTACGAAAGCATAAAAGTCAAGACTGTAGGGGGTTTTAACCAATCTTTGAGTATTCAGCTTCTAAATGTTTTACCCTTTAACATATTAGATACTTTAACATGAAAGAAATTGACAAGAAAGAGCAATGCATCTCATCTCTATTTTTCTTTTAAGTCCTGGTTGCCTCTTACAGGGATGAACCTAGCTCTCCAAGCAGGGTAGCACACAATGGGAGGGTTTAGGGAGCTCTGTACAGACCCACAACACCTCCATCAATAAAAAGCCTCTAACCTCTTTTTCACTTCCATACTTCTTAAAATAAAAAAAAAAAGAGTGCTTTAAAAACAGTAGCCCCCTAAAAAGAACAAAGGACTAAACTGATGATTAGTTGCTGACTGCAAAATTATTTGTGTAAAGATCTGTACAAATACAAATGCTTTTCGTGATGGGGTGTGTAGACTTGGGTCTCCACAGTTCTTGCTTGAGCCTGAGGTGAGTAGTCGCTGTACTGCGTGCTATGGGCTTGAAAGGGAAGTTGCCTCGGGTAGCTCCTGGTGGGCTAGAAATGTCACTTCTAAACACAAGCTGTCCTCCCTGATAGTGCTCAATTAGAAAACGTTCTAACTACCTGAGGAGTCTGAGGGTCACTTGGCATGTGCTGAATTTTCAGCTAGTGGAGATGGCTATGTCTTGGTGCAGAGTCAATCACAGAATAAAAGTGGTACTTGAAACCAAACAACTGTAACCTTCCTATACAAGCTTTCATGAAAGCATCCTGAGGACACAGGCAGCTTGGGCCAGGAAAACATGCACTACTATAAAAGCCAGGACTGGGTTGGGAGGTCCTGCGAGCTCTGGAGACAACTGGGAGGCTGTGTGCAGGCAGCGACCAGCCGTTGTGTGTACCAGTGTCTTGGTGTGTGAGGGGCAGCAGGGACGGAGCTGCCTGCCCTGCTGGCTGGCTGCTCCCCCGGGACTTCTCCTGGTCACCACTCAGCTAATCCTGGCACTTCACTGGCACTTCCCAAGTTTGTATGGAGTCATCAAACAGTTTCTTCTGGAGGAGATGGTGTGTGAGAAGTTGAAATGTTTTGATGCTCTCTAAATAAAGCATTTTATATCAGAGTAACATTTCACGCCCAGCCTTTGCTTGACTTTTTTTTTAGAGAAGCAAAATCTTTCTTTTTTATTTTTTTCCTTTAAAGTGTTCCCAGTACTAGTTAGAACAAATATTTTAGAACCTATAATAAATAAATAAATAAACCTAGAATGCAGACAGCTCTGGTTTGGTTTGCCACACTGCTGGGTAGGCTGTCATGAACGTACTCTTACTTCCGGTCCATAGTCTGTTGCTGAACCTTCAGGTAATAGTAGAGTAAAAATCTGCCACAAGTGACAGTATTACTGGCTATTGAACAACACTCTTGAGTATCAAAAATAAGACACAAAAAGAAGTGGACTTTTCTAGGAAGGAAAATGATATGTCATTCCAAGGCCACCATCATAAATATAATCTTGAAACCTGTATCAGTGCTCTTGGGCTGAGATCCGATCCCTGATCACCTTCCTCAGCAGGATGCTTCCAGGGTTTCCTTTCCTTGCAGTAACAAAGTCACCAGCATATTTCACTGCAATACTAGAGATGTGGTTTCTGACAGTATGTCACTGTAATATTACTACACCTTGCACTATTTCTCTTTTTTTTCTTTCTTTTTTTGTGGGTCAAGACTTTACATTCTTGAAAGTTTTTCTTCCTTTCTCCTGACAGCAATAGTTAGTGAGAAGGAGCAGTTACAATCGCAGCACTTATTTTCAGGAACTTAGCGGGTGTGAAACGTTCTCCTTATGGTCTAGTTAAACCTGTTAAACGTTTTGTGAAGGTTTTTGATAGATCTTCCTATAATCACATTAATGATACGTTGTTCCTTTCTCTATTTTTTACTCTTCTTTTTTTTTTTTTTCCTTTTTCTCATTACAGTTGAAACTATAGAGGAAAAAACAGCAGACTCCTTGCAAGATTTGTACAGAGCCTTGGAGCAGGCCAGCCTGTCTCCTTTAGGAGAATACCGGATTTCCACTAAGCTGGAGTATAAGAAATCTTTTATAAAGAGATGTAGCGATCCAGTAGTCAATGAAAAACTGCACCAGCTGCGAATTCTGAAAAGCACTTTAAAGGTGAGATAAAAGAGGGAGGAAAAATCCTGCCCCAGGGTTGGATCGGACTGTATTGCATTCGGAGATTAATTGTGCGCAGCTGGAGTCCAGGCTGAACCTAGTGTGTGGAACAAGGGAGACATGGGGAAACACTGGTCACAAAGCAGAGAAAAATGTGCCTTGGGAGAGCAGTCGAAGTGAGAGGACCAGTTTTTATTTCTGCCCAGATAAAATCTCAGTCAGCTGCTCCTCCTCTATCTAGTTTAACAGAACTAAACACCAAATTATCCGAGGAAACCTTAATCCCTTTTTTGTCCCTGAACATTTTCATTTACCAAAACACATTCACTCTGTAATTGCTGAAGTCTAAAGTTAAGCAAAGCCAGCCCTTCAGAAGTGAGCAGTACCTTTGCAACACTTGATTATTTTCTGATTGCTGAGCTTGTCCAGGAGGAAACCATGTGCTTGCTTTCTGTGTAAACTGATAGGATCATTGTATTTAATCAGTAGGATTGATTAAATAAATAGATAGTAGTAAAGACAGAGTTGAAGATTTTTATGGTTGTTCTAAATGTACCACAGCTCATTTAGCCTCCCCGTCAGCTTTTTTGTTTGTTACAGCAGTTTCAATTCTGTCTTGATAGAGATTTCGGCAAACAATATGCTGGATTTCCCCAGGGACTCTGCTAACTATATTAAATTACCACATTTTAAGTCACCAGATAATTGTACAGTGGATTTTGTAACAGCTTTCATCAAAGAGGGCTTTATCAACATTAATTAATTTAGTTTTCCATCACCTAGAGAAGCATTTAAGCAATATTATTTTCATGCTGTGGGGCTCCCATCCTGAAAAAATCTTACGCATGCTTAACTTTCTGCACTGTATCATCTCATTGAAGGCAACTGCTACTTGAAGTATTAGATGAGTATGTGAGTCTTTACAGGATTGGAGCCTGGCAGAAAAAGTCCAGATACACATGCTCCCCACATGGCTTCTACCAGAGTGAGAAACTGGAAAAAAAAATCAGAGTACCTGCAGACTTTTCGGAGTGGCGAGCAGTTCACGCTGTGCTTTTGCACCATGGTGGGATCACTCATACCAGAACTGTGGTTCAGTATCAGCAGCTTGCTACCGTGCTTAATTGTCTTTGTTGTTAGCATTTATTGATACCTGAGCTACATTATGCCCATGGCTTCCTACAAATGACATTTCTTTCCTCCAGGGAATTCCAAAAACAGCACATCCCCGTGACCTGGCGGATCTAAACCTGTCACCATTCTTGTTCTGACCTTGAGTAGCAGAAATCGTTCTTAAAGTGCATGACACCAATAATTAAAATGCGATGGTAGCAAGTACCAAAGACAGATAATTGCTGGTTTGTGTGTAGAGCAACAGTGTAGAGTGTCACGTGCCAGTTTTGCAATGGCATCATGGTAACTCATAACGAGTTTCTAGGTCCATTATAGCCCAGAGCTCCACTTCTGCCATATTACTGGTAGTCCTGGTAGTTGTATCTACCAGTAGCTACTGCTGTTACCTAATCAGTTGTTCTTGCCTTTTATCCATGCCTTTGATTTCTTCTTCCTGAATGCAGCCACTTGCACTGGCCTGATTAAGTTGATGTCATTAAGCGGATAAATTCAAGAACTCTCCTTGAATTTATCCAAATTAATAGTAGCCTGAGACAGCCTTCCAAATTGTTTCTTGCTCTTGTTGTCCATAGGCTTTCTCTTCCATCAGCTAGGTCCTTAATGAAAGACCCCTCTGCTCTCTTTCCTGTGACACAACACAAAACAATTCTTTTGCCAGCGAGTATGAGCTACCTGGCTGGTAGTGTGGAGGTGTGGGTACCAGCCACAATCTGTGATAAGCAGGTTATGTTAGTACAAGCAGAGATATGGTAATTGGAATTCCCGTGGTTTAATATCCACTGGGCATTCTCAGCTTACACCTCCGATTCTGAAAGTAAGTATTCTAACACACAGTGTTAATTAGCTGCTGTTTGCAAAGCATGAAAAATACCTACTGCCTATGGATGACACCTCTGACCTTCTGATCCTCTCCCACTAACGTGGGCTGACACAGCTTAATATTTACCTGCTCCCCAGAAAGATTTAACATACTCGTAGTATGGACATGGAAGATGTGAGTGAGGAATGAGGGGTGTGAAACCCATCTGGCAGGAGGGCAGAAGGGAGGTTGCTGGTGACCATACCGTTCCTATGCAGCGGAGTTGTGCTGGAAACCTGCATGTTAACCGTGTTTCCAAGGCTTAGGTCTGTTGCGTCCAGCTTCCACCACTTGCAACAACCGCGAGTGGCTGCGGGTTTATCAGAGGCTTACTCTGATCTGTACCAGCTGCCTGTCAGCTCTGCACAAACTACTCACCGGCCAGGGATTGTGATACAGCCACATCACCCGCCTTGACAGTGGGTTAGGAGGTGTGAGGAGCTATGTTAGATTTTTACCTGTTTCTGCCTTCTCTTTGCCACTGCAGCGGTAGGAGGAGGTTGCAGCCAGCCAGCCAGCCCATTACATACACTAGATATTTAATGAAGATGAGTTATCATTAGCATGGGACCCCTTGCACAAGCCTTTGCAATGTAGCACTCAGATGTCCCCATGACAAGCCTGGTAAAAAAGGCTTAGCTGTGCTGGCGGGCGCGAGGCCATCTGTCTGCATCCCACGCACCCACGCAGCATTTCGTACGCTGATCAAGGAGAGCAAACAGATGGCACTTCGTCGTGTGAAACCCATCTTGAGAAATACAGGCAGCTAATAGTAAAAAGAGCAGGGCTCGATTTTTCTTGAGCTGAACAAGGGGTGAGCAGGGGGACCAGGGACTGTTTCTGAGGATGCTGGAGAAGGTGCGGGAAGCCCTTGCCCCGCAGGGTGATGTGTGACACCCTGTAGGAAGGGCTTCTGCTCACGAGTGATCGTATAGCAGTCAGATAGTCCCCCTGCTTCTAGGGGCTCCATGGCTTGAGTTTGGTCCCCCCGTTCTCTCCTCCCACCCACATGATTGATTTTGCCAGTGTCTCATCACTCACATTGACTCTTTGCTTGTTCCTTTTCTCCCACAGGCCAGGGAAGGAGAAGTAGCCATTATAGACAAAGTTCTCGATAATCCAGCTTTGACCTCTAGAGACTTTCAAGAATGGAAACAAATGTACCTTGATCTCTTCATGGACATCTGTCAAAGCAGCACCCCGAGGGACTCTGTTAATGGCTCATCTGAGGTTGATGCACTTATAGCCTCCTTAGCACACACCCACTCTTACATTGAAACGCATGTATAAAGGTATCCCGTTTCATCCATTTGCTACACTCCAGCCCTTTACTTAAGTGCATAAATTAGTTTTTATATCGATATGTGGGAGCTCTAGTAAATTATATTTTAATGTTACTCAGCTGTGTGAAGTAAACCTTCAATGCTCAACAACACTATGTCTTTAATGAAGATTTGTATATTTTATATGCTACCAATGCTCTGCTTGTGTTTACCTTCTGTGAAATAACAAACATGATCTTTACCTATTAAAGAAACATATTTAAAAGCATTTTTGGAAGACTGTGACCTTCATGTAGGAAGTTCCACAAGCTAAAGGTTTTGTTATTGAAGGTCACTTTTACAATGATATTTTATATTATATAATTCCAGTATTGCATTGCATTTTTGGAGTGCAGGTACTATTTTGGTGGTGGGAGAAAACCAATTTTTATATTTAATGAGAAACTCTAGGAGTTTTCTTAAATAACAGAAAAAAAGTGTAATGTGGTGGTTGTGTTTCACTTTTGTCAAACACACAAAAAGATGAAAATCAGCAGACAGAAATTACTGATGTGAATTTAAGTATCAAAAGGTTAGGTCTTATTTCCTTGTACTTTTTAAAAGCCTGTTGCTAAAGTTTGCCATCAGTGCCAGGGGATGCTGGTTTGTATTCTAATGAAGACCAAATTATGTGTTATTTGTCTCTTAATGACATTTGGTTGATTTTTTTTTTTTAAAAAATAATGATGGTACTGTAATTTATGCTGCTTTTGTACTGAAGGTATCAGTATAATGTGCAGATTTTGCAAAAGAGAAAATGTAGACTTTGAACATCTTTGGTAGCGCCGTTTCTCTTGCCCAGAAAAGCAGCAGTGGAAAAGGTTCCCAACAAAATACTCTGAATCTGAGACACTTTGAAAATTCCCACAATAAAAATGGGATGAACGGGATTTTTCAAGTAGTCTCCTATGTGTTTTCTGAGCTGTGAAATTTGGCCCTATTGTATGTAGGGAAAATGTGCGATGGGAGCATAGCTGAGCACAGAACCTGAAAAATAACTGAGGAGTAAAAAAGCCTCTGGTTTGCTTTTGAAGGAGAAGGGATGCCTCTGGGTTCTGATGAGTTCACAAGCCAATTAAAATGTTTTAAGTTCTATGAGATTTGAGATGTGCTCGAGACAACCCAGTGAATATGAGTAGAAATAACTTAGAAATAACAAACTCCTTAGAGTAGGCACATACCTGGAATAGGAAAGTGGGAGGGAAATCTTAAATCGCGTATTTACTTTTTATGGGCTTGTTTTCAAAAAATCAGAGCATGACAAAATATTTCTGCTGCTTTTCAGTATTTCGCTGCATAAGTTAGGACTCACGACATCATTTAATAATGTTCACGTGAAAAGGAAAAGCCTCCTTTATACTTTTTACAGTGAGTTGTACTCTTAACCAACTTTAGACTATTGCCTGTACAGCTCAGTGAATGTACTTTAGACTTTATGAGCTCTGATATTTCCTGACAGTTATATCCATGAAGGGATGAAGGAAGAATGGACAGATTTATTTTCTCTCTCCTCCTTTCTTTTTATTCCTTTCTCTTTCTCGCCCTCTTTTTCTCTCTTTCTCCCCTTTTTCTCTCTCTCTCTTTTTTTTCTCTTTCTATCCCTCTTTCTCTCTTTCTTTCTTGTTATTTTATTGCATTTGGATTGCAAATGTTTTGCAGATTTTGCACAATTGTACAGAAGAGTGGCCTTTCTGTAGCCCATTTTCAGTAATCCTATATTCAAGTCAACATGGATGACAAATCATGTATTAACGTTTGTATAGAATTCTGGATCCAGTGTAATATTTGTACCATTAGAAGAATATTGTTTGTATAAACTGGACATTTATTTACTGCATGGGTACTGACTTGTATATTAAATTTGTGAGGTTTTTGTAAATTTCTCTTAAAAAATGCTTGACTTGAAATGGATTGTGCTATTGTTCGAAGCATTTAGATTCTCTTGCTATTGTTTTACTGGACCAAAAGTAAATATATTCATATAAAAAACTCTTTATATCTGATGGATGTATATGCACATTGTGTAGTTGATTCCTTGTCAAAACCAAGGCAGTTCAGAAGACTTAGATCTGTTGCTATGCAACAGCTATTCTGCCTGCACTTTACATTAGTAAAGTCAGCTTGATTGCTTTAAAGGTGAAAATTAAACATTACAGTTTTTTAAGCTAGTCTAGTGACAAAGAACATGTGTCCTCTCTATTGTGCTGCCTTCTTTTAAGACTATTAAATGTTCTTCTATATATATTTTTATTGTATTAACTCTCAGCCTAGAAAGGGAACACTGTAAAATGAAGTACAATAAATTTAGCTTTTAAATGAACATTTGTGACTCGAGATTCAATGTACTCCATACCAAAGTGATTCTGTGGCATCTGACCATTTTGCCTGCATTTCACAGATCCAGGTACTTTAATCTGTGCCTTCAAACTCTGCCAACGTGGCCAAAAAGAAGTAAGACTATTGCTGTTTCATATGTAGGCAGACTCTGAATAAAGACTTCTGAAAATCTTCAGTTACCTCCCTCCCCTTTGTACTCTTTGATGAAAGTAAACCTTTTTTGACTGCAGGATTTCCTCATGTACTAGTTCAACAGCTATGAACAATTTTACCATTATGACCAAGTACAATAAAGCAGCGTATGCTACAAAGGTAAGTATCAAGGCATTAGTTACAGCAACTCCTCTATCATGTTTCTTAGAGCCTAATAATAAGTATACCCATTCAGCTTTGGCCATCTAAACTAACACAAGGTTTGCATACAAAAGAAATGTACATTACTGGTAGTGAGCATCTATAAAATAACACAAAATAAGCATCTGAAAGGCATGCTACAACAAAGGCTGCTCAGAGAGAAGTGGCTTTTATGAAACAGTCACTGTTTTGACTTATGGCCATAACTGAGTCTACATATCAAAAAATCCATGCTTTCTGTCCAGTAATTTCATGCTGGTTAGCTAAGACATTCTTGCCTAGTATGTAGCACATCAAATAACACTTTTTCCTTGGCAGTACTTATTATTAGTTCTCATAGGCATCAATTTTCTAGTCTTTATACATCTCACTTTTATTTTGCTTAGCCATAGCATAAAAATTCAATAGCACTTACCAGCTGAGAAAATTACCTCTGATTAAGAAAACAGAAAAGACAGATTATATTTTTTAACCTTTGAAAAATCTGACTTGCAACACCTATTAATTGCTATCTAGGTATTACTCTTCAAAAGTCAAGGACTACAATTCTTGCTCATCGCTTCTAAACGTGCTACATCCTTCCACAGTGAGATCAGCTTCCAGCTCTATAAATCCCATCGCTTGTTCCCATGCTGGAGCCAGACTTTCCTGTCTGTTTCCACCAAGTGTATAGCTTATCAAAGCAAAAACCTCCGCTCAATCACGTTCAGTGCCATTGCAATTTTCCTCTTCTACAGGACCCCCATGCTGGCTCATCTCCTGGGATGATTATTCGTCAGTGTGTGCACTCAGCAGTTTGGTGGCCTTTTCTGCTGGCTGTCACTGTCTTGCTCATCTGCCAGTTCAGAGAGTTGCAGCACCGCACACTGCAGCCCACACCACGGCACGGGGGCTTTGCAGATCTCTTCCCAGCCATCGTTGTCGATGTCGTAGCCAACCACATCTTGTGTGGGGACCTCCCGTGAATTTTGCCATTTCTTACCCCCAATAAGGAGAGCCGTTTCCTCTACTACTGCCAGGCCATAGCAAAACCTGTCATAGATCAGTGGTCTTAACCGAGTCCATTGGTTTAGATCAGGGTCATATCTTTCTATTTCAGAGAATGGTTCATATAATCCTAAAAACGTGAATATGGCTTCTCTGATCGTTGCCATCTGATGCCCAAACCGAGCAATGCTCATGGGAGCTTGTTTCATCCACTGCCCTTCAAGTGAGCTCAGAGAATATAGGTCCTTGCTTGTGCTGGCTGGGTCTGTATACTTGCCGCCCGAGATGTATATAGTATTCTTGCAAATGGCACTGGCGTGGCCATGTATCTTGCATGGCAATTCCCTGGCCTTCGTCCATCTGTCCCTACTGATGTTGTAGACTTCCACAGATGAGTGCAGTGACCCATCCTCACCCTTGCCACCAATGGCAAAGATATCCTGGCCAAAGACACAACAAGAAAACTGGCATCTCTTTTCCATCATGCCCGTGATTTGGGTCCACGTGTTAAATCTTGGATCATAACGATGGACCTTATTCGTAACCAATAAGGTCTTTTCAGTTTTAGGGTCACCTGGGGCACCACTTTCTATTTCCCCACCCAAGACATAAAGGAAGTTTCCCACCACACACATGCTGTGGTTCTGCACCCTGTCCTGCACCTGTGTGAGAGCTCGCCATTTGTGATTGTAAACATCAAAGGCCACCACATCGGTGATGAGCCCTTCGCTTGCCGTCCCCCCCCCCAGCAGAATGATCCGAGTTTTCTGGTTCCTCAGCGTGGTGGACTTATCCTGCAGGACAGGCTGTTTGAAAACAGATGTGTGGTAATTTATTGCTTTAATGATCAAGCACTTAATACCTGCAGAGAGGGGCACTTCTGACTGTGTGTAGGTTTTTCTCAGCTCTTCCACCGGGATGAGGCCATATCTTATGTGCTCTAAAAGACTGCTAGCGTGAGCCAACCTGGATTTATCCTGCTTCAGCCACAGCAGCACAAGATTCAACAGGCGGATTTCTTTCACCATGGGGAGGTCTGGTGATTCAACCACCACTAGCAAAGACCTGAAGTTCAGCTCCAGCAGTCCTGACAAATCCAAGTCCAGCAGCTTCCAGAGATTATTGACAATGTATTTTTCCGTTGCTACTAAGGCATCCGGCAGGTAGAACTTCCTGGCCACGTTGGCAGAGAAGCAGCAGTTTTCCAAGGCAAGATTGTTAACTAAATACTGATTGCACAAGCCAATAGCATCAGTCACTTGCAGGTAGCTTGCAGCTTCCAAAGTATCTTCCAGGCTTTCAAAGGAAAGGGGCAACAAGGAAGTATAAATGAAATCCAGGACATGCTGGAGACCGGTGGGCGAGACAACTTGCAGATGAATTACACTGGCTTTAGACTCCTGGGTATAACTTTTGAACATGGCTCGGAAATAGTCACTGGAGCATGCCAACAAGGACTTGTGTGCAGGAAATTCGTTTTCCTTCACTTTCAGCAAAATATCACACAGAAAGCCCTCTGATCTCAGGGTCTGGTACTGGGTGAGCACAGCAGTGCAGTGTGCTTTGCAGTAGGAAAGGAAATAGCTCATGGTAGGCAATGCAACTCTTGGGTTATTAAAGCTAAAATGCAATTAGATATTGGAACAGCTGCCCAACTCAGCAGTCATTGCTTGAATGCCCAGCAGACCTCCAGCTGTTAAAGCCCAGCTGAAAGAAAAATAAAAATCAGTCTCTTGCCTGGCATGAGGGGACAGTTAGTAGATTTGTAGTGAATTCAATGCATTCCTTTATAGAAAAAAAACACAGCTGAATGTCGTAACAGCTGCAGGATGCTTACTTTTCTCTCCTCCGTTGCTTGCATAAAGATGAATGGTCCACGATTGTGCTGAGCACTTGCTTGGCTGGCCATCAGGTGACAGATGAGGGAGCTAGACGACAATCCCAACAAATGGCACTTTGTGTCTGCTCAGCCGTCCCCCTCGACCCTTCTTGCTCCGCAGGCAGATCAAATAGATCCTCTCTGGCTGCCAGCGCATGGCTCTGAGCAGACACAGCTGAGAAGGGAGCACTGGCTTTTCTCCTCTCTTGTTTGTATTTCAAACTCAGATTAAGTTTAGACCTCGCTGCCCCTGGGACAGTAGCCCCCCTTTTCGTCCTCTTTTCGCGCTCTGCTCCGCTGACGATCAAATCAGTGCCCGGGGATTATTACGTGAAGATTTTCTAAGCCCATAAATCTTTGGCCGTCAGGCACTAAGATAACCAAAATATCGTGATTAGTCACTGGTTCGATTTGACATGCATTTCTGGGCTCTTTGCTTCACATGACACTGCTATAACTCAGAGCTACCAGAATAGCCACAGGCGCATCCTCTTGTCCCCCCTTGCCCGGTAGCCGATCCCAGGCGGGCGAGCAAAGGGGCCAGGACCAGGCAGACGGAAGAGCTTCCAATGACAGCCGCAGCCAAAGCAGCTGACTTGGAGTGACCTGGCTGGAAATCACAAGGGTAACACATTCGCACAAAGTGGTGACAGAAATAGATTCCCCCAGTTCGGCCGTACTGACCCGAAATCTGTTTATAGGGGAAGCTTTGCATAATTGTGCTCTCGGTTACCAGCTGGGAACAAACCCAGAGCCCCCGTGGATGGGCTGGAGCTGACTCTCTCAGCATTCTCACTTTCAGTTTGTCCCAATTAGAAGCACGTATATGGGGATTATCCCCGATTTTCACCCAGGCCCTTCAGGGTCTCATTTCTACCAGGAATAGAAGCTCTGAGCAGGCTACACATTCTGACCTCTTAAAGCTTGCTTTTTTTTTGCTTTTTTTTTTCCCTGCATAGCTCTGGGTGGAGATGTTCAGGAATCTCCTCCCGACACTTTGCTTTCCAGGTCAGGAAAACACGCTCAGGACTTGCAAACTTTGACAGGGTTGCTAAATGCCAGACCACTTTGCTGCATGAGGAGCCAGCAGACTTGGGGGCAGAGGAGGATCCTGCAGGACTAAAAAGTTTCAGCTTTTACTCAAGCCCAAGGTAAAGTCTTTTTACTGTATTTGTTTCTATTTATTTATGTGATGTCATGAAATTCTGCCTTGCCCCTGTAACCAAGGAGTATTTGGGAGCTGACTGGATCCTAATGCAGATTGTGCAGGCTGAGCAACTCTTCTAGTGGGCTTAAACTTTCTTGATAAGTAGACTGGTACCTGCACAGTCTGCTATGTTTGTGGGGAAGGACCCCCAAAACACCATTCTTCATTGCTGTATAGCTCTGAAAATTGATTTCCTGCTTGAACCCACTTTCTGTCATGGCATTATCTTGCTCAAAAGTCTTCCCCCTTGCTAGCAAATTGACCCGTATGAGCAGTGAGGATGAAGGAGCAAAGGGATGCCTTGGTTCTCTTTTCCACTGACTTTGCCTATGCCCATGTTGGGACAACTCTGAAGCATGCCAGATGTTGTTACCAAAGCTGTGCTGTTGAGTCCAAGCTTCTGGTCTGATGCTTTTCCTGTTTTACACAGTCTGGAGACCAGTCACCTCTGTCACTCCTCAGCAGTCATGCAGGCTGGTGATGAGGGACCAGGCCTTAAATGTTCGGGCTCGTTAAAGATACTGTTTTCCCCCATTTAACCCCATAAGGTACCAGATTTCAATAATATGAAGTGCAGAACAGCGCCATCACTCTTTCCCCAGGAGACCAAGCAATGAGCGCGGCAGAGCAGGGTGTGGGGCGGTTATGCCTTCAGTGCAGGATTGAGTTTGAGGAGCACTTCTGCAGCAGTTCTGGCATAAACACATCCTGGCATCACCTCCTCTTCACTGACAGTCTCTGTCCTCCATCAGCCCTTCGCCTGCGCTGCCACAATTGCTCTGAGGTGGGGCTCTGGGAGGTTATGCCAGGAACTGATGCTGAGAGACGAGTGGGGCAAATCCAAAAATACAACAGCAGAGAAGTCTCTGCAGCCTGGATCAGGTCCTCAGCCTTCCTCACTGTGTGGTCCCCCAAGCAGATGTAGTGCCCCAACCCAGAATGCAGCAGAGGCCAGGAGAGAGCCATCATCAGCAAAGGACCTTTTGGCACATGACGCCCTCCCCCAACACACAGAAACTGTACTGGTCTTCTGTCATTGAGCCATGGCCAACAGCACTGGTAAAGTACTTTGTGTATGATGGTAAGCCATAAACTGGGACTGGGGGCACATACTTAATTAAATCCTGCTTCCCCCAGATCCAGATGTACCAGAAAGGGGTCAGAGATGTGGCTTGGGCAACTGCGAGTGTTGCCAGCAGCAGCCAAAACACACTCCCCCCATCAAGTGATGCACTCCTGGGCAAAAGCAACATGCCTTTTCCTCTCCCTCAGCAAAGCCAGGCCAGACACTGCTCAGGCTTGCACCAGTTTTTGCTGGCACACATGAAGGACCAGCACAGCGCTGACTGCAAGCTCTGTAACCTCAGAGAGGCCAAATGAGGCTCAGGCTAAATGTGTCTGTGCCCAGAGTGATGCAGAGTTAACCAAACCGGTTGTGCATCACTTACTCTCCAAATGAATTCTGCATATGGGCTGCAGTTTACACAGGTCAGTTGCCAGCTGATTACAATGCGTTGCCACAGGAGCCGGTGATGATTTAACTGAACTGATTTAATGCCAGTGCCAGACAAGCAGGTCCTATAATTGTATGCAGATTTGCTGTGCGAGTCCCTCTCAGACCTACTTCATCTTCATGGCAAGCTGGCTAATAGAAATAGTGAGAATCATGATCCTTATAAAGCCATTTATTTGCCCAGAAATTTATTTTTCTTTTACTTATAACTGAAACAAAGCCAAATCTTTTCCAGTTCCTTGCTTTGGAGTGACAAAGAAATATTATCATTATCGAAATGAGGTTTCTCCCTGCTCCGCTTTTAGTCAGTTAGTTTTGTCTAACCAGGGAGCCTACTCAGCCAGTACCCTCTTTTGTCAACAGACAAATTAACTCCAGACAGCAGCTCTGGTCTTCGGCACCTTTGGAGGAGTATTTAATGTCCATTAGCAAGAGAGCAGGCAGTGACTAAACAGCTAACTTATGAATCTCAGGAAAAGGTGGGATGCAGTGAAGCCACGATCTTATTTTTCTCAAATGTAATTTGGAAGATCAGATCTAATGTTTGACTCACTAGATGGTGCTTAAAATTAGCAAAACATTAGTTTTTCAATGATATATGATTTGCTGGGAACTGATAATACATTTTTAATCATGTGCAGCATTTAGACTTTAAATTAGATTTAGATTTCAGGCTTTTAGTATATTTTCTGTTGAAATCATTGCTGTACTACAGTAGACAGTCTGCAATAAAAAAGGTGTGCTGTGAAAAATGTTGGCTTCCATGCTTGCAGTTATTTTTTTCCTATACAAAGCTGAAAAATGGCCTAAATTTCAGTGCCATGTTCGGTGTAATCTTGCAAGTAGGCCATCAGTTAATAAACACTTCAATTACCATTGTAAATTTTCCCAATTATTTTTTAAGAGTAAAGGTTATTAAAAGAGTTGCACAAGTAAAATTAGGCTCATTAGTAACAAGTGGTTGACTGTAAAATATTCATTACAAAAATCCACAGTGGAGGATTTCTAAGCTACACTTTGTTCCAGAAGAAATCAGTCCAGACAACAACAGAGTAAATGCTTCAGATGCTTGATAATGCACCACATGAACAAACATAGCAAAAGTGAGCCAAATGATGAATGTAATAGGAATGATGTAGCATATAGTTTTTCTAGAAACTACTAATTAGAGAGATCATATTGATTTAAGTTGTCTTGTAAAAATCATTTTACTAGAGTCTGTACTTCATCCTCGAATAGTCATTCACAATAGTATTTGGGTCACCCCATCTATTTAAAGCAAAGGATGTTTTGCCCAGGAAAGCAGTCGTTAAGAAGAAAACAGCAAGAGGGAGGCATTTTCTTGCAGCTAAAAGCAATGTAATGGTGAGATCATGTCTGTGTATAAAAGTGCAGGAGAAAGTTACTGGCTTGGATGAGGTGGGCTGAAGCTGTGAAGTTTCCAGTTTGGCAGGGGGAGGCTGGGGACGTACATGCCTTTAAGCATGGTCTGTATGTGAAGGAGAGGGAGATGCCCACAGGACACTCTGCCCCCCCCCCGGGAGCTGGTGGAGCAGGAAATCAGCGCAGGGCAGTGCATCCCCCCGGCCCGCCAGAGGGGTCTGCAAACCTTCCACATGCTGTATCCATCCATGTGCCACCTAGCAAAGGTCTATGTCTGGGGACAACGCTGGCAAGAGACTTTGGCTGAGTGCAAGTCTCTGTCTGCTGCTGGGGAGAAGAAGAGGTTTAGTGTGATCAGGAGTCAGAGCAGGGATCCCAGCCAAAACCTGCTGCAAGGCCATGTCTGCTAAGCCATGGCTACGTGGCAGTTTGCTGCGGTTTTGAGGAAAATGAGGAGGAAAGAAGGGAATACTGTTGAAATACCTGGGTTGGAGGTGCCATGCCCCACTTGGGTTACGGTAGCACTAAAAACATCGATGAGAGAAAGCGTCATTTGTCAAACTGTGAAAGGCAAAGTGAAATAACAGTCTTTCAATCAGCCAATGCCTCATTTTTTTCCTCTTTTTTTTTTTCAGGTTTCCTTTCATTCACCTCCCATGAAGACATTGCTCTCTCAGTGGGTTAGACATGACATTCCCCGGTGAATAAAAACCAAGTTGGGAAAGTTTTGAACTTGGCCTCCTGTTTCAGAGCGACTGCAGTGGGATGAGTCAGGCAATGCAGCTGCAGGATAGTGAAGGTGAATGTGTATTTTAACAAGCCCATTTCAGAGCAGACATCCTAATGGCCTTCACAGAGCTTCACAGCAGAGGGCAGTTTTCACCTTCTCCTTGGGGGCTCACCTGCTCCCTGGACTGCCTGGCGGCACCAGAGATGCTCCACATGCAGCCCTTGATTTTTCTCTCCTGGGCAGCCAGTGCTGCCCACACTGCAGCAGGGACAGAGAGGAACCTGCAGCCCCTGCCAAGGGGCACCTTCGCTCTGCATCCAGCTCAGGGCTGCTCAGAGAACAGTGGTGGCTCCTGACTTTGTGCAGTGAGACCTAGCTGAAGCTGCTCTGCTCGCAGGTCACTTCTGCACGTGTGGAGGTCCCCTTCACTATAAGAGGAATATTTCTGACCCCCATGAAGCCCTCCTGCCTCCCCAAGACTTTGTGGCTGGTTGAACTGGGTTCCCAAACTTTATTTGCTTGGGTACATCTAGTGGCAAAAGGTGCAGACTTGGGCTGTATGACCACTGATGGCAGGAGATCTGGGACTTCCCCTTCTGTTTGTGGTTGGATACACCCAGCAGCTCCCAGCTCTGCCCCCACAGCAGACAGCCCAGTCCACCCCAATGTGGTTTCTGTGCTCCAGTGATACATGTACGTAGTCCAAAACCAGTATAACTGGGATCCATACATCAGGTCTAAGAAAATTATAAGGAAATGGAGATTGGCTCCCCATGTTGCAGTGGTCTCTTAATGCATTTACTTGTAATTCGAATGGAATTTTTTTTCTATAGGGGTAGAAATGTAAGGAACAACCAGTGCTCTGGGACCACAGAGGAGAAAATACAAATGACATTTTTTTCTATTAGGACACCATATAGATGAAGTAAAGCTAAGAGCCTTCATAGAGTTTGCTGCTGGGTGCAGAGGTCCCGCTGAAATCAAGGGGCTTTTCACATAACCTGGTTAGGATTCAGCTCTTACATCCTCTTCCATTCCCTAATTCACATTCAAGCAAATGCTTTCTAAGATATAGACTGTTGCTTAGCAAAATAAAGCTTACAGTGTAATCAGCTGCGGTTAGTGCTGTTACTCTATGAGACAATGAGAGCCTGATGTCCACACTCAATCACTGAACGTGTTCCTAGAATCTGTACAATATTGCATCATAGAATCATAGAATTGCCTAGGTTGGAAGGGACCTTTCAGATCATCAAGTCCAACCATCATCGTCGTCATCACCATTAGCAGCAGCATGTTACCTAGTGACTCCGGGCACGGCCCCTCTGTGATCTGCAACTCTCAGGCTTACCCTTGGGACTGAAAGCATTGCACCTACACCTACTGCTCCTATTCCATTTGCTCACAAGCACTCAGGTTTGAGAGTGTGAGAGACAGCTAGGGGAGAGCACTCAAGCCCTCAAACTGGGTGGAGTGCAGCTGAAATGAATTGCAGATGCTAAAGGATGCATGATGGATGGCAAACCACCAAGTTTGGGGGGGGCTTTTTTTCTTGATGACTTCTGACTGAATAAAGCCATGCTGGAATTTGGCAAAGGCATTGATGGGGATGTGTTTTATTCACCCTCCTAATCTTCATGAGTTACTGAATGGTGCGTGACTAGCAAGCCTCACCAATCATTTATCAGGCTGAACAGGAACCAGTCCATAGTGTGGTACAAAGTACCGGTGGCCCTACTCACCAAATAGGGAGAGACACAACTCCCTCCAAACTAGACTCAGTCTCTAAATTTCACTCCTGGAAGAAATTTCTAGGGTAGCTATAAGAACTGGACTGTATATGTCAAGTTTTCCTCTCCAGGACAAAGTCTTGGCACACCGTGGCTTCAGTCGTCTCCCCTCTTCCCCCTGCTATGAGCTGGATGTTGGATGCACGGATGCATGAACTGGGCATGCATATAAGCTCTGCATAGCAGTGAGCCAAACCCCTCATCCTCAAGGCACTCTCCAATAATTAATGTACTATAAGCTCATTTTTACCAATTCTTACTTTAGAGTTCCTGTACCAGCAACAATGCAAATATTGACTTCCTGATGGAACAGCAAGGGTTTGCCTGCCCAGAAAAAACCTAGTCTGCTTAGCAGACAAATAACCTACAGCTCAAAAGGCTGTAGAGATACTGATATTATTTTTTTTCAGCAAGTTTATTTAGGTCTGATCTGCCTATATCAAGGATCAACATAAGTGACTCTCGAAGGGAGTGAACATAGATAGCCCATGCTCTGAGGTTCAGCAGTATGCACCTGGCACAACAGTGAAGCATCATTTCCTTGGTACAATGGCAAGTTTTTCAAGGCACCTTTGGATTTTACCTGAAGTGGAAAAATCATTGCTGTATGTGAGCTCCTCTGCCACACTAAAGAAATGTAATTGTAGACAGGTAAAGAGAAAAGCATAGGGCAGATGGATCTGAAACTTATGAAAGCCTTTAGGGGGAATGATAAAGTCTGAAATGTATAACAGCAAACCACTTTCCCAATACTGCAAAGATTTATCTGTTTGTTGATCTCCCAGGTGGCCCATCTCTCAAGGGCACTAGGTGTTTCTCAGCAGAACTATGGGCTTTGTCTGACATTAGAAGTCAGCAGCCAACAGACAGACTGCTCCAGCCTTGCTGAGGTGCGGAGCAGTGCACCCATGGTGAGCACAGATACTCCAGAGGGACACGGGTTAGCCAGAGATGCCCTCTCAGGCAGATTGGCAAAACTGCTGCAGTAAAGACACAGTGCTTTTTTGGGGTGAGGGTGGGGAAGATGCTTCAGCAGGATTCCGTGCTCCTGCCAGAAAATCCAGAGTCCTCACACACACAGAACTCATCCAGTTGTATCCTCCTCCCCTGTTCACAGAGTCAGCACTGATGTCTAGGAACCTCCTCTGAACCTGACAGCAGTCATATCAAAGGGGAAGATGTGAACAAGAGATGGAGTTAAATGAGAAGTATGGTTAAATGGAGCTGCCTTACAATGGTGTGCATTTGATATCCTGAGAGGATACTGTTGAAAGAGAGAGATTAAAAATGATGTATAGGGTTCAAATTCTTCAAAATTACAAGTAATGATATTAATAGTACTTTCTGGAGGTCGTGCAATGACAACAATACAGAGTTTAGGCCAATGTTGACCATTTTGATAGGGTACAACTATGTCTTCCCTACCTTTTGACCTCTTAACGGTCTTCCTGTTCTCTGAACTATGGTCCAAGCGGCAAGTTATCACAAAGAAAATTTCCTTAATTTGCACTATGGAAATGACAAGTCTGGTCAGAGGAAACCTGACTTAAAAAGGTAAGTAGGTTTATATATGTAGAGGAGTAGATAATCTCTGTGCCTACAAGTTCATTTAGCTCACAGTAACATATGAATGTGCCTACAGCTCTGGTTAAAAAAAAAATAATAAAAAAAAATTAATACAATAGCTTCATAACTTATGCCTGAGGCAGAGTTCCAGCCCATCACTATGCAGGGAGCTACTATGTGCTGCTAGTATACACTAGCTAAGCCAGAGCTTTTAAAAAGATAGATTTCATTAGGTATATTCTCCCATACTTCTCAATATCAGCACCTTAACATCATTTCCAGGGTTGGATGATTGCACTCCCTTGAAAAGAAAACACTCAAGTTCAGGACATACCTTGAAATTGCCACATCCACTCCTTTCTGACACCCACCAGCTGTACATGTAAAACAATAAGCAATTTGTGCGAACAAAGTACACACCCTGATATTTCTACTACTCCTGACTGTAGTTAAGAGACTGTAAGTAGAAATAATAAAAAGAAAATTAAAGCAATCACCATACAAATCACCTGTCCATTTTTCCCCAAACCTTTGACCAAACAAAACAGCTGTTAAAAGTCTGACAGATCTTCTACAGGGAGTTATATTTTGCAATTTTCTTCAAATGAGCTTTGTGTATTTTCCAGATCAACTTTTACAGAGTTGCGTGGAAATAAGGGCTGGTTGAAGCCAATAGGAATTTTGCCATCAACTCTGGTACAAGCAGAAATGCAATGTTCTTAGCATGGAGAAGTTTTGAGGACCAAAAGTATCTGTCTTTTAATTTTTCACCCTTGTATACTGGTTTTCTCACCTGATATGTAGGGCATATTCAGCTCCCAATGCTCCTACTGGAATAAAGGTTGTATTAAAGATCAGACCCTTTACAATTGAACTCCTCTTCTGCTATAGAAGAGAGCCTGATGAGTTTCTACATACAGCACATTATTTTTAATGTGTTCACTCTTGATGTGTAGACATTCCACCAGCCATCTGTACAGGGTGAACAGACCCTAATGAGCAAGGCTGGGGAAGGGTAGCAATAGTCTCTGCTCAGATGCTCCCATGATGCCACCTTCACTGAGGTTTTAGGGAGCAGAGTCTTCAGCCACCAGCGTTGCATGGCTGCCCTTGCTGTTGAAGACAAATGGAGAGAATAAATAGTCATTGCTAAGACATCAGGAACCAAAGTGTTCAGAGTATTTCCAAAGGCAGAAAGAGCAGCTAGAGGCCAGGGTCCCTTCAGGCAGCTAAACAATCCTAATGGCCATTGGCACTCATGACAATGTCCTTCCTACTTACTGAAATGCAGTGGTTCTGTTATCAAGGTGACACCAAACTGTCCGTTTTGGTTCAGGACAGTGTTATGTAAGATGGGCACTTTAGAAACACTCAGAAAGTGCTGGCAACCACCCTCCCGTAAGGCCGCTGCTGTAACTCACTGCTGTCAATTAATCTTGTTGCTCTTAATTGTTTGGGTTTCCCTGAGAAACAAATATTTACCAGCTTCTGGTTTGAACAGTCTTCCGAAGGTCACAGATGCTAGCTCCAAGGGGAGCCAAGCTATTCAACCTTAAACTATTTAATGTTGGCTTCCTCTCTAAGCCTACGCGGCCATAAAAACAGGCATCACTATGGGACTTATGTGTAAGGATGGAGGAGTAAAGTTCTTCTCCTCTTGGCCCATTTCAGTATGTTATTTTTAAAAGCTTATGCATTCGCTGATGGAAATGGATGCCTTCATTCTGCTTATCCTTTTCAATGGGGTTGATGTGTTGGATGCAAATGGTCTGCTGGGCAGTTAGAATTACTTTCTCCTATAATAAATATAGATAGAGAGGAGAGAAAAGGATTTTATTGGGATTGTTATTAGTGGTGAAAATTTGCATTAAGGAAAAAAAAAAGGTCCAGATTTTCCAAAACTATTATAGGTCTTCTATGTCCACTACACAACTACATGTAGTAAGCTGTAGCTCCAGAAAACCTTCAACTTATCTTAGCTACTAGCCTCATCGCAACTTCCTAAGACTATTCAGAGAAGAAAATATCTCTGGCAGTTATTTCTTATAGCTACCTTCTATTTCATTGTAACCAAAAATCCCAACCAATAGAATTGCTGGAGAAGCTATTATCAATTTTGTGCCCTGACTTTTCATGCTGACTCTTTTCACTTGAATTATATAATTTCCAGTAATACCAATTTCCTGCAAACTCATCTGAGCTGCTTGTCTGTGAAGGCAAAAAACTGCACGCTGAGCTACACCGTCTGCCTGGTACAGTGGTTTTGGGTTTGACTTTTAAAATTTTAGTCATTTCTCCTCTTCCTTATCTGCCTTGTTTTGGGTTTGGTCTATACAGGCATTAGAGAAGGTGAAGCTTCACGTTACTGGGAGCTACCAGTTCTTCTCATGACTGTGATCCTTTAGCTCTTGCTTGGGTTCAGCAAGAGCCAGCTCATTTTATTTTAGGACTCATTATTTTGGTCATCTGACCTAGAAGAATCACAAGAGACCAAGGCCCCCAGTTATGAGCCCCTTGCATGCAGGGTAATCATGCTTTGGGAAGTATAAGGTTTGCTTTCTCACGCTTAGGGTAGAAATTGATAGGATTGACATTATTTTCTAATTTGATTGCTCTACTCAGTGTTGTATGTTTCCTGCACAAGCATCACATGTAATATCACTCATATATGTTGCATTTATGCAGGACAATAATATCAGCTTTAAATTAAGAAACACTTTCTCACAGTAAAGGCAACAAAATGCTAGGATAGGTTGCCTAGGGAGGTTGTAGGGTTGCCATCATGGATGGATCTTTAAAGTGTGCTGTAAAGAACTTATTCCCTACAAATCTGCCTGGAATTAGGCAAGTGTGGCTGCTTGGGCTTGGAGACTAGGAGATGGATTAGATGGTCTTTTGAATTCCTCTGAGGATTGGTACTCTAGGATCTTCTGCTCTGAGGGCTGTACTCTAGCATCTTCAGTTCATGATAAGCCGTCAATCACAAAGTCCTCTGAACTATGATGTGTGTGTCTTATCAGGTCTTGGTGATTCACACAAATAATTTTCTACATAGAGATGCTTTGCTGAAAAACAGAAGCCTTAAATAGGAGAAAGCTTGAGATGCATGCTGGTGTGTGATGCTTTGGAGACACCATAATTGCTCTGTTTGGAAAATTTACTGAGCATGGGAGCATGCTGAAAGTGTACAGGACAAAGAGCATGCACAGTGTCTCTCTGAAAGCACTGCCTCTCTTCAGAGGAAGGTCATTGCCCAACATCACTGATGTTTAAAAAGCTGCTTCCCGGAGATGTCACAACTTGAGCACTTCTGCTGAGATCAATCTGTAAAGAACACATTTTTGACAACTGACCAGAGAAGTATGGAAATTAAACTCCACCATTGCTGACATCAGAGTTATTTTTTTTTTAATTTTTCTCCCCTGCCTCACAAACAAAGTGGGTAGTTTTCTATCTAATTTGAAATTTGAAGAGTAGAAATAGTTCTTGTTCTGGATATTAAGACATTAGGAATGTACATTTCTGGATATGCCTTTCCTTTTGTTGATTTTCCTTAAAGAGAAGGACCAAGACATGTAAAATATCAGTAAGTTAAAAAAATACACAAGAATGCAACCACAACCATATTCTTCTGTCAGAATTATCCTGTTCTGTCCCAAGTCAATACTGGTGCAGGAGAGGCAACCCCTTGCAGAGCTGGAAGCTGCTCTTGGTAAAGATTTCCTGGGCAATGCAACACCAGTGTGAATGCTGGGATACAACAAGACAAATTCTGGAGGAATAATGCCTCTGCATCAACATGCACATGCATTTTGTGAAATAACCATGTCATCCTGCAATACAAAATCACTTCCCCAACATGCTGGTTCACTTGATGCTCGAGCAGGTCAGAAGGACTTTGCGATGGAAAACACAGCCAACCTAAAGAAGCTCTCAGAGGGCTAAGATATAGTCCCTGCTTTGTGGGGAAGGACTAGAAATCCTGGGCACCCAGGCTGCTTCCACATGGATGTGAAGAGCTCCCTGCAGGGCAGTAGGGCAGGAAGTCCCGACTGAGTGGGCTGGGTGGGAGTGATCATGGGAGAGTCCAGATAACAGAACCTTGGCTCTCATTGGAGGGAAAGGAAGAGGAGGACCCTACTCCTTGTTCCCTGCCACCCTGGCCTGCCACCAGCCTGGTGGGATGGGACTTGGGAGGCTGCAGTCCCACTTGATGCCTTTCTGAATCACGCTCTTCCCCAGGCTCCTCCAGAGCCCAAGATCTGCTGAGGGCCTTCTCCAGGAGAGTTCTGGTGAGCCATGGGCTTTACACATGAAATACCAATCCAGGATATGAAGTTTGCACTCCCACAGGGTGAAGGATTCTGTTAATCTTTTTTTCCTCTCTTGCATCCTATGCTCTTCCAAGTGTCTCTCTCTCCTCCTGATTCTCCAAGGCTGCAGGCAAAAGCAACTGCTGATGCAAACCAGCATCACTTCAGTGAGGTGGATGGCATGGTGCCACGTTGCACCAGCAGATGACCTGGTTCTTGGTTTTAGGTCAGCAACATGACTGTAGCTTTCACTTGCCTTGCTGGACATGTGGCATAGGCAGAGCACGCTTCTCTCTTCTCAAAGGCCAGGGAAGAGCCCAGATGTCCCATTTGTGTCACAATGACTATATGAATTTGATGGTGACTGAATTTTCTCAACCGAGTGGCGCCGTCCAGTGTCATTTTCCCCATCTCCACAAAGTTCTCCTCCCTCGCACTGCCCACTTGATAGCTCTCAGCTTTAGGGTAGTCAGCATCATTTTATTGGAGAAACAGTCAAAGCAGAGAATGAAGACATCACCTCATTCGGGGTCATTTAGTGCCTGAGTCACTGGGATGTCATTCAGGCGTGAGGACAGCCTGTGAAGGCTTTCAGATCACATGCGTGCATGACATTTAGAAGAGGTGGGTGACCTCATGGGAGATTATCTGAGAGATCTAAAATGGCCATAGAAAGTGGCATTGGGAGCTTTCATTTAACCTCACTAACCTTCAGCAATAAAAACAGAGGATGAGTGCATGGATGTGCATGCAGGAAGTATGTGAGAAGTGCTGAGAACATTGAAAGCCAGAGGGATGGTAAACCATACCCCGGCTCCGGTGACATGTGGCTGGAAAGAGCGAGGAGGAGGACACTATGTGTTTCACAGGGCAGAGAGCTTTATTTGATTTTGTGTGTGTGTTTGCTATCAGATTGTGTGCTGAAAGTTAAAAAGTTCTGTCCATTTCCTGGTTTCTGTAGAAAAGCATGCATTTGGGTATTCACCTGACCTTCCTAAGTTTAGATATGGTCACCAGGCCAGGGCCAGACTTAGCAGCAACTCTGAGAGCAACCAGAAAAATTAAGAAGTTGACCCCCAATTATTTGAGCCCTGCCATCTTCTTCAATCAGTCACCCTGCACTTCCAAATCAGCACCTCAGTACACACCAGGACACACCACTGTTGGTGGGGAGCAAGGAACAAGGTAGTTTTCCTGAGTTCAGTAACAGTAAGGATCCAAAGGGCCCTGAAATGTCTCCTCACATCTTTGGCCTTCCTCTAAGCATTCATCTGTCATATGTCAGCCAGTGTATACCTTTCTCCAGCCTGCTGGACCTGCTTTGGTGTTCCTGTTGAGCTGCCTGTTAGAAAATTTAAGCAGGAGGAAAGAAGCAGTATGGCAGCAGGGACCTTGGTAGCACTGAAATTACTCTTGCACCCTGGTCTGTTTCTCAAAGCAGAAACATACATACGCCCTCCTCTTCTGCCTCTTGTTCGCACCTTCCCCTTCTAAGACTCTAGGAGTTGACCTCTCTTGCGTTCTCCCACTGCACTTGAGTCCATCTACTCCTATGGATCCCCCTTGTGTCCAAGCAAGCATGTGAATCCTGCTCCTTGTGTCCAAACTTAGAATCATAGTATCATAGAATCATTTAGGTTGGAAAAAGACCTCTAAGGTCATCAAGTCCCACCATAAACCTAACACTGTCAAGTCCACCACTAAACCATGTCCCTAAACACATCTACATGTCTTTTAAATACCACCAGGGATGGTGACTCAACCACTTCCCTGAGCAGCATGTTCCAATGCTTGACAGCTCTTTCAGTGAAGACATTTTTCCTAATATCCAATCTAAACTTCTCCTGGCACAACTTTAGGCCGCTTTCTCTTGTCCTATCACCTCTTACATTGGAGAAGAGACCGACCCCCACCTCACTACAACCTCCTTTCGGGTAGTTGTAGAGAGCAACAACCCCAGTTCCCTCAGCTGCTCCTCATAAGACTTGTTCTCTAGACCCCTCACCAGCTTCATTGCCCTTCTTTGGACATGCTTCAGCACCTCAATATCTATCTTGAAATGAGAGGCCCAAAACTGAACACAGTATGCAAGGAGCAGCCTCACCAGTGCCAAATGCAGGGGGACCACACGGTCAACACGTATGTGCTAATAAAGACAGAAAATACCATGTGGTGCATCATTACAAAGTCCAGTTCAACTACATGCTGATGTTTGCACTTCTGCTCAGGTCAAGGCTGGCATTATCAGGTGTCCTGATAGAAGGGAGATCTGTTAAGACCCATTCTGACCCTGTAAATGGTCAGTTAGGAAAGTCATAACTATTATACGAAGATGAAGAAGCACTGTATTAGATGAAGAATATTTCCCTGAATTTCACTGAATTTTTAGAGTTGGAAGGGACCATAGAGATCATCTAGTCCAACTCCCCTGCCAAAGCAGGATTGCCCAGAGCTAGAGCATGTTACTCAGGATGACATCCAGACGGGTCTTGAAAATCTCCAAAGAAGGGGACTCCACGACCTCCCTGGGCAGCCTGTTCCAGGGCTCTGTCACCCTCACTGTGAAGTTTTTTTTCGAGTGGAACCTCCTATGTTCCAACTTATGCCCGTTACCCCTCGTCCTCTCACTGGCAACCGCTGAAAAGAGTCTGGCTCCCTCCTCCTTCAAACCACCCTTCAGATACTTATAGGCATTGATAAGGTCTCCCCTCAGCCTTCTCTTCTCCAGACTAAAGAGTCCCAGTTAATACTCTCAATGGAAACTATTGCAGTACCTGTGAAAAACATTCACTAAGAATTCAGCATGTGTGAGAAAGACAAAATGAATTCCAGTTTCACTAAAAATACAGCAAAGGATTAGATCACTTTTCACAGTACAACATCCAGACAAAATCAGATTTAATTAGTTAGCAGACAAGATTTATCAACCATTGGTGCATATGGACTCCACAGTTAATATCAGGGCCAGAATATTGTCACTGTTATTGCACTTGCAGTTAGTCACCAGTCTTCGGTAGGATATCTTTGAAAACATCCATTTCATAATTACTGAAAGTAATGTAGTGGGAAGCGAGTATAACATATGAACAGATGTGTTTATTTTATAAATGGCTTTAGACTGCTTCTAAGGACTCAGGAAAACTGGATTTTACCAAGTTTGCCTGATCTTATATCCAAACCTTAGTTGTTTTGTCTCTAGAGAACTATTTTATCTAGGGGGGGAAATTAAGGAGCAAAGCTATAGTACTTTTTAAAGGTGGAAAACTGGCATCAGGAGGAGTTTCCTTTGTAATTATTCATGCACTAGTAGTACTAGGCAGCTTGTATACCAAAATTAGGATCTTTTTTGCCAAGGACATTACACAATCTGCTTCATTTATAAAGCAAAAACTGATTCAAATTAAATGCACATAGATTAGGGAAACCAGTACTTAGTCACAAGGGCAAAAGATTATTGTTTCCACATTTTGGCCCTAAAGCTATTACCAAGAAAAATACAACTCCTTTCCTTGGACAGCCTTCTCTGATTCTCTTCTCTCAACATCATTTTTTTATAATACAAAATGGCCAAAGTGCTGGATTTTTATTAAAACTTCCCATAAAAAATTTACAGACATCGTAGAACAAGAGATAAAGAAAAGGACCGTCTTTATCACTGAGCACTGTCTGGTAAGATGCCACTGAACTCAATGAGCTGCATCTCAAGACATTGATTTTGGGAATTCACATCCATAAACACAGTTGCAAGTAACTACAGATATTTTGCTGGTACAGTAAGTAAAGTAGTACAGTGGGGCCTTCCTTTTACTACTAAAAATGATAGCTTATACCACCAGAGAAAATGAAAAATTGCCAGTTTAGTTCTATAATTCAAGTTATGCATACAGCCAAACCTCCAGAGTTTTAAGGCAAGTAAAACTATTTGTTTTAAAAATGCAGAAGCATTTTAATATTTTAATTGAAAGTGATTAAACCAGAGTCATCAATTGAAATACATTCAAACTGACCAAAAGTTTTCCAGTAACAGTAATTATTATTTTATCTCTACCTTTATCTTTATCTCTAAGTTCAAATGTTTGGATTTTTCTGTGCAGATGATCAGAGAAATCATTAGAGCATGTTTTGTTCAGTGGCCGATGATTAGAAGTCTCTCCCCAAATGTGTTGAGGTCTTGGTGTCTCATTAGACTAAATCCTTTGCCGTAGGCACAGTGCAATAACTATTTCTGGGTTTCTAACAGAACAGAACACTCCACCACATTGTTGAGCAATTCCTCAGAAAAATATGTTCAGTCAGATTAAAGAAGTCTCTCTTTCAGCGTTGGGACCAAGAAAAAAAATTACAGTGCAGAGAACTGGATAGGGAGTTAACAACGGAAATTCTTCTTCTGCTTTACATGCACAGTGCTCAGTGAGACCAGGGCAATACTGTCCCTTTGATTTACTGTCATGCCAGCACCATGTGGAGACCAGTGCATAGGGGATGACGCTGAAATCTGGCTATTTTGCTTTATTTCATGGGTTCCTCATTAAGCAGGTTGGGCATTATGGGGTGGAGGGGAGTTTATGTCTCTGTGGTTCAGTTATGATAACTATTTATTTTGCTGCAACCATTCCCCTGGCTTCACTGCTGAGGGGTGGTCATATATCATCTCATTAGTGAGGTGTTAATACATATAGCTGTTAGCGAGTTTGGTTCATACTGACAAAGGCTGGCATGTAACCACATGAAATAGGCATGATGTTAGCATGATCTATTATTATGTATTTCTATGCTCATCTTTCATTGTAAGACCTCAATCTTTCCCTAAATTTGTGCCAAAATCTAACATCGGGGGGGGGGGGCACCAAAATTTTCCATGCCAGATGAAGGTTTAGACGAAAAGTAACATCACTTTCACATGATGGTTCAGACCAGTTGTTAACAGTTTGCCAGCTGAGACACAGAGAGCCTTCATAGCCTGCTTTTTTTTCTAGTACTTAGTTGCTAATTTTATGCTTTAATAAAGATTCCTTGCAGTGCTAAGACCTAGCTTGGGATCCTCACTTATCCCCACGCCTCATAGCTGTCAGCATTGAGCTGGTTTAAAACTGTATATACTGTGAAATTTCATTTAAAATAAAAATGACGCTGAGAAAAAATATTCTTTGCCTCTGCCTATCCCCTCCCCAGCATGAAGATGTTTTGATGGCTACTGGTGGTGTCCCTCCACTTTGTAGCAAGGAGTTGAAATCTGGCAAAAGAAGGACACTTCTGTATCAGAGACGGGTGTTGTTTTCTTTCACTGACACATTCAGATGTGATGACTGGGATGTGGTCCTAGCTCTGCCCGTTCCCTGGAATGTCCACTATGAAGTTTCCTAACTGTGAAAGGAGGGGAAAAAATGTGGCTTTACCTTTCCACAGCTCTCTGATATGAGTACTTTTAAAGTGAGTAGAGAATTATAAAAGCTGAGGCCCTGACTCACCTCGCCTTCAACATGCTTTGGCTCAAGGGATTGTGTTTTCTCCTCTTTTTATCACTTCCATCCTGGCAGGAACAATGCACTCCAATATCAGTGACTGACAATGCAGTGTGGGGGAAAATTCTTCATTTTCGATTGAATAGACATGTTAATCTTATCAGTATGTAAATGAAAGGTGCTCCTGATGCATTCTGCCTCTTGACACTTTCATTTCAACCTGTCTTTTGGGGATGTTCGTCTCCAAGGAATGCATTAAGGGAAATCAGCCATAAGTGTATAAGGATGAAGCAGGGTAGTAAGCAATGTCAGTATTGCATATTGAAAGTAAAAAATACAAGAATGTCCTTTTAATTGAGCTGCAGCAAGTAGAGCTCCTTTCTAATTTCCTGTACAAAGCCATGCAAATATATGTCATAACTTAAAATACAAAAATATTGCCAGTTAGCTTTTCTATTGTTTGGTGTAGCAAACAAGAATTAAATGGATGTCATTGTTAGCAATATTAAACTTGAAATCTGTTTTCTAACCAGAATAATTATCTTTATTTTAATTGAATAAACAAGAGCCAGGCAGAGAGTTTCAGAGCATGTAGAATAGTTTTCAATCAACAGTAGGAGAATGTTATTACAAAATAGCTCTTCTTATCTCTTCACAGTAAATAACACAAGAGAGACCAAGGAGACACAGTGTATTAAATTTCTCTAACAATAAGATCTCATTTCCAAAAATAGAATATGCATTGAATAGTCTTTATTTATGTACAATCCATATAAAACAAGCATCAGGGCTTAATCATTGTATGTGAGAGTTGGTGTGATCATACATGATTTTTACTCAGCATCAGTATTTCAATATCCCCTTTTTATTGGGGCTTTTGAAGGCAGTGATCCTTCAACCTTTACTCTGAAGTGTGTTCCATCAAGGCTGGTTCACCTGTTTATTTGAATAAAGGTTGCAGGTTTTCCGTCAGCTAACACACATCTTGTATTTTCATTGTATCAAGCAAAGGTGATGCATAAATATCAGAACACCAGTGCATTTTAGATTCTCAAGAAAAAGAGATACTTTGGCTCTACAACAAAAGAAGACTTTAACTAAACTCATCAGAAACATCATCCTTTTTAATATTTGCATTTCCTTTATTACACATGATACATGATTCCTGTTCTGTAACCAGGAATACACAGCAGGAAATTAGACATTACATTCCTCATTTATTCTACGTTTTGTCAAATAATTTTAAAACTCTTTTGTCCATATTGATTTTTTTTCAAAAGGAAAGAAACCAAATTAATTCCAAATAATGATTTTAAATTTTTTTAAAGTATTTATTCTACTTTTGCTCAAACTTCAAATTACCTTATTCCTTGTTCTCACGTCAAAATAATTTCTGAATATACACACATTCATCGCTAGTTGCTGTGTTCTGTTTTATTGCAGCAGTACTTTCTTATGTTAAGCAAAATGGACAAAAAGAAAATGTTGATATAAATGTACAAAGATGCTTCCTATGGGCCACTGCAGAGTTAGGAAGTTCATAGTCTTCATACAAATATATAAAATATTTCAAATTATCTCCATTCATTGGAATCCATTCGGTTTCTCTTGTCATACCTGTGTGACAAATACAAGACCAGAAATTAATCATTTAGCAGTGCACTCACAGCTATTTTGAGAGCATGCAGAAAAGGGCCTGTAAGTTGTGAGGGGGAGTATATTCCCCACACCTGCAATTTTGCTTTCACCGAGTGTACTTGTTTACACCCAAGCTTGGGGAATACAGAGTGGGCGTGAAACAAATATTTTTGATCCACCTGCTCTTTCCACCCACTCTCCGAATCTCTGTCTGATGAAACTTCATGACTCTGTAAAGAGCTCAGGCCTTTCAAGACTTGAGTGTTGCCCTCAGTACAAGCCAGCTGTGCCCCCCTTACCTCTCCTCCCATCCCCTTGTCCAGCTGCCCTCAACTGCCCGGCAGAGCACAGGGCACTCCAGGACTGCCTCTCTCCTGGGGTGAGCAGTGTCCAGCCCTACACGAGCCCTTGGAAGCATCCCTAGGGAAGCCTTGGCACTGCTTTTACAGGCACCGGTGGCAAATCCTGCCATAGGGCACAGCGGCGCCATCACACTACAGGTAGTAGGGATGCATCAGTTGGATAAAATCAAAGTACTATTTAAATTTACCAGTAAATACTATTTACTGGTATATATGCATATGTATACATATTATTTCTTTATTTTTTTTATTTTTTTTTTTCAGCTGCTTTGATTATCCTCTTCTCTTGCTTTCTCTGCTCTGCCCATTAGAATCCTTACTGGTAGCGAGTCTCCTTTGTCTCCTGTCCAAACTGAACAGTCCCAGCCTGTCTTCTTTTGGTAGTGTGTCTGTTCCTGGAACTATTTTTGTCCCAGCTCCACTCCTCCCCTATTTCTGCTTTAATTTCCATGACTGACCTGCACTGAAGACAGTATTCTGGACATAACAGCATAGTATTTTTCTGTGCTGTTTGTATAAATTCCACTGGAATTATGTTATTTGCTTATGTAAAGAGAGGTGTGTGTGGGCGGGGGTGTTTAGCTGCTGTCTGGCGAATGATGAGCAATTTCCATTGACCTGTCTACAGTGACTCTCCCCTGTATAGTCACAACTAATTTGAAGCCCAGCATAGGGTCTATTCCTGTTCTCTTTGAAATTAAGAGATACCTGTGGTTGCTGTTGATGTCAGTGGTTCCAGACAGCTCAATAGTGAGGAAAGCAGGTTTTGCAGTTGACTTTCAAAAGTTTAAGACACTAACTTTCTCAGCATATATGTTTAATCAGCTAAGATGTAAGTATTTGGGGTGGGGGAATACCTTTGTTTTTTGTAAATGTTGTTGAAGTCATAAACCTTTAACAAACGCTTCAGAAGTAGAAGAAAAGCCACAGGACAGAGAAAAAAATGACAACCTTCTGTATTTCACAATGTTTTATATAGAGTGAGATTTTGCTGTGCTACTGAACATGTGTAGGCTGTACACATTTGAACTAATATTGGAGGGATATTCAAAAGGCTGGAATTGCTTAGCTTTGCGAAGAAACACTTTCCTGGAGAAAAGAGGTGCTATTAAGAGAAACCCTGCACGGCTTACACTAACTGCTTAAAAGTGTTGGTGGCTTTTGAATAAAGAAGTCAAAAGTTAATCAACTTGACTTGAAAAAAGAGTGAGGAGGTGTCATTGTCCATGGGAAAGAGGTCATAAAACCACAATTAGTGCTACTAACACACTCTGGATATTTGCAATCAAACAACATTATTGTCTCATAACCTGATTACTTTTCTTTTTCAGCTGAAATTTCCTTCCAATCAGGTAATTTTAGGTACTTATCTTTCCAATCTCAAAAACATAATCCAACTTTAAGGCTGTGTTTGATGGCTCCCCAGGATACGCAGGCACGTGTAATCCTGTCCTATATAATTACTGCCTGCCTACACATGCTCTCCTTCTGTTTCAGTCGAGTATTCTCCTTTCTCTTTCAAACTGTTCTGTGCCTGTTCCTGAATATCACAAGGTGACTGTTTTCTAGTGGTGGGTGGATAAAACACTGCTGGCTGTGATTGAACCCAAGCACCCAAGCCTAGGGTCAGAAGAGAGGGCGTGCAGGACACGGTAGGCACATCGGAGCATAATGTGGGTCTCAGTGTCACAAGCGTTTTCTAACCCTTCTGTTGAAAGAGGCCAGCATCACGTTCTGCTTCCAAATGCATCATGGACAGGTTTGTGGTGTGAAGGACAGCTATAACTTAGCATTCTGTTTTTTTGGGATTACAGAGGATTTTTTATATCTTTTTAGCAGATTCAAGTGCACACACCAAGCCCCCAGGAATCTTGGTGATAAGGGTACAAAGAAGATGGAGCCATACTTTCCTCAGCAGTGCCCAGTGACAGGACAGAAATCAAAACACAGGGAATTTCATGTAAGCAGGCAACAAAACTTCATTTACTGTCAGGGTGGTCAAACACCAGAGCAGGTTGACCAGAGAGATTGTGGAGTCTTTATTCTTGGAGACATTCAAAACCTGACTGGACCATTCAAACCCTGAGAAATGATCCTGTCTTGAGCAGGGGATTGGACTGGACAGTCTCCAGAGGTGTTCTAAAGCCTCAGCCAGTCTGTGAGTCTGAGAATAGCCTTTGTTGGTCTCAAGGAAAGCTGTTCCTCCACTCCTGAGGGCCAGGTGCAAGGTCCCTGCTTGCCCCTGTTTTGCTGTGGAATTGTCAGTGAGTTTAATAACTACAACAGGAAGGTGTTATATACCATATTACTGTGTTGTTAATAACCCAAGTAATCTGGCTGCTGAGATACTTTTAGCCACATGCTCCTTTTCTTCAAATTCTTTCTTGTCCTCCCTTCATGTAGCCATAGATCCCAGGCCTTTGACAGCCATCCCCTGCTGAAATCAATAGTAACATCACTTAATATCTTTATGAACTCAGGGCTAAAAGGCTCCAGCTGGCATCATACCCCAGGCAGCTGAGCAAGACCTCTCTTCTTCCCCCTCCCATGGCACAGGACTCTCACTAGGCAGTGGACCCTAGAAAAGGTCTGCTGTCTTCAGTTCTCCCAGTTACGACTGAGCCATAGCAACTCTAGTCAAAGGAAATCCAGTCTTCTAAGAGGCCACGCACACACAAGACTAATTAATTAACAGAGTGAGTAAAAAAAATATTACAGACCCCAAGAACCCCGCCACTTGCCATCCAAAAGCAGGAGCAACAAAATTGTCATGAAGATGACCTTGCCTCCATGCTCAGGTGTTGAGGAAAATCAAGCCCACTGTTCTCAAATTTTGTCTAAAGCACACTGCTTGCAAGCAGTGCTATTTTAACACCTGCTAATAATATTATCTTTCTCTCAGGTGTTCTTTCTGCTCTCTGGTTGCTTATAATTGCTACCTGAACTCCCTTTGCAGTCAGTGGACCCTCTATTATCTCCCTGTGATGCTCTGATCCACTCAGACCTCCCTCCGACCAGCTCCAATTCTCTCTCTCCCTGCTCCCAAAGGCATGTTATTTTTAGAGCTCTAACTCCTCCAGGGATCAATAGGAGTCTGTAAACTCAAAAATAGGTTGCTTATGGTACATTAATAATCCTCACAGTTATGTTCCCTGGTTATTCTTTCAGCTGCTGCAGCTTATCCACCAGCGCCTCTCTTGCTGATCCAATCAACCTTACTCTACCGAGCAACACTCTGCCATTTTAAAGAAAACAGAAAAGGATGTACTTGACAGCAAAAGCTTAAATGCTTTCCTGATTAAAGATGGACATAAGCACATACTCAGGAGCTTTTTTGAATCATGGAATTAGCTGTTTTTTCAGCCCTCAACACTTTCTTCGTTCCATGTCTGAGAATCTGCAGGGCTGTGATTGCAGTCGATGAGATGCCAGTGTTAACTTCTGGGACAAAACAGACTGGGTCCCTGGGTTTTCTAACCACAGGAAAAAGCAATAGCTATTTTTATGGAAAAATAATTAAATTTCTGTGCTATTCAACATAGATGCAACTTGAAAAACACATCTAAATAAATTGATGAATTGCAAAATCTCGCTTTCCCCCCCCCCTTCAAAATTAGAGTTTTTAATGTTGAATCTCCCCTTTATTCCCTGAAAATATGCCCAAACTGGTTAACAGCAAACAGATGAAAGATTTACTCTAAAAAAAGCACCAGTAATTCCAACAGTATTTTCTGTTCTTATACAACATGTTAGCTGAAAGAAGATGAAACATGAAACGAATCCAGATTTTGGCTGTATCTCCGTATTTTCAATAAAATGACCACATTTGGTACTTTTATCATATAATTAAGGACCATGCATGAATCACCTGAGGGTTAAATAAAATTTGTCTTTATTTGAACAGTTTCCAGTCTATGTATTTAAGCCTAAGATTCTGTTAAGGCAGCCTGTTTTATAACAAGTAACTTCACAAAGGAGCAAACAGACATATCCCATTAGCACTTCATAGAAAACCAGTGATTATAACAAGTGCAGCAAGGTTCAGTAAATGCCTCCCACTCAACAAGCTTCCAAAGTGAACGACCACATGATGTTTACTCCTCATCAGAACCCATTTATAGATCTCTTACTCACCACTATCACAGTCATACATGCAACATTTAAGAAAAGGCAGCAAGAAGTCCTCTATTTGGGAGCATACGGGGGCTTACAGTTGGAGAACTGGGTCTTTTTCTTTACAAATCTGTTCAACCAAGCTGTGAAGCATGATTTAAATCATGTAAATTCTAAAGATTATAATCAACCAAAAGCATTCATTACATAGAGTGGGCATTGCACATGCTCAACATTGGCTGCTTGGAAAAAAATTTTGCACTGATTGGGAAAAATTGATTAAAAGGGTCAAAAAATGACTCTTCAAAAGTGCAAGTGGGAAATTAAGATAATGACTTCCTATGGAGTTAGGAGACCCAGGAAAGAGTTTCATTCCCACCACTTTTAAATCTTTTAAATAACATCTGGGCATTCCTAGCAAATAGCACCCTGGGAATGAAAAGGGTATCAGTTTCAGTAAAGTAAGAAGGGGACAGAGTTCATGAACTTCTGTTAGTCCAGAGCAGAATTAGCCTAGAATTACAAACACACAGATCTTCAGAAGGAAAAAACTGTGAAAAAGGTAAATCCAGGGACATATCTACTTTGATTGCTCTAGTGAATTGGGAATGTGAAATAAAGCTGGAACTATCTCCTTTGACTCCCTAATTCTCCTACACATCTAGTAAAATCCTTATCCTTCCTGAAACAGTAACCTGAAGTGCCAAAGTATCTGCTTTAATTCATCTGCCCTCGCTTCCCTTCGGAAAGCACCACTTGCTAAGATCACCTTCACCTGTGCAACTGCTTTAACATTTGTAGTGTATCTGGAATCACTGTCCACAGAAGAAGCACTAAGAAGTCAAATGTGCTCCAGGTTAACATATTTATACCATGATGGGACATCAGAGACAAGATTTAGGTTGCAAAGGGGAGTTCATATTTTGACTCCCTCCCAGTGGTAGCTGGTTGACTAAATGAAAAAGCTTACTTTAAATTAAACTATGCTTTCTTGCATGCTTCTTGCAAATTATTTCAACATGTTTGTTATGTTTTTGTCAGGATAATAATAGCAACTCTCGTATATCTGAATATATCTCATATATGGCCCCCACTTGAGCAGAGGGTTTGGGCTATATGACCTCCAGAGGTCACATCCAACTTCAACCATTCTGTGACTCTGTGAAATACTGGAAATATTAAATAATTTGTCTTTTTTTTTTTCCCCTTTACCCACAGTCAATTGAAATACGTGGGAAAGAAGCTAAAAACGGAGATTCAGGTTGAGCATAGACATACACACAGGGTTTCAAAGCAAAAAAAACTCAGAACTTTTACTCTTTAGATTTGTCTGACAAAAAATGTTAGACAAAGATGATGTCTTTTCCACTGAAGAAATTATTGAAAGCCATATATACACACTTTCTCATGCATATGTTGTTCCTCAAGTTAATTTACATCTGCCCGCAGACTGGGTGACATGGGAAACTGAGGACAGGTTTGACTTCTTCCACTATTTGTGATTCGGTAGTGCACGCACAGGGGAGCTGCAATAGGGTACACTGTAACAGCGTGTCTAGTCAACCACAATAAACCTTTTTATTTAAGACCAAAAAAAACAGTCAAGTTAAAACATTCCTCCTTTTATACTGTTGTCAACATTTCTTGTTACCTACTCTTGACATAAAGCTTTGCCAGCAAAAGAACCTGCAAAATTGACAATTTAGCCCAATGGCTCTGAACAGAGAGCTGGAGCCCCAACTATTGAATGGAGGTCTTTCAGATAAATATGTTATAGAATTATAGAATCATTGAATGGTTTGGTTTGGAAGGGACCTTTAAAGATCATGTAGTCCAACTCCCCTGCAATAAGCAGGGACATCTTCAGCTAGACCAGGCTGCTCAGAGCCCCGCCCAACCTGACCTTGAATGTTTCCAGGGATGGGGCATCTACCACCTCTCTGGGCATCTTGTGCCAGTGTTTTAACACCCTCATTGTAAAGAATTTCTTCCTAACATCTACTCTAAATCTACCCTCTTTTAGTTTTAAACCATTACCCCTTGTCCTATTGCAACAGGCCTGCTAAAAAGTTTGCCCTCATCTCTCCTGTAGGCCCCTTTTAAGTACTGAAAGGCGACAATAAGGTCTCCCTGGAGCCTTCTCTTCTCCAGGCTGAACAACCCCAGCTCTCTCAGCCTGTCCTCATAGGAGAGGTGCTCCAGCCCTTTCATCATTTTTGTGGCCCTCCTCTGGATCTGCTCCAACAGGTCCATGTCGTATGGCAAAAGATTTATCTCCTGCCAATAAGGAACAAATCTGTGGCATTTTTGAAAAGCATAATTGGGTACTTAGCTGACATAACACCATTAAGAAGAATGGCATTGCACTGACCTAATGGCTGCCATAACAGTTGAAGTGGTAAAGAAAACAGATTAGATATCATTATGTGTCTGAAGACCTTTGGAGGATTTTTGCCTCAGTGCCAAAGTATTAAACCGTGCATCGCTGCTAGGCTGTTCCTTTAGTTATTTGGAGATTGTAACTACTTGGGCACAGCAGCTGATTTATGCAAGTGGTTCTCAGAGAGTAAATAATCATGAACAAAAAACCACATGAGCAGATCATATATGTGAATATTATTCATGGCGAGGTTTATTCACAGACCCCTGGTTGAAGCACAAGCTTGGCTTCTTTACATTCTATACATCAGACATATTTTAACTTTCTAAAGCAAATTACTAAGTATTGCATAGGTACAGAAGTCTAACAGTTCTCTGAAGGACCAATATTTCCAATGAGTTGTCATTGGATTAATCATGTAACAGTAGTATCCTGTGATTTGGATGGTTCAGCTAGTCTCTAGGACAGTTGTTATCCAAAAGGAAAAATTCCATTATAAATCTTTTAGACAAAAGACTTGTTCTTTACTTATCCAACTGCAAGCATCTTTTCATCTTGAGAAGACAACAGTGCAGCTGGTTCACTCAGATTATAACATCTTGAAGTTTTTCTCAAGTTAGATGCTTTTTCTTCCCTCAAATCTCCTTCTCTGCCATGGACCAAAGAGCCAAGCAGAGGTGGCCATTCTCAGAGGGCCTAAACCATGTTCTGCAGGGCAGGGTCCAACATTTGGGAACCTGTGGAAGTCCTTCTTCTATCGAGGGACTTCAGAGCTCTGGCTCCTAAGGGGAACCTCTGAAGCACCTAGAAATTCTGGGATGACCCCAGGTTCTGGTATCTCCAAACTTCTAGCTGTGGATTTGCAGTAAGGGGTCAGGCAGCCCTGGAAACCTTAGGTGGAGTTGGAGCCCTTAGAGCTCCCAGGCTACATGTCCAGAGTGAGGAGCTTTGGGGCTGCCATCACACACCTGGCAAGTCCCCAGTTTGCCATCACATCCCAGGACACTCCCTGGAAAGGTCCCAAGAGTAAAGGCTGCTGAAATAGTTGGGAAAAATCATGCTGAAATATTTCTATTTTTTCAAAATTATTTCTCCTTAGATTTTTTTTCCCTTGAGAAACAAACTTTCTTATTTGCTTTCTGAATCAGAATCAATCTTCTTCCAAAATTTCTTACAGAACATGAATTCTAAACATTGGTTCCCTGAAAAGATCTAGTATCCATAAAACCATGATACTTGATGTGAGTTACATGCCTTTTTTTCTTCTTGGTAAGTGGAACCCAGATGTAGATGACCCAAATGCTATTGCATGTGGTTCCTAACAGTCCACGAAGTTGCAACTAGTAGCAGTTTCAAAAGTGGGAAAAAAAAATTATTTCACCATTACCAGTGAAAACGAACTTCCTATAACAAATGGGAACTTCCTGACTCATACTAATTCAAAAGGTTTAAGATTTTTAATGTTACACTCCCTAGAGCACAGAAATGTATTCTGAACTTTTCTATCTCCTCAGCCTTATCAGCCATTTTTAGTTGTGTTTGGGCATCTCTTGGCTGGGGTCAGAAAGCTGCCTAAAACTATATGGGATGGGATGCTAGTTATCATCATTTAGATGAAGTACCACCTTAACGAGCACATTTTTAGCTTATGGACTCACTACAGATGCTGGTATGAATATGCCATTTATAGGGGGAAAAATCAACAGTTCCAAAAATGGGAAGGCGTATCTTGAGGTTTATCATATCTGAGCAGTTCAGAAAGAAACTGAATTTTTAAGGGATTGGGGATAACACTTTAAAAAAACACAAAAATCATACAAGCTCTGATATATTTTGTTATTGGTATTTCTACTGCTACTGTAACTTTCTGGAGCTACCCTTACCATTTTTTCTCCACTGTTTACATGTCTTAAAGCACTGTGGCTGTAATATATACTTACCTCACATTAAATTCAGGTTTTCGTTTCTTTTTTCTGCTTTTCATTGATGTTTTGCCTCAAAATTCTCATAACCTAAAGTGTAATCCCTATAAAAAAGTTTTCCAGACCCATCTTCAGTTGCTTTGGGAGAATATGATGTCATTTGTGAATCCTAATGGGAAGCCAAAATCAAGCAATATGTGCCAAACACTGTGATTAAAGTTGTTGATGAGAAGCTGCAGTGGTTCTTTCTACTTCTGTTAATGAGAACTATGCTGCAGTACCTACTACCTTTTGAATTACTGTCTTCTGAAGAGAAAAAAAATGGTTTTCCTCTATGGCACTTCACGAAGCCCTGCTAAGTTCATGCAGGTATGGGCCTATAATCATTGTTCTTTGCAATTATTAATCAATATAGGGAAAAAATTGTTCTCTGAGGTCATGTTAGGCTATTCTCATTCACCCATACCACCTCTGCTTTAAAAAGCTTTTGATTCCCAGTGTAGGCATCACTCAAGGTCTTGGTCCCCTTTTTAAGGTATCATCCTGATCATATTAGCAAGTACACCAAAAGCCATGTGATTTAAAGAGCTTAAGTAGTAAAAAAATTATGGCACTGAGATTAGAAAGGGATTTCCAGGACAGTTTAGTTTTATTTCATTTTCACTCCCTGTAATAGCAACTCAGATTCTCAGGACAAAGGCTAACAGAGGCTGTGAAACTTCAGGAATTATTGTCATAGCAAATTCATCAGTAAGGAAGCCAAGGCCTAAGAGCTGATCCTGCAAAGTGCTTATTACCTCCTTCAAGGTGCTACAAATCCTATTGATTTCTCCAGTGATAACCAAAACCACTTAGCAGCTTGCAGGCACAGGCAAAATATAGCCAGTAGAAATGCACCTGGGTGGCGGTGCACTGTGAAAATGAAAACATGTTGCTCGGTCCCCTCCTGAAAAGAACCCTCAGACTGCCAATCGTGATGTCTACAGGACAAAGATAGATGCAGAAGGGGCCAGGCTAAGCACTATTAGAAATAAAATGATGATTCATAAGTCATTCAGCACAGAAAAAAAGCAGCAGTAAAAATCAAATACTAAAAGAAAAAGTCCAAAAAAACGTGACATTTGAAACAACAGGACAGCTTTGTTGTACTGAGCATGATGAAAGCTCTGTAAGGAGGCACTCATTGATGCAATATGAAATGCACCTGCTGAGAGTTAATTGCATGACTGGGGTTATTCAACCAGGATGTGTGTCTGAAAGAAAAGTTTCCAGCTAGGAGAAAATGTATATGGTGGTGAGTGCTCTTGCTGCAGAGACTCCCTACAGTCAGTGCTTGGTAGCCCACTGCAGAGATAACTAGGTGGAAAAGCCTCACAGGTGTCTACAGCGAAAGTACAAGGGGCAAGAACACAATGACTGGTATTGCGCTGTGTAACCTGGATTGAACACAGTCAACTTATTATAAAGTAAAAATACAGAATTCCTTGATTGTTTCAAAAGTGACTTATGACTTTGGGCTCCACAGCCTTGTATCATGATCTAACCCACCACAAGCACTACGGCTCCGAAAAGTCAAACCCTCTCATAGCCCATGTAGGGTAGCAAAAGCAGGGGACCAAACACATTTTGCACTTCTCGAAACCTTGCTGCCTGCTCTCGTGGCAGCCCCATTCCCTCTGGTGGAAGCTTCACCCTACCAGCCTTGCGCATGCCTTGGCCTGGCACTCAGCTCAGAGAGACTTACAGACAATTGCGTGGGCCAGACACCACCAGGAACTGTGCCCAGAGGTGAAGAAGGATGTTTGGTGTGGCATCTCGCCACATCAAATTAATTTTGGTCCATCTCGCCTGGACTATACAATTTTGTAACAATCTTAATGGTCTTTCTCAGCACCAGACCCGTAGTGTCAAGGCTTTGAAGACAGTGAATAACAGGTATCGGAAGTACTGAGAAATGTTGTTTGTTATCCAGGGTGGACAGGAAGCTGGCAATCTAACAAAAGAAAGCTTCTTGCAAAAAGTGCCTGATTTAGCTTAAAAACTTTGATTCTCAGGAAACTGAAAATCCTCAGACATTCTGCGCTTTTCTGTGAAAATTCAGGCCACTCAGTTTCATTTTTCTAGAAAAATTGTTGAATTGGGGAGGCTAAAATTTGGAGAAAGGTGACTTTATTTTTACTGACATTTTTATGGTAGGGTAAAGACTCTTCTGGTTGAATCCTTTCAGTAGTCTTATTGTAGTCCCTCAAGCCATGCAATTAAAGGCATTGCAGGAGTGGGCTGTCACCCTCAAGATCATGTTGTTTCATGCCATACAAATTCTAAAATGCATAGCAGTGCTACATAATTAAATGATGAGTGATGATTTTCAAGTAAGTTGTTTTAGCACACAAAAGAGATTCTGGAAGAAGGCATTTACCTTGGACATCTTTTCTGCTGGCACTTCATTTGGTGCTAGCTCTCCAATCAAATATTAAAGATTTACTCTAAATTATGTAGAAAACTTTATCACAAATCTGAATGCAACATATCATACAACAAAATGCTGCTGCTGCTGGAAAGGTTCTCTGATTTCACACCTGAATGCTCATGTCTTTTGTAATCATCATGCTGGCTGCCACTTAATACTCCTGATAAGTTGACATTTTCTCCTGAGGTGCACACCCAGTGGTAAGCAACACTGCTTGGTGTCTGCATAGATTCCACATACTGAGAAGAGTTAAAAAAGTTATTTGTATTTTTTAAATAAAAAATTGTAAGCAAGAGATTCTGAATTTTTATTTTGTGGGAGATGGTAAAGTTGCAGGGGAAAAGGCTAAAGAAAGTGAAATATCTGGCACATTGCTGGTTCCTATGGACTCCACAGGTATGTACCCTCGCTAATAGCATTTCTAAAGTGCCATTGGTCTTTGTTGCCTACTGACATTTGTGGAATCAATGGCTTTTTCCTTTTCAAAAAGAGTTGAGGAACCAAATGATAAAAAGCACATTTTAAAACAATATTAAGTTGATAAATGACTCACATAAACATCAGCTAATCAGTTAAGACTGAACAGATAGCCTAATAGTGGTTATTCATATTCAAAAGTTAAGACATAGGTACCAAATTTTCTCTCCCTTATACTTTCAGTGAAGTAGATTACTTCAGAGATGCACTGGTATGTACAAAAGATGAATCAGCATTACTGTGTTAGTTTTGTAACAACACAGTTTTGCAGAACTGAGATGGTCAGGGGAAAATTGTTACAAATTGTAGTTTTCAGGTAACACAATATAAGGCAGGCTGTACAGTATATTAACTCATCTGCACAGATGAACACATAAACACTCCCCCTTAGCTTCCATACTGCCTGTTTTTTCAGATCCTACCAGACTTTAACATTGTCTGAACATTTTTATTTCATTATCCTTCAGAATTCACATATCCTCCAGGACACTAACTCTGCCATTCATTTTTCATTGCAAATACTCTCCATCTCTCATACAACTTTAATGTTTCAGGGGAAAGGTCTAAGCGTTAGGTGTTAACTTGTTAGACTTTCAAAAGCCATGTGTTCCAACCTTGGCAAGGCAGACTTTGTCTTTCATTTGTCCCTGAAAAAAATGTGCATTTCATGTGGGTTTTAGAAAGGACTATGTCAAAAAGGTGTTTTATAAAACAGTCTGGTCATGTGTGTCCTGAAGGTAATTGAATTTTTGTGCCGTTTGTACAGACATAATTTGGGATTAAAGCTATATATATTTATATCATGGCTGTTTATGAATTTCAAATTCCAGAGCAATGAACCTAGAAGCAAACAGCATCTTGGTGTACTGCAAACACAACCTTTCTTCCTTCAGTGAAGCAAAAGGGGAAAATGACAAGAGAATTATTAGGTTGGATAATTACAGGAGAAAAAGTCGAGTTTGCTTGATTTGTTGTTTGAGAGTTGGCAGGGGCTGAGGCTGCCAAAGTTTATTTAAAATGCAACGAGCTTTTGTACCTCAGAGTATGCCAAGAGTCAAACTGGTCCAACATTTTCTGATGGAACATTTCTCCACTGGGAAAGGCTTATGCTTTGAAAGTGTAACTTTTTATGGAAACATCTTGCTTTCAGCAATTCTCCTGATGTAACATGGAACATTGAGCATAACTGATCTGGGCAGTTTCTTATCAGACGCCGTGCTGGCTTCCCAGCAGCCTGCCAACAGGCTGGTGCAGCTCTTTGATCGGGGCTTCCAAGGCCCAACAACTTCAGGTCTGCCAGATTTGGAAACCCTAATTCCTGCTCAACATTCCCGCCATCCAGAAGTTGCTGGAGACAGCTAGTTTCTTTAATCAGGGGAGAAATATTCTGTTCTGGTTTTCTTTTTAAATCCAAATAGTACGGTTTAACTCCAGCTATTCCTGCACTTTTGTGTTCCAGCTGAGGGCAGGACCCAGCTCTGTAGTATAACATACATTGGCACGTTCAAACTGGTTTCACAGCCTTAAACTCATCTGTTGCATTGATCTCCACCTTCATTCAGCTGTGTGATTTCAAACACTTGTAGACCCCATCTCCAACAGACTTGAAGACTGGATCATGAGAGTTTTTAAAAAAATCCAAATAAATTTTCTGTTAATTTCCTTTCCTTCTTGGTGATTTGACCATGAGGGTTCACTTCTCTCCATTTTTCTCTGCCACTGCAAGTGTCTGTGTAAACATCCCACAATGAACGGGTCAGAAGCCAAGCCTCATACAGGTGGGTCATAAGCACAGCCTCACACAATACCCACACATGTAATAATAATTTTAAAAAACTCTGTCAAGTCCAAAGTAATTTCTAGTACACAATAAGACATAATTCATGACACAAAAGCTTTGAGACAAAGGGAGGCATAAGGAAACGGCAACTTTGTTATATTGGGTATAATAATTAGCAGACTTACAATAGGAGCTGCTTGGCTCCATTGCTGACACCCAGCAGTGACTATTATTTTTCTGCAACAGGCTTTCTGAGCCATCTCAGGACAGTATTTTGAAAGCATTTAGCAGGTTAAAGATGCAAATCCCCTAGGAGTTAGTTAGGCACTTAATGGTTTTTGAGAAGCCGATGAGGTACCTATCTGCATCTTTACAGAGCTTGAAGTATTTTAGAAGTCTGCCCTCTAGTTTCCCTTAAGAGTTACTGTCACGATGCAGTATTTAGATATATGTTTTGACTGTGATTTATCTCACTGTAACAATTATTTCTCGTTCTTTTCCATAAAAAATAATAATAATAATTTTTCAAAAATCAACTTCCCCCAAATCCTACTAACAACCCAGAGTGTAAAGCAACTAGATTCAGCATTTAACCCTTTGGGCAATGTTCTCTACTAGAATCATAAGTAGAGTTGGTAAAATCACAGCTTAATTTGAAAAGTAATGCTTTGGGGAGAAAAAAAAAAAAAGAAAAAAACAAAAAAGGCCTTTACCAGTGAGCACAGGAAGATAAATTCCTGTCAGAAAAGACTTTTGCATTTTAGCAGTTCACATGGCTGAAGGAGCCACAGGACAGACTGTTACCACTGAGAAGAGGCTGGGGGAAGTAAAAGGGCACATTTCTGTGGTAGCAAGGGAAACCCCGAAGAGCAACAGCACGGGGTGCCTGCTTTTGCTATTGCAGTGGAAGGGAAAAAATACAGCAGGTTAACTTACACAAATTCGTTTTGTACAGAGGGAGATGATGCCCTGCTGCCTTTGCCAGTAAAGACAAAAAGCTCCTTGGCACTTAAAACCCAAGAAACCCTTGCCAGGTGCCGTGCCTTCTCCCTTCTCCCACCCTGTCTTGCCTGGGGGCCAGGGCAAGGGGACAGACGGATGGACTGGTGGACGAACGACCATCCTGCTGATGCTCCTCCACTGCCGCCTGCTGTGCTCACCACTTCAAAACTAAAGTGCAATTCAAGTTACAGAGACAGAATCGTCCCCCTTCGTTTCAGCAGCTGCCTAGAGCCAAATCCTAGCTCTGGGCTTTGCTTTGAAAGGTCGGGTTTGTTGGAAAGCCCCAGCAAAGGGACGAAGCTCTGCACGATTTCAGCTCTTTCAGGAATTTTCAGGTATTTCTCTGGCACTCGGGCAGTTTGAAGCTCTGTGGGGCAAACTGCACTGCTCCGTGCTGCTCTTCAGCTGAAAGAGGTGTGCCCAGCGATGCCAGTCAGCTGGGGTGGTGTTCAGTGGTCCTCGCTGAGGTGCGAGGGCAGGGGAGGTCATTTCTCCTCACCTGTGAGGCTGGTGTGGAGCCATGTTGCTCGCCACTTTAATACGGCTGTATTGCGGGAACAAGGATGGGGAGTGTGGGGGTGATGGGGCTGGGGCAAGCCAAGAGCTGCCACTCCTGAAGCAGTACCCATCACTAAACTCTCTCAGATTGATTTCTTTGCTTTTAATGCATTAGCAGCGAGCTCTGTGATCTTGGAGACACTGAGAAGGGGCTCTTCTCCAAGCAAGAAAACAGAAATCTCAGCTGTCTCTATTTGGACAGTGATATCCAATTTATTCATCATGAATTCTGCCTCTTCTGCCACCTTACCGAGGCTGTACTGCAAATAGCCCACGTTTGATTCTCTGTGCTAGTTACAGTTTCTAAAAATGCTACTTTCTGCTGGTCATATGGCTTCTTCTCAACAGAATTCATAATGTCTGAGTGAGTGTTGTTCCATATAAATATAGTGTACATCTGATATGCCTACAGCTAATATCATAGCATGATTGAACCGTGATTAATCATGGTACTATTCATCCACCTGTTTTCTTTCAATATAACTCTAGCATGTGCAATAAAAAGAGAGGGCCCGAGACAACGGTTACTTCTCTTCAAATATAGTTACAGAGGAGATGGAAGTTGGCTAGGGTTTTATTTTCAAAATATTCAAATCAGGACTGAGATGTCTCTGTGCACTTTGCAAATACTTTTTCTGAAATGCTTAGCACTTCATATGAAGCAAAATACACTGAAAAAAATACAGCAAACAAGAGGAGAAGGAGGGGTGGTAAGTGATTGCTAACTGTCAAAACCCAGCATAAGTCTTTCCCTAACCCACATTCTCTGCAGCCTATTCTGAATAGTTAACACTCTTGTCCTGGATTTAATAGAAAAGTGAGAGATCTTAATCAGCTTGGGAAATTTGACAGCCATCTTGTCCATAACACAGAGGATCTCTTCAGAGATGGATAAGCATGAAGGCAAGACATAATACTCAGGCTGCTCATTTAACTTGACATGTAACTGACTGTTTAGGAAACTGTGTATTCTGACATCTGGTCCATGCAGGATATGCTTATTGCATATCTTGCTTCTTCAAAGCTACTGCAGGTAATGTGGTAATTATCTCTGCTTTGGAAAGCTTATTGTTGAGTCGTTTAATATTTGATACATACAGCTACAGTGCACATGAAGTTCTTTCACATCAGTAACCATTATATATATGTTGTGTTTATAGGGTTTTGTCATTTATTGGAGCTCCAAATGTAAGCCCATTTTTTCCCCATGGAATAAATAGATTTCTTCAAAACATAAATGAAGGCATTACAGCATGTTTTTGGTATAAAACGGCACTGTTAATACTTGATTTTGCAATCTGTGGCAAGCAAGCATTTAGAAATGAGGTATTAGGATTGAGTGGAAGACATACAGATGAACTAAACTATCCCATGACTCTTTTTCACAACACAAAATTGTTTTTTGATTAAAGAAATTGAAAAGAAAAAAAAATATTTGTTTCACAGAGAAACAGGGAGAAGGTGAGAGGAATCACCTGCTGTTAAAAAACACCTACCTAATACCAATTACTTTGGTTTTGAATTTGCACCAACATGATCTACAGTTTCTGTGGAAAAGATTTCTTTTACCCAGCTCTACAGAAAGGCTCTTCTCAGAACACACATGTAGCAGTTCCCATTGAAGCCCTCTCACGGCTGTACCAGTGCGAGTCCTGGATCTGACTGCAGAAGGACACAGAGGGTTATTCACTCTTAACAATGATCAATACACAATTTGCATATTCACCTTTGGAGTGGCATTTTGAGAAGCAATTAAGTGATTTTGGAGCATAGTTCCCACTCAGTGGCAATGGGATTGTGCTCCTTAGTACTGGGTGACAAGTGTCCCAGTGATTTAGATGCCTAAGGTGCAAACAGGACATAGGTGCTTAACTCTAAACTGCGATCCTCAAAACCATGATCCGACTACACCATAACCTCAAATTGTGCTCATGCCCATCTACAAATACTGGAGTTTTGATAAACCTGCTCAGCTGAGTACCAGGGAGACTTGTAATCCTAAGCAGCACCCAGAAACTTGGTGGGCTCCCACAGAGACCTTCCACCTCAGCACCTACCTAATTACATCAGGCTTCATACAAAATCACAGCAGCAGCTACCATGGTTTCTTTTAAAGCACAGCTTGAGGAAACTATTGCTACACAAATTAGCCTTTAGTCAAGGTACACAGCAATCCACAGGCTAAGGCATATGGAAGCAGGTTTCTCTCCTGCCAGCTGCACTGCACATTGCTAAGCTGCTGTCAGGCTCACTTGTCTACAAATTAATTTTAATTCATTTCTGCACAGCAGCCTAGCTTTAACTCAAAGTCTAGAAAGGCTCCCCCCTGCCAAGGCAGTCTGCAGTCTCCAGGGAGGCAAGAAATGTAAGTTTTAATCCTTTTGAGGAGAAGAAGGAATTGACCTGCTTTATTCATGCATCCTGGCTGGGTATGTGTGATAATCGCTGAGCCAAGGCAGAAGGGAGGGGCCACCAGCATGTTTTTTCTCTTGCATGTTTTCAAATTGTTCTTCTTGTTTTTAAAAAAAGTACTCAGGTACAAATCTCGAGGAGATGATTCGCATTGTAAATCCAGTGTGAGGGGAAATGGCTCCTGGCTCTACTCAGGACAATGCGAAACCCTCAGAGAAGACAACTGGATTGCTTTCAGTTTTTTCTATTAGCTGTATCTAAATAGCTCTCCACACAAGCTTCATCATGCTGCTTGCAGAAGTGGCTCAAGGTTTCTTAACAGCATATGTGGCACCATCTTCTTGAGATGGCAGAAGAGCAGGTTTCTGCATGGCAGAAGGTTTCTGAATGGACCTGTGTGATCAGAGACACTGGGGCTCTGAGTGAGACAGAGGTCTCCACCACCTTTCTTCCCCCTGTAATCTTGTGTGTCTCCTTACAGCCAATTTCCTCTTGGAAGGGACCAAGACTTGTCCCTGAGCAACACCAGTGCACCGTGGCAGGGGAAGATAATGTTGGCCTTCATCCAGCCAACAGCAATCAAGGCAGAAGGTGGTGCCATAGGCTCTAGGTCATCTGTTCTCCACTCCTGTCTGCCTACCCCCAGAGTCTGGGGCACTTCAGCTCCCCTCCTAAAAGGTGAAGGCAGCCACCCAGTAGATGTTTAATGAAAGGCAGAGTCCAGGCTGTTGTATTCGCTGGTAGATCATGAAAGAGGACCACCTCCACGGTAAAGAGAGACTTCGGGAGATGTGGAGCTTGTAGTGCCTTCTGAGGCAAACGAGTATAAAGCGGTGCAATACATTGTTCTGTCATCCTCCATGGTTACCAGAAACAGCGGCCTGCATCATTCTGCCCAAAATGTATCTCATCCCTGTACCATTAAGGACTGCAATACTACCTAATTTGGTACTTTTTGAATGAAAGCCTTAATCTAAAAAAAAAGGGTACATGTGAGATGTACCCATCTGAATTCAATTTACGTTCAGCATAATGGACTGAAAAACTGAAAATATGCCCTCTCATAGAGAAAGCACTTCTTGACTTAAGAACTAAAAAGGAAAAAGATTAAATTTTTTTTTCCAAAATAAGTGCTTCCCTTCAAACCCTGAGGAGACAGATCAATTCAACTATTTTCAGACAAAACCGCAAAACCAAGGATATTTAGAAATTCAAAAGTAAAAGGTCTGAGATCCTTAATTAAATGCTTAATTAAGGTCTGAGAGATCCTTAATTAATTACAGGAGAGGACATACTCTACCCTGGTCTTTGACAATCTTTGGGAAGGATCATAGATACTGCACTCAAGAACAGTGTGATTTGAAAACACAGAAACAACTGGAGGTTTGCTTTTCCTTGTATTCTGCCTATCTCAGTGCAAATATTTGGTTTCAAGTCTTTGGTTTTGTATTTTCTTCCATTTCAGTACACACTTTGTGTTGGTTTCATCTTATATATAAAGGCAGCACCTTTCAAAGCCTTGAAACAACACCATCTAGCTATTGTCATCATCCTTCCCTCAGAAAAGGAGCAGTTTGGCTTTGGGGGAAGTTTTTTGTTCTTTGATGTTTCCTCGGTAAAAGCAATTTTGCCAGTCTCTCTCCTCGTGCACACCAGTATTGCTGCTACCACTGCTCTTAAAATTCACTAACACTGCAGTGGACGTGGGCCGGTTAACCTGCTTCTGCCATGGCTTTTTTGCTAGGAAGCAGGGTAAGTACGTCCATCACCCGCTTCTTCCCTAAGTGCATTCACGGCCACAGCTATTGTGTGTTCCAAGATTACATTTCTGTACCATGAAAGGCTCTGTAAGGCCATGCAGGAGAAACAGCAATTTTAAGACGAGGTTCGCTCCAAGGCAACAAACAGGAACAAAGACCCAGGAGAGTTAAAAGCTGAAGGACGCGATTTATTTTTTTATCAGTTGAATAACTGAATTAGTAAATTAAAAGCAATGTTATGGCAACTTTACTGAAGCAGAGGAGTAAGTTCTGAACACCAAGTCTGAGGGGTTTATTCTGCTTTTATTGAATCCATGTCCACACATGGAGCTCAGTCATTTGAGGTCAGAAACAAATACAGCCATACTAACACAACCACTAAATGGATGGAGAGAAAACCAGATTTTATAGTTGTTCACAAGTTCAAGTAAAGGTTAGTTCAGCTGAGTTTCCTTTCAACAAGCTACAACCTGCAGGAAATCTAATGTGAAAAATAAAGCATGACCAATACTGAGAGTAAACCCAATACATGTTCCTGTAGGAAATGCTTATTTATGCCGTGTACTTTGTTCTGTTAGTGCATGGAAATACAGTGTATTTGAGGCTGCTGCTGCAAGTCAAAGGGGATTTAGCAGGTTAAAACAGCAGCAGACAGGGACAGCAAAAGCCAATAACATCTGCAGCATAATATTTTCTCAGTAGTATTGCCGACTGGGCAACAGATACTGGCATCACTGTGATGTGTGAGCTCTGCCTATATATGATGTTCTTCCTACATACGACGAGCTCTACCATTGCACAGTGTATTTATTCTCAGAAGGGATTTGCAACGAAGTGTGGAATAGAGGTAGTCTTGGCTCTGAAATGAGCTCTACGCTTTTCAAAACAAGGCAGATGAGGAACAATTAGGTGGCTGAAGCAGGCCTCATCCTAAGTACAGAGTAGGGCTCCTGTCACTTGTAGATGGCCTGCTCCCAGGCAGGGATCACAAGGCTCACGCATTAGCAAGCCGTCTCTGCAAGAGATGACAAAGTACAGTGATGCAGTAATTTATGTGGTTCTTGAGCACAAGGCTGTGAAAACATAATTAGGCAGTCTTTTATCAAATGAAATGAATAAAAACTATAAAACAAAATGATGAGGCACTAAATTTAGAAGAAAATTCATTTGATTATCACATCAGAGCTGTGATATTTCAGATCATGCTGTCAGCTTAATTGGCTACAATTTATGTAGATTTGATAAAACTATCTGAGCTGTTAATAACATAGGAAGTTGCACTTCACGTATTGAACAGCAGTTAGCTTTTCTACTCTGATGTAGGCACTTGAAAACCTTTGTGCTGAACACGTTTTGAACTGTGTAAGGTTAGAGAGACTGGAATTACTTATTATTTTGGGTTCCTGATGATGCCTGTCATTACAGTGTCTGAGTGCTCCAGGCATACGCAACACTGGCAGGACAGTTCGCAGGTACAGAGGAACAGCATCACTTTCATCTCGCTCCTAACTCTTTAGTAGTGGTCAGTACTATCTCTTTCCTGCTCTCCAAACAGCTTCTAATGCTCACAGTCCCCTCATTACAATTAGAATTAGTTCTGCATGGGTTTATATGCATGTGCCTCAGGAAAAGACCCATTTAAGTCACAGGACCCTCTCTAAATACCAGGATCTGTTCACAGAGCAAATAGCTGAAGTTTTAGGGATTCCTGATAGCCTGTTCTAAAATTTCCAAGAGGAATACATTCCAGTGGTACTTGCTGCAGTTCATTCATACTAACTCTTAATACATGTAACAGAGATAAGCAAGAAAAAGCTTGCTGACTGTATCCAATCTTCACACTTCACCGATCCCTCCAAACCTGATATGTTCAGGAGGCTGCCGCCTTTCTGAGCTTCATTTGAGGGAAGTCACCTCAGAAATTATATCCAACTGAGGGAACTGACTAAAAGCTTTAGTCCTTACAAAAATCTGTCATGAACAGCACTGATGTGAACGTAAGGGCTTCTATATAAAAAAGCCTGACAACAAAAGTTCAGGACCAAGTAATCAACAGAGTGATCACAGGAAACCAGTTATTAAATAGCAGTGAATGTTCAGCTTTCAAAGACAATACTTGGAACTTTCTCCCAAAAACTGACAGTTCTCACTCAGGACTGGAGCAGAGATTTTTGGGACCAAATTGCTAGTGTGAGAAGTATTTTGTTACTTTAAAGGAATTAATGTTTTGAAGTGAGAGGCTCAACGAAGAAATTTCTTCCATCTGTGCGTAGAGGCCTGTTCATCTGTACATGTCTGCAAACTCTCTTAAGTATGGCAAAGGTAGGGGAGTAAACAACATGCTCATGTTCTAAAAACTAGTACAGAAATTTTCAAGTTAATACTTTGTGCTTGTCTCTTCCAGCAACATAAACATTCTGCTTGAAGATACAGTTTGGAAATAAAATAACTTTTTTTTGCATGCTTTATGGTTTGAAAAAATACAAGTATCCATTCTTGTAGTTTGCTTTGGAGAAAAATATTTTCTGATTTTTCAGTACTTGTTTTGAAGTTATTAGTCAGTTTGCAAAACCCCAACCCACAACCTTTCCTGTCTAGTTTATGTAGAAGCATTTGTTGTTCATAAGAATACGCCCTGTTCTTCATTCAGTAAAATCAACCTCCTAACGCATACCTTAAAGCTTTTTTAGGCACCTAGAAAGCAGAGTTTCTCCAATGTGCTTTCCTCCTCACTTCCACCATTCAACAACAGAACAAAAAGGAAACCTCTCCTTGACTTGCAAAGGCCTGAGGAATGACATGCTGGGGGCTCACCCACAGCATTTCCTCAGTGGTAGAGAAGAGACTCTCAGTTTGCGATGGACAGCTGCGGGCCATGCTAGAGACAATGAACTGAATTTTTACTTCTGAACACAGAAACTCTGGGAAACAAAACATGAATAATGCCCAAGGAGGTAATATGATTCCAAAGGTTCCTCTGATATTAAATTATGTCCTGGGGATTCCAGTTTTCACTTTCAAAAGAAATTTCGCTGAATTTCACTGAATTTTTAGAGTTGGAAGGGACCATAGAGATCATCTAGTCCAACTCTCCTGCCAAAGCAGGACCACCCAGAGCATGTCAGATCATGCCACTCAGGACTGCATCCAGGCGGGTCTTGAAAATCTCCAAAGAAGGGGACTCCACGACCTCCCTGGGCAGCCTGTTCCAGGTCTCCGTCACCCTCACTGTGAAAAAGTTTTTCCTCATATTCAAGTGGAACATCTTATGTTCCAACTTGTGCCCATTGCCCCTTGTCCTCTCACTGGCAACTACTGAAAAGAGTCTGGTTCCCTCCTCCTTCAGTCCGCCCTTGAGATACTTATAGGCATTTATAAGGTCTCCCCTCAGCCTTCTCTTCTCTAGACTAAAGAGTCCCAGCTCTCTCAGCCTCTCCTCATAAGGGAGATGCTCCAGCCCTCGAATCATCTTTGTAGCCCTACGCTGGACTCTTTCCAGTAGTTCCCTATCCCTCTTGAACTGGGGAGCCCAGAACTGGACACAGTATTCCAGTTGTGGCCTCAGTTCTAGCTCTTCTGTTTTAAAGTCTAAAAGCATGACATAAGTAGACTCAAAAAACCTGGAAGGCAAACCAAAAGAACCTTAAACATACTGTTTAAAAATCCTAAACACCCTCAACTTCCTAGTTTCTTAGGACAATTCTACAAACAGAAGTGACTTGGCAAAATTGATGGCTGGCCATGAAATCCTCGGGGAACTGGCTACTAATCTGAACCAAAGACAACAGGATGGTAGGAAATCAAGGATAGAAAAACACAATAATTGCTTTGAAATGAACACAGGCCAAACAGTAAGTGGGTCTGGGGGTGGCCTGTCACTGGGCACCACTGAAAGCAGCTTGGCTCCATCCTCTTTGCACCCTCCATTCAGGTATTTACACATTGATGAGATCTCCCTAAGCTTTCTTTGACTTTGGCAGAAGGGTCCTGCAGAAATTTTTGCAGCCCATCCTCCTTTTTCACCCCATTTCTCCCACTCCAGCTAAGGAGATTTGAGCTCCTGACCTACCTTGGAATCCTCTGGACATAAAATTCCCTTCTCTCCTGTGAGGGCTGGCTACTTGGGCTTTTTTTCTGGGAAAATGAGACACATTTTCTTAAAACTGGGGGGCTGTTTCAAGAGCTCGCAACGTGTCAGAGTACCTCTACTAGCAAGAACACTGGATGTGTTCGCTGGACAAAATGGCAATATCTTTGCTTGCTACTGTAGAGCAGTTTAACTGTATCCCTCTGGTCCATGAGAGCACAGGAGTAAGACACAATCATTGAACAGTATGGCAGAGCAGTGACATCAGGAGGGGTAGATGGCTACTGTTAACTGAAATGCAGTTTAAGAGCAGTATATAGCATGAAACTGTAATTAAACTTTGTCCACTGCAGTACTCAGTGGACAAAGTTATAATGTGTATTTTTAGCCCAGATTAATTGACATTTTTTGTAAATAATTAATAGCAACACCAAGGAACATCTTGTAAGCATGGATGTAAGAGCCCTATTCCTTAGGGGACTTCTTTTTTGCCTTTCTCACTCTTTCTTCCCCAAGTGATGCCAATCTCAGACACTGATAACAAAATTCATTTTTTGTGAGGCATGATTCCCAATATATTATAGAAGAGATAATGCTGCAAGTAATACAAAGCCTAAGCTGCCCTGGGAAGCTTTTCTAGATGTTTTATCTTCTGCCCTCAAAATACAGCTCCCTTGCTTCTGTAACCTAACAAGAGAACTACTGCTCAGCTTCTGCAATTAAACTACCCTCCCTAGCAGAGTTTCAAGTAAAAACAACAGGTTACCTACAAGTACCAGTTGCGTGGTTTATCACACCTTAAACATGATAGGAACATCCTGTCAGGAACAGCCCTGGCATGGCTCAGCAGCCTTCTCTGACTAAATTCTGAGTAGAACTGTGATGGGAATCCTGACAAGCACTTTCTCCAAACACGACTGGAACACACTGCCAGGAGTGCTGCCCATATGTTCACAACAGACTTTCTTAACTTCAAGGCAATAAATTTCCCTTTTTGCCTTTTTATAAATTCCTTCAGTAAGTATGAAAGTCTCCTTCAAGAGGAAAAGACTAGACCACCTCCAGCTGAAGGTTTAGGTTGTTTAAAACAAAGGTCCAGCGTTCAGACTCCATGGCCCTTACGGCACATTTTAAAAGTCTTGTTACACACACCCCCACACTTTGGAAAACAAAATGTGAAGGGGTACAAATGAAGAAAGAAACCAAACATGAGTTGCAGCAGGAACTGGTTGCAATTATGTATTTTCAAATGCCCTACTAGTACACCATACTAGTTATCACATGAGATATCACAACAGTCAGCAATAAATCTCAGGAGGCTCCATTTGTCACAAATTGAATGCTTTTTACTATTATTTACTCAATAGAACACATATTTATTTGATTAGCCTGTGCTATTTTATTACTATTTTATTTTGCATATGTTTTGCTCTTGTGCAGGTAGAAATGTACCCATGCAAAAGTAGCAGCAAAAAAAAATTGTAGATGAATAAAAGGAAAATGAATATACAGCTCATGTTGTATATTAAAACTACCTGCCTCAAATACATCATCTGCAGGTCTGTTAAAAAAGAAAACAACAATAACCTTTATGACAAAGAAGAGTACACTAATTAGTTAATTATAGGTGATAGACCAGCAGCTGGGGATGACTACAGGAATATCTTAACTGATAAGCACTTCATGACCTTCAGTGGATCCAGCTTCATAACATCTTACTAATTATATCCCTCCCACAAACTGTTAGACTCACAACTATGACCTTAGCAAGTCTATTCATGTTTCCTAATTTGGTGAAAGAGCAAGACCAAAGATATTTAACAGAAGTTATTCTAAAGTGCAAATTATGTAGGAATGGGTTTGTAAATAATGAACCAACCCACTGATTTGCAAGTTCCTTATTTTTGCTGATGAGTTTTCACTCTGTAAAACCAAGCATGAAAACATGGATCAAAATTAAAACAAAATTGATGGTGCTGACTTGCAATTTACTGAAACTATCCGATGACGAATGACCCTACTAAGAGGCAGTGTTAGAAATAATTGTTGTAGTCTTAAGTATTTTTGACATATTTATGTATATTTTTGATACTTCTATAAGATCATGTTATAGGATCACAGCGTAACGGAAATTATCTGGTGAATTTGCAGTTATTCTACCAGTTTCAGTAGCTATTTCCTACAGAGCACCACAAGAAACAAAAAAATACTAACAAAGGGAAATCCCTCAACAGTGAATAGCTAAAGAGTTTATTGTACTGATGTGAGGAAAAAATTCATTTCCAAACTGTGAAAACCAAAGAATGTACTCGTTTATCAGTATGCTCTCTGCACAGGCATATTCTATTGACCATTCTTTAGAGACCATCACATCCAAAGGATGATGACTCTTGGAGATGAAGGAAAGTAGCAGGCAGATGCGAGTGTACATTTCTTGCAAATAAAGAAAGTCTTCACTGGCTTGGCGTGGCCAGTCATAAAACAATTCACTGACTACTTCACATTTTACACAAGGCTAGAGGTCATGCCTAAAACAACTGAACCAGTGAATGTCCTCTATAGCGGACAATCCTTAGATTTAGTACATTCAAGGCTGCCCTCTACTCTGTCCTCGTGAGACCCCACCTGGAGCACTGTGTCCAGCTTTGGAGTCCTCAAAACAGGAAGGACATGGACCTGTTGGAATGGGTCCAGCGGAGGACCACGAAGATGATCAGAGGGATGGAGCACCTCTCCTATGAAGACAGGCTGAGAGAGGTGGGGTTGTTCAGCCTCGAGAAGAGAAGACTCTGGGGAACCTTCTCCCTTATAACAGCCTACCAATATCTAAAGGGAGCCTACAGGAGAGCCGGAGAGGGACTCTTTGTCAGGAAGTGTAGTGAAAGGGCAAGGGGTAATGGTTTTAAATTGGAAGAGGGGGGATTTAGATTAGATACCAGAAATAAATTCTTTACTGTGAGGGTGGTGAGGCACTGGAACAGGCTGCCCAGGGAAGTTGTGGATGCCCCATCCCTGGAAGTGTTCAAGGCCAGGCTGGATGGGGCTTTGAGCAACCTGCTCTCGTGGGAGGTGTCCCTGCCCATGGCAGGGGGGTTGGAACTCGACGATCTTTAAGGTCCCTTTCAACCCAAACCATTCTATGATTCTATATGACAAGTGATTGATTTACATCACAGTTTTATGCAGAAATTATGCACGTGCTTAGTTCTGCACTGCAACCAAGCCCAAACTCCTACTCTCCAGTGAGTATTGTGTCTTCAACACTTCTAGAAACTAAGTTTTCAGATGTGATCTGTGACTGCCCTACCCAAAATCTAGAAATCTGTGTCACTGTCAGAACCTGATAACCAAGACAACGTTGAAAGAATGATAGAGATAGAAGTTACTTCATAATGACCTCACAGCTTTCAAGATGCCCTTTACTTTGCTGACTTTTTCATATAAATCTTTTCTTTAGGGTGAATTGTGGTCACCCTAAATGTTTCTGTCGAACTCTCAGTAAGCTGATTATTAAAAAAGTTTTGTACATTGAAAATAGCAACCATCTGAGAATAAATATGGGGTTAAATTTGTGTTTAAATATATCTTACAGAGAAAAAACTCCTTAAAGCCTCAACATTAAAAATTCATATTTCTCTGGGCACTACTTTAGTGCAATGACTACAATGTTACATTTTACAAAATGTTAATTTTCCTTTTCCCAAGTTTTCTGAAGAGAAAGACTCTGTTGTTTCTTTAAAATAACAGGAACATTATGACACAGCAGGGTAAAAAACAAGAAAAAACTAAACACTTTTTCCTTCTAAATGGCATATTTATACTGCACATAAAAATAAGTTAATGTTGCAGTGTGCATTGGGGCAATTCACTCAAAATATATGCCATTTACTTCAAGATTCCTCATCCATAGCTCTTCTGCGTTCCCAGAACCCTGATGCACTGCTTTCTGTTTTCTTCTGTTCTTCATTTATGTTTCAGCAGTAAATTCTAGATTATGTTCTTCTCAGCTTAGCTCCTCTGCCTCTCTTCATGATAAAAAGGACTTGTGTCAATAAGCACAAGTGACAATTCAGATGACTACTATGTGACACAACTATCTTCTTCTTACTGTAGCCAGGGGTTTCTTTTTGTATTGAAACTTCTTTTTAAAGCTGAATTTTCATCGTAACTGCTTGATGCATCTTTACTGACACAGACTTTTTGAAGAAAATCAGAGGACAATTTCATGGACAAAAATGATCATTAATTTCTTTAGGGCTCAGAACGTATAACAACAGAGGCTTATGGGCCTTGTTTGAAATTAGATGAAAATAATTCTGAGATCTGCCTTAAAGTGCTGAAGATTTTCTTCTAAATAAAATAAGATGAAGTGTGAACTGTGGTGTTAGTCATTGACCAGTGGCTCAACCCGTAGGTTTCTGGTGCTGCCTGCAGTGCCTGAGGGTCACTGCCTGGTCTCCAGCTGCCATTCCAGAGAAGCTCCCCAAGGTCCTATATCATATTTCCAAGCCCCAGACAGATATATAGCAAGTCCTTGGGTGCCACAAGTAGCATTGAGCATGTTTGTGTGATCAAATACACAAAGCCATTAACATATCAGTTTTGATTTACAGATTTTTAAGCTGGCTTCAATACTCCTAATAGCTGAATACACTTTTTGTTAGGCCAGCTAGTGAGTGCCATGTATCATAATATATAGTCTTCCACATGTTCCTTGTTTGAAACAACAGAGAATTCCATGTTCCAAGGATTATGAACTTTTTTTTCTTATATTTTGAAATATGGGGTGTTACTCCAGGTCCTTTGAAGCAATCAGAAAGCCATCTTTTCACACAAAGAGGTTTCTGGATCAGAAGATCTGCTTCTCCTAAAGCCATCCAAAGAACCTGTTTTACTCACCTGCTTGTTCCAGCTACTGTTCAGCTTTGGGGACAAATTTCAGCTCGCTCTTTATGTTCTGAATCTCTGACAAGTTGACAGCTGGACCTGGAAGTTTCTTAGCTCCCGGGAGATGTTTCTTGTCTTTCTCCTCCTCTGTCGAAGCAGGAACACTCTGTACAAAAGAATATCCATGACCTTACTGCCGCAAGACCAATCTCTTGAGCATGAACATAGGTCAGTTATTTGAGAAACAGGGAAGGATGCTTTTATACTAAATACAATCCCAATGGAAATTGGAGGGTGGGAGGGCAGGAAGATTATTTTGTTGGTTGTTGTCTAAAACATCTAAAAAATTCTGAAAAACAAATTAGAAGGTGCTCAGTGCAGAAGAACGTGGATCTTTTGGTAAATGAGTAAGAATTTCCAGTGGAAAATTAACAGAGTAGAATATTAAAGATAACTTTCAGGTCCTTCAGTTTTAGAGAAAACAAGTGGAAGAACCATTTCTATCATCTAATTTCTCTCATAGTCTCATAGTTGCTGGCCAGCTGGGGAAGAAAACCATCATACACTTCTGCAGCTCTAGAAAAGAGTTATGATAGAAGGTTATGGACACCAAAGGTCCATTCAAACTCAGCTTGAGTTGATGGTTAATTTTTCTGAACCTTAGTTGTAAGACCAGAAGGGTGTTTGTCATTTTCTGTTTGAATTAAGGTAGCACCTGATGGCTATTTTGTTGACGCACTAAAAATATAAGCTAAATAACAGCACTTACACAATAGTGAGCATCTCGGCTAATTTCCCAGTGGAACAGAGTATTTCAGTCCTTGGTACCTCAGCTGGACTACTGCCCCTAGGTGAGGTACAGCATGTATTTTATACAATTTCTCTTCTAGACTGAGCAATGTTTTGAAGGAGTAGTTTTCCAGTAGGGAGTTTAAAGTTGTTCCAGGCTGTTCCATATTTTATAAAGCTAGAATACAGGGAGAATCATGTAGGTTTAGAGATGAATTAGTATTTTATTGTGAATGATTTTTTCTTTTTTTGTTTACTCTATTAATGTCCTCTTGGGATGGGCTTTTTGAAGTTAATTCAGTATTTAGATTTATTAGCCACCCTTTTTGGAAAGGGGTACTGACTGTGAACAATCAATTCTTAATATTTGACTTAATTTTTAAAATTCCAAAGATATCTGTCAAATACTATCGGCCAGTAAACCCTCCTTTTTCTGTTGACTAATGAACTACGTGCCAAACAGGAAGGAGTCTTTTTGCAATGTCAAGTAGCAAAAAACCAAGGAACTTTAAAAAACTGACATTTTCTTCTTATCTGATCTTTGCAAACTTTCTAGAGATCGCCATACATAAGAAAATTGAAGCAACAATTATATTGCTTGGCTTAGTAAACTTGTATTATTTTTTCCTCACTTTTTAGTCAATACTTTCTCATTTTTTAGATATTAGTTAATACAAGAAAATGCTAATAACATCATACAGTTGTTTCTGTTTTGATCATTTAAAATCCCAGTCATTAGTCCAGCCCCAGATACTATATATACTCTCTAATATCTGGCTTAATGATCTACATCCTGGAACAGTAGCAAAGCACAGCAGGAGAATAAGTAAATTGATACAGAAGCTGTTTGAAGGGATGTACAAAATCGTATCCACAGTCAAAGATGCCATCAGCTTGTGTTGTTGCCTTTGACAGGTTTCTTGCACAGCTAGCTAATCTGAATAATCAGGAAAAACTACCATCCCTCAAACCTCCATAGCAGATACGGTGTTAAAAATACTGTTTCAAGCCATGTCCGATACCATACCTTCTTGTAGTACGAACAGTGCAAACTTTGACCATGTTTTGGATATTTTGCTCTCCATAAATTGATGTTAGCTTTCCCATCTAATCTCAGGTGTGTGCTATTTATGACTGCATCCCTCCCTATATCACTCACTTTGTGTGCAATGCATAGCTAAGATCAGACCTTGGCCTTCAGTTTTATTGACGGAACTCTGAAGAGTGACTTAGATATACGACAAGAATTAATAAATACATGCATGGAAATGCTCTGACTGAAGAAGAGTTATTTTCTGAAATTCCAACCCCCCATTTCTTTTGTATGTTAACGTATCTGCTCCATTGATCTTCAAAAAATATGCATTCCCTTCTGACTCCACCATCCCTTTGAGTAATACCCATATTTCCCTCAACTCCTTTGCCAAGGTTTTAAAATACAGTGAAAAATGCTAAGCATTGTAAGCAAAAGTTATATTTGTCTAAAGCTGATCTAAAGAATCATGAGCTGTATTGCAAAACTTGACAAGATGACAAAGCTGAAATGGTAAGTCCACTGGTAGCGTTTTTATTCTATTCCAATTACAAGATCTATTTCTGTAGTCTTTACTCCCATTGCTTTGGTTGCATATTGGCTATAAAACCGGGGCCAAGAACTTTCATTCCATAATGTCTATCTCATATATAGTATTCATATAACTGAGAAGCAAAGCAATATTCAATTACCCAACCAAATCTAATTATCAGCACTAGTCATTTATTTTATTTCTCAAATACTACCAGAATTCACACATGCGATATTAGTTTCTGCTTAATAACATGCATTCCTTCACCAGTTTAATTACTGCAGAGAGAATATGCTTTGATTTCTCTCCAGGGGAGAAAGCCACAATATGTGTTCAAGGTCACTTTGTATGTTTGGGTTTGTTTTTTTAAAATCTTCTGCAGAAGAGTTAAGTCATCCTGGGTTTGATTTCTTCAGGAAAGTTCTGTTTAAACAGAATGCTATTTATACCAAATATGTTGAAATTCAGAAAGACGTTGGTTTGATTTAGACAGAAAAGGAAGAATTAGCTCTTACATAAGTAAACCTGACCATTTTAAGTACCAGTACCAGGTCAGAAGGAGCTGATGATTTGTCTAAAACTAATCTGGCTGCTTCTTGTTCAGGGCTGAAACAGCAGAGGTGCAACCACAGCCCTGGAGAGAAGTGGCTATCCACCTCCCTCCTGGTCCTCATAGCTCTGCTCTGTGTGAGGAGAAGACTCCCTTCGGCCATGACAACTTGGCTTCACCCACATGGCAGCAAGTCCACCAGGCCGAGTCCTGCCAGCAGCAGCCCAGCTGCACGGGGTCAGTTTGAGCCTTTCCTGCCCTTGGCTCTGGGGACCATCCACCGCTCTGGCCCAGCAGGACCAGTTCTCAGGTGGGGATTATCAATCCAAACTAAGCCAGCTGTCCAAGAAGCCATAAGCACCCATCTTCACTTGCATTTTTCCCTTGTTTGGAGTATCTTACTACCTTGTTCTCCACTGTTGGTTTTAGTCCTTATTTAATATAAAAGTTTGTGGTAAAGAAGATGTTTTACTAACATCCAGAAATATGATATCTGTGTTTAATCATAACCTTTGTGATCAGTGTTGGTTAAAGTATAAATTTGACTTCATATTCAAGACTCAGTCTTAAATACCCGGTGTAAAATACAGGCATGCAAACACAGAACTCAATCTAAAATGGACTACTTTCCCCCTATGCAGGTAAATGGGCTCTCAAATTCTGTTTTTCATTTGCAAGTGTGTAGTCTTCACGTTCGATTTCTACTTGTTGATAAATATTCCAAAAAGTGTCAGGTTTGAAAACCTATTCCAGTATTGTTAAGCTGTAACAATAAATTCCTTTGCAGGGCAGCAGGTAGTAGCAGATCCTTCCAAAGCCTTGCTATAACTTTTCCTGCTGTATCCTGTCAAATCCAGCCTCTATAAATACTGCTGATGAAACCATGGCTGGCTTTCCTGACAGCAGACATCATCCTGCTGTTAAAGCAGAGCTATGCACCCCTGAAAGAGTTTAAATTCCTATAGGTGCCTTGGCATCAAAATCAGAACAATGTATATATGCATTCAGTAGATGGCCAATTATTTCCATGAATGATCAATGTATGTTCAGTTGTGTTACCTAAGATTGGTATGTAGTGCTGTAACTTGACTAAAAGGCTTTCTTCCATCAATGGCAGAGATTGTTCTGGGGAAAAAATTAAAAATTAAAAAAAACCCACCACCTTTTTATCTTACCTCCTCCACTTCTTCAGGTGTAAGTTCTTTTCTTTTATGAGGGTGGCCTGCACCAGGTCGAAATGCTCCCATTGGGATGTTAATATTAGCCTGCAAGAAGGAAATTATAATGCTTGTAATAGTGATTGATAAATAGATATATAGTTGGTGAATGGCATAACACCAAAGGGGTGGGACAAGAGTATAGACATTATCATTATTTCTGAGCACTTACGCCTTCAATATAAGCATCATCACACCATTCCCATGGGAAAGAGAAGTGCTTTCATCTCCATTTTAAAGATGGAAAGTGAAAAAACAAAGCTACCTAGAAAGCTTTTGAAGTTCTGCATTTTAGTCTAATGCTCCCTGATTTCATTGGACTTTAAATAAATGGGTACTAGACACCGACGTGTCTTTAGGCACCTGTGTCTGCTTCAGTTTGGTCAGGGTCAAACAGAAAGTGAGTACTAAGATCAGCATTGAGGTGTAAATCACACAAATCCTACAGTAACACCCAAACCATTGGACCACTCTCCCTCCACCAGTGACACCAGTTCTGATCTCTGTTAATCACAGGTAGTTAAGAGGGAAAGCCCATCCTGAGCCAACTTAAGCCACGAGTGTTCCAAATGTGATTTTACTGACATAATTTACCCACAGGTGCTACAAATTGTAAATGCAATGCCTTAGTCCTAGAAAAAGACCTCTTCATTGCAAAGAGGGAAAATGCAGGAAGGTTTTTTGACCCTCCAGCCCCTGCTGGGTTTTGCCCAGCCACCCCAGCCTGGTCTGCAGTGGGGGCTGATGGGTCGGAGCAGGCTGAGCCAGCTCCAATGCTGTAGAGACCACTAGCTCCCGGCTTTAGCAAACTCCCTGCAGAACAGTACCCAAATGACTGCATCAGTCAGATTTTTTTATCTGTGGCAGAAGGCCAGTAACCATAGCATAAACAGGGCTTATAATAGATACCTTAAAAGTAAAGGTTTTTGATAAAAGGATAGCGGAAAACATTGCTCTGGAAAGAGCAACTAAAATGTATCTATTTCCTGATGTGACCCAGCCTGGACTATTTTAAAAGTCAAATGGTGTGATCAACTAAATGCACAATTTATACCTATTCTTATCTTGTGATCTCAGAAGAGATGCTGCTCCTAGGAAATGTCATCAAAATATCATGACTCCCACTGGTAAAACCAGGGGGTGAATCGGTAATGTTACGGAGCGGAAACAGAGAACCTTCCAATAGCAAGCTGTGCTATTGTAGTTTACCATCTGACTGATTTGCATTAAATGAAGATGAATAATCCCATTCTTCTGCTCAAATCATGGTCTTGTAGATCGTGCCCCAGGTTGGGCAACCACAGGAAAACATCCCACTGTTTTCAGTAACAGCAACTGTTCTGACAGCTGCAATCAAATGTCTAGCAAATTAAGAATCCATTTGCCAAGAAATAAGTACCTTTCCCTGTATTCTATTTATCAATTTCCCTTTATTTTATTTATGCAAGGTAATGCTGCCATTTCTGTAGGGCCACGTATTTTATAGACAACTGGGTACTCATTTCATAATGCTTTTCCACTAAGCATTAGTTTAGATACTGTGAAACCTTTCACCTGCACTTCCTCAGTTCCCAGGAGACAGCGCATTTTCAGCCTCGCAGTACTTAACCCATTATTTCATTTAGGAGTGGAAAAAACCAGCTTTGCTATTTTTAATTTTAAGCATCTCCCCCACCAACCTCCAGTACCTCCAGGCAGCTTCTTTTTTTGGAATACAAAACTTCTTTGCGCTTTACAGCTAGCACGGTCATACAAACTTGCAGAGTTGAACCATTAAGAATTATCTCTCCTCCTGGTGCTCATTTTGAACTCAGGCATTCCCCTTGGAGTCAGTAAAAGCAGAAGCCAGCCTCCCACGGCCACCCGGGGCACACCACAGCACAGTAATTCTGATACCCAGCCCTTGCATTTCCTACTGTGATTGACAGACCAGCTGTGACTAAAAAAGGCTCGGGAAACAAAAATGAACTACCAAGTGCCAGACTGCTAATTAAATTAAATAAACTGCTCTTTCGTCTGCTTCAGCGTTTTCACAGTACTCGGTGTCACACAAAAGAGGTTTGAACTATTTTATCTGCAATAAGTGCATTCACGTCAAAGTTTGGACAGGATATACGCAGACATGAAATATTAACTTGGTGAAACGAGCAGCCTTTAAGACAAAGTTTAACACTGTCTGGATCTGATAACACATACTATAAATTAAAATATTTCTAGCATGAAATGAAAGTATGACTGACTTCCAAACAGCTCCTGTACCAAAGTCCTGACTAATTCCAATGCTGCTCCCTTCCTGTGGATGAGCAGCTGTGTAATGGGTGGACCAAATTCTGTACATCCGTGTAGCTCTGCGAGGACTGTGTTGTGCAGAACAAGTTTGCAATTTTGTTTTTAAAACATGTTTCAGGGCTGTTGTCACCTGTCTGCTGGAACTGAAATACAAGTCTCAGTGATCTCTTCCTCGCCTACTCCCCATCCACTGAAATGCTAAACGGGATTGCTCCAAACTCCTGAAATCCTAAATAATAATTGCTTTAGACAGACTTTCTAGGTGTGATTATTATTTTTAAGCATGATAATTACTAAAACTACTGGGTTTGCCTTGTCCTTTGTTTTTGGAAATTCCCTACCATATTTTGGATGTCATTGCAGTTTTCACAGTGCGTTGGTATGCATACTGATGTACTGGACTAAGGCCTTCCTGAACAGACTGAAGGAAATATATCTGTAAGCCGGTTTGACTCAATTTAACCGGTATGTAGAGATGTGTTTGTGTTCTTCTTTCTGTTTACTAGAGACCAGGCATCCAGAACAGGAACTGCTGGGTCTTGAATTACCGGCAGCCCTGCATGAGTTGAGGACTGTTACGGGTAAATTCTCCACAGCATCACAGCCCTTCCTAGCTGTCCAGAAGCATGATTGAGTAAGTTGGAAAGCCACTTCAGTGCAAACATATGCCAGTTTAAAAAAAAAATAGAGGAACTACAGACAAAACTGAACGTAATTCAAGAAAAAAGGTAGGAAATCACTCACTCTTACCTCTGAGGAAAGCCAAGAGTGGTGTTTGTAGGCAGAATAATTGTCAGCCACAGCTATACACAGCCTTTTACACACTGAGGGGGCGGAGGCCAGCAATGAATGTTACCAGGAATTAACACTACTTTGGTCCTCTATCACCCTGAACTACTCTTGGGAACCACTTTTGTCCTGTATTGCTCCAAACTACTCTCAAGAACCAGTTTCTACTTTTAACTCTCCCACATATGTATTTAGTGGCTGTTGGCAAGTGAAGATTTTAGCATACATCTCCTACGGTCAGAAAGAATTCACTTCTGACACAGACTACCATGAAATACTTAGTTAGTAAAGCGTCATTACATTTCCATTGCTGCAGCACGATATATGTTCTCCAGGGGATGTCAGTCCTACTATAATAGCACATAATAGCAAAGGATCATAATATATGAATCACAATGTATAAAAGTAATGTGACATTTTGAGTCATGGTTCTTAGAGTGCTCAAAGTGTAATAGGCATCGATTCAAGTGCAAGTCTCCCTGCTGGAGCAAGCTTTGATACAATGTTTAATAGATTTATTTTAAAGTTTGTGCTGTAATTTTTCTCATGATGCAAATTACCTTTGCAAAAATTGAAGTTTCTTAAAATATTAAATGTAATGCTTAAACTTAATGCAGTTTTTAACCGGACAAACTGGCAGCAATTTTTTACATTTCAAAGTTGGAAAGTCATCATAAAATTAAAAAGGAGTCTATAAATACTTCTTCACTTTAGGGAAACAAGTAAACCAAATTCATTCCTTAAAAATGCCTGCATGTGCCTATAGATTTTAAACGTAAAATGTAAATACTTTTGAGCTACAAATTATCAACATTTTTTCATTAATCAGAGAAACATTTCCATAGTCACTGTAAAAGAGGGATGAGTGAAACTGAGTGAAATCAATGGAAAACTTCAGCTAATTTCAACTGAGTCAGAGTACAGCAGTTTGCATGCCTTTTCCAGTATTGTTGATGATGATAAAAAATTAGCATTTTTACAGTGCCTTGCAACTTCAGGATGCTCTCTAGCCACTAGGCAATTAATCTTCTTGATACTCCAATCCACTGAGTTAGTATTATCTTAGGGAAACAGAGGACAGATCAGACTTTAGAAATTCCATTTTGTGTTTCTTACATAATTTCTAGGGAACCTAAACTCGTTGGAAAATTTCATTGCAAGTGCAATTTACTAAATTCATGAGAATCCTGTAAAGTTCTGCAGTTCAGCAGGTATTTTAGCTTTTTGGCAAGTATCAGTGACAGCACGAGCTAAATACGTTCTTCATGGCCTACTTCATGATGATGTTTTGAAAATTTTTCAACTGTTTCTTTTACAAATATGTGACAATCAACTTCATCCTTATGAGCATATGCTACTTGAGGAGGTATGTGACATACATACAAGATTTTTTTCAAAGAAAACATTAACGTTTCTCTCATTTTACCTTGGTTTTTAAATAAAAGGTTTCTTAAAAAATATTGGAAATTGTGGGGTTTTTTCCTAAAGGAATGCAGACATGAAAAACTTCACAATACCTGTGCCATCTTTTTAGCCTTTTTTTCCAGCACTACATTAACTGTGTGGAAAATCCAATAGTTGCAAGAATTAGTTTTGCTCATAATACCGATCAGTCACCAGCAGATGTATCACCATGCTTTGCTTAGCTGATCCACCAACAGACATAACCTAACACTTGAAAGACCATGCAACAAGCGATCAACCAGCCTATCTGATCAGCTCAGATCGTAAGATGCTCTTCAGGTCAAACTTTTTCAGCTTTCATATCTAGCAAGCTTTTCACTTTAAAAAATAATCCCCAGTTAGGTCTTTTGTGGTGCTTTGTCTGAGCAAAAACCGCAGTTTTGCAAGTAAGGTAAAGATTTATTGTTTTGTTATATTAGAAACATAAATACTGTCTCTTACCTGAATGGCTTTGACATGTGATGCTGGCTGTTTTGACATTTTTAAGACAGAGGCTTATCCCTGCAAGCAAAATGGGAAAGTGTTACAGGCTCTGACATTCTGATAGCTAAGGCAGATAAGCTAGAACTTAACCCACGCTGCCTTTTGACAGGCATCCATTTCATCTGCCCAGCTCCTGTTTCCGTCTCAGTTTCAGAGTTGCTTAGTTATTCCTTCTGAATATCAAAAGGAGACAGAACACCTGAGTTTCTCCAATTAATCTTTCATAGCCACAAATGGAGCTATCTCTTTCACATTAAAAACAATAATGAGTACAGATAAGGAATCTCTCAAACTTTAACAATATCGTAAAATGAGTAAGAATTAAGGGAAGTATTTGAGGATAACACAATGTATGATTATCTCTGTCACAGTATCTACGTGGGAATTATTAGAACTCTGTTTAAACCTTCTTTCAAATAAAGCATAACTTGCTACAAAACACTGATAAATGCAGACATAACCATTTTCTGACTCACAAATCCTTGCAAATCTTTAATGCCTATAGACTGGAAATGATCAAGGTAGTCAAACTGTAAAGTTATCTGACAATTTCTAGGGCACAAAGTAGCCTCTATTCAAAGTTTCAGATCATATAGATTCATCAATTTTCTTTAGCAATAAGATTAAAAATAACAGTTTTCCATATAATTTTATGCAGGCAGAGAAATATGGACTGATACAGTATTGATATACAATAACAAACAGAAATACATCAAACAAAAAAGATTATGTAAAGGAAAAAAAAAGGCAGGAAATTTTATTATCAGGTTAATTTTAATTGAAACATTATCTTAGCCTTTTATACTTTCATTAAGAATTAAGATTTCAACTGGACTAGACCTTCATCAAAGTCTGGTCATTTAACCATTATAACACAAAATAAGATAGCAACACTAAAAGGGGAGAAATGAGTTCACCAGGGAACTCATTGATCACAACCATACCACAGCATGTTTTGGCTACTATATTTAACCTGAACTGAGAAGGAAAATATAATAAACATAATAAATGAGGTAGGAGGGAACAGTAGAAGTATACTGAGAAACCAAAAGTGGGTCAAAGGCTTTGGTACTTCAAAGAGTATGACTGTCACGTGGAGGCAGTACCAGAGAAACATATAGCTCAGTTGTAGGTTGGCTTCAGCCTGGAATATCAGCCTGAAATTGTATCACTGGGGCTGCATGGAAGACTTGCTCTTGCATATTCTCACATGGGCTTTAAATCTGTGTATAATGTTGAGCAGAACTTAAATGAAAAATGACCTGCCATTAGAGGTCTCTCTCTGATCGCACTCTCAGCTCTAAAGAGTGCTGTCCAAACCAACACATAGCCTTAAGTCAGAGGACATCAAAGGTTTCTTTGGGTTTAAATTGCTTCTGCTAAATTAGTAAATCGGCAAAAAAATCCCACTACGAACAGCATTCTTCCAGTGAGTTTTATATTGTGGTTTTACATGTACATTTACGTTTAAAATCTTAAAATCAGAGGTAACTTTAAAAACTTCAAAATTTACTTTAGGGGATGAAATTTCAGCCACTGAAGTTCATGACAAAATTTGCACTAATTTTGAAAAGGCAAAAGGAATTACTGCACTCTCTCTCTTTCCTTTTTGAAAATCTTTACAATGCATAGAAATAACTGTGCTGTTAACCAGTCGTTGTATGCCAAAGATAAACAGAAAGCAATTGCACAGTTTACTGGAAAGATAAGACACATAATACAGAAAAGTCTGATTCATTTTTCTTATCACCTTCTTCTCTTTGTAATCAGAATGAAAAATGGAAACAAAAGCACAGGAAATTAATATAAAGCATTTTAAAACACTGTGGATCTACTTTGTAAACACACTGTCACAAAGAAATTCAAGCTAAGATGTACTCCTTCATCTTGCATGCCTGTGCATTGCAAAAACAATGATACACACTCCTTGGGCCACCTACAGCTAAATGGGTAAGGATTTACATTGAATCTGGACTTTAAAACAAGTACAGCAATAGTGCTCCTCAGTGAGGTGCTCTGGGCTCACAAGAAGTCTGCATTCAAAATGACTGCAATCAGACACCAGTTCCTAAAGACGGATGCATGATACAATTGTGTAGGACTGCTTTTGGAGGAGGTGATTTTCCTACCAGTTCGTGCTGTCCTCATTACCGCCAGAGAAATCAGGACAACAGCACACTATTGAGTAAAAATAGACAATCTTCTCTGGCTCTCTCCCCTTCCCTCCCTTCCCTGAGTTTCCCTCCAGAGCAATACTGACCATCAACCACAGGAAAATAAAGCTTAGATTACAGTTGCATCTATTACTGAAGTGATTAGTTCATTTTTATAAATTCCTTTGTTCTCTGGCCACGCGTCTCAGGGAGAGAGTCAAGAGTGCCGCGCTGATTGTATTAAGTTATTTCTGGCGTTCCAATCAGCTCTGCAAACTTGAAAAACGTCACTCTTCACCCTCATTTCCACACCAGGATTTCACTTGTACGCAGCCAGAGAAATGCAGACGCACGCAGCCTGTATTCCCCGGTGTCTTTGCGGCCTCCCCACACCTTACCTTTTACCTTTTATGGGCCGCATGCTGAGCCAAACTTAGAAAGCAGCAGCAATGTTAGTTCAGTTTGGAGCTGTTTCATGCCAGGCTTCCCCTGCAAATTCCCTGGCTTCACAGTGAAATCACCCATGAACAGGACTATTTGTGAAATGCAGGACTACTACAGTGAAATAATTCAGTGTTTTGAAAAGAACCTTTGAAAAACAAAGGACTTATCTTCTGCCCCTCTGCTAAAAATAATTGCTGACAGGGCTGCAGCAAGATAATAAGCTGACTTATTCAATTTGCTTTAAATGCGATGAGATATCATAATACTGCCTTTTGTAATCCGCACAAGAGATGTACAGTAGCACACAGACAAGAGGGAGAGCCCTCCCCCCGCCCCAGCTGGAAGCTGCTCTGTCCCCCCACCGCATTCACCGCATCAAGCACAAGGAGTATTTTGGAGACAGAACTGCAGTGTATTATCTTATTAAAAGGCTTTGACAGGAATTACGCTACCGTGAGACCCAGCTAGCACAAAGAAAGAAGAGAAACCCCCACTTTGCAGCTTCCAGCCTGTTACACAAAAACTTACTACGTGCTCTAGGTAAATGCGATCACGTTTGCTGTAAAGCAGTTCTCTCTGCTACAGTTACTTATTAAGTGAAAGAACGTTTCTCTTACCATCGAAAACCTTATGGAATATTTCAATAGCTATAACAAACATACAGAAAACAATAAGCAGGTACCTACATACTACAGTACTCAAGCTAATACAGTTAGGCTTCTTATGAGTCACTAGGTATTTAAGTGACTTTCTGTTTTAAGTCTTTAAAGATCCCCACAGACTATGAAGCAATAAACGTAACAAACTGCTCTGAATACGCTGATATGCTACACGAGATATTAAAATAAGCAGAAACCTACAACTAATGTAGTCACCTCACAGCAGTTATTAAAGAGTTTTCATAAGGATCTTGCAAGTTTTTAATTGACCCCTTCAAGATTAGCTTACTTATTTACTTATATAAGAAAAGCTCCAAACCGTCAAGTGCGTCTGTGCACCTCCTTTCGATGATGAAAGAGGTACCTTCTTCTACCAGCTGAGGTATTGACTGTGATCCTTTTAATGTGTCTGAAATAGCTCCGATGCTTTCAGCCCGGACGGCACCGAGAGCTGCTCCAGGCTGGAGTGGGACTCAGCTGAGAAGCGAAGTGTAAAAGGGAATTCCTGTCATAGCTTCCAGTTGTTCTTCCTAAATATAGAATTTGATTCACCCTGTAACTTGGTCCCCTGTGACACTTGACCATCGTAAAACCAGGGCTCAAGTGCCAAGCAGGAGGTGTTGAAGGAACACACCTTCGGGTCCTCTTCCTGCCCTCCCTCTCCCTGTTGTTCTGGGCTTTTCACAAGCACCAGGCATACAGCAGTAGAAGGTAACACACAACTCCTCCCATGGTGTTTGGGGCAGCGCGTGCCTCCCTACCGCCACACCGGAGAACGAAATAATTATGGAGACATAATTATGAAGAACACACCTCGGAGGGACTTACTAGGGGAGGTCAATGCCACACCAACGCGACTATATCACTGCCAGCTTGTGAGCCAACTTGCACAGCAGCTGCCTCAGGGGCTCAGTGTAGTGTTCCTGCGTGCAGGAACATCGTGCTCACAAGAACTTCTGACAGTGTGAGGCCATAGTGACCAGCTGCTGAACATTAGGGCATGTGGATGAAGAGAAGCTAAAGCAAGAGCGTGGGGGGAGTTGCAATAGCTTGTGAGGGAGGTGAAATGCTATTATAGGATCATGCTCATGCTACCTGTGAGCGCTGTCTTGGGTGAAGGCTACTGAGGGAGACCTGTCACAGCAAGTCATGTGTGGGGCACAGCCTCACGTTTCCCCTCCCAGAAGTGAAGTCTGCTGTTCACTGCATCTTCACAAGAGTGAACTTTCCTCTTCATGACTCCTCTACCGTACCTGTTCTCCACCTGACCCACAATTCTAATGGTGACAACAGCAGAGTCATTATGTGTGATACTGTACTGGCCACTTGCTGCTGGAGAAGGGTAGGGCAACTTTTAGGAGTTGATCAACATTTTTCCAAATTAGTGTCAAAGATATTTATAACAAATAATGGTTGGAATAGTGATTTCAACAGGATTTCCCTTGACTTTAGCTTTGATTTGACCAATCACTCTTCTCATTTCATGTATCTCAAAAAGGAAGATGACCTCCCAGACCACTTAATTAAGCCTGTGACTCACTCTTCACTGCCCTCTTTCCCAAAACTGCTGTCATCTGGAAGCAGCTGATAAAGCTGATGACTTGCTCTAGCAGTTTGCAGACTTCTCATAGCCACCACCTTCACAAGGAGCCACGACAAGATGGACACACACCTACACACACACAACAGGCACATGCATTTGTGTTATGTCAAGCTTGATGGAGGTACATAGAGCAACCAGCTCCTTCCAAGGGGACTCCTTGTCCTGTCTCCTCAGAAAGGCTGAGCACAGCTGTTGTCACATATTTTGAGTCAAGAGAAGACAACTGCACTTGAAACATGGTAGAGTTCACAACAGGGCTCATGAATCTGTCTTTCATCCTCTTAGAATGGCAGAGTTTGCTGTTAAAGTCTAAGGTCCTACCTTCCAGAAGGTTTAGACCACGTTAAAGCAAAGCCTGAGTCAGAGAAGGGACCTTATATACACCCTTGTGAAGGTTCACATTTACAACAAGAGTATTACGAGGCAATGAAAGAGACGATATATTTTTGTAAAGTGGTCTTGTACATGAATTCATTTCAATTTGTGTTACAGTAGTTCTACTACAAACCAGCTCTGGAATACACAGTTCTTTCTTCCATGTGTCATTAATTTAGGAAAGGTAGGCCATTGCTTACATTTTATAATCCCATCATCTTGCAAATATGCCTAAGAAATACCAGTTTAACACTGTTTCCTTCAACAAATTTTCATAGCAATGACAAATAATTTAATAGTCTACCTCTGACACACACCTAACACCCATAAACTATCACAGTTAAATCGTACTAAATTGCTGGGATAAAAGGAGTAAGCCCAAATTTTATCAGTAATATCAGAAAATGTAGATCTGAGTAGATCTTAACAGGAAAAACAGACACTTTTACCATGATTTTGCAGAGTACCATTGCCTTTGAATAACTGCTGGGATGCACAGTCCCATGACTTGCAGATTCATCTGCTCAATACATGCAGCAGATGATTTAGTAAGTAAATAATGAGGCACGTGTGCATTTCAGATGGTGGATTCAATGCCTGGCAAGCTAGGGCCAGGTACATTGACACACACTGCATAAAATTATTATTTCTCATGTACAGAGATCCAAAAGACATAGAAACCATGTATTTATTTGAAGTATGAAAATCTCTATATAGTTCAAAGTATACGTTTGTTGCATTCCTAGAAGCTTGTCTAATTAGAATGCTTCCTGGAACAGTTTACTAGTTTTGAAAATGAAGTTGATGGTTAACAGAAACGCGAATGTATCTTACTTCTTGACTAAGATATTTCACTGTATAATGTCAGAATTGTTTCTTTAAGCTGTCACTATTTAATATGCTTTCTTCAGTGTTTTGCTTTTTGAGAAATCTCATGAGCACAGATATAACTTCCCTGAGGCTGCCAAAAGAAAAATATTTTTTTATTATAGTCCAAAATGTTTTAGTGTAATGCAAACAACAACTAAAAATTCAAGTCAGCAAAGGAGCAGTCACAACCTCAGCTCAATTGAAATAAGACTTCTTTAAAGTAGAAAGTTAAAAAATACATTCCTGGAGCTTTACTTCAAATCACCAAGTAGTAGCAACATATTACAGATCTTTGGCAATGCAAAACTTTGCTTCCCTACCTAAATTTTAGCTCTGTAAATTACAGTTCATTAACAGGTAAGAATAGTGGGCCTGGTATATTAAGTATTTGGTTAATTAACTCCTATTGCCGCCTTCATTTGAATTGTTTAGTGGAGAATATGAAAACTAAAGTTGCAGTGCAATATAAACTATTCTCTTAATTCAACATATCTAAGTTATTGATTAAGTTTAAAAATAAGAAACCTGCTATCAGACAGATTTATCAGAGGACTGACAAAGAGGATCCTGGAAAAAAAATAACACCATCCATTTTCTATCATCTCACACAGATTTTATTTGTACTTTTGGGCTCTCTTCCCTTAGTAAAGATGTATTTGTATCTATTCCATGTAACAATGATTTGGCTCATAGGCTTGATGAAAGACAGAGAATTTTAGAAATAGTATCCTGTCATATGAGGTTAGACAGAACTGCAAAAATTTAAAATACAGTGGAGTTAGCAATTACCAGGCATCAGAGCCTATTCTTACTCTTGCTCTAAACTGAAAATAATTTTGAATCCTAGATTGCAGAAAGAATATCAGACCTCAGCTTCTTTGTCAAAAAAAATGTTATTTGAGGAAGTATCATCTACTGTTCGATTGTTTCTACCAGTTTCTCATGTCTACATGTTTCTTAATATCAAGAAAAAATCAAGCGCTTTCTTTTGAGTTTCTACTTGTACAGTTATGCTAACAAGAATAACATCAAGCTATTTAAATAATGAATGACATAAAATAGCATGCAAAAACGTTTGCTATTATCTAGTGGACAGGAAATCAACAAACATATCTAAATTAGCTGATTCTGTTTCTGTGACATTTCTGAGCTGCTAAATATTAATTCAACTCCCGCATGCTCTCTTTCTTTTCCATATAAAAGCATGGTGATTATTCTCACAGACTGTTCCATCAAGAAATAATTAGCCTTGTATTAAGAAGATGGTCTCATTAGAGGCTGCCAGTGACCTTGTTCTAAATTTCAGAGTTCCAGCATCCTTTAATAGCATAGTTAGCATCATCTAAGAATTTGTATTAAGTTCTAAAATCTGCATTAGGAATGTAATGCACACAAGTGCTAGAACATCATAGCTTTGACCACTGAGTTACCCAAGAGTCATATTCTCTGTTGCTTTTTATTCTGTAAAGTTTTTACTTACCAAAATGTTTTGAGTAACTGAAATGTGATGATGATGTACAAGCAACAAATTTGCTTCCACTTTTCTTCTGGAAAATTTTAGCCACAGTACCTGGCAAAGTTGGTACCATAAGAAAGAGCAAGGGTACTAGCAGATTTTGAAGGGAATATGAATTTTAAATGACATGCTGATTTTGTAAACATCCTGTCTGCTACAATGATTCAGCATCACTTGGAAAAGAAACAAAAAACATGGCATTGCACCATTAGATTTTGTTCTAGGGAAAGAAAGTTTTACAAAATAGGAACTGACTGAATCATTGGTGAAATTTTGAACAGAAAGTCTCATCATTTTCACAAATCAGGATAACTCAAACAGGCATCTATTGTCTTTTTCAATCCCATAACAGACTTCTTATGACGAGGGCCATCCCCATCAGTTGATTATGTCTGTGGAACACCGTTAGGTCTTGTCTTCAATGGTCAGATTAAGACCTCATCTGATGAACAGTAAGGAATTTTGCCTCTGTACCCATCTGACCTAAGATGTCAGAAGAATCAGGTACTGATAGACCAGAGGACTTGGGGACTCAGAACCACACTAAGCTATGCATTTATCTCTTGTAATAAAGCATGAAACAAAATTGCAGCTGTGCAGGTAATCAGCTCACACACAGCTATGATCCCGCTGTGAGAGCAAATGTAGCAGACGTGAGTAGAGCAATCATCTGCAGTCTAACAAAGAGAACAAAGACTAATTTCTGATGATTCCTCATCTAAATGGCATATTAACAGGAATAAGGACATGGTTGAGACATCAAAAATCTTCCTTGTAGAAAGATGGACCCAGAATAAGGGAGATCAGGCAATGGGCTGGAGGAAGCAGAATATCAAGGACATTAAAAAGAAATTAATGCCTTTAGATAAAAAAAATACCAAATTCAAGGACAACTGCACCAACCTGCTGAATCATACATGATTGATCAGTTGCTATCTTTGGTTTGTATCTGCTGAACAGAAAATAAAAGATGAAGATTGATAAACCGTGGGTGTGAAGATTTTTAGAGATTGAATCAATATCAGGACACTTATCTTAGTTCCCATGAGTCATAAGGAAAAAATCCTCAGCTTCGCATACCTCCAATGTTCTGAAAAATAAGACAATTAAGAATGAATGTGTTCCACGGTGAAGTTATGAATAAATCTACTAGTCATACCTTTCTATCTAGTAGTCAAACATGATCTATATCAAACCTTACTTCTATTGAATCAGATCAGCTACAGGAACATTTTTCAATCACGTGTGGTCTCTTGCCATACGAATATTGTACCTGTTCAGAGAGAAAGTGCCAAAAGAAATCAGTGTTGGCACAAGAATACCGGTAAAGTCCTCCAGCTGCTAATTTCTAAATGATGTTTCCCGATATACAGTATCAAATCTCAGGTGTTAAAAATAGTATAAATAATTTCCTCTTGGGAAAATGTACAAAGTAGTTTTTAAAATCTTCACATCTTACTTTACACCCATATGAAGTAAGGTTGTGGAGTGGCATTTTCTTCTATCCAAGCATAATAGCAAACCTGAAAAAAACGTATAAATAATAAGCTGCTTCATTCAATCACATCAGGCTGTGCAACACAAGGGGTAGCCCTTTGAAGTACAGTTCAGTCCTCAAGATCTGGAGCTAAAGTGGTGCTTGAAAATCATCTGTCCCGGAAATGACTTTTGAGAACTGTCATGAAGATGTTTACAGCTTTATTGCAGCCAACTTTCAAACTGATTATTTATTGTTATTAGGAATAAACGAGATGTTCTTAGCTCAGGTTCCTAACATAAACTGATCTCTGTAAGGCAAAACCACTGTTTTGTCACAGGTAGTTCACAGGTCCTGTGACTGACAAGGGGCAGAGGGGATTTGTAGTACCGGGACATGGGTCGGGATTACAGTTTATCAACTGTGTGGAGGACCATGTGACCATGAAGCAGCTCCTTACAGCCTGGTCCTTGAGACAGAAAAAAAATCAGTACTGGTTTAACTGAGTGCTGTGCTGTATGATGAAGCAATTCAGGAGCTACTTCAACAGCCCAGGCGGATGGTTATACTCATCACTTTGTCCTGTACAAGACATTCCTATTATTCAGAACAGCTAATTACCATACGTGCATAGGTGAATAGAAGGGCTAGAGGCTTTAACAGTCTGCCAAACAGTGAACCACAAACTAATTTGTCTTCACCAAAGGGTTTTCTCACTTTAAGTTAAGGAAAGTGCACTTCTTTTCCTAGGGTTCAAGTGTGCCCTGCAGGTTTTGGGGCTCAAACTAGATAGATCTAATGCTATCATGTGCATTTACTTCAAGTTACAGTGAGCATGAAGCAATACCTGTTACACTGAAACTGTTCTATTTATTTTGCATTCTGAAGTAGAGTAGGGGATTGTGTACATAGGGATTTCACAGTTAATTTAAAGAAAGGGAAAAAAAAGGCACAATAGCTGTTTGGCATTAACATCCCTTGTGTGCTCTCCTCCTTCACTTGCTGAGGCCTTTTTTTCTGCAGCTTAGGTAAACCCATTTTCAAGGACAGAATTTTAAAGTTGTAAAGGGATTCCAACATAGGACATAAGGCTGAATAACTACTCTACAGTAGCTATTCCATGCTTTTTCTCACTTACAACTTCTAAATAGTTGCAGAGGAT